>CM067172.1:115228405-115338405 GCA_034093135.1 Erigeron breviscapus
TTCCAACTTCACCTATAAAGTTGTTTCAACTTTAGAGAATCCTAATCCTATCGATAGAGAGGGAGGAAAGGAAAAGGTATGTGTGTGTTTTTGTGTAATTGTCAGGGGAGCGTATGAGAGAGGGGGGGTTGTTTAAAGGTAGGGGTAAAATGGGAATATCTCAAAAAATGCTTAAACTTAATTTCAATACCCTTTATATTATTAAAAAATAAAGAATAAATAAAAAATACTCGAATATATCTCGATCTATATTATACTTCTTCCTTCCCAAAAATATAGTACCACGAGACCACGAAGCCCTTATGATATACTTGTTAAATAAATTCTTAAAGTTTCATGAGTTTGTGCTGGTAATAATCCTTAGTAAAATTATTTCTTTCGATCACTTAGGGCACGTTTGGTAGGGAGAAATTCAGAGAAATGAAATAGATTGAGAAATTCAATGAATTCTTTTGCTTGGTAATGATGGAGAAATCAATCCGAGAATGAGCTAAAATCATTTCTTATGTTTGGTATAAATCAGAGAAATGAAAATAAAATTTTATACAATAATCTGATTATTTTAGTTTTATAAATATCCAATGAAATATGTTACAATTTATAAAAAGTTAATATATTGATTCAACATTAAATTAAATTTAAAAAACTCATAAAAATAGTAATATACTGTTGATTCAAAAGGGGTTTTTCAAGATCCTAATTTATTATCAAAAAAATTTTGATTTCAACATTAAGCATGGATATATTATAAAATTGAAAACTAGTATATCAAAAATGTATTGGTAAATCGCATAGATTGAAAAATATATATATATTTATTGAGAATAGAAATTAAGAAAAAAATATATATATTTATGATGGGTTTTGATATGGTAATAAGAATCAAGCACATGAAAAACTTTAAAATCCCCCAAGGTTTCGAATCAGGAGGTTGAACAACGAAGGAATAGATGCTGGAAAACAGTGAGAGGTGCAGATGATGGATGAGGACGGTGGAGGGGCAAACAGTGGGAGGTAGCAGATGATGGGTATGGAGCAATAATTTTGGTTCTCTGAAGAGCATGTGCTATGCATGTGATTGGTCCTTATATACCTCTTGTTTATGAGGGCTCATCCATTTCTCATTAAACAAAACACGGAGAAATTTTTTCAATGAAATTGATTTCTTCACAAATATAAGGGAAATGAAAATGTGAAGGAGACATTTCCCAGGAATTGTGATTTCTCCGCCTTTTTATTTCTTGGCCCAACCAAACAAAAGAAATCAAATCATTTCCATTTCTCTTGCTTGAATTCCCTCTACCAAGTATTATATCATAAAAGGATAGTGGACTATTCATTTAATTAAGTAATAATATTCTAACTAGCGAAGTTTGGGCCCCGCTTTGCGTAGTTTATTTGCGTTGAACCACTTAAAATCCAAAAGAAAATAAGTGTGAAAAAACCAAGAAATAACTTGAAGAAAAAAAATGTTTGTGCGAAAAAAACCAAGAAAACCGCCTCCAAAAGTGTGCAATATTGTGCAATAAAATCAAAAATCAAAAACGAAGAAAAAACAACGTTGAGTAAAAGTTTTTAATATATTAGTTGAGAACACAAAAGCAAAAAACTATGAAAAAAACCAAGATAAAACCGAAAGAAAAAACCCGAAACGGGATCCGATATGGCAAAATTCAAATAGTGACGTGAGGTATAAGATGAACTAATAGAAGAGAACACAAAAGCAAAAGTATTGTGCAAGAAACCAAGAAGAACCAAAAGAAAAAAAAAAGCAAACGGAACCAATCTGGCAAAACCCGAGTAGTAACGCACGGTGGTTGAGAACACAAAAACAAAAAACTATGAAAAAAACCAAGATAAAACCGAAAGAAAAAACCCGAAACGGGATCCGATATGGCAAAATTCAAATAGTGACGTGAGGTATAAGATGAACTAATAGAAGAGAACACAAAAGCAAAAGTATTGTGCAAGAAACCAAGAAGAACCGAAAGGAAGAAAAACCCGAACGAGATCCGATATGACGAAATCGGAAACCGAAAGAAAAAACCTCAAACGAGATCCGATATAGCAAAATCCAAATAGTAATGCGGGGTATAAAATGAACCAATAGAAGAGAACACAAAACAAAAAAATTATGCAAGAAACCAAGAAAAACCAAAAGAAAAAACCCGAAACGGGATCCGATATGGCAAAATTCAAATAGTGACGTGAGGTATAAGATGAACTAATAGAAGAGAACACAAAAGCAAAAGTAAAAAAAAAAAACCAAAAAAAAACCGTAATAAAAAATCCGAAAGGGATGCGATGTGGCAAAACCCGAATAGTGGTAGCGGGCGTGACGTAGACGAATAGTAACTCGTCATTCTCTTTAATATATAGTATAATTAGAAATAATATAATATAATTTAATATAATTAAAAAGAATTATGCCATGAATATGTTTGTAAAAGTTGCAAGAAACCAAAAAGTAATCCGTAGAATATAATATAATATAATATAATATAATATAATATAATATAATATAATATAATATAATATAATATAATATAATATAATATAATATAATATAATATAATATAATATAATATAATATAATATAATATAATATAATATAATATAATATAATATAATATAATATAATATAATATAATATAATATAATATAATATAATATAATATAATATAATATAATATAATATAATATAATATAATATAATATAATATAATATAATATAATATAATATAATATAATATAATATAATATAATATAATATAATATAATATAATATAATATAATATAATATAATATAATATAATATAATATAATATAATATAATATAATATAATATAATATAATATAATATAATATAATATAATATAATATAATATAATATAATATAATATAATATAATATAATATAATATAATATAATATAATATAATATAATATAATATAATATAATATAATATAATATAATATAATATAATATAATATAATATAATATAATATAATATAATATAATATAATATAATATAATATAATATAATATAATATAATATAATATAATATAATATAATATAATATAATATAATATAATATAATATAATATAATATAATATAATATAATATAATATAATATAATATAATATAATATAATATAATATAATATAATATAATATAATATAATATAATATAATATAATATAATATAATATAATATAATATAATATAATATAATATAATATAATATAATATAATATAATATAATATAATATAATATAATATAATATAATATAATATAATATAATATAATATAATATAATATAATATAATATAATATAATATAATATAATATAATATAATATAATATAATATAATATAATATAATATAATATAATATAATATAATATAATATAATATAATATAATATAATATAATATAATATAATATAATATAATATAATATAATATAATATAATATAATATAATATAATATAATATAATATAATATAATATAATATAATATAATATAATATAATATAATATAATATAATATAATATAATATAATATAATATAATATAATATAATATAATATAATATAATATAATATAATATAATATAATATAATATAATATAATATAATATAATATAATATAATATAATATAATATAATATAATATAATATAATATAATATAATATAATATAATATAATATAATATAATATAATATAATATAATATAATATAATATAATATAATATAATATAATATAATATAATATAATATAATATAATATAATATAATATAATATAATATAATATAATATAATATAATATAATATAATATAATATAATATAATATAATATAATATAATATAATATAATATAATATAATATAATATAATATAATATAATATAATATAATATAATATAATATAATATAATATAATATAATATAATATAATATAATATAATATAATATAATATAATATAATATAATATAATATAATATAATATAATATAATATAATATAATATAATATAATATAATATAATATAATATAATATAATATAATATAATATAATATAATATAATATAATATAATATAATATAATATAATATAATATAATATAATATAATATAATATAATATAATATAATATAATATAATATAATATAATATAATATAATATAATATAATATAATATAATATAATATAATATAATATAATATAATATAATATAATATAATATAATATAATATAATATAATATAATATAATATAATATAATATAATATAATATAATATAATATAATATAATATAATATAATATAATATAATATAATATAATATAATATAATCTATATGTGGGAATATCAATATAATATAATATATGCATATATAAACCTTTCGTAGATTCAACAAAAATATAATAAATAAAATATAAATAGGATATAATAGGATATAAAAATATATAATGAATGGGATAAAAATATTCAATTTATATCTTTTGACACAAAATACCATGTTTAATGCATATATATAATAACATATTAGTGGCATTATAAGTTGTTATTTCCATAATCCAAATTTAATTAACTTGATAAAAGTGTAAGATATAAGGATTATGGTTATAGAAATACAAAGAGAAAATTTCATTACATACCCCTGTAGTATACCATATTATTAAGTTTCACCCCTCTCGTTTTTTCATATCATTACATACCCCTGTAGTATACCATATTATTAAGTTTCACCCCTCTCGTTTTTTCATATCATTACATATCCATATGGTGACTTTTTGTATCATTACATACCCCTGTAGTATACCATATTATTAAGTTTCACCCCTCTCGTTTTTTCATATCATTACATATCCATATGGTGACTTTTTGTATCATTACATACCCCTGTAGTATACCATATTATTAAGTTTCACCCCTCTCGTTTTTTCATATCATTACATATCCATATGGTGACTTTTTGTATCATTACATACCCCTGTAGTATACCATATTATTAAGTTTCACCCCTCTCGTTTTTTCATTTCATTACATACCCCTGTAGTATACCATATTATTAAGTTTCACCCCTCTCGTTTTTTCATATCATTACATATCCATATGGTGACTTTTTGTATCATTACATACCCCTGTAGTATACCATATTATTAAGTTTCACCCCTCTCGTTTTTTCATATCATTACATATCCATATGGTGACTTTTTGTATCATTACATACCCCTGTAGTATACCATATTATTAAGTTTCACCCCTCTCGACTTTTTGTATCATTACATACCCCTCACCCTAACGAACGTTAGTTGGGTTCCGTTAAACCCCTCATGTGCATTGCACATGAGGGTATTTTTGTATTTTTACCTTGAAAACACCATTTTTTCTTCTCCTTTCTTCTACCTTTTTCTTTGACCTGATACTCTCTCCATCTATGTATCTTTTTCATCATCATCATCAACATCAACACAACACATATTTAAATTTTAAAAAAAAATAAAAAATCCGAAAGGGATGCGATGTGGCAAAACCCGAATAGTGGTAGCGAGCGTGACGTAGACGAATAGTAACTCGTCATTCTCGTTAGTATATAGTATAATTAGAAATAATTTTGTCATGAATATGTATGTTTAAAATGTGCAAGAAACCAAAAAGTAACCCGAAGTAGAAACCCGAACCGGATGTGATATGGCAAAAACATCAATATATTAGTTCAGAATTAAAGCGGATGCGATGTAGCAAAATGCAAGTAGTGATACGGGGTGTGCCACAAAAAGGTTGAATAACTCAAAAGGAAAAAAAAGTGTAAAAAAACCAAAAAGTAACCCGTAATAAAAAATTCGAATGAGATGCGATGTGGCAATATCCGAATAGTAACACGGGCATGACGTGGACGAATAGTAACTCGCCACGCGGGCGAGTTACTACTCATAACAACGCCCTTTAATATATAGTATAATATAATATAATAGGATATAAAAATATATAATGAATGGGATAAAAATATTCAATTTATATCTTTTGACACAAAATACCATGTTTAATGCATATATATAATAACATATTAGTGGCATTATAAGTTGTTATTTCCATAATCCAAATTTAATTAACTTGATAAAAGTGTAAGATATAAGGATTATGGTTATAGAAATACAAAGAGAAAATTTCATTACATACCCCTGTAGTATACCATATTATTAAGTTTCACCCCTCTCGTTTTTTCATATCATTACATATCCATATGGTGACTTTTTGTATCATTACATACCCCTCACCCTAACGAACGTTAGTTGGGTTCCGTTAAACCCCTCATGTGCATTGCACATGAGGGTATTTTTGTATTTTTACCTTGAAAACACCATTTTTTCTTCTCCTTTCTTCTACCTTTTTCTTTGACCTGATACTCTCTCCATCTATGTATCTTTTTCATCATCATCATCAACATCAACATCAACACAACACAGATTTAAATTTAAAAAAAAAAATTCAAAAACTAAACCTACATCTATTTAATCGGTTGACATGGATAATACTGTAAATAATTATAAATATACCACATGACTATAATCCATTATATGATCCGTCAAACTTACAAACAAAATAAACTCATTCATGAGTTTCCCTTCAATCAAGTATGTATTCGATAAAATAATATCCTCATAAAAATTAATAAATAAATAAATACAATGCTATCACAATTCACACCTATATCGAATCCCCATTGTTGTTGACCTGTTTCGAATTTCACCCTACTGAATTCAAGCTTCAACTTTGTCACACACATCATCATGAATCCAAGTTAAAAACAACCCTCAAATCTCATTACACATTTTATACCATAGATAAACATCAATACCCACATCAGCAAACATCAAAATAGATCAGTGATAAAGATAATGATCAAATCAACTTCTTTAATCAATTATAGGACTCTTTTCCTATCTATTTGAGCAATACCCAAAAGATGTGGCCGGCAAGGGGTGTGGCGGGTGAACAAAGCAAAAAAGAAAAGAAAAAAAGATCGGAGACATACCTGCGTTTTCCGGCGAAGGAGATGACCGGATAAGAGGTTGGTCCGCAAAGGGTGGCCGAAGAAGGAGTAGGTCGGTGAAGGTTGGTCTGGGAACACATCTATAAATATAATACATAAAAATATATGTGGCACAAAATCTCTGCAACATAAGTTGTCATATATGTGTGGGTAGAGTGTTAGATATACATGTAATTTTTTTTGTTATTGATGTTAGGGTTTATTAATTTTAGGGTGTTAGATTGGAAAAGAAAAATATGATTTTAGGTTGTTGGATCTTGGAAAAGAAAAAGGAGAAGAAATTAGAATATGATTTTAGGGTGTTTGTTAGATCTGAAAAGAAAAGCAAGTAGAAGAAGAGGGTGTTTAGAGGTAAAAGACAGAAATACCCTCACGTGGAACGCACGTGAGGGGGTAAACGGATGGCAACAAACGGACGTTACATGGAGGGGTATGTAATGATACAAAAAGGCACCATATGGATATGTAATGATACGAAAAAACGAGAGGGGTGAAACTTAATAATATGGTATACCACAGGGGTATGTAATGAAATTTTCTCAAATACAAATGCCATTCTTTTTTTTCAAAACATTCAGTCGGTATACGAAATCGGGGAAACCTTACCGTATAATGGTGAAGCCTTGCACGTACTCTAGACAATGAGATGTTGACCATGAGTCGTTACAAGTATTCAGAGGGAAAAACCCCAAGGTTTTGCCATCCTTAAGGATCGAACTCAAGACCTTGGGTAAAACCGGGAGTACCTCTGACCAGTTGGGCTGACCTTCATTGGCTGCAAATGGCATTCTACAAACACAAATCTGGCAAACAGGAAGAATAGCATTGACTAAAATTTAATACGAGTATTAATTAGAAGAAATATTAGTCAACTCTACCAAAAAAAATCTTGTCCACCGAATTCAAAGTGCGATCTACTTAAAAACTTCAACCAGATAGTTCCTCCACCGAAAGACACTTACAAACAACACTCATATAGCAATTTGCATGGCACAGCTAGAACAAAACTAAAGATGTGTTTGATGTTCATGATAAAAAAAAAAGTGCTCCAACTGGATTTGTCACCACGAAATTAACTAACTCTAAACACAATAAATAGCTTGAGGAAGCTATAGGCATATCAAAGCAGTGTGTGCGAATGTCACTAGACCATTTGCTAGGTTAGCAAATGAAACCATTGTGTGATCACACCTTTTATGCATTTACGAATAAATATATGTGCCACGCTTCAACAATTTCAAGAATTTGTTAAAAGTTACTTTTTAAGCTTAATAAGGCTTAATTTCAAGAAGTTGTCTGAGTAACTTTTTTAAGCCTAGTAATTAGACTTTTAAGTTTGGTTATAATTAACAGAATCGTTTATTTACATATTTCTTTTTCCTAGCAAACATTACATGTACGTCAAGTATAGATCTATACTTAAGACTTATAATGTTTTAGAGACCATCTTATAAGCAAATTTTTTAGAAAGGCGGAAGCGGAATTATATTAAACACAAAGGCCACTAGCAAGATACTAAAGACCAAAGTACAAAAGTTACAAATCTAGAATACAAACTATCTATAAGCTAGCATTGATAAATTAAATATAACATATACGCTAATATCACTACAAAAAATTTGTCGTTTGTACGCACTTTTTCTACGCACTCTTTAAAAATGCGTAAAATTTTGTTAATTTGTTAGCACTTAAAAATGTGTACAAATAGTCTACATTAAAAAGTGCGAAAAAAGTTACAAGTTTCACAATTAAAAGTGTAAAGAAAAATGTTTACACACTGTGTACAATATTAGATTTGTACACACTTTTAAATGTATAAATCATTTTCTTCACGGGTGATTTCTACGCACTGAAAAGTCATTTCTTCGCAGGTTTCCTTTACGCAAGTGCGTAGAAATCACTCACGAAGAAATGATCTTCACACTTATAAGTGGCTAAAGTATAAAATTTGTACACACTTTTTCTTCACTCTATTAAATGTGAAGCTTGTAGCTTTTTTGGCATTTTTTAATGTAGACTATTTGTACATATTTTTAATTGCGAACGATTTAACAATATTTTACGCATTTAAAAAAATTGTGTGAAATAAAGTGTGTAAAATTAACTAATTTGTTGTAGTGTATAAACCTATACATCACCCATATGTCAATTATAAGTGTTCATTTAGATAGGAAGAGTGTCCATTTAAAAGATATTTCCTTAATTATAACATGCTTTTTAACTTGGTGACTTTATGGAAGTTTCTAAATTTCATAAAAGACGAGATAAAAAGGCACAGGGTAACACCACCAGGCAAAAGTCAACCCGACCAAGGCATTAGCGGCGACGTCGCCGCTAATACTCTGACACTGACAGGGGGCCCGCTAATTTCTCTGCCAGATTTACCATTACAGACATGGGGGGCCCGCAGTATTAGCGGCGACGTCGCCGCTAATACTCTCTCTGGTGCAGTATTAGGGGCGACGTCGCCGCTAATAATGCCTCTGGTGGGGTTACACTTTTTTGCCTGGTGGTGCAAGGGCGGATCTCTTTTGGGGCCCGAGGGGGCCCGGGCCCCCTCCGTTTTTCCGATCATTAGTATAGTTTTATCCGTAATTTTTTAAAAAATTATTTTTCTTAGTGTTATTTTTGTGTTCTCGTGACTTTCGGTCCCCTCTGATTATTTTTTATAGTGTTATATCTTGGTCATATAACTTTCGGCCCCTTCTACTAAATAGGTCAAGATCCGCCACTGTGGTGGTGTTACACTCCTCGGATAAAAAAATAAGCATTGGGACAACAAATAATGAATAATCAAGTGCGGGAGGTTGTATGATTTGTCTTTATCCTACGAAACAACCATGATAACATGACATTGACGACTTGCATTTGATAAAATAACATGGAGTGATGACCACACCTTGATTCCTCCCAGGCTCCCATCCAAAACACGTTACACTTTGAATGAAAAAAAATCTATAAATTAAAATTTACGTATGTCTAATCATAAATAGTATAAAAATTCAAAACACGTAACAATTGCCGTCTCAAAATATATATATATATATATCTTCAAATATGTATTCTTTAAAAACCTCTCGAGACGTTGAATACAAATAGATGATAATTAATTAAGTTCATTAGCCTATTTAGATTTTACACTATCTTTAGATCTTAATTAAGATACTTAACTTCTCAATAGTGTAGTAACTCATATCTTTTACACGTTTATTAAAGCAACTTCTTTTTATTGAATTGAATTTCGAATAAAATTGTCAACAAAAACACCACACGTGAAAATGCATAATTCAGACAAAAGTTATAAATATAATATGAATATAAATACAGGAGAAAGATAATTTGAGAACGGGGTAAAAAAAAGTACTAGGGGACATTTTTGGACCATCTGATCAAGGATTTTGGAGGGATCAGATCAAGCATATTCCTCCTCCTTCTTCCTTCTTCTCCGGCGAAACAATAGCCACCGCCACCATCTCCTTCTCCGGCGAGACAACCACCGCCACCACCATCATCTCCGACCACCCCAACCACGGCGCCGACGCCGGCAGCAAGGGCTACGCCCGTACCGTATCAAACCGTCACCATCTCTTGGATCGCCGCCCATCAAATACATACGATTCCCATATGCGTCCGGTGACAACCACTTTTGAACGGATGAGGGTAACGCCCGTACCGTATCCACAGGAAAACAAAACTGATGATTGCCGGAAATGTCGCCGCCGCCGCCGGAGATGAAGATGACCGGAGATGTCGCCGGAGATGATCAGTGGTGATTAGATCCGATGAAGATGGCCGAAGATGCATCTTTTCTTTCCATCCGATTCCCCGATTCAACGGTCCAGATTGATCACCTTGTTCCCTTTTGATTGCTTGTTCCTTAATTAACCTACCCTATAAATACATGTATAAATAAAAGCATATTGTAAAAAGAAAAAGCGGCCACATGCATAATAAATATTGTTGTACCGCTATCTCTTTCTCTTTATTTGGCCTTTTCTTTACTCTAATTTCAGCCAATAAGACAATAACACTTCTTAAATGTAGAATATTTATAAAATACTACTAATATATAAAGTTAAAAGAACTATTTTTTTTTTTAATTTTATAAAACACATGATTTTTCTATTTATATCTATCGTGTATCGTAGGTAGCAAACCAAAAATGGCTAAATACCAAAAATATAACTCTTTGCTCCTCAAAGTAGAGCAAGTTAACATGGATGAGATTGCATCTCAAGCAATTAACCCTTTCCAGTATTCTTCTTCAACCACCACTACCACCTCTTCCTCCACCACTACCACCACCACCACCACCGGTTCGTCTTTATTGTCGTCGACCTCCACCTCCTCTAGATCGATAGCCCAAACCATAACGTGCGATGAAAGTGAAATAACCAACCTTAAAATAGGCTTGAAAAGGGCTCAAAAGGGAAACAATGGTAACGAAAACAAGAAACAAAATAGAAATGGTGCTTGTAGTGAACATCCAATGTATCGTGGTGTACGAATGAGGAGTTGGGGCAAATGGGTGTCTGAAATCCGCGAGCCTCGTAAGAAATCGAGAATATGGCTCGGGACATTCCCAACGGCTGAGATGGCGGCTCGAGCCCATGATGTAGCCGCTATAGCCATAAAAGGTCATTCAGCTTACCTTAACTTTCCTGAATTAGCCCATCTACTTCCACAACCAACCACCACATCACCAAAAGACATCCGAGAAGCTGCCAATAAGGCTGCTGCCATGTACGATGATGATGATGATGGATATGAAGCCGAGCCACCAAGCCAAGCCATGCTTTCTCATTCTCATTCATCAACAACTGATCTTTCATCAGATAACAACCAAGAATCAATCAATTCAATATCATCATCAACTGAAGACGTAGACGATACATTTTGCGACCTACCTGATCTTTCTCTCAAAAGTACGAATGATCAGCCAAGTGATAGATTTCATCAATTTTACCCTGCACCACAATGGCACCTGGAGACTACTGGGGCTGATTATATTGGTTTAAGGCTTGAATCTGAAGACCCATTTCTCTGGCATATTAATTAATTAATTAATTAGCCATTCAACAACAACAACAACAAGGTACTCAATCCCGACATAAGTCGGGCTATGAGGGAGGTATGATGTAGACAGACCTTACCCCTACACAAAGGTGGGGAGGCTGCTTCCAGATCCACCGAGGTGGAAGGGACCTCCGGCCCGGGTGAAAAAAATAGGGTTAGATCCACCGGAGTGGAAGACTTAACCGGAAAAATCTCGATCTCAGATCTACTCTCGATCTCAAAGAGAAGCCGGAGAAACCTCTCAACGGCTCTCTAGAGAGAGAGAAGAGAGAGAGAGACTATTTGAAGATTTTTTACATAATTAATTAGCCATTAACATCTCTAAATGATCATACATATATCCAATATATCCAAATTACTATATATATACTCCCCTGTAGAAAATTCAACCCCCAGCATAGCAAGCCCGAAATTTTGTATTAATGTGAGTGAGGCTATTTGAAGATTTTTTACATTTTTTATTTATTTAGTTTTTCCACAAATTAATTAACTATGTTAATGACGTTTTTGAGGAAAGAATAATATTTTTTGAATTTTGTAAATTAATGTTTTAGTTCTCTACAAAACTTTTTATCTCGATCCGAATTGAGTAATATCACAAATTCGGAAAAGTTCTCATAACAATTAGTTGACGAGATGTCGTTTTATTTAATACTCGTAATAATTAATAATTTGTTTATGAATTTGTATAATGTACATTACATGAGTCGTCGTCAGCGAAGAATCTTCCACAACAACATATCAAATACTTAAAAATATCAATCAATAAGACAAAATGAAACATGTGAATCATAGCTAATATATTACATCTCATCAATATTTTATAGTTTCCTAACAAAAAAAATATATGTAAAAAGGAAAGAAGTAACTAATAAAACCATGGCAAAATCAATTATAAGCGAAGCAATTAAAAGCTTTAGAAACAAACAAAGTGATAGTATAAAACAAATATATACATCTAGACACGTACGCATATAATGATATATGCACTACAGCAAAATCATGATGACAAAACTGCTTATTTGATTCTTATCGCAAAAGATCACTATCTAAATTTTAAGTTTCAACATTTACTTTTCCAAAATGCCCCCCTATCAATTCTATATTTATCTAAAATAACTATATTACCCTTTCTCTCTCCTCAAATCTCAATCAATCTTTTTTTTCTCTCTCCTCCATAAATCATTTATTCCTCCAATTCATTCAAAATCTTTTATCTCAAAACCGTACATCGATAAATTATAAAAATTATATGGGTGTTCTTAAAATTTCATGCTCTTTCATTAGAGATGTAATTCGATATACTTTCGACGAATTTTTAAATCCGAAAGCGGAGCCCGTACGGCTAAGGGCGGAGCCCGTCAGGTAGATCACCCCATCACCGCCGCCGCCACCGCCATTACATCACCACCTCGCCATAACCTCCATCACCGCCGCAACGCGCGAGTACCTTTCTCTCGTACTATTGAATGAAGTAACCATTATTGTTTATATGTTTATTAATTAGCTAGCAAACTATATATCAGGTAGGGGGTGTTTGGGATTGCTTTTTTGAAGTAATTTTTAGATTATTGTGTTTAGCAAACGCAAATAATCTATTTGTAGTGTTTGTCAAAATATATTTGAACAATGCTTTTTTGCGATTGAAGACCTGGAAAACGCTGTTTTGATGCAGCAAGGTAACACCTACGGTTTGAAAAGCACTTTTGATTCCTTGTTCAAATTTACTAGTATACCCATTAATTACCATTCACTCACCCGCTCTTACAAATGTAATTTAAAAATGCTATTTTGAAGTATAAATTGTTTGATCCATCAATCCAAGAGAAATAATTACGAGTAATATTTTAAAAATATTCCAATAATCATTTACCAAAAGGTAATCTACTTGGTTCAGTGGTTCTTGTTTTTCATTTTCTATAATCAATATGCAACTTCAATGATATAATTCATGCGTGCCTAATTTCGTAATCAAACAATCCATATTAGTTTTGTTACTTGTAATAACATCACATCTAATATCTAATATCTAATACTATCTTATAAAGCATTTTGCCTTTTTTTTTAAGAAAAGATGATTTGAACTACCCAAAATACCTCTATTCTTTATTCACTAATTTAAACATCTCTACCTAATATACCTATAATAACCTTAAATTTCAAACACTCAATTATTTCTCTCTCCTCAAATCTCAACCACTTTTTTTTTCTCTCATCCATAAATAATTTTATTCCTCTAATTCATTCAAAATCTTTTATCTCAAAAACCGTATATCGATAAATTATAAAAATTGTATGGGTGTTCTTAAAATTTCATTTCTTTCATTAGAGATGTCACTCGATATACTTTCGACGAATTTTATAATCCGATGGCGGAACTCATACGGCTAAGGCATTTGGCTATCATACTATATGACTTGACCTATCACCCCCACCATCTCACCTCCGCAACGCGCGGACACTATCTCTCGTAATTCTAAATATATAATGTTCAAAAAGAAAAAAAAACTTTAATACTATAAACATGTCTGTTTTGGTCATTTTATATGTAAAGCTTCTAAATATTTTCATTTGCCAAACACTAAAAAAAGAGATTATCACAATGTCAAATAAGAAATCAAATACAAACACTAGTTTTATAAATCAAGTTTTATTACAGCTAATTATCTGATTATAATTATTCAAAACGCATAATCTTATTTCATAAAGCAATCCCAAACACCCCCGTAATTAACTTCGTGCACAACTTTGATCATCATTCAGACGATATATTGAAAACCAATTTACACATTTAAACCGAAACCGAAGTAATTGGATGAATTGGTCGGGTTGAAATAAAAAAATTGTGACCGTCGGTTTATTTTTTTCATAAGGGAAGTGATTTTCCTACTTTAGTTTTTACTTGCCCTACTACAAATTATTTATTATGGTTTTTATACCCTTTTAATTCTTTCAAGTTTCAACCCATCGATTATGTTTTATAGGTTCACTCTTTTCTCCCTTTTTTTCTTACTACCTGTACTGTCCGCCCCTCCCAATAACCGATAATTTTACTTTGAGTAAAGTAAATAAGCAGGATATATTGTAACCTATAACAAAAATATCCATTTTAAATGTTCCGATGTTCTTTTATGTAATAGGTATACTAAATGGATACATGCGAAGATAATAGATTCAATTCGTCTAAAAAGTCAACTTTGAAGTCTGAAATCCCGTTGGTAAAGAAACTCAACAAAAAAGAAAAAAAAAACCTATAAGTGAATTATCAAAGATATAAAAAATTTAGGAAAAAAAGAAATAAAGATTATATAAAAAGAATAAAGAAACCTATAAGTGAAGTCCATCAAAAGAATGATAATAATAATAATAAAAAAAAACTGAAAGTGAATGAAATTAGAAATTTGAATGACAGAGAAAAGAGAGCACGCAGGACATTGAGGGAGGGAGAAGTTTGGTAAAAGTTGTGTTAAGTTAAATTGAATAAAATGGTTAAAATTTCTAATAAGAAAACCGGTCAAAAATAAGGGCAAATGAGTCATAATAAGTTTAGTGTAGTATAAAAAGTAAAAACTATAGTAAAAAAATCACTTCCCTTTTCATAAACCGTTAGTACGGTTTGGTTGTGGTTTTAGATGGTATACAACCCGGTTAAATTAAACCGGAACATTTAATCATAATAATGTAAGTGTTTAAAATTCTGGTTCAATGAAGGAGCTTTTTAGGCTGTAATCGGACCATGTTTATATATCCAACTGTTAAGATTCATTCAATTTGTCACATACAAATACACGAGTACGCAGCGGAAAATAATATGTAATATAATAATTAACAAAGTTAAGTGAATGTGTACCTTTTAGCAAAGCTCCAAGAATCAATAATAATAATTATTATTATTAGGGTTTAAAGTAAAACCCCTCTACGATCGCACACTTGACACCACTACGTATGTATGCTAGTACCCGATCACGAACTCACAACCCCTTGTGTTTAACCCTTTGCTATAGTCGAAAAAATCAAAACCCAAAACCCTTTTAATTGATGTAGTCGACCGAACCCAAAGAAGAGAGAAAAGAGAGGAATTTTTAGGGTTTTTACTTATCAATTGTCTTTAAAAAAAACCTTAACCCTTAACCCCTTTATATAGGGTTAATTGTTAGGGTTTTAAACTTGGTGAACAAGTTTAGTTTAGGCTTACAAAAGCCTTGTAAAAACCGGCCCCATTAAGTGAAATTAGAAAACAACTCTAATTCCTAATTTTCACTTAAGTCCATCTCTTTTCCAACTATTTAATTAATAAACGTATATCTAACATTTAACGAACGTTTATTTAATTATTTCGTGAACATATTAATTAATATATTATATTAACATATTAATTAATTACATAGTGTATTTGTGTTAATACGTGTGACCCCGTAGGCTTAAACATTTTCCGGACATGCGTTTAGTTAACGTGATCATATTCCAACAGCTCTCACTTGAGCATGTTATAATAAAGGCAATAATATTGGTTAGCGTCTAGCAACACGCCAATGCTCCCGGAAATATTTAAGTATAGTTTCTTAAAGTATCTTTGAAATGGTTTCAGTGTTTACTATCCCTTTGTTTCAGATACCTTTGTTAAATATGGATATGGATCAAAGTCATTCCATAATTTAACGATTGTGTTTCTCATTTCTACAACTAATTAAGATTACCAAATTAACCGGGACACATCTGGAATTCATTTAAGTACGGCCATACAAACATCTTAATTAATTCTAATGAGAGGCCCAATGGTATCATTCTTCAATAACAAGTTGAAGGAACAAATCTTATTTTGACTACACGTGTCAGTCATGTACTTCACTACACTTCTGAAAATAGCCCTTTATTACTACCTTATTCAGGATAGTTAGAACTATATCAAGAAAATGCAATCCATACATGCATAACCTACTTGTATCTCAAGTCTAAGGATAAGTAAAGCAACCATTTCACGAATTTAACTTAATGACGCCGATCCATAAAGTGATAATTCGTTAGTGGGGCAGTCCAATATGCATCTTATGTGTAACACCCGTCGTTTAAAAACTTGGATTTTTTCAAAACTTTGCCAAACGGCGTTTGAAATAAGCGGAAAGGATCACTTTCAAAATCTGCCCCATCCGTAATGGATGGTACTTTTAAAATTTGGTGTTACTACTAGCATCATCAAAACAATAAAAGTAATCCAAGCTTTGGCACCAACATAAATGCCACAATATTACAAGTCTTTAATCGTAAATGAAATAGCCAAACATGAGGCTAAAGGAAGTCTAAGCGTTTAATGTCTTTGCTAAGCTTCTTTATTCGTCTACCCAAGTCTCACCAAGCTAATCCTCGCCTAGCTCACTTGATTATCCTGAAGGCACAACATTTTCAAAGAACAAGTGTTAGCTAATAAAATTAGCTAAGTAAGATAACATAACTTGAAAACGTTTGCCAAATTCATATATTAACAAAATCTGCATTTTAAGTTAATATCATACACATACATAACATCATAAGATACACATTAGGTTCAACATGTCCTAAAGTGTGCCTATACTTTCTTTCTTTCTTTATTTCTTTGCCAAGACGTAGGCTAAGTGACTTATGCCACTCACATAGGGATGTGGGGTTGTGTGTAGGCGGTCATAGACCATACATGGAGTCCTCACACCCGACATGATGGGTAAACCAATAGGTGGTCCATCGGCGTCGTTAAGGAATGACAAAGTCAATCCAACTGAATAAACCGTTTATGCCTTTACGCATTGGTGGTTAGTTACTTCACCCGGAATACTCAAACGTAACTATGCCACAAGGAGCAACTCAAGTGACCACGTACGCACCAGCCCCGAAGAGCTAGCACGGGTTAAGCTTAACACAAGACTTTACATAATGCTCGAGACTTTAATCGTTTAATGTCTTTGCTAAGCTTCTTTATTCGTCTACCCAAGTCTCACCAAGCTAATCCTCGCCTAGCTCACTTGATTATCCTGAAGGCACAACATTTTCAAAGAACAAGTGTTAGCTAATAAAATTAGCTAAGTAAGATAACATAACTTGAAAACGTTTGCCAAATTCATATATTAACAAAATCTGCATTTTAAGTTAATATCATACACATACATAACATCATAAGATACACATTAGGTTCAACATGTCCTAAAGTGTGCCTATACTTTCTTTCTTCATCTTTCTTTCTTTATTTCTTTGCCAAGACGTAGGCTAAGTGACTTATGCCACTCACATAGGGATGTGGGGTTGTGTGTAGGCGGTCATAGACCATACATGGAGTCCTCACACCCGACATGATGGGTAAACCAATAGGTGGTCCATCGGCGTCGTTAAGGAATGACAAAGTCAATCCAACTGAATAAACCGTTTATGCCTTTACGCATTGGTGGTTAGTTACTTCACCCGGAATACTCAAACGTAACTATGCCACAAGGAGCAACTCAAGTGACCACGTACGCACCAGCCCCGAAGAGCTAGCACGGGTTAAGCTTAACACAAGACTTTACATAATGCTCGAGACTTTAATCGTTTAATTAGTTTAGGCTACTCTTTCACCTAAGCTAATCACATATCATCTTTTACTTTAGGGCCCTTAACGTGCACGTGAACATGGCAATCCTAATCAAAGGACTAGTGACTAGGTGATCAAGCCACACATGCAAGCATATATCATATCATTTCATCATCTCATGCATATATACTTACCACATACCATTGCAACCTGCATATGAATGTTAATCATCATAAACGGTAAGTAATATATCCCTTTGCAACCTCCCATAGTCACCCGTGAATATAAAATGTACTTACATATTCAATTGGAAGGTTTAACTTATGAAAACGTGTTTTGTTGTACCAACAGGTGACAAAAGATGTTATCTTACCTCGATACAGCTTACCAACAAGTTAAAGGTATCTTATAGTGCTTGCTAAGTGCTCCCGACAACCTAGAATGAGTATAAGATCGAAATATAAGCTAAACGAAATGTTTTATGAAAACTGGACAAGAGGTGCGTCGCACCTCCCACATGGTGCGCCGCACAAAATCAACAGGGGAATTCTAAACATAAGTTGGTGCGCCGCACCAACGGTCTAAACATTTGGTGCGCCGCACAAAATCAACAGAATTCTAAACATAAGTTGGTGCGCCGCACTCACCACATAATTGGTGCGTCGCACAAAATCAACAGGGGAATTCTAAACATAAGTTGGTGCGCCGCACCAACCCCTTTGGTGCGTCGCACAAAATCAACAGGGGAATTCTAAACATAAGTTGGTGCGCCGCACCAACCCCTTTGGTGCGTCGCATAAAATGATCAGAAATTCTGAACATAAGAATGTGCGCCGCACAAAATCAACAGGGGAATTCTAAACATAAGTTGGTGCGCCGCACCAACCCCTTTGGTGGGTCGCACAAAATCAACAGGGGAATTCTAAACATAAGTTGGTGCGCCGCACCACCCTCTGGTGCGTCGCACCTGGAGTGTCGACCAGAAACCTAATCTTTGTTCTATGATCAAACGAATTCCATACGAACCCATACCCCAAATCCAACCTGGGGACTTAAAATTAATCCTTTCAATTGCACTTTCATCAACTTAAATCATCCTATTAATCCCTCAATCCTTTACATCATAATTCAATCTTTAAAACACCCGAACGACATGAATTCAATAAACGTTTGATCCAACAACCCAACCCAAACCCTATGGCCTGGATCGAAATCACTACAAAGACATACATGATCAGATTTAAGAGTAAGATCAGCCATAATACCTGTAGATGACTTCGAGGATTCGAAATCTTAATCAAACTTGATCGAAACGACACGAAACGATTGATTCTTGGAGAAAACTTGTCTTGAGAGGGAGGGGATCTGTTCCTAGGGCTTAATCACGAAATTCTGCAGCTATTGGGGTCTCACTAGACCTTAAACCCCTGACCATAAGTTTCCTTTAGTGCCCATAGGCCCCTCGACTTCCTAAACTTTACTTTCGTAGCTTAATTAACCTACCGGGAGACTTAACGATCTAACAAGCACTTAACTTTCATACTTTACTTTAAATTACTTTCATTTAATTCACTTTACTTCATTTCATATTAAACACATAAGCATTTAATCACATAATCCCTTATAAGGCATATAAACATAATAGACCTAACGTTAACTAACGGAAAGTCAAATAGTCAAACATAAAACGTTTGGGATGTTACAATTACCTCCCCCTTAAGAGGATTCCGTCCTCGGAATCGCCGCAGAAGTGAACAAATCTGGGTATTTCTCTTTCATCACCGACTCGGTCTCCCAAGTTAAACTTTCACCGTGGTTATGCTTCCATTTAATCAACACGAGATCAATCAACTTTCGGCGAAGTTTCTTTTGCTTTCTTTCGAGTATCGCTACTGGTTCATCCAATATTCTTTTCTGAGGATTAATGCTCACATCCTCAATTGGAATAACACTCGACTCATTAGCCAAACACTTCCTCAAATACGAAACATGAAATGTGTGGTGAATTCCATCCAATTCTGGGGGTAGTTCCAATTGATAATGCTACATCCTTGATACGTTTCAGAATTTTGAAAGGTCCTATGAAACGTGGGCTTAGCTTTCCCTTCTTTCCAAAACGAATTACTCCTTTCCATGGGGAAACTTTCAGCATTACCAAATCACCAACTTGGAACTCAATTGGCTTCCTTTTCTTGTCGGCATAAGTCTTTTGTCGTTCTCTAGCCACACGGAGTGCTTCCTTTGCCACATTTACTTTTTCAGCTGAGATTTCAATGATTTCAGGACCCGTAAACTGCTTTTCACCGGGTTCCATCCAACAACTCGGAGTCCTACATCTCCTACCATAAAGCATTTCAAATGGTGGCATTCCGATACTTGCATGGTGGCTGTTATTATAAGTGAATTCGATCAATTTCAAGTGTTCATCCCATGCTCCACCATATTCTAATACACAAGCTCTCAACATGTCTTCCAACGTTTGTATGGTCCTTTCACTTTGCCCATCAGTTTGAGGGTGATAGGCGGTGCTCAAATTAACTCTAGTACCTAACTCTCGCTGAAGGCCCTTCCAAAAGTTAGACACAAATCTCGTGTCTCGGTCTGAAACAATGGATAGAGGAACACCATGCTTTGCTACGATCTCATCCACATACATCTTTGCCATCTTAGTTAATGGTACATCTTGTCTTGTTGCCAAGAAATGAGCACTCTTTGTCAATCTATCCACAATAACCCATACCATGTCATTTCCTTTCGGTGTTCTTGGTAGTTTGGTCACAAAATCCATAGTAATATGGTCCCATTTCCATTCCGGAATCTCCAATTGATGCAACATCCCATATGGCTTTTTGTGATCAGCTTTCACACGTGCACACGTCAAACATCTTTCAACAAAATGAGCAACTTCTCCCTTAATGTTTGGCCACCAATAGATGGGCTTCAAATCTGCATACATCTTGGTAATACCTGGATGGACTAAATATCTTGACCTATGAGCTTCTTCAAGGATCAATTCTCGGTTACCACCAAGCAATGGTACCCAAATTCGACCCTTATAAGTCTTAAATCCACGGCTGTTCGTCTCCATCACAAGTCTTCTCTTCTTTCCAATACTCTCATTATCGATATTATCCTTCAATAAAGCCTTAACTTGTGCTTCCTTGATGCGGTCGAGTAACCCCGACTTGGCTTGAACAACCATGCTCATCAATCTACAAGAAAAATTCTGCACTTTCCTACTTAATGCATCCGCCACCACATTGGCTTTACCGGGATGATATTTAATCTCACAATCATAATCTTTCAGAAGTTCCATCCATCTCCTTTGCCTTACATTCATTTCCTTTTGTGAGAACACATATTGCAAACTCTTATGATCCGTAAACAATGTACATTTGGTGCCATATAAGTAATGCCTCCACAACTTTAAAGCAAACACTACTGCAGCCAATTCAAGATCATGGGTCGGGTAATTCTTTTCATGAGGCTTCAACTGACGTGAAGCATATGCAATAACTTTGTCCCTTTGCATAAGGACACAACCCAAACCTGAAATAGAAGCATCACTATAAACAACAAGATCATCAGTACCTTCGGGTAAGGCTAGGACAGGAGCTTCACAATAACTTTGTCCCTTTGCATAAGGACACAACCCAAACCTGAAATAGAAGCATCACTATAAACAACAAGATCATCAGTACCTTCGGGTAAGGCTAGGACAGGAGCTTCACATAACTTTGTCTTAAGCATTTGAAAGGCCTTTTCTTGAGCTTCCGTCCATACAAACTTTACTCCTTTCTTTGTCAATTCAGTCATTGGCTTAGCTATTCGGGAGAAATCTTGAATAAACCTCCTATAATAACCAGCTAAACCGAGAAAACTCTTAATCTCCGTGGGTGTCTTTGGCTGTTCCCATTTAGATACAGCTTCAATCTTGGCAGGATCAACTTTAATACCTTCAGAAGAGATAACATGCCCGAGAAATTGAACTTCTCGGAGCCAGAATTCACACTTGGAAAACTTTGCATATAACTTTTTCTCTCTAAGAACCTCAAGAACAGCTCTTAAGTGCTCACGGTGCTCGGCTTCGGACTTTGAATATATTAGAATATCGTCAATGAAGACAATCACAAAATGATCTAAGAATGGGCGACATACCCGATTCATTAAATCCATAAAAGCGGCTGGAGCATTTGTCAACCCAAAAGGCATGACAAGAAACTCATAGTGCCCATAACGTGTACGAAAAGCTGTCTTGGCCACATCTTCCTTTTTGACTTTTAATTGATGATAGCCAGACCGCAAATCAATCTTAGAGAAGTAAGAAGCACCATGGAGCTGATCAAAAAGATCATCAATACGCGGGAGAGGATACTTATTCTTAACCGTTCGTTTATTCAGCTCACGGTAGTCTATGCACATGCGCATAGAACCGTCTTTCTTTTTGACAAAAAGAACCGGAGCTCCCCAAGGTGAGGAACTTGGTTGTATGAAACCTTTGTCAAGTAGCTCTTGAAGCTGGGACATTAACTCTTTCATTTCTGTGGGAGCTAAACGATATGGTGCTTTTGCAATAGGAGTAGCACCGGGTACGAGATCAATCTGAAAAATGACCTCTCGGTCGGGAGGAATACCGGGAAGATCATCCGGAAAGACATCAGAAAATTCAGAAACTACATCAACATTAGGGATCGGAGACTTCCCTTTTCGCGTATCAATAACATAGGCAAGAAAGTGATTCTTGTTATGCCGAATGCAATTGAGAGCCTTCATCAAATTAATAATCTTTATGCTCCCCTTCTTCTTGTCTCCATAAACGGAAATGACCTCACCATCCGGAGTAGCGAATCGTACGACCTTTTGAGAACATATAATAGTAGCATCATTTTGAGACAACCAGTCCATACCTATCACTATATCAAAACCGGCTAGAGTGGTAGGCAATAGTTGAACCGGAAAAGAGCGACCTTCAATCTCAATAGAACAATCATCATAACCTACTTGAATGTCACTAATGGTACCGTTAGCAATTTCAACCTCTATAGAGCAATCAAGAGGAGTAGTGACCCTATCAAGCTTAGGAGCAAATAAAGTGGACACAAAAGATCTATTTGCACCCGAATCAAAAAGTACAGAAGCAGGTTTTGAGTTAACAAGAAATGTACCGCTTACTACCTCGTCGTTATCCTTGGCAGCTTCGACTGTTAGCTGAAAGGCTCGAGCTTTAGGCTTTTGGACAGCCGTCCTTTTTCCATCATCTCTTCCTTGTGGGCAATCCTTGATGAAATGACCGGTTTGTTGACACCGATAACACTTTGGCTTGTCCTTGCATCCTGAAGTAGGATGACCCATACCACCACAAGTATCACACCTTCGGGTCTTATCTGAACATGGACCCGAGTGAGGCGCCTTACAAGTACCACACCAATTCTTTGGCTTTGCATAGCTGCTGCCCCCATTTCTTGAAGGCGGACCTTTCTTGAACTTCCTATTAGATCCACTTGACCCATCATGCTTCCTTTTTAAACCTGATTGCTTATCATCATTAACTTTCACTACAACCTTTTCACCTTTGAAATCATCATCCAACCTCTTGGACTCCTTAATCGCAGCAGACAATGTAATATGTTGTCTACAAAGGCCACGATAGCTAGCGGGAAGACCATCACAATAAGCTTCAACCTGATCCACATCTCTACGAACCAAATGACCAACAAACTTAAGTTTTTCCATAAATGAGTGGGCATATTCAGTTATGGCACCCGGCTTAGCTGTTAAAGCTCTGAATTCTTTCTCAATCAACCTCAGTTCACGAGTACCCACATATTCTTCCAAGAACTTCTCCTTAAAGGTACCCCAAGGCATATTAGCTAGCACCTCGGGGGTCAAAGAAATAGTAGCAACCTTCCACCAATTACGAGCATTTTTCTTCAACATACGGGAAGCACACAATACCTTCATATCCTCAGGGCAATAACATGAAGCAAACACAACCTCGATATCCTCCAACCATTCCATGGCACCTACAGCATCTAGAGTACCATCAAATGCCTTTGCTCCACATTTCTGAAAGCTCTCATACTTAAAGTTACTAGTACGAGGAGCGACCACAACACGAGGCTCCACCACATTATTAACACCATTCACATTAGCAACAACATTTTCAGGAGCAACTTGAGACCTTACCATTGATGGCTCGGTACGGTTTGAGCGGTTGGAGTAATTCCCATCCGTATGCTCATCCCGTTGCAAACTAGCTTCTCTTTCAGCCCTAAGTTGATTCAACTCCTGTTCATTTCTCAACAAAAGAGCTCGAATAGCCCTCAACTCTTCATGCATTTCAGCTTGAGTAGGAACTTGTTCAATCACGGGGTTAGCTCTATCAATTTCAGACCTTGTAGGTTGTGCACCCGAAAGTGGTCTTCGAGGAGGCCTTAGGTTAACACCATTTCCTGTCCCGTTTAGATTAACCGGAGCATCGCTAGCATTAGCTCCATCTCTTTGACTACTAGCACGGGTATTAACCATCTTTCTACAAATTTAGTGACAAATGTTAGAGATGAATCGAATGAGAACAAAGTATGGTCAGGCCTACTAAATTACATAAGCATAACATAAACATATATAAGCCATAAACCTACTCTCACACTCATCCCAACCCATCTTAAAAGCATTTTCATCATAGAGCTAAAGCATTACTACTTAAGCCAATCATTTCTCGTACGGTTTAAGTCCAAAATCCTAAGGTCTTGGTCGAATTTTGGTTCACTTAAACCATTTCTCTGATACCAACTTGTAACACCCGTCGTTTAAAAACTTGGATTTTTTCAAAACTTTGCCAAACGGCGTTTGAAATAAGCGGAAAGGATCACTTTCAAAATCTGCCCCATCCGTAATGGATGGTACTTTTAAAATTTGGTGTTACTACTAGCATCATCAAAACAATAAAAGTAATCCAAGCTTTGGCACCAACATAAATGCCACAATATTACAAGTCTTTAATCGTAAATGAAATAGCCAAACATGAGGCTAAAGGAAGTCTAAGCGTTTAATGTCTTTGCTAAGCTTCTTTATTCGTCTACCCAAGTCTCACCAAGCTAATCCTCGCCTAGCTCACTTGATTATCCTGAAGGCACAACATTTTCAAAGAACAAGTGTTAGCTAATAAAATTAGCTAAGTAAGATAACATAACTTGAAAACGTTTGCCAAATTCATATATTAACAAAATCTGCATTTTAAGTTAATATCACACACATACATAACATCATAAGATACACATTAGGTTCAACATGTCCTAAAGTGTGCCTATACTTTCTTTCTTCATCTTTCTTTCTTTATTTCTTTGCCAAGACGTAGGCTAAGTGACTTATGCCACTCACATAGGGATGTGGGGTTGTGTGTAGGCGGTCATAGACCATACATGGAGTCCTCACACCCGACATGATGGGTAAACCAATAGGTGGTCCATCGGCGTCGTTAAGGAATGACAAAGTCAATCCAACTGAATAAACCGTTTATGCCTTTACGCATTGGTGGTTAGTTACTTCACCCGGAATACTCAAACGTAACTATGCCACAAGGAGCAACTCAAGTGACCACGTACGCACCAGCCCCGAAGAGCTAGCACGGGTTAAGCTTAACACAAGACTTTACATAATGCTCGAGACTTTAATCGTTTAATTAGTTTAGGCTACTCTTTCACCTAAGCTAATCACATATCATCTTTTACTTTAGGGCCCTTAACGTGCACGTGAACATGGCAATCCTAATCAAAGGACTAGTGACTAGGTGATCAAGCCACACATGCAAGCATATATCATATCATTTCATCATTTCATGCATATATAATCATTTCATCATTTCATGCATTTATAATCATTTCATCATCTCATGCATATATACTTACCACATACCATTGCAACCTGCATATGAATGTTAATCATCATAAACGGTAAGTAATATATCCCTTTGCAACCTCCCATAGTCACCCGTGAATATAAAATGTACTTACATATTCAATTGGAAGGTTTAACTTATGAAAACGTGTTTTGTTGTACCAACAGGTGACAAAAGATGTTATCTTACCTCGATACAGCTTACCAACAAGTTAAAGGTATCTTATAGTGCTTGCTAAGTGCTCCCGACAACCTAGAATGAGTATAAGATCGAAATATAAGCTAAACGAAATGTTTTATGAAAACTGGACAAGAGGTGCGTCGCACCTCCCACATGGTGCGCCGCACCAACCCCTTTAGTGCGTCGCATAAAATGATCGGGAATTCTAAACATAAGTTGGTGCGCCGCACCAACCCCTTTGGTGCGTCGCATAAAATGATCAGAAATTCTGAACATAAGAATGTGCGCCGCACCTACCCTTGGTGCGTCGCATAATCGTGCGCCGCACCAACCCCTTTGGTGCGTCGCATAAAATGATCAGAAATTCTGAACATAAGAATGTGCGCCGCACCACCCTTTGGTGCGTCGCATAAAATGATCAGAAATTCTGAACATAAGAATGTGCGCCGCACCAACCCCTTTGGTGCGTCGCATAAAATGATCAGAAATTCTGAACATAAGAATGTGCGCCGCACCAACCCCTTTGGTGCGTCGCATAAAATGATCAGAAATTCTGAACATAAGAATGTGCGCCGCACCAACCCCTTTGTGCGTCGCATAAAATGATCAGAAATTCTAAACATAAGTTGGTGCGCCGCACCAACCCCTTTGGTGCGTCGCATAAAATGATCAGAAATTCTGAACATAAGAATGTGCGCCGCACCTACCCTTGGTGCGTCGCATATCGGGTGCGCCGCACCAACCCCTTTGGTGCGTCGCATAAAATGATCAGAAATTCTGAACATAAGAATGTGCGCCGCACCTACCCTTGGTGCGTCGCATAACGGTGCGTCGCACCTCCCACATGGTGCGCCGCACAAAATCAACAGGGGAATTCTAAACATAAGTTGGTGCGCCGCACCAACCCCTTTGGTGCGTCGCATAAAATGATCAGAAATTCTGAACATAAGAATGTGCGCCGCACCTACCCTTGGTGCGTCGCAAATCGGGCCTTTGGCTGAACACCATTTTTCCAAAATGGCCTGTGGTGCGCCGCACCACCCTACTGGTGCGTCGCACCTGGAGTGTCGACCAGAAACCTAATCTTTGTTCTATGATCAAACGAATTCCATACGAACCCATACCCCAAATCCAACCTGGGGACTTAAAATTAATCCTTTCAATTGCACTTTCATCAACTTAAATCATCCTATTAATCCCTCAATCCTTTACATCATAATTCAATCTTTAAAACACCCGAACGACATGAATTCAATAAACGTTTGATCCAACAACCCAACCCAAACCCTATGGCCTGGATCGAAATCACTACAAAGACATACATGATCAGATTTAAGAGTAAGATCAGCCATAATACCTGTAGATGACTTCGAGGATTCGAAATCTTAATCAAACTTGATCGAAACGACACGAAACGATTGATTCTTGGAGAAAACTTGTCTTGAGAGGGAGGGGATCTGTTCCTAGGGCTTAATCACGAAATTCTGCAGCTATTGGGGTCTCACTAGACCTTAAACCCCTGACCATAAGTTTCCTTTAGTGCCCATAGGCCCCTCGACTTCCTAAACTTTACTTTCGTAGCTTAATTAACCTACCGGGAGACTTAACGATCTAACAAGCACTTAACTTTCATACTTTACTTTAAATTACTTTCATTTAATTCACTTTACTTCATTTCATATTAAACACATAAGCATTTAATCACATAATCCCTTATAAGGCATATAAACATAATAGACCTAACGTTAACTAACGGAAAGTCAAATAGTCAAACATAAAACGTTTGGGATGTTACATTATGAATATCATGTGAGTTTGGTGGGACCATCCTTAATATTCTAAGAATATTACCAATCACTCAGACTTGTCTTAGTTTAACTATATTCTCATATAGTTAATCGACAATGGAAAATTTAGAATGTAAATCATTCATGGATTTAAACATGCAAATATAGGATACAATTATATATTAAATGAAAACAAACATACCAAGTACTTTAATTCATTTATTAAAAATAATAATTGTTTATCATCCTTTATCCAAATACTAAATCACAGATTTACATGAAATAACTAGCTAATTTAAGACCTATGCCCTCGGCATGCTTATCGAGCTTTCCTTTTGACAAAGCCTTTGTAAAAGGATCAGCTAAATTATAATCTGTGTGAACTTTGAGTAACTTGATTTCTCCTAGTGCGATCTGTTCACGAACATAGTGATATTGTCTAGGATAATGTCTGACACCTTTCTGAACTCCGGGTTCATTGGCTATGATTATTGCACCAGAATTGTCACAATACATATCTAAAGGTGTGTTATTTGAGGGAATCACGTTAAGCCCAGAAATAAACTTCCTAATCCAGACTGCTTCCATGACGGCTTCTTGAGGCGGCAATGTACTCAGAATCTGTTGCAGACATGGCAATCCATACACCAGAAATAATTCTTTAGTAGCTCGCAGATACTTAAGAATGTTACTCACAGCAGTCCAGTGACCTTCACCTGGATTCTGTTGATATCGGCTAACGATATTTTGCGCGAACGCTATGTCAGGTCTAGTGCATCTTACCGCATACATAATTGATCCTACAGCCGAAGCATAAGGAACCCTCTGCATACGCTCCACCTCATCAGGCGTAGAGGCATCTTGTTTGCAAGAAAAACCAAGTCCTTCCTGCATGGGTACGAATCCACGCTTGGAATTCTCCATCTTGAATCTCTTCAAGATTTTATCAATATAAGCACTTTGACTAGTCCAATCAACCGTTTAGTTCTATCTCTGTAGATCTTGATTCCAAGAATGAATCTCTGTAAGAAACAACTCTAATTCCTAATTTTCACTTAAGTCCATCTCTTTTCCAACTATTTAATTAATAAACGTATATCTAACATTTAACGAAGGTTTATTTAATCATTTCGTGAACATATTAATTAATATATTACATTAACATATTAATTAATATATTATTGAACATATTAATTAATATATTACATTAACATATTAATTAATTACATAGTGTATTTGTGTCAATACGTGTGACCCCGTAGGCTTAAACATTTTTCGGACATGCGTTTATTTAACGTGATCATATTCCAACATCAACATGGTCAATTCCTTTTTTTTTTCTTGGTTAATTTTTGAATCATTAGATTAATTTTTGACTTTTTCAGTCAAAGTCTTGGTCTTTTTGTTGTTTGGTGGCCTTTGGCGACGAAAAACATGTTGTTGCCAAAAAACCCATTGTAGTGTCGTTAGCCGTTTTGCTACCATTTAAAAAGAGTTGAACCTGGGCTTTCAGGTTCATGATTAGGATGATCAACTACATGCATTATTGCAAATTAACTTGCATATGTGTAATTTGGCAAAGGTTGTTAATATATATTGATAAATATCTAAGTTTATGTAAGAGACATATTTTCCATCTAGTTGTAGAAGTTTATCAGGCTTGCTAATCAAACAGCTACAATCACAGATCACAATCATAAAAGAAGCCAGGGATAATGCTTAATTCGAAATGTACTCTACTGCTGTAGTTCAAAGTCTAATGTGTATATCGGCGAAATGATGGATAGATCAAACCAAGGCCAGTGACGATAAAAGAGCAGAGCTTTAAGTTGATCAGCCATGGCTTTTACCGGGGAAAAAGAAAACCATATATACCGCGTCAACATCATTCAGGTGTAACCAATATAATTATAGCTCACTGTGTTGTCAGCAGATAGCTCATCTTGCTTGGCTATTCAGCCTTGTTTTAATGCAGAAAATATAGATTCATGCGAGATAACCAAGCTAGGCTTCTTGTCCTATACCTTTGGCTCAATTTATAACCACAAACATAACTGACCAAAATATTGAAAGTTTTATGACTAATCGCTTAGTTCAACCCGTAATTAAGGATAATCGGCAAAAGATCACAAGAATAAGACATATTTTATATGCCTACCTTAAATGAGTTCTGTCAGTATATATAAGTGTAGACTCCTCTGTAAATAAAGAGCAAGAGACGGCTTTCTAGCTAGCTTCCGCAATAATGGCATCAAAGTTTCAGTTATTGTTACTAGTACTACTATCAGTTTCATTATGCGCCACTTTGCAGATATCAATGGCTGGAGATCCAGACATTCTCACAGACTTCATCACTCCACCGTTTTCATTTGGCCCTCTAGACGGAAACTTCTTCACCTTCACTGGTACGTGTTATTGTCAACAGATAGCTCATCTTGCTTCACTATTCAGCCTTGTTTTAATGCAGAAAATATAGATTCATGCGAGATAACCAAGCTAGGCTTCTTGTCCTATACCTTTGGCTCAATTTATAACCACAAACATAACTGACCAAAATATTGAAAGTTTTATGACTAATCGCTTAGTTCAACCCGAAATTAAGGATAATCGGCAAAAGATCACAAGAATAAGACATATTTTATATGCCTACCTTAAATGAGTTCTGTCAGTATATATAAGTGTAGACTCCTCTGTAAATAAAGAGCAAGAGACGGCTTTCTAGCTAGCTTCCGCAATAATGGCATCAAAGTTTCAGTTATTGTTACTAGTACTACTATCAGTTTCATTATGCGCCACTTTGCAGATATCAATGGCTGGAGATCCAGACATTCTCACAGATTTCATCGCTCCACCGTTTTCATTTGGCCCTCTAGACGGAAACTTCTTCACCTTCACTGGTACGAGAGAAGGACTTGGCAAGGCACCCTTCCCGAAAACTTTTCAGGTTACAAAAGCAGTCATGGCTGAGTTTCCTGCTCTCAACGGTCAGAGTGTTCCTTACGCTGTACTCCAGTTCCCTAAAGGCAAGGTTAACCCACCTCACACCCATCCTCGGGCTTCTGAACTATTGTTTGTCCTTATGGGTTGTTTAGAAGTTATCAGGCTTGCTAATCAAACAGCTACAATCACAGATCACAATCATAAAAGAAGCCAGGGATAATGCTTAATTCGAAATGTACTCTACTGCTGTAGTTCAAAGTCTAATGTGTATATCGGCGAAATGATGGATAGATCAAACCAAGGCCAGTGACGATAAAAGAGCAGAGCTTTAAGTTGATCAGCCATGGCTTTTACCGGGGAAAAAGAAAACCGATATATATACCGCGTCAACATCATTCAGGTGTAACCAATATAATTATAGCTCACTGTGTTGTCAGCAGATAGCTCATCTTGCTTGGCTATTCAGCCTTGTTTTAATGCAGAAAATATAGATTCATGCGAGATAACCAAGCTAGGCTTCTTGTCCTATACCTTTGGCTCAATTTATAACCACAAACATAACTGACCAAAATATTGAAAGTTTTATGACTAATCACTTAGTTCAACCCGTAATTAAGGATAATCATAGACATTATCTTTGGCAAAAGATCACAAGAATAAGACATATTTTATATGCCTACCTTAAATGAGTTCTGTCAGTATATATAAGTGTAGACTCCTCTGTAAATAAAGAGCAAGAGACGGCTTTCTAGCTAGCTTCCGCAATAATGGCATCAAAGTTTCAGTTATTGTTACTAGTACTACTATCAGTTTCATTATGCGCCACTTTGCAGATATCAATGGCTGGAGATCCAGACATTCTCACAGATTTCATCGCTCCACCGTTTTCATTTGGCCCTCTAGACGGAAACTTCTTCACCTTCACTGGTACAAGAGAAGCACTTGTCAAGGCACCCTTTCCGAAAACTTTTAAGGTCACAAAAGCAGCCATGGCCGAATTTCCTGCTCTTAACGGTCAAAGTGTTTCTTACGCTGTACTCCAGTTCCCTAAAGGCACGGTTAACCCACCACACACCCATCCTCGGGCTTCTGAGCTATTGTTTGTCCTTATGGGTTGTTTAGAAGTCGGGTTCGTTGACACCACAAATAAACTTTTTACTCAGAGACTCCAAAAAGATGGATATCTTTGTTTTCCCTAAAGGACTTGTTCACTTCCAGTTTAATGGTGATGCCAAGAATCCAGCTTTAGCTCTCTCTGCCTTTGGAAGTGCTAACGCAGGGACTGTGTCGATCCCAAATTCGGTTTTCAACACTAGTATCAGTGATCAGGTTTTGGCATTGTCATTCAAAACCGATGTTGCCACTATTAAAAAGATCAAATATGAGCTTTCAGGCTAGCTTAATTGGGATGAAGTATAATAAAAATGCTTCTATGCGTTTCTTGTGTATGGTGTGGCCCAATAATAACTTTCTTAAAGTGATGAATAAAATTTGAAGCTGATTAATGAGACATGTTTTGTTCTTTGATTTGTAGAAGACTAGGAACCATAGCAATAAAAATTGTTATATGAAACTAGTCATTGGTCTTAAATTAAATATCACATCAGGTTAGCATTCTGATTTCTGAATTTGGTGACTTAATGTTAAAATATGAAAGGATGTGTTAAATTTTTTTATATACGAAAATAGTTTAATAAAGAGGTTAAGAATCCAATAAATTGAGACTAATATTCAAATGTGTGAGATGACATTCTAATTAAAAGAACAGAATAAAGATACATTTAGGTATTGGGCCTATTTTGGGCTTATTCTAATTAAAATGCGATCTGAATAACTGGCCAAGCAAACATCACCATTTAACTATATTAAACAAGCCAAAAAGTAGCAAAGATTAACTAGTATACTTAGCAGCAAGAGTGTAGTCGGCAAAAACCATCGGCAAAAAAAATCGGTTACAATCGGCAAATGGGTTTCATTATACCTTTCACATCGGCAAATTTTGGTAAGGAGCATCGACAAGCAACATCGGCCATATGGAGCCGATGCATGTGACCATTGGGAACAATTAAAGTGAACATTGGGAGCATTTGATTGGATGTACAAAAGGAAAAAAAATAAAGAATATAGATATATAGATAGTACGATGGAGCCGATTACACCTTACAATTTGGTAAATTTTGGTTTCTTTTGGTAAGGCCACATGTCACCATTTGATTGGTTGTAAATTTTGTCAATTTTTAACAAATTGACACTACATCCTTACCCTCCCGGGACACATGCAAAAATTTATATTTCATAGAAATATACATGTATATTTTTTTGCTTTCATGTTACCTGTTTTGACCATCCATTGTTTAAATCTAAATATCGATGTTCTTGGTACCTAATTTTCAAGCTGAGTATCATATTAAAGCTTGAAATTAAACAACTTCATTAGAAAATTAAAAAAGAGTGATATATTCGTTCTCATTTTCATAAAAGCACTCTTAATTACACCTTTCACGTGGTTTTAGTATGGAAGAACAAAAGCATTACGGCTTTCGCATGGTCTAATATTAGGGCCTAGCATGATTTTGATGTTATCTGCTTCGATGTGGTTATATACAAAATTACAAATATACTACACACGGAACATTGCGCCGTTGTTAACGTTTATTGTATGTGTGATCCTTAAAAATAGTTCGTAGCCTAATATATATAGAGAGGATTGGTGAAATCCAAGGACCAAATCTTGGCCCTTGATTTATCCCCATCAATGGATGAGATTAATCCTCTTCTCTCCTCTCCTCTCTTTCTTTTCCGGCAAGACGGCCGCCGGCCACCACAACTTTCTTCTTTTCCGGCGAGACAGCCGCCGCCACCACCTCCTCCTCCTTCTCCGGCGAGACAACCACGGCGCCGGCGCCGGCAACAAGGGCGGAGCCCGTACCGTATCAAACCGCCACCATCTCTTGGATCGCCGCCCATCAAATCCTTACCATTCCCATATGCGTCCGGTGACAACCAGTTTAGAACGGATGAGGGCAACGCCCGTACCGTATCCACCGGAAAACGGAACTGATTATCGCCGGAGATGTCGTCGCCGCCGCCGGAAATGAAGATGACCGCCGGAGATGTCGCCGGAGATGAAGATGACCACCATAGATGTCGCCGGAGATGATTGGTGATGTCGCCAGAGATGACCGCCGGAGCTGAACAGTAAGTCGCCGGAGTTAAACAGTAAATTTACCTTTAATCTCATCCCTTGATGAGTGTTGATCTAATGGTTGAGATTAGATCCTTGGGTTTCACCAATTTTGATGGTTTCTTATGAATACAACTTTATATATAGAGGGTGTTTGGAAATGCTTTTTGAAAATAGATTATGTTGTTTGTATAATCAAAATCAGATAATTAGCTGTAACAAAACGTGATGTAAAATTATAGTGTTTGGAATTGATTAAGTTGTTTAATATAGCCATAATCAGATAATTAGTTTTTTTTGAGTGTTTGGTAAGTTATATAATTTGGTGACTAGACCAGTCAAATGACCAAAAAAGACATTCATTTATATTATTGAAAAAAAATAGATATAATCATATATATAAACACATATATCATAAATATAAGCTATTAAGACACAATTTTAACAAATTATCATGACATATAAAAAGGTAGCAGTAGTGATATAACAAAAAAAATATCACTAATAAGCGATCAACTATGATACTAACCATCAGTTATGATACAATGTAAATAGAAATTATTCAAATATCAAGTAAATAAATTTGTAATATATAAGAAATGTACAAAGTCAATAAGCAAAGAATAGGCCAGTATAATTCAATCCTCAAACTTCGTTGTCGATCAAGAAAGAATAATCCTCAAATATTTTTTTTTCGTTAGCTTTGAATTAATAAATAAGTTGAAGATAATATAAAGTAATTTTTAAATTCATTACTTTTGATGGTGTATTGAGAAGTACTGCTAGCAACTATTAGATGAATTAGGTGCTTTGCTAAATTATGAGTAAGTGTGTAAAGAGATAGCTCTTAAAAGTTAAAAGGGTATGACAGTAAAATTAAAGGTGGGAGAACAATGTATATTACCTGCGTTTTGTAGCAGTAGGGGACACCTACTTTTCAATTTCCGCGTTTTGAGCAATTGATAACGTGAAAAATCAATTTTTTTTGGATTTTTTACCAAACACTTAAAATAGATTATTTGTGGTTTCAAAACACAATAATCTAATAATCTTGTTAAAAAAACAATCCCAAACACCCTCATAGTACTTGAATTCATGCGATATAAAAAGAGGAAATCAGAAGGGCAAATAACTCATCATGTCTTTTTAACCATAATGATATGTGATTTTTTTTAAATTTATCAACCAATAGTAAATTGGGTTTATCCTCATAATCCAAATTACAAAGAAACAAAAAGGAAAAAACAAATGAGAAACACTCACGTGATTGACACGCAGCTGAGTCGTTGGGCAAAGTTAGGAACCTTCGTTAGAAATTACAAAGAAAGTCACGTGTAAACAACCATCATCTCATCACCTCTGTCTCTATATACATACATAAATATATATATATACATACAATAACAATATATTATCTATTAATTAATCTTGGCACACAAACATTGAAAAAACAAAACAAAACCATATATGGATCGAGTAGTTCATCAAAACATAGTGGTGATGCGCCACGGAGATCGAATCGACAACTTCGAGCCATTATGGACGGAAAAGGCAGACAGGCCATGGGATCCGCCATTGACATTGGACGGAAAAGTGAGAGCATTCTGTACTGGAAAGAAATTACGCAATCATTTAGACTTTCCGATCCATCGTGTGTTTGTTTCTCCGTTTCTTCGGTGTCTTCAGACCGCTTCTGAAGCGATTCATGCTCTTTCTTCTGTTATTGATTCTGTTCATCATTTGAGCTCTGCTGATGGTGTCACCATTGATCCTTCCAAAATCAAGGTTACCTTTTTTTTATTTATTTTACATACTATATATATATTTATATTTATATTTATTTATATACGTTTATATCATTCTATAGAGTAATGATAGATAAGACTAATCCTAAGAACATGTCTAAAAATACATGGCATGATTAATTGCCTAAAGTGTTTTTCTCCATATCATAACCGCTGATCATGCCATGTGTGGGCACTAGATATTTAAACATATTTGTTAGCTTACAAATTAGTCACCTTCATCATTTTTCATTGACATATGATGTAAATTAATGATTGTTTATAAAGTACTAGAAGATTTAACATATAGTATTATCAAAGAGTGTTGTCTATGAGACTAATTGATAGGCAAAAATATAGAGTATATGGTGCTGACATATGCAGTGAGAGAAACGGAATTGAAAGCAACCTGTAGCACAATATTTATCTTTAACCCTGTATCCGCGCCAAGTAACAATAACGACTAGATTTCTATGATATTTAGTACGAGTAGTTTTTTTCAAAGATTTTTGGCTATTTTTAAGAGTTTTTGGCACTTTTGGCATAGTCCGTTTCCCTTTCGGTGGAATATGACTTTATAAGTTTCATTGTTAAGAAAATCTTTCAAAAGTTTAGAGGTAACTATATTGACCAGTATTCTATGTTTTTTTTTTACTGTATCACAAATGAAAAACAACAACAAAACCCAATCCCTGCAAGCGGGGTGTGGGGGAGATGAGACGTAGACAGTCTTGCCTCTACCCAGTGGTAGAGAGAACGCTTCCATAAGGAAAACACGTGTTTCAAAAATTTTCGCTACGTGTGTTTAGCAGATGTGTAACCCCAGCTACCCCTACGTTTAATGCAGGTTCGCCCTTAGACATATTAATTGTCAATAGTGAATATTCAGAGAGAGGAAATGTATATGATAAGTAATTTTTTCTTTCTAATTGAATGTTAACTATTGATTTTTCCATGTGTTGGCAACATATTTTTAAGCATGTTTATAGTCCTAACATATTAGTTTCAGGTATCATATTACATTAACAAGGTAAGGGTAATGAATTCCTAGCTCTTATTAATAGGTTAAATGAAGTGTGGTTAGTCAATGGTTATGATGATCAAATAGGGTTGTACTTTATAATACTAATGATCAAGGTGAATTTGTGGTTAATGTTTTGGATTAAGTACTTGGAAATGTATCCAACTATTAGACGTGACAGCTTATGTGACAGCTTATATGGACGTCATATATATAATTGGATACATATAGTGACAAATATTTGATAATTGGATACACGTAATAAACCCATTAAAAGTGATACATACTATAGATTTCGGATATAGTTTGATACATCCCAAACACTTAAATTCGGCTATAGTTTGATACATCCCAAACACTTAAATTTAGAAAAATCTGAAAAACCAAAGTTAATTAGCATTAGCCTAAAAGAGTTTTTGATATGGTTTGCACGTTAACGGGTTTTTAAAATATATGATTTTGTTTGCTGTTCCGTGATAAGAGACTCTTGTATGATAACTTAGAATTCGAATTATATCAGTGATTGATGGTTGACATATATTTCAATCTTTTTGGATGTGGTTTTTAGAGTTGAACTGACAAAGATGAGGTAGCTGTGATCTTATAACCACTATTGGTGTTCTTAGAAAACTGTTTGTCCCTCATTGCCTCTGATATGGTTAATGAAGAAACTCTATTTGTGGAAAGTAAAGTTCTTAGGTAATACAGTAACATGAAATGTTATGGGTGTAGAAGCACAGCTCATTTTATGGGTCTCAGTTATGTAATCTATGAGAACAAGAGTGATTGTGAGGCATGAGAGCTCAGAAGAGTTGGCTTATAAACCAGACTTGTGATGCCAGAGCCCAGAGTTATCTTTTTTTAATATATATTTGATCTGGCTGAGTTATCCCTTTTGGTATACAATATTGATGCCATTTATTTCAAGTCCTAACTTTTAGTTTTATGCAATCCATGGGAACCTAGTTATGTATGAGCATGAGCTTTAACCCTGGGCCTGTCAATGCATCGCTACTTGATATCATTGAGACAGAATTCATTTCATGGCTTCTCCTGCCTGGTTTGACATTTTGACATTTGCAGGTATCTGTTGAGTATGGACTATGTGAAATGCTCAACAATCGAGCCATACGGCCAGAAAACGCACCTAAAGATGGAGACTTTGCTTTTAATATCTCAGAATGTGAAGCAGTTTTACCGGAAGGAACAGTAGATTCAAGTGTAGAACGGGTTTATGAAGAGGTAATAAGAGTGCAAATCTAAATTCTTGACTCACTTTCAGTCGAGAATGTAGCTAAATAATGTGTAATTTTTTTATGACTTTTTGGTCAAACTAACACTAGCATATGATTAACATTTTCAGATGCCCAAGTGGGAAGAATCATCAGAGGGAGCTAGAGAAAGGTACAAGAACATCATAAAGATCCTTGCTGATAAATACCCTACCGAAAACTTGTTGCTTGTTACCCATGGTAAGCATGTCTTTCTGTTTTCCTATGGTTCAAGTTTCATAGTATTTAGAATATACAATCACCCGTTATTTATCAGGGGTATACCATTGTATAGCCACAAAGGTTTTCATCCCCCATAAAACTTATCTACGATAGAACGTCTGTGATATATTCTTTTCTTGACCCCTAACCTTCTACCTGTAGTTTCAGTAGAGTTGGCAAAATGGCAGGCTGGACGGGTTGGGCAACAGGTAAAAAGGGGTACCTTTTTGTACATTCTATAAGAGGCCGGGCCGGGTCAAAACATCTGACCATTGTTTATCAATAATTACTAAGTGTTGGGTACGATTACAAAAACTCTACTATTACTGTGATAGTCTTATTTTTTGGTAGAGGAATCTATGATCTGCTCATTAGAATACACTTTTGTGATTTTCAACCCATTTCCTGTGTAACTACTCTTTTACTTTTAACCATAACACAACCATAAATAAGTAAATGGATCAAATTTGCGGAACCCAGTGTATATAAACTAAACTCAGAACAACTGACATGCGTCGTAGCTGGACTATAAAAACCAAATACTAGGTAGATTATATATTCTATTCATATTTCGAAAATGGTCTTGCAATGTTCTATATTTTACTTTTATTTAATTTATGCAGGCGAAGGTGTTGGGTCCTCAGTCAGTGCATACACACCTGACCACTTGACTGTGTATGAAGTAGAATACTGTGCATATTCAGTACTAAAGAGAACAATCGAAGAAAATGAATCAGTTGCACCCGGAGAATTTGAGGTGTGTTTCAACTATGGACATACTGGAGTTTTCACTATGCCGAGTACACCAATAGCTGATGAAAGCATCTAGGAACCAGAACCACCAACATCGTAAACAAGCAAGCTTGGAGCCATTTACCTTGCGTGCCATATTTCAAATATGCTTCTATTTACTTTCTGTAATTTATTGGAAATTGCCATGTAATTGCAATTAGTGTGGTGATTTCTGAATTGGTGATATGCTAGCGAGAGGGCCAATCATATCTCCAACTGATCTAAGCAACAACTCTTGGGATAAGTTTTTCCTCATGAAAATTTTTACATCTTGTCCTTTCGCTGAAATCCTAGTACTGTTTTTTGTTTTTGTTTTTATAAATTTATGTGCTGCATAATATACATTTAGAATTTGAGAACTTTATGAAAGTGTAACAAGTCAAATGTATTATAGAGGAGTATGAATACAGACATGCAGTAAATAAATGTTCAAAGATACATCGACCACGTTATCATTTTTCACTATTGGTGTTACACATTTGGGTAAATGTAAATAACTAAATACCATAAATATACTTGTTTACCGCCCCTAAATCTCTATTTCACTTGAGCATATTCTTTCAAACTTCCATAAGTTAACATGAACAAATGTATAAAAAAGGCACAACCAAATACAGAAAAATGGAGCACAACAAACAGGGACGACAATCTAACTATTAAATCGTAAGGTTAAAAAATCAGCATGCAAAGGAACTTGCAAAGTGAAATTATAATCAAAACCTACCGATACGAAACAAAATCCATCAACTTAAATTCCATGACTTTACTGATGGGTTGGAAATAAGGGGGGCAACGGATGGATATGGATTGGATCATGATCCGATCCATTAGTGATCCAACTTAAATGGATCATGATCCGATCCGTGATCCAACATAATGGATCGTGATCCGATCCATATCCAAATAATTTTAAATAGATGGATCATCATCCGGATCGATCCATTAAATTTTTTCAATAATTTTATTTTTTAGGTGAATAAAAATTTTACTTTTCAGAAACTAAGGAACGTTTAGTAGGGAAAACCTTTCGTGCCCCCGTCACCCGTGTCCATTGTGACTCGTGCCCCCAGTTACCTTGTCTTAGTCACCCCTCGCCCCCAGTCACCTCAGCCCGTGCCCCAGTGCCCCCGGTGACCCCGGCCATGGGTGCCCCAATGACCAGTGTCCCCGGTCAAATGGTGCACCCGGTCAAATGGTACCTTTGACCGGAACAAGGTTCACCGGGGGCACACGTGACTGGGGACACCTTTGACCGGAAATCGGGTACGGGTCACCGGGGGCACCTTTGACTCGGGGGCACCCGTGACCGGAACACGGATCACCGGGGGCACCTTTGACTGGGGACACGGGTCACCGGGGGCACCTGTGACAGGAACAAGGGTCACCGGGGGCGCACGTGTCCGGGGCACGGGTCAGGTCACCGGGGGCGCACGTGTCCGGGGCACGGGTCACCAGGGGCACGCTCGACCGGGGGCACCATTTGACCGGGGGCACTCGTCAATGGTGATATGTCAATTAGTCAATTTTGGTGATATGTCGATCCGGATCAATCCGGATGGATCATGGATCGATCCAAATAATTAAATGGATAAATGAGCAATCCATTGGATTGTTAAATGGATAAATGGATATTATTTTTGATCCAATAAGTGATATAAATGGATTGGATCGGATCGGATTTGGATCAATATCCAATCCATTGCCGGAAAGAAGATAAAATAAGCTCAACTCCCAGCCTTGTGTCCATTGAATATTCAAGAGCCGCAGTTATTGGCCTTGGAGTTTCTCAAGCAGAAAGAGTTTAGACCAATAAAAAGTTATTGTTTGTTTATGTACACCTGAGTTTAGCCACAACCTCGACACATCTTGGTGATAGTACTGGGAGAAACATGATTAAAGTGTAACTCCACTCATCCCCTTCCCTTGACTCCGAGCCCAGACCTTATACTCTCACCAAGTTCCACGGCATCCTTTACCTGCATTGTCAACCCAATTTGTTATTGCATACCGATACCCTAAGCTCGTGTGTAGTGTAACATTTATATATTTAGCGTTAGTGTGTGTGTGTAGTTATCATTGGCCATATAATTTACATGAAACATTGATAATTGAGTAAGGGCGCAGCATAACCACAGGAGATACAGTTGTTGGTGGGTGTAATTCAACTGATCTTTTGGCATTTCAAGTTGGAGGCTAGGAGTGATTGAAGCTTTAATTCAGCGAACCAGTTATTTTGTTAAAAAAAACTAGAGGCGGCAATTCCAGCCAATTTATGGGTATATGGGTGGACTCGGATTAGATTAGACTGTCTCAAACTGGTCAAATGGGTAAACTTGGTTAACTAAAATGAATATTGGTTGAACATGACCAGCTTGTCAGACTGGTTGAAAGTCGCTTAAAAGTGAGTTTCAAATCTAAAGACATCCTAAACCGTTTTTATTTTGAAAATCAGATTAGAATTGTACTAATATAGGTTGTTAATCATGCTTAACACATTGACTGTAGTTCAAATAAAAAACAACACAGTGAGTGTTTATAAAGCTCAATGAAAGAAAAAAAGAGTGTCTGCAACTCCAAACAAACAATTTACCCGTTTTGACTCCTTACCCAACCCCTCCAACCGCACAAGTTGGAACCTTTACCAAAAACAATTGTTAATGTAACATGCAAAAGAAACTAGAAAGAAGGCAGGATTAACCATGAGTTCATGACAAACTGTGAAAAGACAACCACTAACAAGCCCATCACACTTGGTAGTTTTGTCCAAAATCACTAGTTATTTGAAAAGTATGCAGTGTCTTTTTATTACATATTTGCAATATATGCACATCTACCATGAGTTGGAATGGAACCCAAACAAACCCAAAGCTATGAGCACCAACCAAACTGATGCAGACGGTAATGACAAGTAGGAGGCAGAATAGCAATTAATAAAGCAAGGACCGTATGAGAAGGCAGGATTGCTACAAAACAATTGTGATGACCAAGGTAAATACATGGAAAAGTATGGATATTTAACTTTTAAAGGTCACGATAACGGAAAAGTTACAATTTTCATGTGGTAGCAGAAGTAGCATTTCTCAAAATTAGGAACAATTTTCATGTTTGATTTTTTAAGGCTTAACTATCCTTAAAAAAAATTCTTTTAAGCGTACTATCCTTAGCCTTAACCTAATTTATGAAGTAATTCTTGAAGTGCTAATAATCAATTTGAAAACGCACATTGTTTGAGGTCCTGATAATCAATTTGACATCATTTGAAGTCCTAATAATCAAAATTTTGATCATTTACAAGTATGATATGAAATTTAAGGGAACAAATTGTTGATATTTTCAAAAAGCTACTATCAACTCCCAGAGATTCACAGATTTTTTTAATCAAAATTCACACAAATCGAGACCTCAACTACTTACTATCTTCAATTTATCTAACAAATTTTTAAAAAAAAACATAAAACAAAAAACTTTACCGAGTGGATGCCTGAGGCACTAAAAGTTCCGATAGTTGCGGTGGCGGTGGCACCCACGAATAAAGAAGCAACACCAAATGCTTTCAGTGGCATCAGATGTGAGTCACCGGAGTAGCCTTTACGGAATGAGTATATTCCCCAAGCGAGCTGGACACCGCTGGCGGCCGCCCACCACCAGTATCCGCCGTTGCCGTCGTTTTTGTTGTTGGGATGTTCTTCCATTTGCTTGCCGGCGGATGTTCTTGGCAAGTAGATTGTATCTGTGGCGATTTTGTGATCGATAGTGGTGTTATAAGAAAGGGGGTTAACTGAAAAATTATACTTACTTCAAGGACTAGATTTACTAGTAAACAAATAGCCAAGCGTGCGTTTAGCGGGAGAAAACACCCTTTGTTTTTCATTTTTGTTTTCCAAGAAAACATAGAAAACAAAAACGCGTTCAAACATGAAAACAGAAAACATTGTTTTTCACTTTTCTATGAGAAATTTATTAAACACTTTTTTATTGTTCTCCACTTTTCATTTTCTATTTTCTAAATTTTGAAAATTTCAAATTGTTTTTCATTTTCCAGTTTTGAACGCGTTTTTAAAATTTTCATTTGTTTTCTAGAGATTGAAAACTCTTTTCATTTTCTAGAAAATTAGAAATGGAAAACTAGAAAACATTTTTCACAAACCCTTAATAATAAATTAAAATAACTCATATGCATAATAATTAATCAAACTATTTATAAAATAATGATATTTGAAAGAATCAAGAGATAAGGCTAAAAATGATACCCTGTGTTAAGTTTTTAAATTTTAAATTCATTTTTGGACGTATAAATTAAGTTGATTTTATCATTTTCTCTTATAATTTCTTGTTTACTTTATTATTATGTTACATCATAAGTAAACATGATGGAAGCGAATGTGGTCAAAGTGGAACCAAAAACTTCATAAAGTTACACATGTGGTCCGTTACACAGGCGGTTCAACCTAATATGGGGCTTAAAGCAAGTTTTTATTACGGACCTTTCGTATTAATAAAATTGTTCATACCTTACGTGATTGATTTTACGATTGCGTTTACATGTTTTTAACCTAGTACACCTGATTTATTCCCATATATATACATGTAAGTGAGCATGTTCATATATCATGTTTTCTTATTTTCCTAATTTTTTTTGTAATTCTCGTTTGTATTAGATTTGATGTATTATCATAAAATTACGTCGCCTTTAAAACTTTGGGGCCTAAAATACTTATTTCATTTGCTTTATCTTTGAGGCACTATGGTCGTTATGGTTGCGACCTTGAGGCATGACTGTTTGGGCGTGACTACAATGTTAAAATGATGAGTTTTTTGAGTCTTATATAATACAATTTTTAACGTCATTCTTAAATTAAAAATGTAAGTTAAATGAGGTTTCAATGTACGTGGTGTTGACATGCTTTTTTTCATTTTTTTTCCAATTTAGTGTAATTTATTGTTTTTGTTATTCAAACTACTTCGGGTATAATTTTAATTTTCGATGTTACTTAAGAGTTAAGACATACAATTTATACATGGCTTTTACTAAACATAGTCCTTGCGGCCCGTGGTTAACACAAAAACTTGTTGATCATGTCAATTGATTGTTATACTTAAAAGAATGATTATTTTTATTTACAACAAATTTTAACGTATTAATTATAATCATAAAACATATAGTTAGCCGAAATCTTTTCCAAATAGTTATCTTGTTAAAAGTTGGTGACTAAAAATGAATTAACTAATCCCATTTTCTCTTTTGTATTTCATAAATTGTTTCAGGTAGCTAATGTTTGCCATGAACATGCCAAAATCGGGTACTAGGGTTGTTAAAAACTGATCATGACAATTGTTGATGTAAGAGAGGTTTGTATCTTTATCGTAGTTTTGTGTGTTATGTTTATGTGACATGAAAAGGTCTAACATCTTCAACCTTGCTAAAATCTTTTTTAGATACATTTTTCTAATATAGCTAATTACAATTAGAGCACCCCCAATGCCTTTAGTATACGTCCGTATTGGAGTTCGAATACGGTCCACACCATTGGGTGTGGGCCGTATTCCGTCGTATTCAAAGCGTATTGGGAGCGTCTGTGGTAGCTAATACGGAGTGTGGTGGGTGATTTTTTTTTAATACCAACGGCTAGTTTTAGGATTTAAAAAAAAAATCAACTTACTCTTCAACAAACGGCTACTTTCCAAAATTTTCAAAAAATCCAACATTTTCCACCATTTATTCACTTATTTAACCCACTCATTTCATTCATTCAACCAAAACTCAAACACATACTTTCCAAATCAAATTCTACTTCAAAATAAAATCACCATGTCTTTCTTGTCGAGCATCAATACATACACGGGTCCGTTGCTAAACGATGACGATAGTGATGATAAGCTCATGGCTATCATGAAAGATTGTGTCGAGCTCAATGATGGTGCCGAATCGTCACAAATTTTAACTCGCGAACCGATTTATCGAGATCGGTATGGGTCTGGTGACCGACTCATGATAGATTATTTCATTGAAGACTCAACGTATGCGCCACACCATTTTAGGCGGCGTTTTCGAATGTCGAAAAACTTGTTCATGCGCATCATTGGCGATATACAAGCCTACTCTTTGAGTCCAAAACCAATCCATTTTACCCGTATGGAAAACTTACGTGTCGATGGAAGAAAAAGGGTTGGTTTTACTACCATCCAAAAATGTGTATCTGCCGTACGACAACTGGCGTATGGCAAATGTCCGGACTCACTTGATGAATATTTGCAAATGGGGGAGGAAACAGCTAGATTATGTCTAAAAGATTTTTGCAAGTGTGTTTTTGAAGTTTATGCAGCCGAGTATTTGCGAAGACCCACGCTTGATGACATACAACGTTTGCTAAGCAAACACGAAGAACTTCATGGGTTTTCAGGGATGTTAGGAAGCATCGATTGTATGCATTGGCCATGGAAAAATTGTCCAAAAGCATGGCAAGGGCAATACACTCGTGGTGATAAAGGACGTCCAACCATCATGCTTGAAGCGGTTGCATCTTATAATTTATGGATATGGCATGCATATTTTGGCGCCGCGGGATCTAACAACGACATAAACATCCTCAATCAGTCAAATCTGTTTAGGTATTTTTAATATAATTTCTCGCTTTATTTGCAAATTAATAAAATCTAACATACTTATTAAATATAGGGAAATAATTGAGGATACGGCTCCCGATACTTCATTTACCGTGAACGGGACCGAGTATAAGAAGGCGTATTACCTTGCTGACGGCATTTATCCAGAGTGGTCTATGTTTGTGAAGTCGTTCTCATGCCCGCAAGACGAGAAAAGGAAAAAGTTTAAGAAGTACCAAGAAAGTGCTAGAAAAGATGTTGAGCGGGCATTCGGAGTTCTTCAAGGTCGTTGGGAGATACTTCAGGCATCGGCAAAATCCATGAGCGTTAATAAGATTCGGCGAACCATGTATGCGTGTGTTATATTGCATAACATGATTGTCGAGGATTCGGGAAATGCCATAACCTCTTTCGAAGAGGATTTCATTAATGAGCCACGTAACTTACCACGGCGAACTTTCGAGGAGAGGCTAGCGGTGCATGAGCGGACCATCAAGGAACTTCGAGACCGACACGTCTACCATTCTCTACGTCATGATTTTGTCGAGCATATTTGGCGTCTTCCGTAAAGCTTGTTGCGTTTAATTCATTTTTAGGATTGCTTTTTATTTTAAATGCATTGTAATGTTTTTTTTATGTGTTGTACTCTTTTTTATAACTAAAATGGTATTTTTAGGAATTAGTATATTATTTGTGTTTATTTTATAAAATATATTTGTGGTTTTATTTATTTAAAAGTTTGAAAATAAATATGTTGGAGTGTATTGGAATGTATTGGATGTATTGGGTATTGGGTATGAATTGAGAGAAATGTATTGGAAAAAAGGTTTTTCTGATGTGACGCTGATGTGGCAGTGTATTGGAGTGTATTGGAATGTATTGGATGTATTGGGTATTGGGTATGAATTGAGAGAAATGTATTGAAAAAAGGTTTTTCTGATGTGACGCTGATGTGGCAGTGTATTGGAGTGTATTGGGTCGGGGCATTGGGGGTGCTCTTACATTAATTGTGAAGGTTTTGAACAGTAACCTGCACATGTGACGGGTCCCGGTTCGTTCAATTCATATCCATTCCACTATTTAGATTTTACCATATCGCATCTCAATTGAGTTTTTTTCTTTGAATATTTTATTATTTTTTCACACATTTTTCCATTTTGACTTTCAACTAATATATTGAGAACTTATGTTCAACTTTTTGTGATAACACATTGTAACACTATTCGAATTTTGACACATCGCATCTCGATTGGTTTTATTTTTTCAGGGCTATTTTTTGGCTTTTTTCACACGTTTTTCTTTTTGGGTTTTCAGGTAACATATTGAAAAATTTTGTTCAACTTTTTATGATCACAATCTGTACCATTATTATGTTTTTTTACATTGCATCCTAATTGTGTTTTTTACTTCGGGTTATTTGATGGTTTCTTGCACACTTTTTTTTCTTTTAAGTGTTCAACTAATATACTGAAAGTTTTCATTAAGCTTTTTGCTGTTTTTTATTTTTATTTTCTTGCAGATTAATACATATGTTCGACAATGTAAACTTTTTTATGCGTTCGTGATGTAGTTTTGTTATTTATTAAGATGAGAGTTGCTACAAAAGAGATAATTTTGATTGATTCTGATTTTTTGAACTTCAAAATCACAAGATATGGTTAAATTCGAGAATAAACAGGAACCGATTGGGACTATTCGGAAACGTGGTCAAGGTTGAGACTTGAGACCAAATCAAACCAACCACTTTCTCAGATACCTTTCTTTAATGAAGGTCTAGAAACGTCGATCCAAATATAATAAGTACATTACGGGTAGAAAACTTTGATGTCAACTGTCAAGTGGGCAACCATATATGAGAGGAAGATCATCTAAACAACCATTTTCTCCACCATTAACACTCTCTTTCAAAAAAAAATTGGTGTTTCTCTTATTTTTTTCAACTTTTCATGAATAGTGGGTAAATTCCAACTTTCTACAATACCCAATGGACACCTCGAAAGATTTGTGACAACTGTCAAGTGTCTTATTTTAAAAGGAGTTGCATTTTCTTTATGCGAAAGAAAATAATGTTAAATCTATAATTAATCATGCCTGATAACTATCAACAGATGGTAAAATTTATCTTTTTATATATATTCACCTTTAATCAACAGATGGTAAAATTTATCTTATTATGTATTTTGATTTTTTTTAAACATGTTTAAACATATAAATTGTTTTAACATGTATCCTTTCTTAATATATAATTTAAGAAAAAAGGCATATAAGCATTTTCATGTAAACAATCCCACACACGTCATTAAACAATTAAAAACATTCATATCGTAAGATGAAGAGAAACAAGTGAAGGGAAGATCAACAACAAAGCTTGAAATCTAATCAAGCTTCAAAATTTAAATACATTCACTTTTATGTACATTCACGTATTATTATTACTAAGTTAAAAATAAAAAAAAAAACTGATGACAAACAAAAGGTGTTTTATGAATTCATTTTATAGGTCATCAAAAAAGATAAATAAACGAGAACCATAAACAAGAAAGATGAATTATTCTCCCTCTTACTTAATTAACCTCTCACATCTATACAAGTTAAAGGTTCTCCCATAATACCTTGCACGAAAAGCTAAAGACGTCACCTCCGCCAGCCCCCCGGTGGTCGGACCCTTTCATTTTGTACCAAAAACCAATCCAAGATCAAAACTTTCCGTTCCGTCTATCCCTACTGCTGCTGCATCATCCAAACTAAATCATTACCAATTCTTCATAACAATTAAAAAGAGTTGATCCATAAACCAATTGTTTTAGCAGTAAACTACCATATATGTTTTATATAATATTGTAAAATACAACACTTAAAAAAAACATATTTGATGAGGTACGGTTAAATTACGAAATTATATATATTGTTACCTTTGTAGGAGGAGCTTCAGATACTTTGTACGTATCCGCTGTTATCGATCCCAGCCATAAACCAGGAAACAATGTCTGCAGAAATAAACATACAGATTAATAACTAACCATGCGATCAAATCCAGATTCCGGTAAATACAGTAAAAAACAACATCTAGAATTACTATATTATATATATGCAATTAATCGTAAGAAGATCCGTATAGTTAACTGCATATCGAAATTAGAAACAAAAACATACATCAAGTTGTCTCTGGACAGTCCTCGGTCTTTTTTTCGGCCTCCTGGAAGGTTTCGATCCAGTTAACGAAAATATATCCTCTTCGATCTCATCACGCGAAAGCGCAATTGAAAACTTAACCTTTTTAGACATCACAGCATTGCTCTGATCATTAATTTTCATTTCTGATCCTTCTCTATTACCATTTTTATTATAAATAATTCTATTTTCCGGCAATGGCAATGAACCAATCTTATTATTACTACTATTATTATTAGATTGCTTTTGATTCATCGGCGGCGGTCTTCTAGGTCTCAGATTCCACGTTTTCGGTAACAATTCGGCATCTTCTTCCGTCGCTAAAGACGGGGCGGCGTCGATTTGGTTTATTTCCGATGCAACGTCGTTATTACGGAAACGAATACAGATCTTATTGTTGTTGTTTGATCTTTTTGCTTTGTCAGTAGTGATAGTTTTGTCAAGTGGAGGTTCAGATTCTGATTCCGATTGAGATTGGCGGTGTAGAGGTGACGGCCGCCGTTGAACGTAAGACGGAGATCTATGTGGCGGCGATGGTGATGAAGAACTTTCTACGGCGAGTCTGCTTCGGCTGGTCCGGTGGTTCTTCCATTTCAGATGCGGTAATGAAAAGTTGTGTAGCGGCTGTGATTTTGCAGGTACTGGTGACGCCATGTTCTTCCAGTCTATGTATATGTGTATATATATATATGTGTGTGTCGTGTATAGATATAGATATCTAGACTCTATCTAAGAAGTGTGATAGATCAAAAGCTCTGAATCATAAAAAGGCTTGTGATTTGAATCATGGAATTAAAGTATAAGAATAATTAGGAACAAATATAAATGTTTGATGTGAGATTGATAAAATGAATAAAAAATATATTAAGAGAATTTGATTGATTAATCAAGATATAAATTGAAAGGGGGTAAGAGAAAAATCTGAGGCCTTTTTTTTTTTTTTGAAGTAGAATGAGAAGAGCAGAGAGAAAGAGAGAGATATAAACAAAGTAAGGAGATGAAAAGAGTGTGTGTGGATGGTGTTTTGCAGGGGAAGAAATATTTATGTTTTCTGTTGTGACTATTTTGCCCTTTCAAGGGGCGGTATCTGGGGTTAAAGCCGTAGTAGACCCATCCTTGTTGCCTTGTTTGGTCAATGAAATTGTTGAGTTAATTTCATTACATCCCCCTGGGGTATGTCATTTTATCTAGTTTTGCCCCTATACTTTTTTTTATTATTACATCACTCTATGGTGACTTTTTGCTTCATTAGAAACCCCTCACTTTAACAGCCGTTTGCTTCCCCCCATTAACCACCTCATGTGCATAGCATGTGAGGGTATTTCAGTCTTTTTATCTCTAAACACACTCTTTTCTTCCTTATTCCTTTACACGCTTCTAGAATATCAAAGTCAACATCAACACACCAACAACATAACAATTCCCACCTCTCTTTCTCTCCCCAGCACACCTTTTTTTCTTCCTTCAATCATCAAATCTTTATAATCAGCCAAACAAATTCCTACATGAAAAATAGATCTACACCTTTTTTATTTTTTGGAATAAATGAAGGATAAAGCTTCAAAAACTCCATATTCTGTTAAAAAAATTCAACCAAAAGAATTCCAAACAATCAAAGATACCACCATTGAACAAATATATACCTACATGAAAATATATCTATGCCATTTTTTTAAACGTGATGAAAAGAAAGAAAGGGACAAGGGCTATTAGGAACATAAAGAAAAATGTCAAGATTGAGGTGCCATTAACTAGAAAAACACTTATATACAAATGGGTATTGTGTATGTGATAAAGATCACAAAACACAAAACCCAAAAAACTTTACACAACCTTTTTATGTCATCGCGGGATGCTTGTAACACAGGACCCACATGTAAAGATCTTCATCCAAGCATATGGTAATGAATCCAGATCTAGATCCCGATTGATTGATGTGAGTGTGTTGGTTTGGTTATGATGGTTCACGGGTTATCGTAGTTTGCCGGAAAAGTGCCAAGTAGGCGGCAGAGGAGTGGTGGCCAAAAAACACCTTTATTATTATTATTATTATTATTATTATTATTATTATTATTATTATTATTATTGATGAATGTTTATTGGATCTCCGATTGAGATTTTGTTTTTTTCATAATTATATGTTCATAATCTTCAATTTCACCAATCTTACACTTGTGCTAGTGTTGTAGTTCGGCAAATCACCCATTCATTAAAAGATATTGGTATGATTTGTTTGACTTTTTTTTATAAATGATGATTATTTGTTCGTTTGGATAAAGAAAAATATATAGTATATCATGTATATAGATATATATTTCCGGATTTTAAGGAAAAAGGATAATAATGAGATTTTGGTATGAAATAGAATTTTATGTGATGAGGAAGAAAGAGAATTGTGAGAGAAAAAGTTTTGATCTTTTATGTTTGAAATGAGTGGGTAAAACATGTTACAAGGATAAAGTTAGGTGGGAATGGACTGAAATACCCTCACATGGTATGCACATGAGGAGGTTAACGGAGGGCAACAAACGACTGTTAGAGTGAGGGGTTTCTAATGAAGCAAAAAGTCACCACAGGGTGATGTAATGAAAAAAAGTACAGGGACGAAACTTGATAATATGACATACCCCGGGGGATGTAATGAAATTAACTCAAATTGTTATTAGGCCAAATAAAATATAGATACACGTAGAATTATGATACGGGGTAGTAATATGTTCGCAGTACTTTTTAGCCAATTGTTTAGCATGATGCCATGATGAACTTCTTTATAAGTGTTCTTAGTTAGATACAATTTTCAGGGCATGTTGAAAGAGCTCGGAAATAGTTACGGAATATTCCGATTAGGGCGCCGCGTATGAATTATCTCGCATTATCTTAGTTAGCCGTTCAAAAAGAAAGAATACCGTAACTTCATTGGTAATTAACAAATCATCCATGGGTACGGGGTGGATAAGAGGTTCATGACTATCAACCACGGGTGCCATGCCTATCACTATAATAAGTGTATACTCAATGAGCCCAAATTTAGTTATAGATGTAAAAGTTAGGGCACTAGGAGTCATTACTATGAAATTTTCAACCTTCCCAAAATCCCACCAATTACATCTTTCCAACTCATTTTACCTCTCCAACCCTCCCAACCAACCCTCCTAACCCATTTCTTTGACATTCATAACTTTTAAGTAGTCAGTGGATCGAGAATATAATATTGTGAGTTTGCTTGTTGTTGAAATTGCGATTGCCTTTGTACATGAGGTCGTATACGCCTCGCCCCCGCCCTCGTGAGACGCTAGCTATGTTTTTTTTGTTGTGGTTTCCCTCTCCTTGAATCCATGTGAAAAGTGTGGTATATGAGAAAAGTGTAGGTTTGGTTGTGGTTTGGTTTAAAAAATGAAAGTCTATATATAAAGGATAAAAGATGGGAATTTTTTTGTTTTTTTTTTATTCCAAACGGTCCTATTTAACGGTCAAATGGTAGTCCCAACGTTCAAAAGATGCAGCCCACTTTTATACCCTCTACGGCATATAAGCCCGATTAATCACAACCCGTCCAGAACCCGCATGAGTGGCGGCGGTGTTTCTGGGCGGGCTCATCCAGCCCGTCTTCAACCCGATGTGACTCCGAGCGCCCTTAATAATTTAACTTTCGATTAGTCAATGCAACCTAACCAGTTATATCATCTATTCTACACCTTTGTCAATGAGCCCAATTTTTAGAAGGTTCTAATATAGGAAGATTTGACACTATACATGTATTAGACACATACATAATAGTTTTATTGAAAGTAAAACAAAAACATGTGTTCATATTACGAAATATAATTTTCAAAATGATATTTATTACTCGTAATAAATTATAACTATCATATACATACGTACATAACCATATTAGTTTTTGTTAAAAAAAAAAAAGTGGGGGAGGGGGGACATGTTTAGCTAAAATCAGAAAATGAGAATCAAAATATCCCATAATTGCCATTACTTTTTTAGTCCATGAAATGGTAGGAAGCTCAATATTTCTTTCAAGCCCAATAATAACCCTTTCAGTCTAGTCTAACTGCGGTTCGTAACTTCATATTATTGAACATGAAGGGAGAAAAAATGTTACGATGAGTTTAGTCGTAGAAAATTACAAATGCTTTTTAATATTTTTTTCAAATGAATCATGAAAACAGAAAACGTGTTTCAAAATAATTTCCATTGAAAACATGAAACTAGGAGTGCTTGGATCTATTTCATGGTATCTATTTATTCCAAAAAAAAGGGAAAAAAAACAACAAGGATACCGGTCATAATGGCAGCTCATTGAGCCCAGATTAGCAGATCGATCACAACATTCCGTAGAGCAAGACATGTGATCTAGTGGCTTAGTTAAGACATGTAGTGTTGGATTGGTCCTATTAAGTAATGGCATATGTTTTCCTTTAATCTTAAGCTAACCACAATGCATTTTACCACTAAAGGGTATGAAAAGGGTCAAAGGAAATACGAGTAACACAAATGCCCTGCCTCTATCAGTCTGTATACACGTATCTATCAGCATAGTTGAATTAATATAAAAAAAATAAATTTATAGCTCAATTGGTGTATTATTTGGGAAAATGTTTTTGTTTTTATTCTTTACACTCCATCCTACCCAATAGAGGAGATGAACGAGACAATAGCATGATCCAAAGAGTTAAAGAAACTGTTATTGTTAATGGTCAATTAGCAACATCAATGCTGCGTATATAAGACTACCCACGTCAACCCAATATTCAATTAAAAATTAATTTCTCTCTCTTCCACCTATACAACCCAATCTAACTCAAATTTTCACTCCCATTCACAACCCAACCTAAACCAATTTTTTATTATATTAAAATGATTTATTATTTTATAATAATAAAACTTTTTATTCTTATTTTGTTTCAAAAAGTAATATTTTTATTTTGTTTCAAAAATCCAAATCAAATAGTTTTATAAAAAAATACGTTTTTTTAAATAGCTCTGTTTTTAATAAAATTTATGTCAAAATGTTCGTAACTGAAAAATAAAGAATACTGTGTTTTTATATTTTTACAAAAAGTTATAAAATGTAAGATATTAAAGAAAAACCAATAAAGTTTATAACTAATTATACATAATATAATATAGGGTAAATTACACTAATCATACCTGAGGTTTGTTCGAAACTACACTGGTCATACTTACAATTTAAAAATTACGCTAAACATACCCATCGTTGTCAAAAACTTACACTGATCATACCTATCGTTGACGGTCGTCTATTTGGCCGTTAGGTCAAGTCACGTGCCGTGCATGTGAGGTATCAAAACTGTGACAACTCGTAATTAATTAACATCGGGTTAGTCCTAATCTCAATTAGACAGTCATTTGACGTGGAACTTATTAGACTTTTGGACTTTTGACTTTTCATTCAAATTTAGTAATAAAAGACGAACTTGAGTCAAATAATATTGAACATTGAATCACATTCTCGGTTAAGGCATTCTAGGGTTGATAGCTAAGTAGTTGTACGTAGGATACTTGTCGTCGTGAGATTTGATCCTCACCATTCGTGCTCATATCCTAGGTTTTGGATAGACGTGGAGGCTAGACTGCTCTTATTCTCTGACTGCTCATACTTTAGCTCGTAGACTGCTAAGGTGAGTTTATGGCGCCCTTTTCCTTTTACTTTGGGCCTGAAAAGCATGTACTGTATACACGATTACTTTATAAATGATTTGTCTTTGTCTATGCCATGAGATTTGGTAAATTAAATCATTTGTCTTATGTCTTGCCATGTTGACGGCTGTCTGAAAGTGTGTATACATGTCTTACGGAATATTGAACTAAATGACTTTGACTTGCCATGTTGGCGGCTGACTAAATTGTTCTTTGTGTTTGACGAACTAAAATGATCCCCCTTATGTAGTTTTACCATTATGAGATTTTAATGGTAGTCTTGTCAGCTTTCGTACCTGACAGTCTTGGTTCTGGTCCGTACCCCACTGTAGACGGGAAACCCTGTACGAGGCATATTATCTTTGTCAGACTTCGGTCTGTACAGTCATATATTATCTTGTCAGACTTCGGTCTGTACAGTCATATATTATCTTTGTCAGACTTCGGTCTGTACAGTCATATATTATCTTTGTCAGACTTCGGTCTGTACAGTCATATATAATTGTCGGACTTCGGTCTGTACAGTCAGCATATAATTGTCGGACTTCGGTCTGTACAGTCATATATTATCTTTGTCAGACTTCGGTCTGTACAGTCATATATTATCTTTGTCAGACTTCGGTCTGTACAGTCATATATTATCTTTGTCAGACTTCGGTCTGTACAGTCTTAATATCTTTGTCGGACTTCGGTCTGTACAGTCAGCATATAATTGTCGGACTTCGGTCTGTACAGTCATGTCTTATAATTACGTGTAATGGTGTTATCACAATGGCGACAAAACTATTGTCAACATACCGTAGGCGTGGTGGGTACGCCGATGGTACACCCTATATATAAGCGTTGAAAGTATGTTGGAAGTAGAAGCCTAAGTGGTTTAGTCTCATTGCCGGATATCGATCTCGGCAGTCCTGTCTTAAATAACTACAGCAAAAGACGATTGATCTTTTAGTCAAACACACTGTAAACTCACCAACTATTTCGATAGTTGATCCTCTCAAATTTCATGCTTTTCAGGTGACCATCAGTAAGTCTTGGAATCGTCTTTGGCATTTTAGGGCCAATCTTTTGACTTTGGACGTACAATTAGCATCAGACATTGAGGACTCTCATGCTTTTGGCTTTAATTGTATTTGACTGTCCAATTTATTGAACTTGTATTCTGTGGGCCCAGTTCCAAATGAGGATGACTTGTATCCGTATTTTGGGGTCCACGCTTTGAACGATTGTACTTGTATTGACTTGTATTGGTATAAATGGATGTAATCTCTATTAACCTTCTGATTAGTATGCAATCTTTGTTAACCCTGTATTTCCGCTACAACGGGGTGTGACAAAAACCGTAATTTCGTGTATACTTCAGGTATCATTAGTGTAATTTACCCTAATAAAAAATTATTAAGATATTTATATTTATATTTCATTTATTAAAGTAGGTAGATATTCTATATTAAAATTCAAATACATATACATATATTTATTTTTAAAAAAAACTTATTTCAATATAAAAAATAAAAAACTTATGAAAGGATGTCATCAAACGATACAGTTTTAGGCTTAGAAATTCTAAGGTCAGACTAACGACTAACCCTGGAACTTCAAACCTAAAATGTTACAGATTGCTAATCTGAGATATATTCCAAAACCGTGACGAGTCTTTGACTTTGCTTTACCCCTCTAATTGAGGGGGATGTCATCAAACCATACGAAAAAAATTATATTGCTTTTTTAATTTTTTTTTTGTATCTTTTTATATAGGTTTCTATTAAAAAGAATAAATAAAAAAATAAAATAAAATAATAATAAAATAATATAAAAGTGAAATTTTTAGTGGTTTTCATGGTTCTCGTCCTTGTTATATTCACTATACACATATAACAAAATAATAATGACATAGATAATAATAAATGCATTCTTGTATCAACTATTTTTTTCGATATACTTTTCATAAAAAAAACTATTTTTTAAACTATTTTTTTCGATACTTTTCATATTTTTTTATAATAAATTTCATATCTACCCAACTTAATAACTGAAGTATAAATAAAAATCTAAAATTATTAATAATTATTTTTATGCCGAATTACAAGGATAATACCCAAAGTATGCACGAAATTACGGTTTTGATACCTCACATGCACGACACGTGACTTGACTTAACGGTCAAATAGACGACCGTCAGTGATAGGTATGGTCAGTGTAAGTTTTTGACAACGTTGGGTATGTCTCGCGTAATTTTTAAATTGTAGGTATGACCAGTGTAGTTTCGAACAGACCTCAGGTATGATTTTTGTAATTTACCCTAAAATATAATAAAAGTATCTACCAATGAGGATACAAGATTGATGTCACAATCTTAGATTGTTTTGTAGTCTAGATCGATGGAGTTTGTAAGGAATTTTTTACTTTTATTAATTTTTTATTCTATAATCCCAATTGGAGTTCACGGATAATGGTTATAGAACATGATAATGGTCATACAACAAAACAACATGAATAATCCTTTTATTCCTTTATGTGAATGTACATTTTACTACTAGTCGAGCAGGAAGTAGTTTGACATTTACACTACAGACGCAATAATACGACAAACTTCAAGTAAACAACATCATCACCCTGTCCTATATAAACACCAACCATGTAACAGTTTTCAGCACACACTTACAACTAACAATACACAGATACTTCTACTGAAAATGGATTTTCGGTCCACCCTCTCAATAGCATTTCTTTCCTTCATTCTTACATTGTTACTTGTGAGGAGTTCAAATGCAGGTGGAATTTCCATTTATTGGGGTCAAAATGGGAATGAAGGAACATTGGCAGATACTTGCTCCACAGGCAACTATGAGTATGTAAACATCGCTTTTCTTACCACCTTTGGTGGTGGTCAGGCTCCAATTCTCAACCTGGCTGGTCATTGTGATCCCAGTAATAATGGGTGCATCAAGTTGAGCTCCGATATCAAATCTTGCCAAGCAAAGGGAATCAAAATCATTCTTTCAATTGGTGGTGCGGTTGGGAACTACTATTTAACTTCTGCTGCAGATGCCAGACAAGTTGCTACTTACATTTGGAACAACTTCTTGGGTGGAAAATCGTCTACACGTCCACTTGGTAATGCTGTATTGGATGGTATCGACTTTGATATCGAAAGTGGAAATGGACAGCACTGGGATGACCTGGCGAAGTACCTCTCTGCATATAGCAACCGTGGAAAGAAGGTCTATCTGACTGCAGCACCGCAATGCCCATACCCAGATGCATGGGTTGGGAAAGCGCTCCAAACGGGTGTTTTTGACTATGTATGGGTACAGTTTTTCAATAATCCGCCATGCCAATATAGTTCTGGAGATATTAACAGCATTGAAGATTCTTGGAAGCAATGGACTTCTGATATCCCAGCTAAAAAGATTTTCCTTGGGCTTCCAGCAGCTCCAAATGCAGCCGGAAGTGGGTTTATACCGGTTGCTGATCTCACTACAAAGGTTCTTCCTGCAATCAAGGGTTCTGCAAAGTATGGAGGAGTGATGCTTTGGTCCAAGTACTATGATGATCAATCTGGATATAGCTCTTCCATTAAGAGTCATGTTTAGTTTTTACTATTCCAAAACCTATTAATGTTTCCTCGTGAACTTTACATGTATGCACTATGCTACTGTCATTTATATCTACTATGATATAATGCCAAGGTATATTTGTGTGGATGGTCATTTCTAATTACTATGAAAATCAGTTCAAAAAATTGCAATTTAAAAGCCTTTAGAGGGCCAATTTGTGTTTATAAACCTAACCATCTATGCATCAAAACTACAAGAGTCTTTTTGTTTGGGTGTCCCATGTTTAAGTAACTTCAATCAAGAAGATTTCAGGTTTTGAATACTAAAAATGGACTTGCTAGTGAAAACATGCATGTGGCTTATAAGGCCTCTCACTAAGGGGTCGTCGACCCCTTCATCCACCCCTCATCCACCTCGACTCCATAGGGAGTAACTCGTCGACGGCTTCATCGACCAAACCATGTCGACCCATCGATGAATGTAGACGAGGAAGGCAGGAGCTAAAAAAAAAAAATTACTTTTTTTCAAAAAATTTTAAAAGTAATCCGTTACTTTTTTTTTTTTTTAACTTTTCATCTATATATACTACCCTTTCACATCTCATTCTTCACCACTCATTCCATTTTCTTCACAATTTGTTTCATTTTCTTCACACTCTCAACAAAATCTTTCACTCTCACTCCATCTCTAAATCATGTCAAACAACGAAAATCAAATTAACGACATTTGGAATGCCTTTCTTGAAAACCCGATGCCGGCTATGTCGTCAACTAACCAAGGCCAAACAAGCCATTCTTCAACCTCATCCAACCCGCCCCCAATGGGTCCTCCACCCCCTTGCCTCGTTAACCCATTTTCTCAACCGTATTACAATCAAATTAACTACAATCCAATTATGGGTCAAAATTGGTCCGAGTCTCAACGTTTGGCGTTAGCCCAAGCCCAAATGCAAGCTCAAATGGCGTTTGACTTTCACCAACAACAATACATACCAAGAACCTCACAACCGCCATTGATTATCAATGAAAATGTCCCCGACAAAGATAGTGTCGCGTCTGCCGATGATGAAGATGAAGATGAAGTTGTGGAGGTGGGTCGTGGGAAGAAACGCGCCACAAAAAAACCGAGAGAGAAAAGGAACTGGGAGAATGATGATACACTGTTGTTGGCACGGTGTTGGGTGCATTGGTCGCAGGACTCGGTGGTGGGTAATAGTCAGACGGAGGGTGTTTTTTGGAAAAAAGTGGTGGAGATGTTCAACAAAGAAACGGCATACGCACCACGTACCAAGAGCCAAATACATGGCAAATGGAACAAGATTAAAAAGGGTGTTAAGGAATTTGGTGCGGCGTTGAAGAAGGTTAGCGAGCACGGCCGACAAAGTGGGGCGGATGAGCGACAGGTGTCTGATGCGGCTGTGAAACTATACAAGAAACAAACAGGGGAGAAATTTTGGCATTACCAGAGTTGCTATGACCTTCTTAAAACCTTGTCCAACTTTTGGAATGAAAACGAGGCCACGGGTAGTCGACAAGCTCCGGCGGTAGATTTGACCGCCGATGATGTTCCATTAGGCGGGACCCCCATTCCCACTCCTACTCCCACCCCCACCCCGGCCCCATTTGAGGCCTTATTTGGGCCAGACCCCATTAGGCGACCACCGGGTCGTAACGTTAGTCGTAGGTTGTCTAGTTCATCCGATGCCACATCGGGTCGATCTTCGGGTTCTGAAACGGCTAAACAGATTAGTTCTTATCTTCAAGAACAAAAAGATGCTTTGCGACGGGCCGAGATTAGAGATGCCATGAAGTTTTTGGCGAAACCAATTCCTACGGGCTTGTCGGCAAACGACTTTGAAGCACATATGAGATATCGCCAATACTTGCAAGAGAACTTCGGTAGCTCGTTTTATGCACCGGCGGCAACGGCGCCACCGGCGGCTTCTAGCCACGACCCGGAGGAGGACGAGAACGACCAGACCGCCGACGACGAGTAGTTTATTTTTTAATATTTTTAAGTGTGTTATGTGTTTTATTTTTAGTTAATGTTTAATTGTAATTTTTTTTTTATTTAGTTGTAATGTTTTATCATTAATAAAATTAAGTTTAGTTTTAATTTTGTGTAAATATAAAATAAAATAAATAAAAAGTGTGGAAGAGGTGTGGAAGAGTAGTGGAAGAGGTGTGGAAGAGGTGTGGAAGAGGTGTGGAAGAGGTGTGGAAGAGGATTGTGGAAGAGGTGTGGAAGAGGTGTGGAAGAGGTGTGGAAGAGGTGTGGAAGAGGTGTGGAAGAGGTGTGGAAGAGGTGTGGAAGAGGTGTGGAAGAGGTGTGGAAGAGGTGTGGAAGAGGTGTGGAAGAGGTGTGGAAGAGGTGTGGAAGAGGTGTGGAAGAGGTGTGGAAGAGGTGTGGAAGAGGTGTGGAAGAGGTGTGGAAGAGGTGTGGAAGAGGTGTGGAAGAGGTGTGGAAGAGGTGTGGAAGAGGTGTGGAAGAGGTGTGGAAGAGGTGTGGAAGAGGTGTGGAAGAGGTGTGGAAGAGGTGTGGAAGAGGTGTGGAAGAGGTGTGGAAGAGGTGTGGAAGAGGTGTGGAAGAGGTGTGGAAGAGGTGTGGAAGAGGTGTGGAAGAGGTGTGGAAGAGGTGTGGAAGAGGTGTGGAAGAGGTGTGGAAGAGTGTGGAAGAGGTGAGGAAAGCTGATGTGACAGAGTGTGGAAGATGTGTGGAGAGGTGTGGAAGAGGTGTGGAAGAGGTGTGGAAGATGTGTGGAGAGGTGTGGAAGAGGTGTGGAAGAGGTGTGGAAGATGTGTGGAGAGGTGTGGAAGAGGTGTGGAAGAGGTGTGGAAGATGTGTGGAGAGGTGTGGAAGAGGTGTGGAAGAGGTGTGGAAGATGTGTGGAGAGGTGTGGAAGAGGTGTGGAAGAGGTGTGGAAGATGTGTGGAGAGGTGTGGAAGAGGTGTGGAAGAGGTGTGGAAGATGTGTGGAGAGGTGTGGAAGAGGTGTGGAAGAGGTGTGGAAGATGTGTGGAGAGGTGTGGAAGAGGTGTGGAAGAGGTGTGGAAGATGTGTGGAGAGGTGTGGAAGAGGTGTGGAAGAGGTGTGGAAGATGTGTGGAGAGGTGTGGAAGAGGTGTGGAAGAGGTGTGGAAGATGTGTGGAAGAGGTGTGGAAGAGGTGTGGAAGAGGTGTGGAAGATGTGTGGAAGAGGTGTGGAAGAGGTGTGGAAGAGGTGTGGAAGATGTGTGGAATGAGGTGTGGAAGAGGTGTGGAAGAGTGTGGAAGATGTGTGGATGAGGTGTGGAAGAGGTGTGGAAGAGTGTGGAAGATGTGTGGATGAGGTGTGGAAGAGGTGTGGAAGAGTGTGGAAGATGTGTGGATGAGGTGTGGAAGAGGTGTGGAAGAGTGTGGAAGATGTGTGGATGAGGTGTGGAAGAGGTGTGGAAGAGTGTGGAAGATGTGTGGATGAGGTGTGGAAGAGGTGTGGAAGAGTGTGGAAGATGTGTGGATGAGGTGTGGAAGAGGTGTGGAAGAGTGTGGAAGATGTGTGGATGAGGTGTGGAAGAGGTGTGGAAGAGTGTGGAAGATGTGTGGATGAGGTGTGGAAGAGGTGTGGAAGAGTGTGGAAGATGTGTGGATGAGGTGTGGAAGAGGTGTGGAAGAGTGTGGAAGATGTGTGGATGAGGTGTGGAAGAGGTGTGGAAGAGTGTGGAAGATGTGTGGATGAGGTGTGGAAGAGGTGTGGAAGAGTGTGGAAGATGTGTGGATGAGGTGTGGAAGAGGTGTGGAAGAGTGTGGAAGATGTGTGGATGAGGTGTGGAAGAGGTGTGGAAGAGTGTGGAAGATGTGTGGATGAGGTGTGGAAGAGGTGTGGAAGAGTGTGGAAGATGTGTGGATGAGGTGTGGAAGAGGTGTGGAAGAGTGTGGAAGATGTGTGGATGAGGTGTGGAAGAGGTGTGGAAGAGTGTGGAAGATGTGTGGATGAGGTGTGGAAGAGGTGTGGAAGAGTGTGGAAGATGTGTGGATGAGGTGTGGAAGAGGTGTGGAAGAGTGTGGAAGATGTGTGGATGAGGTGTGGAAGAGGTGTGGAAGAGTGTGGAAGATGTGTGGATGAGGTGTGGAAGAGGTGTGGAAGAGGTGTGGAAGATGTGTGGATGAGGTGTGGAAGAGGTGTGGAAGAGGTGTGGAAGAGGTGTGGAAGAGGCATTTTTCCTTTTAATCATATCTATCCTAAGGTACCCAATGCACAAATACGGGACAACTACTTAGATAAGACAAGGGTCAGCATTAAAGGAATAAGATATATCATATATATGCTACCATTGTGACCCATATCAGCACAAAAGATAAAATAGACCAAATAACAATTAACCCAGCTGTTATACTATTTGGTCAAATGTGTTTGTCTTCATGCTTTAAGTCTCTAAGAGGACATGAAAGGGACAATACTATGATCTATTAGGCTATTAGCATTATTATTGAACGAGAGATAGTGCCCGCGCGTTGCGGCGGTGAGATGGTGGGGTGATAGGTCATAGGAGGTGATAAGTCATAGAGTGTGATAGCCAACTATGGTTGTCTAAATCAAATGTGCCTGGCTAAGGCGACTCCCCTCCATAAATCAAATGGGGAGTCGCCTTAGCCAGACACATTTGATTTAGAGATCTGATAAGAATTCAACTATGGTTGACACAATGCTCTGCTCATGATCTGAATTTTACAAGTAATATATATTCGACAATCTATGAAAGAATTGAAAGCCAATCCTTGGCATCAAAAACTTGCCAGCTCTGATTTGTCATTTTGTAGAAAGTTGCATGACTTTAACCAAAAGGTCAATTTCTAGCCCGATTTATTTGAAGATATCACTTTCGTCACCAACTTAATGCATTTTTACAACTTTGCTATAACCGTCAACTCCCCTACAAATTCTCCCTCTTAATTCCTTGTTTTCCACAACTTTGAAACTTTATTCACAAATTTTTATCACCGCGAAGAACCCCACGTAATGTATCCCCTCAGCTAGTGCTGTCAATCAGCATGTCGTCGGAGAACTCACCAATTGGTTGTAGTGGGTCCCTAAAATTCCATTGGACGAGAAAAGGTGGTCATCTGTACAAAAGCATCATTAGAGCAACATCTGAGGAATCTAAAAGGGTGCAGGACAAGGGGTACTATAGCAGCATCTATTTCAAAGGGCTTCTTGCCCCAGTTACAAGACCCGAATTAGCACATAGTACGTCTGCTATAGCTCACAAGCTCGAGAACTTGGACCCTTCTAGTCCTTACTACAGAGGGCTTCTTTACAAGTCTTATAGCACAGGGTGTGCTGCTACTACTACTACGACCGCAAAACACAAGCACTTGAAACCTTCTAGTCCTTACTACAGAGGGCTTCTTTTCAAGTCTTGTGGCACAGGGTGTACTATTACTACTACGACTGCAAAACATAAGCTCAACAAATTTAACTATCAAGTCCATATTCCAAAGGACTGCATTATTGACAGACAATTGAAGTTGAGCAACAGCATGTGATAATACAAAATAGAATTTTGTTAACTATAGCCTTTACGTATAGTAGAAAAGTATTGTACATAGCGGTTAATCATTGACTATACGGGGATGATTATTCCTATGTACAATACATTTCTGTGTGACGAGCATAGCTTTAAGGGTTATCGTTAGCAAAATGAACTGTGAACTAATATTCATGTTTAAGTAATATAAAGACGTTTGATGGTACATACTAAAATAAATGTTGGTAAGATAATAATACAAGAAAAAAAATGTTTATTCAATACATTCTCAACTCTAAGGATACAAAGCTCTTTATTTATAGATGACTTCTATTTTTGACAAGTATCGTTTAAATCTCATAAGTTAAATACTACGGAGTATGTCAAACCAATGAAATTCTACGATCAATATAACGTGCAAAATTAATGAATACTAGATTTCACGTGTTTTACACTAAAAAATTCAAACAAAATAAGTGAGAAATTCCAAATTGGAAAAAAATTAAATTCGAGGCTTAAAACTTAAAAGGGCAAATTTTTAAATCCGAAAGGTAGCCTAACCCTAAACCACCTATGAGCAGTGGCGGATCTAGGATTCCAACTTACGTAGGTCATTGACTTCGACTTGACGACTTAGTTGAGGAGGAAAACAATTGAAATTCGGAGCGACTTATCGGGATACAAATGCAAAGATATAAACATGAATTTGATACATGAGTAGTTTTTATTATTATTAATGATGCATACATTAGCACTACCTAAGGGTCTCGTCCCCGAGAATGTAAAAAACTTACGAAACCCAACTGGCCGGTTTGAGAATAAAAAATGAACCTTTAAATAAGGTAAATTGTAAATAAATCAAAAGACTAATGGTGATACTTGAAATAAACAAATCCAAATAATGAATGAAAGAATTTAGCTAATAGAGTATGTCAAATCAGGTCAAATATTGATGTACAACAACAACAACAACAACAACAACAACAACAACAACAACAACAACAACAACAACAACAACAACAACAACAACAACAACAACAACAACAACAACCACCACAACAACAACAACAACAACAACAACAACAACAACAACAACAACAACAACAACAACAACAACAACAACAACAACAACAACAACAACAACAACAACAACAACAACAACAACAACAACAACAACAACAACAACAACAACAACAACAACAACAACAACAACAACAACAACAACAACAACAACAACAACAACAACAACAACAACAACAACAACAACAACAACAACAACAACAACAACAACAACAACAACAACAACAACAACAACAACAACAACAACAACAACAACAACAACAACAACAACAACAACAACAACAACAACAACAACAACAACAACAACAACAACAACAACAACAACAACAACAACAACAACAACAACAACAACAACAACAACAACAACAACAACAACAACAACAACAACAACAACAACAACAACAACAACAACAACAACAACAACAACAACAACAACAACAACAACAACAACAACAACAACAACAACAACAACAACAACAACAACAACAACAACAACAACAACAACAACAACAACAACAACAACAACAACAACAACAACAACAACAACAACAACAACAACAACAACAACAACAACAACAACAACAACAACAACAACAACAACAACAACAACAACAACAACAACAACAACAACAACAACAACAACAACAACAACAACAACAACAACAACAACAACAACAACAACAACAACAACAACAACAACAACAACAACAACAACAACAACAACAACAACAACAACAACAACAACAACAACAACAACAACAACAACAACAACAACAACAACAACAACAACAACAACAACAACAACAACAACAACAACAACAACAACAACAACAACAACAACAACAACAACAACAACAACAACAACAACAACAACAACAACAACAACAACAACAACAACAACAACAACAACAACAACAACAACAACAACAACAACAACAACAACAACAACAACAACAACAACAACAACAACAACAACAACAACAACAACAACAACAACAACAACAACAACAACAACAACAACAACAACAACAACAACAACAACAACAACAACAACAACAACAACAACAACAACAACAACAACAACAACAACAACAACAACAACAACAACAACAACAACAACAACAACAACAACAACAACAACAACAACAACAACAACAACAACAACAACAACAACAACAACAACAACAACAACAACAACAACAACAACAACAACAACAACAACAACAACAACAACAACAACAACAACAACAACAACAACAACAACAACAACAACAACAACAACAACAACAACAACAACAACAACAACAACAACAACAACAACAACAACAACAACAACAACAACAACAACAACAACAACAACAACAACAACAACAACAACAACAACAACAACAACAACAACAACAACAACAACAACAACAACAACAACAACAACAACAACAACAACAACAACAACAACAACAACAACAACAACAACAACAACAACAACAACAACAACAACAACAACAACAACAACAACAACAACAACAACAACAACAACAACAACAACAACAACAACAACAACAACAACAACAACAACAACAACAACAACAACAACAACAACAACAACAACAACAACAACAACAACAACAACAACAACAACAACAACAACAACAACAACAACAACAACAACAACAACAACAACAACAACAACAACAACAACAACAATTGCAAAACTCAAGAATAAAACAACAACAACAACAACAACAATCACAACAACAACAACAACAACAACAACAACAACAACAACAATTCGATATAAAATAATAATAGTAAATTCAACAAGTTTGACCACACAATTATTATCCCTGGTACGCATCTTCTTCTTCCCCATTGTGTACGCAGCCGGCCGGAAAATTACTTTCTTTCCTTCATAAGTTTTTTCTAGTAACATGAGCAATATTTGCTATCTCTATACAAGAGTAGAATGTTAAGGAAGGTCCTATCTAAATTTTTACACAGTTCCTTGAAAATTTTATAGTATTGTTTCTAAATATTTTTTGAAACTATGCTAGGACCTACCTTAGTTGTAACTGAATCCGCCCTTGCCTATGAGCTATGGGCCGTGGCTGTTTGTAAAAGCGTCCATTCGTTTGTGGGCTTTTAATCCTTGTAACGAGAAAAGGCAAAATTTATGCTCATTTATAGTTGGGCTTATTTTTAGCCTGTTTCCCCCCTTTTCCTATTGGTCCATGAAAGAGTCTATTGACTCTTGGGCCCTTGGCTCTCCTTAATTAGCATCATTTATAAAATAGTATTTTATGAATTATGAGTAAAAATGTTATATTTTTAAATTTTTAAAAGAATCTGTAACATAAGTTAAAGAAAGTGAAGCATGTAGTACAATTATTAAGTAAACTATATATTAATTGTGGATTGTAATAATAATAAAAAAAAAGAACTTTGTCTAAACTTATAAACAGCTCATGTTTTTTATACTGTCAAATCATGTGTAGTCTCTGTTTTAATAAAACTGATAATTTTGTAATATTAAATGTCTATATGTTAACAAAAGTCAATATAATCATAAATAAAAGTAGCAAATAGTTGAGTGTGATGGACATATATATTTTATTATAATAGAATGGGTGACATCAAGCTCTCTTGCTCTCAAATGATCCGCAAATTTGTCCAATTTTGTGATTGTGATATGTAACATTTGTCAGTTTACATCCAACTTTGTAGCATGCATTAAAAGGTTGTTTTGTGTGATATATATGTTTGTTCATTGTTGTACCATGATTTTATATATGAAATTATGGGTAAAATTTGGGCCCCACGAGAATGATAAACCCAAGAAACTTTGATTTCGACACATTCAATTTTACACTTGAAAAAGATAATGGGATATTTTTGAATCAAATAATACGGATTCTCAAATTTTTTTATGAGAAAAGAAAAGGAAGGGATAGAAAAGAGATGAGAAGAAAGAAAAACTTAAATCAACTATGTTATTCTTGAGTGTATAGGAAAAGAAAAGAAAGTAATAACAACTTTACAATTATACCCTTTTTTATTGTAAGTAAAATATGATAGACAAGGGCTTTATAGTAATAACACATAAATTTTAATTGGTTTCTTTCCTTTCCAGCCCAATTTTGGAAGGAAACTTTTTGGATAAAAAACCCCTTAAATTCTCTTTCTTTTCTATTCCTTTCTCTTTACTAAAAAACTCAAGAATGCAAAAAACTATTATTCCTCTTCCTTTTCCTTTCCTTTCCTTACATAAATAAACTCAAGAATGCAGCATAAACTTTTGCAAGGTAGAATAAGATGGTATTGCAACGTAGATAGCTCTATTTTCAAACTTTTATTTCATTTTCTTAGATAGCTTATATTGCAACATAGATAAAGATGGTATCCTTTAAAAACTAGTTATCGATATCATTAGCGTGGAGTTGACAATTAAAAATGGTAACAATATCCTTGTGTGTTGAATTTTTGGAAAGTTATGGTTAATATGTAGTATAAGGATATACATAACTTTAATTTATCTATACAAATGATTAACAACCGCTATTTAATAAAACAAAAAATTGAAGGTTGTTGTCATACGACTGATTTTGTGGATTCAATATTTCAACTCGTATCAGTTTCATTTTTATTCATTAAATGCAATATTATGTTACAAAATGGTCCTGAATCATTGGTTGTTACCACAAGTTAGGATTAGAGTATGATTCAAAAGTATCAAAATATTATTTGGCATACTAGATGTTCGAAATTTAAATATTCTAAAGTTTGAAAATGCGGCACATTTAAGAAATATTAAGAAAAACCTTCGACACATATTAAACTCAAATCTTTTTATTTCATTTTTTTATGATTTTTAATTATTACTCTGCCTATTCCAGAGTTATACTCCCTATCTTATTTTAGTTTTAACGTTCAAGAAGAAAATTAGTTGTAAATTGTGACAATTGTATATTTTTTCCTTTTAGCTGTTTATTTTCCTTAATTGGACGGATTTTTTTTGAGGCCCCGACTTCTAACTCTAGTTAGTATTGAGAACCAAATTGGGATGGTAGTGGTTAATATTTTTATATAATTGTGGAGGCATAAGTGTATAACCAGCTATAAGGTTATACCCGATTTTATGAGAATATCGTTTAAAAATTTTTAGATAGTGTAACTAGCCAAACTGCGAAACGATATTACTTGGCGACTGGTTGCTCATTTGTGGAGTGAAATGAATAATTAGCAAGTGACGGCATTGGAATATTTAGTAAATTCTGAAACACATCTATATTTCTATATAAAAATTATAGCCACATATTAAAAGTTAAGAAAAAATGGGACAATGCGAATGGACCAAACTATCACTAATTAAATCATCACCAATTATTAATATTAAACTACGAATAGAGATTTTCTAAAGTTGTAATAACTATAGGTAAAGTTAGATAACTTTTAACCCTTGGATTGAATCAAATGTCAAGATTAAAAAATCAAATTTAAATTTTGACCTTTGATTTTAATCCAATGGTTGAGATCCCTTCAACTTTACCTATGAAGTTATTAAACTTTAAAGGATCCTTATCCTTAAACTACACCATCATCCCTTATATTATAAAATATCTCTAAAACCTCCTTTAAATTAAATACATTTTTATCAATTACCTACACCTTTAAATCAACGTATTTACATCCCTTATATTCATTTCTTTTTTATATTTACACAAAACTCGAGAACCCAACGTATTTTAAAATTATTTGGATTTCTTTCCTTTTTGTTATTAAAAAAACTCAAAAACCTACCCTAAACCCCCCATCTGATGAGGCAACGATGTCACCGTTGGCATAAGTCTTAGAAAGAGAGTTGTCACATCCAAACATTCTTTTAACCCATTTATTAAATAACGTTTTATGTCATATGTGAATGTGATTTGATGCACGTACCATATGGCCACATGAATGAATGGGAATGGCTAAACCGATCAACGGAAAGTTAAGATCGATGTCAAAAGTTAGCAGAGTTGATAAATGTCAAAAAGTCAAACAATCACTCATTTATGGGTTTGCATGTGTAAAATTAATTGAAGCTAATATAGAATTTTAGTATTATACGAGATGATTTCAATAATAAGAACACAATATAACGAAATAGCCATATGATTACTTGAATGAAATAAAAAAGGTTTTAATACAAATTGTTTGATGAACAAACCCTAAGAACCAAAAAGATTACATCGAAAATTATTTTGAGAGAATGCAACGGTCACAACAAGAAAACGACTCAAGGGAATGTTAATCTCCCTAGGTATGACATAGCTGCGTATATATAGAGCAGCCAAATACAATAAACACCTTCATCTTTGTCTTTTGACACCTTTAGTCCTCTTACTTCAAAAATACATCCTCTGAAGGAAAATTGCTCTTTATCTTCAAGCAACTTCCACAATTGATCCTTGTACTTCATAACCAGCAGCTTCAAGCTAATTCCATGCAATCTAGATATACAAATACACAAACCAGCTTAAGTTAGATAAAACTTAATAACAATTAAGCTATTTTCTCAACACCCTCCCATAGCTTAATTGTGGAAGGGATCAAACATGCCAAGTTTATCACACAACAAGTTGTGTTGGTAACTAGGCAAGCCTTAGGTAAAAATATCTGCAGAATTATTTTCAGAATTGACTTTCACTGTCTCAACAATTCCATATCCAATCTTTTCTGTCACAAAAAATAGATCAATCTCAAAATGCTTGGTTTTCTCATGGAAAACAGGATTTGCAGCAATTTGAATGGCTGCTTTACTGTCACAAAAGATTTGTACAGGCTTATCTCTTTTAATACCAAACTCATTCAAGATTTTATGTATCCAAATAATCTCACAAGTTACTGCTGCTAAGGCTCTAAATTCAGCCTGAGCAGAGGATCTAGAAATTGTTGACTGTTTTTTGCTTTTCCAAGATACAAGGGAACCACCAAGGAAGACATTGAAACCAGTGGTACTCTTCCTGGTGGTAATCCTCTTGGCCCAATCAGAGTCTACAAAGGCTGAGAGAGTGAGATTGGTATCCCTTTTGAACAGGATACCCTTACCTGGTGACCCCTTGATGTATCTAAGGACTCTCATTGCAAGTCTAAGATGTGAATCAAAGGAGTTATGCATAAACTGACTAAGTATGTGGACTTCATAGGCAATGTCGGGCCTGGTGAGAGTGAGATAAATCAACTTTCCCACAAGTTTTTGAAAGCCACACACATTGTCTAAAGGTTTATCAGAATCACCACCAAGTGGGAGAACATGATTAGGCTCTATAGGAGTTTGAGCAGGCTTGCAGCCAAGAAACCCAAACTTCAAACTCAGTGACTAGATCAAGAGCATATTTCTTTTGGGATAAACAAAGACACCCAAATGCTCTTAAGTGAGAGAAACTAGGTTTATTTTTAAAAATTAACTCATAAGGGGACTTTCCAGATAGCACATAGGAAGGTAGCCTTGTGACAACCGCCAAAATTTCAGGTTGATTAATTTACTATTATGTGTACTATTCAAATCTTTGTAGATCAAACAACATGAACAAACATTTTATGGCAAAATAAATTGAGCAAATATTATTTTGATAAATCATGGACAACTATTGTCAAGAACTCAAATAGTTATTTGAGAGTTGCTTGGAAATACTTTTCCATACTTATACTATCAAAAACAGTATTTATGAATAGTACCGTATTCGTGAATAGTAACCGTATTTATGAATAGTACCGTATCGTGAATAGTAATCATATCTAGAAATTGTATTTATAAAAAGTGAACGTGAATAATGAACGTGAATAGTACCGTGAATAATGACTGTATTCAGTATTCATGAATAGTAATTATAAATAGTAAAGGTAAAAAGTAAATTTTAAATAGTAAAGGTAAAAAGTAAATTTTAAATAGTAAAGGTAAAAGTAAATTTTAAATAGTAAAGGTAAAAAGTAAATTTTAAATAGTAAAGGTAAAAAGTAAATTGTAAATAGTAAAGGTAAAAAGTAAATTTTAAATAGTAAAGGTAAAAAGTAAATTTTAAATAGTAAAGGTAAAAAGTAAATTTTAAATAGTAAAGGTAAAAAGTAAATTTTAAATAGTAAAGGTAAAAAGTAAATTTTAAATAGTAAAGGTAAAAAGTAAATTTTAAATAGTAAAGGTAAAAAGTAAATTTTAAATAGTAAAGGTAAAAAGTAAATTTTAAATAGTAAAGGTAAAAAGTAAATTTTAAATAGTAAAGGTAAAAAGTAAATTTTAAATAGTAAAGGTAAAAAGTAAATTTTAAATAGTAAAGGTAAAAAGTAAATTTTAAATAGTAAAGGTAAAAAGTAAATTTTAAATAGTAAAGGTAAAAAGTAAATTTTAAATAGTAAAGGTAAAAAGTAAATTTTAAATAGTAAAGGTAAAAAGTAAATTTTAAATAGTAAAGGTAAAAAGTAAATTTAAATAGTAAAGGTAAAAAGTAAATTATAAATAGTAAAGGTAAAAAGTAAATTTTAAATAGTAAAGGTAAAAAGTAAATTTTAAATAGTAAAGGTAAAAAGTAAATTTTAAATAGTAAAGGTAAAAAGTAAATTTTAAATAGTAAAGGTAAAAAGTAAATTTTAAATAGTAAAGGTAAAAAGTAAATTTTAAATAGTAAAGGTAAAAAGTAAATTTTAAATAGTAAAGGTAAAAAGTAAATTTTAAATAGTAAAGGTAAAAAGTAAATTTTAAATAGTAAAGGTAAAAGTAAATTTTAAATAGTAAAGGTAAAAAGTAAATTGTAAATAGTAAAGGTAAAAAGTAAATTTTAAATAGTAAAGGTAAAAAGTAAATTTTAAATAGTAAAGGTAAAAAGTAAATTTTAAATAGTAAAGGTAAAAAGTAAATTTTAAATAGTAAAGGTAAAAAGTAAATTTTAAATAGTAAAGGTAAAAAGTAAATTTTAAATAGTAAAGGTAAAAAGTAAATTTTAAATAGTAAAGGTAAAAAGTAAATTTTAAATAGTAAAGGTAAAAAGTAAATTTTAAATAGTAAAGGTAAAAAGTAAATTTTAAATAGTAAAGGTAAAAAGTAAATTTTAAATAGTAAAGGTAAAAATAAATTTTAAATAGTAAAGGTAAAAAGTAAATTTTAAATAGTAAAGGTAAAAAGTAAATTTTAAATAGTAAAGGTAAAAAGTAAATTTTAAATAGTAAAGGTAAAAAGTAAATTTTAAATAGTAAAGGTAAAAAGTAAATTTTAAATAGTAAAGGTAAAAAGTAAATTTTAAATAGTAAAGGTAAAAAGTAAATTTTAAATAGTAAAGGTAAAAAGTAAATTTTAAATAGTAAAGGTAAAAAGTAAATTTTAAATAGTAAAGGTAAAAAGTAAATTTAAATAGTAAAGGTAAAAAGTAAATTTTAAATAGTAAAGGTAAAAAGTAAATTTTAAATATTAAAGATAAAAAGTAAATTTTAAATAGTAAAGGTAAAAAGTAAATTTTAAATAGTAAAGGTAAAAAGTAAATTTTAAATAGTAAAGGTAAAAAGTAAATTTTAAATAGTAAAGGTAAAAAGTAAATTTTAAATAGTAAAGGTAAAAAGTAAATTTTAAATAGTAAAGGTAAAAAGTAAATTTTAAATAGTAAAGGTAAAAAGTAAATTTTAAATAGTAAAGGTAAAAAGTAAATTTTAAATAGTAAAGGTAAAAAGTAAATTTTAAATAGTAAAGGTAAAAAGTAAATTTTAAATAGTAAAGGTAAAAAGTAAATTTTAAATAGTAAAGGTAAAAAGTAAATTTTAAATAGTAAAGGTAAAAAGTAAATTTTAAATAGTAAAGGTAAAAAGTAAATTTTAAATAGTAAAGGTAAAAAGTAAATTTTAAATAGTAAAGGTAAAAAGTAAATTTTAAATAGTAAAGGTAAAAAGTAAATTTTAAATAGTAAAGGTAAAAAGTAAATTTTAAATAGTAAAGGTAAAAAGTAAATTTTAAATAGTAAAGGTAAAAAGTAAATTTTAAATAGTAAAGGTAAAAAGTAAATTTTAAATAGTAAAGGTAAAAAGTAAATTTTAAATAGTAAAGGTAAAAAGTAAATTTTAAATAGTAAAGGTAAAAAGTAAATTTTAAATAGTAAAGGTAAAAAGTAAATTTTAAATAGTAAAGGTAAAAAGTAAATTTTAAATAGTAAAGGTAAAAAGTAAATTTTAAATAGTAAAGGTAAAAAGTAAATTTTAAATAGTAAAGGTAAAAAGTAAATTATAAATAGTAAAGGTAGAAAGTAAATTTTAAATAGTAAAGGTAAAAATAAATTTACATACGTTGATAATTAAAAAAATAGAATATAAAGAATGTACTTTGTTGAATTCTTCTTCTATTAACGAAAACAAGCCGTCCTTGACTTCTTCTTTTCCAGATTGGCGAGTTACAATATTCTTAAAATATTCGAATGAATGAAGTTGTTAGTCTATAAATAACCGACGTTATTAAACTTTAAGAACACACACAACTATCTATACTCTTCTAAATACTCTCTGGTATAACTATACAAGGCTTATTTCATCTACTTGATTTCTGCTATTATCACTAAGGTGAGTCTTCATACTCCCCTTTTCAATTATTTATACATTTATTTCGGGGACTGAGATACATGCATAATAGTTATTTTATGTTATATATATACGAAACTTTGAAGAACAATTGCAAAACTATATGATATATAATATACTATGTGAGTTTCTATAATCCCCTTTTCAACTCTTTTATTTATTTAGGGGCTGAGATACATGCATAAAAACTGTTTGTTATACTTATATGTATATTTACAAAATTATATATATTATATATATTTTGTAACTCCACTTTATTTATTTTACCTTCGGGGTAAAATACATACTCTTTACTGTTATGATGAACACAAGTACTCCAGAAATGTATATATGGTTGATTCTAAGTTGCTCTGTTCGCTCAAAGTCCTCACTATCATGAACGATTAATTATGGAAACATAAACGTGGGTATATTGAATAGTACTATTGGGGTAGGCACCCCCATTCGTGTTGGTCATACCAACTGTATACGGATGCATATATATTTGGAAAGCTTAGGGTACCCTGAACAAGGTACCTACTCTGGAGGCAAATAAACACACACTTGTCTAGTTTCGGTTCATGAGCTTAGAACGTGGTATATACAGTTTCAACTCTTGTTTATGTTTGATCCATTGTGTGATCAAATGGTTACTCTAAATCTTGTGGTTCATACTCTGTATTTTGATTAAAAACATATGATACTCTTTGCTGATATTGTATCATAATGATCACACTGAACTCTGGTATTTTTGGAAACTATATTTTCTATATGAAAAACTTATGGAACTCACCAACTTTATGTTGACGTATTTTAGCATGTATTCTCAGGTAACTAGATGATAATCTGTATGGGACAACTTTCCGCTGCATACAACAGACTGGACTATGGCTTACCCTCAGACTCTAGTAAAGACTCGTCAATTTGCTAAAGTCTCTTTATCCACTGTTTAATATTATTTAATATTGATTAAATGTTTTGAAAACAATAAATTTGTATTATAAACAATACAAATCATGTTATGTATAAATTGTATTTTAAAAACGACAACGTTTTGTGTCGTTCAGTATATCTTGTGTTGTGAATCCATGTACGTCATACCCCGTCTAGGGCGGGTGTGACAAGCCTGTTAATCAAATAAGTGGCAGTCAAAATGCAATCAGACCAGAGATATAAAGGCAACCCCCCTTGAAACATAAGGGCCCTTGCAACATTGAGCAAGTGCCTATGTTTCCTTTCAACAATCCCATTTTGTTGTGGACTATAAACACAAGAGGTCTGATGGATTATTCCATGTTCATTAAGAAAGGAATTCATTTTGTTATTAATGAATTCACTTCCATTATCACTCCTTATTACTTTAATACTTCTTTTAAATTGATTTTTCAACAAGTTATGAAAGATTATGAAGTTTTCAACAGTTTCTTCTTTACTTTTCAAGAGGAAAACCCAAACAACCCTGCTGTAATCATCCACAACATTGAGAAAGAATCTATATCCTTCTCTACTTGGGACTCTATAAGGCCCCCAAAGATCCAAATGAACAAGTTCCCCAATATCATGAGAACTGTGGTTACTTAAGGGAAAAGGGTCTCTAGTTTGCTTAGCCTTGTGACAAATTTCACAAGGAGTAGTCTGAACAACATCAAGGTTCAATTTGTTCTTAAGAACAAGTAAGACAGGGTCAGCAGGGTGACCTAACCTATTATGCCAAACTTGGGTGGACACATGACACTGAAATTTAACATGATTGCTCACAATGTTCTTACCTCTAAGAGATTGATTGAAAATATAAAGACCATCACTTTGTTTACCACTCCCAATCACCCTCTTTGTTTGTAAGTCCTGTATGATACAGTTGTGTTGGTCAAAACCTATGAATGCTTTACTATCTCTAGTCAGACTATGCACAGAGAGTAGATTAACACAGTACTAAAGAACATACAACACACTGAACAACACAATGTCTCTATCAAGCCTAAGATCACCAATCTTTAGAATTCTAGCCTGGGTACCATTAGGATGACCCACAGTTAGACCCAAGCCAGAAATGTCATAAACATTGAACAAATGAGTATCATCACAAGTCATGTGCTTATTAGCACCAGAATCACAAATCCAACCATTGTTATACTTAACACAATTCTCATTAGAATTAGCACAGAATTTTTTTTCAAAATTTGTGTTGAAAAAACAATTTGAATTAAAAAATATACCTGCCATATTGGCCTGCACACCTTTAGAGGGAGATTTGTCACACAACAGGTCCATCAACTTAGCATACTGATCAGGAGTGAGACTCATTCCAGCACTGGAATCATTTCCAGTAACAGAAACAGGAGGAACAACAGAATTGGGAGAAGAGGGATTATTGATCATGGCATTATTACTGGATGAGGGTCTATAAAAAGAACCAGAGGGGTTCTTCCTGGCAGGAGTGTCTCTGCCATAACCAGGAGGATACCCAACAACCTCAAAGCATCTATCAATGGTGTGCCCAACCTTGTGGCACCCATCACACTTAAGAGAAGTATTAGGTCCTCTTTTGAACTCAGAGTTTCTAGCAGAATCAAAATTTTTGTTGTAGTTGAAGTTTCTTTCATTCTTATTAAAAAACTTGTTACCCTTCCCTTTATTTTCAGAAGTTCTAGCCAAAAAGGCACTGTTTTGAGATTTAGAAATACCATCAGAGGAAGGAATACCCCTGTGTGACTCTTCCCTAGAAATGATAGCAAAAGCTGCCTTCACACTAGGTAAAGGGTCCCTTGTAAGAATATTACTCCTAGTAGGTATGTAAACATCATCCAACCCCATAAGAAATTGCATAAGTTTCAAAAGATTTTGATGTTCTTGAAGTTCTTTTGCAGCATTACAAGTACAAGTTGGCAGTTTAGTTAGAGCATCAAATTGTTTCCACAAAGAGTTCAATTTATGGTAGTATTCTGAAAGAGATGTTCCATTTTGGGTTAAAGAGTTAAATTTATGATGAAGGTTAAAAGTAATGGAACCATCAACTTTATCATAGGTCTCTTTTAATTCTTCCCAAACAGTTTGGGCATTTTTTGAAAAAAATTGACTTAAGTACAATTCTTCAGTAACAGACCCCAGAATCCAAGAAAGAACAACAGAGTTACATCTATCCCACTGTCTAGCTAACACATCATCCTCATAATATTTTTCACAAGAACCATTGATGTGTCTCAATATATACATATTTCCCACATCTTATTTGGACGTTTTAGACACGTTTGTTAGCCATTTATACATGTTTTGTGGTGCTTTATGGTATTTGCTAGTGATTTCAGGTCTACAGCAGGCACATCGCTCATAATTGGTAGAATATAGCTTAAGAATGGTCCAGATGCACTAACGATGAAGAACGAAGCTGAAATGCCAAATTCTGGCAATTATCGCGGCGCAACCAGATTACCTCGCGACGCGAGTCAGCACAAATCTCCCTTCGCGGTGCGACTCTGGTATCTCGCGATGCGACAAAAAGTTCTGGATTGAAGTGCTCCAGTTTTGGCATACCTCGCGGCGCGATGGTGGGGGCTCGCGGCGTGATGCAACGCTGGTCTGACAGTTTTCTCTCTCCTGGGGTATAAATACCAACCCCCACTCAACCCTAAACCTAATCTTGGACACTCCAGCCTCCATACTTTCTCTCTAGCCGATTTTGAAGGTTTTTCAAGGGTTTTTCATCATCCAAACTATTTTGAAGACTTGAAGATTAATTTTGGCTCTTGATTAGTGATTGTAGCTCGGTTGTAACCTCGATTTAGATTATTACTTCACATTTGGTACACTATGTTCTCCTTTTTATTTGAATCTTTAGCTCTTTTCATTATGAGTAGCTAAATCTCTATACATCTATGAAGATGAAGTGAAACAATTAGTTATGGTTGCATAATATTTTGAATTCAAGTTGGTTTTACTTAACATTTTGTCAAGATCTTAATGAAGTGATTTCTTCTACTTAAACTTGTGTTCTTGGTGATATTTGTGTTCTTCGATAGTGGTACTAGTTGAATGCAAGTATTATTTAAGTTGTTTGTCTATGAATAACTCTTGCTAGGTCATGGTATGATAGTAAAGAATACAAGTCTAATAGAAATTACTTTGTTAAGTGGATTTAATGGTTGGTGGTACCACGTTTCTTTCACAAAGATAAAAATTGTTATTTAAATAATCAAACAAACTAGTTAGTTCGAGGAATTGTAATAGGGTTGGTGGTATCACTTGTTGCAAGAATTTGGATTGAATAGGTGATCGAGTCGATTTTACAAACGGAGTGCACCCGGTTGTGTTTTTGTCTTATCACGATTATTATCACCAACACATATGAATTTTGAGCTTAACCTATATGCAACCTAGACTTTTTGTGTAGCCGATTCGACATAGATGGCTTTTTAATTATTTGTTTACAACTCAAACTCCTTTCGTGTGCTCTCGATTAATACCGGTTGAGTACTTTACTTTACTCGTTAATTACATAGCTTTCAGAAACGCAAAGTGACAATTCGGTCACACCAAACTTTTTACTTGTTTCACATTTTTACAACCTTTAGTACAACAATCGGTCCTTGTGTTCGATCCTGGTCTTGCCAGTTAGCTATATTACATACGAACGGGTACACTGCCCGTAAGTGTAGCGGTAGATCTTGTTATAAATTATAAACTAGATTTCACACATCAACCATCAACGAATCTCATTTTATTCTTAGTTTCAAGAGCCAATTCCATAGCACAAGCCCATACTTTATAGTTTTCAGTTCCCTTTAATTTAAAGTTAATTAAGGGTGTTCCAGTAGTGTCACTAGCATGCAAGTAAAGTTCATGACCAAAATCAAGTTTGCTTATTTGAGTACCCAACATATCCATTTCATTAAATGGATTAATATCAGCCATATTTCAATGATCAGATAAGATAAGAGAAACAACAACAACAAAAAACCTAAAAGGAAAGCTCAAATGAGGAACCAGATTCCAGGACACTCAAGTGCCTGGACAAGTATCACCTGAGCTCCTCTCTTCTACCAAGTAGGGTTAGAACAAGATAAAGTAAATAACAAGCAGAATATATGTATTAATGAGCAAGCAAACACACAAGAGCAGCAGTCACATAAGCACACATAAGCATATAATATTAAAACAAAGATTTCAAGAAAGAGAGATCCAAATCTATAGGCCAAACTCTCTGTACTCAGAGCCCTCCAAGCACAAAGCAATTTGCTACAGAAGAGGTAGGAAAGAAGACTCACAGTGGGGTCGCCAACAGTAATTCCAGTAACATATCAGGAAGGGACATAAACAGGGAGATATTGTGATTTCAGATCGAGAAGAATCAATCACAATAATCAATGAATCCACTACAAGAAGCAGATCTACAAAACCTTATAAAAGGTGAGACCCACACTCGAGCAGATCAAGGTATAATCAACGGCAAACACCCACAACCTATTGAAAGGGTGAGGTGATAAGTGAGATGATAAATAGATAATCAATTGATTCAGGAAAACCCTAGAACAGAGAATCCCCAAATCAAGATAAACCCAAAAAAAGATAATTGTATATAAAAGAAATATTTTTATAGAATCGATTGAAACAGATCTAAGTCTGAATCAAGGAAGAACGCCAATCAACAACGATGGCTCTAATACCATGTAAAATTAATTGAAGCTAATATAGAATTTTAGAATTATACGAGATGATTCAATAATAAGAACACAATATAACGAAATAGCCATATGATTACTTGAATGAAATAAAAAGGTTTTAATACAAATTGTTTGATGAACAAACCCTAAGAACCAAAAAGATTACATCGAAAATTATTTTGAGGGAATGCAACGGTCACAACAAGAAAACGGCTCAAGGGAATGTTAATCTCCCTAGGCCTGACATAGCTGCGTATATATAGAGCAGCCAAATACAATAAGCACCTCCATCTTTGTCTTTTGACACCTTTAGTCCTCTTACTTCAAAAATAGATCCTCCGAAGGAAAATTGCCCTTTATCTTCAAGCAGCTTCCACAATTGATCCTTGTACTTCATAACCAGCAGCTTCAAGCTAATTCCATGCAATCTAGATATACAAATACACAAACCAGCTTAAGTTAGATAAAACTTAATAACAATTAAGCTATTTTCTCAACAGCATGAAGTCACGGAGATGCTACTACATGTCAGGTATTTGACAAGTTCAAAATTTTGATTTATTCCTAACTTTATCAAGTACTGCTCAATTTGGTACTCCGTTTATCTTAAATGTATTCGTTTTATAAACTTATTGCAAATTAGGTTTTACTATTGTATTACTACTAACTAATTGGCCAATTGGGAATGCCACACCGGTTCCTCAAGCAATTTCTTCTTTTCTGTTCATACAACATAAATGAATAAGTGGCCTGGGTCATCCAAGGTGAGAATGATGCACCCTGTTGTAGGTTATATATATCTACCAATAAACTAAAATATGATTGAGATGTTCTTGAAACGACACGTGGCGTAATCTTTGATCGACATGTGTCTTATTAATTTATTTATTTTATTAAATTTGCTTTTTTTAATTGTATATAGATTCAATTTCCTTATTAGAGTTGAAATTAAACTCAAACTCTTGACTTATAGATACAAAACACTTTATAACCTTATTTGATAGATCATTTTCTCATTAAAAAATTGTCTCTTTTTCTTTCTCAATTCTTCAACTCCTATTAGTTATTAACATGAAGACTCCAAAAATTTGAGTTTACGATCCGAAATCACAAGGTTATATGTCGTCATCCACTATGCTTACAAGTTCCGATTTTAATGTGATTGTAAAATTTAAGGTAAATCCAAAACTTTAACTAAACATATATTATATTTATCATTACTCATTACTGTTTATTATAACTTAGCTTCGATAATCGGTTTACTTTAACTACAATTTATTTCATCCTCATGAATCATGTATAAAGCATATTTGAATTTCTTTATGATACAATCTATATAGCTAACGGGTATTAGGACTAGTATATATATACGGTATATATAAAGGCCGGTATATTAAAGAATTTTATTTTGGGAATCAAATTAAGTATAGCCGGCTTCGATTTTGGTATACATTTATTCCTCATATACTCCAACAATAAGGTCAAGCAACCCCAGTCTGTTTCCTACCCGTAAAACAGTTAATAATTTGACATCGGTGTTAACGAAACCTCGTTACATTCGTCCCCAACCATGTTACGTCACTAAACACTGATCCATCAATCTCCTATATATATCCCCAACATTCCTTCTCTTCCAAAGTTTTGCAACATTTCCATATTTTCTCAATGAAAAGCCCCCATGCTTCCCCCGAGCTACCCATCTTTGTGACTGATCAAGTCTCTAACATCTCGGAGCGCCCCTCTGCTCGTAGCTCCAACGGTTCACTGAGAATCGGATGGAACGGAATCGTGTATAAAAAGAAGCCTTCTACTTCAACAAAAGAAAACCTTCAACAGTTAACGAAATATTATAGTACTAGCAGCCCTTATTACAAAGGCCTTCTCAATACCGAAAAAGCTGTCACTACAAGTCCTGATCAAGCTGAGAATAATAATCTTACAACGACTCCTATAGCACATGACTTTCAGAACTTGAGCTTAGCTTTTCAATCTAGTCCTTACTATAAAGGCCTCCTCGCTACCGAAAAGGTTCTAGGTACGGGCACGACTACGGAATCAGAAAGTATTAATGCTGTAGCACATGACTTGAACTCTCCTAGTCCTTACTACAAGGGCCTCCTGTTTCAAGAACGTCCTATAAGCCCTGATCGTGAGAGTCAAGCCACGACGCATGTAAGCTCTACCTCCAAGACGAGTTTTACTGTTAAGATGCCAGGATGGCCGAGTGCTAGTTGTTTTTCTTTCAAGTCGAAAGACGAGAAAGACCCATCCATTGTAAAAGTTTACTCTACTGAAAATTCGGTTGAGGAGTCCTTGAGGGAGAGAGTACCAGAGCCGTCATCACCACCAGTGTCACCACCTTTGCCACCACAGGTATCATCACTTCCACCGTTACCATCGTCACTGTCACCAACTTTGCGTACACGAGCATCGTCACTTCCACCGCTATCACCATCACCTCCTTTAACACCATCTCCCACCAAAAGGGTGGTTGTAAACGCGAAAGATACAAGCGAATTAAAGGAGGACGAGAAGTATTTCTGGGCAGACAGATACCGACCTAATGCTCTTAAGAATTTTATCTGCAACAAAGACAAAGCTATTGAACTACAAAAGTTGGTAAGAATTAAGACAACTGCATATTATATAAACCGAGTCACATCAAATAGACAAAACACAACAAAATGGAAGAAAAGCAACTGCTTGAACACGAAAACACGGTTGGGCCAAACATAGATGTCTCCTTATACTAATACTTATAGTTAGAATGCCATTATTACAAATATTTATGACTATAAAACCAATTACACCATGGGGATACATATTATTATGCATGACTTCAGGTATCAAAACCCTTAGGCCTACACCATCTACACATCCCTTTAAAATCCCACTTTTGGTTGTGATCTGATCTCTAGTACCTAGCCGGGTCACAAAACCCATCCGGGTTGCCATACATTTCTCTGTCACATATTAAAGTTAATAAACAACATTTAATTAATTTGATTCTGTCGACCATTTGTTTTTTTGTAGATACATGATGACGATAGTCGTCATTTCATATTTGAGGGACAAGCAGGTGTGGGAAAGCGGACAATGATATGGGCTTTGCTTGGTGACGCATTTGGAGCTGACAAAGTTCAGGTAACACAATCTTATGAAAACCATTTAATATAAAAAGTGAAAATTTAGTAAATTTAACATGACCTTTCACAGTGAAACCATTACAGTTTTCGTAGGAAAGAAAGCTGTTGGAATATAACATGATTCAATTCGTAATAAACACGTACCGGGGAATCCAGATCGTCCTGTGGAACCTGTAACAGCATAAAGCATGATTGCTATTGATTTCGGGTTCCCATAACAAGAAGATTGATTTAGGATGGATTGATGAATTCATGATTAAGGAATTCATCAGAGGATGGAGAACGAAATTAGATATGAGGGAGGCTGTGATTATGTGTGTTGATTAACCTTAAATTAGGGTTAATTACTCTCTATATATATAAGGAGAGTATTTTCACATTTAGTCCCTCTGGTGTTTAATTCGTGCCTCATTAGTCCTCTTAGTTCCAATCACCTAATGGGAAACCCTATAATACGTCTTTAAGAGTAAATACGTCCATCGAATATTTACTAGACATAGGGATTTCAGTTATCGTCAATTATCATATCAGGAAGGATAGATGATCAGTGACGGTCACACTAACGTGGTTCCAACATTCTCCCACTTGACCGAGCGATCATTTATCTATGAGTATTTAATAAGTCCGGCCGGGATAATACTCATTTCATTTTAAACCGAAATCATAGCCAATAAGTACAGTCGTAGAGAAGAACATCAACTCAGGACCCCCACTAGTCAAACTATGACTCAAATTTAAAACTAATAAGCAATGATCAATTGACTGAGACAAATTTTGTTGCATAATGTCTTTACACTGTTATGAGCTCGAAGTGTAACTAATAGACAAACAAAATCTGAATAAGGAGGGAAAATTTTCATTAACATAATAATAATAATGACCAACAAGTACAACATGCTATCATAATAGGTCCTTTAGTAAGCCTCATCTTCGATACGTATCCTACGAAGATTTTTAGGAGGAAGACCTTCGGTCATTGGATCCAGTAGCATCTTATGTGTACTTATGTACTCAATACAAAGAACATTTTCTACTACTGTTTACATACAAACAGAAACTTTGTATCAAGATACATCTCAGCGCCAGTTGAACTGTTACTGTTCAAGCAAGTTACGGTAGCTGAGTTATCACAGTAAAGCTTCAATGGTCTATAAATAAAGTTGACGATTTTCGAGTCCACTGACTAAGTTCTTTAACAACATCCCATGACATGAAATTATGAACGTTCAGACATCATGGTAGACGTTGCAGTCAGTTTCTACTTATGACTCCGTCAAAAGATAGGTTTGCCAACTAACCATAAATATATACATTCAGAAGTAGATTTCTTATTGGAATTAAAACATCCTACTACTTCTAAGTTGTCACCTCTTCTATAAGTTAATGTGTAGTCTTTGGTCCTTAGCAGATATCGTAAAACCTTTTAGCCGCTTTCCAGTGTGCTAATTCAGGATTAGATAAGTAACTCCCAAGCATACCGGCGATATAAGCGATATCTAGATGAGTACAGACCTGAGCGTACATAATGCTCCCAACTACTTATAAGTAAGGTATCATCCTCATTTGCTCCTATTTTATCTCAATGATTGGACTTTGGAAACAATCACATACGTCTCCTTTTACTACTAGAGTTATAGTGGGTGTGTAGTGCTGCATGTTATGGCGTTCTAAGATGTGTTCAATATAAGTCTTTTGAGAAAGAACCAGAACATCATTACGCCTATCTCGATGTATTTCGATACCTATAACATAAGAGGCATCACGGAGATCTTTTATGTCGACATTCTGCGAAAAAGTAAACGCTTCGACTCATGCAACATATCCAAGTTGTTACTTGCAAGAATATCATCCATGTACAAAACAAGGATTGTAAATTTACTCCCACTGATCTTGAGATAGGTGCAAAGATCCACTTGATTCTTTAGGAAGTCTTGTCCTTTTATGACTTTATTAAACTTAAGGTACCATTTTAAGTGATGCTTGCTTCAACCCGTATATGGACTTATTCAACTTGCAGACCATGTGCCATTTACCTTCTGGAATTATAGGTTCACATGTATACGTCTTATTGCAAGTTTCCATTCAGGAAAGTGGTTTTTGACATCCATCTGATGTAACTCTAAATCATAATGAGCTACTAATGTCATGACAATCCTTAAGGAATCTTTATGAGACAGGAGATAAGGTCTCTTGATAATCGATTCCTTCCTTTTGAGTAAAACCCTTTCGCAACTAGTTATGACCTTATAGCGTTTGATGTTTCCTTTCGGGTCTAATTTGGTTTTGAAGATCCATTTACAACTTATAGGTTTGGATTCTTCAAGAAATTCAACCAAGTCCCAAACGTCATTATGCTATATGGAATTGAGCTTTCAAATTACAGCTTCATTCCACTATGTGGCCTGATCGCTAATAATGGCTTCTTAATAAGAGGTAGGATCAGTAAGCTTTCCAATGTCCTCAACTTCAGTTAAATAAGTTATGAAATCATCAAAAGTTATGGCCTTGCGTGACCTAGATGATCTCCTGAGTTGATTTTCAGGTTGAGTAAGGAAGATGCTTTAGCATTATTTAATAAGATGCTTTATCATTAGTAGTATCATAATTAGGAGGATTAGGATTCTGATTTGGAGAAGGTGGATCAGTGATTTTAGGCGCAGCGTTGAGTACAAGAGGAGTTATCGGAGGAGTAATAATAACCGACGAGTGGTTCCCCCCGCTTCTTGTACTTATAGCAAATCTTAAGATATGATTTGTCGTACTCCCACTGATCTTGAGATAGGTGCAAAGATCCACTTGATTCTTTAGGAAGTCTTGTCCTTTTATGACTTTATTAAACTTAAGGTACCATTTTAAGTGATGCTTGCTTCAACCCGTATATGGACTTATTCAACTTGCAGACCATGTGCCATTTACCTTCTGGAATTATAGGTTCACATGTATACGTCTTATTGCAAGTTTCCATTCAGGAAAGTGGTTTTGACATCCATCTGATGTAACTCTAAATCATAATGAGCTACTAATGTCATGACAATCCTTAAGGAATCTTTATGAGACAGGAGATAAGGTCTCTTGATAATCGATTCCTTCCTGTCCAGGACTCTTAGGGACAGATTCTAATGGAACTTTTATTGAGTATATGAAAAGCTGTTTTAAGGCCTTAGTCCAAAGGAAAGTTGGTAAGTTAGTGTTGAAAAGGCATACTCTTCACCATGTTCATTAAGGTTCTATTTCTCCTTTTAGCAACATAACATTTTGTTGAGGAGAACCTGACATGGTGTATTGGTTACTTATGTCTTGTTCCTTTCAAAAGTTATGGAAAAAGACCATGAGCTTCACCAATATCAGTATGTCTACCATAATACTTACCTTCTTTATCTGATCTCACAACTTTTATTTTTACGATCAAGTTTGTTTTAAACCAAAGGTTTAAGATCAATAAAAGTCTCTAAGGGTTCAGATCAGATTTAGGTGCATATAACGTGAATAATCGTTAATGAATGTAATAAATGATGCATGTCCTGAAATGAATGCGGGATAGGGGCCACTTAACGTCAGAGTGAATTATTTCCAACAAGTTGGAACTTTTAGTAGCTCCTTTCTTATTCCCTTTAGCCATCTCACCTTAGAGGCAGTAAATACATGTTTCAAAATCACTAAAGTCAAGAGAATGTAATATTTCATCCTTTATGAGTCGTATCACGCGAACTCGTGATATGTGGCTAAGATATTTATGCCACATTATGGAGGAATTCTCTAATTATTTAGGTGATTTTGTCTTTGTTTTAGTTATGTCATCAATATCAGGAGACAACAAAGACTGTGAGAAATTATGATCTAGTTCTAACTTATACAACATTCCATTCAAGAAACTAGGACCACGTAATGCATTATTATGAGTAATGGCAATCTCGTCATAACCATGAATTATTACATAACCTTCAAGGTCTTAGACTAAAAAAAAACAGATACAAGGTTTCGAGAAATTCTCGATACACATAAGGTATCTACTAGTCTAATACACTTTCCATTGTTTATATGTAAATCATAAGTCTCCATGGTTTCGACATATAAGAGATCAACCCTTCCAACTCTAGGCTTTCTCTGGTCATTTGATAGTTTCTAGATTGCATGGAATCCTTGTATAAAACTAGAATCACTCACACATGTATTGATAAGTACATCAAACATAAAAGAATCAAATATTACAAAAATTAAGTTACCTTTCTTAGCTAGCTACTCCTTGATTTTAGGGCAATCTAGGCACAATCATAATTTGCAGTTAGGATTGCTTGTCAAGGACTTAATGCTAGAGGTAGTAGCACCATGATTAGCCTTTGAACTTTATTTGCAGTTTTTATTACTGTTTTTATCTTTCCTCTTAATGGAATTAGCAGTGGTACTAAGATGAACAACTTAAGGTTGGCCCAACTTAAGGCGACCATTTTCTTGCACACACATTGCTATTAGTTCACTCATCAACCATTTATGCTTCATAGCGCTAAAATTAATTTTGAAGGAGTCGAAATGAGCAAGCAATGAGGTCATTAAAATGCAAAAGAAAATTGTCATAGACTTCCATTTTTTTTTTTTTGGACTCTTAAGCTTATGAGTCATGTCAGTCATTTACATTATGTGTTCACAAGCACTGCTATTTCCTTTGTATTTAAGCTACTTGCAAACGCCTTATACATTCCCTCAGAAACTATGATTGATGAAGTTTCTGACCATCATTATTGACAAGTGATTCGCCCTATCCCACTTTATTAAAAATTCGCTTTCTGAGCTGCGGAAGAGTTAGCAGTAAAGCAGTGGGTTCATTATGGTGAATGACATAGTCAAGGTCTATCATCTACAGAATTAGAGGTAATTAATCCTTTCATAAAGCAAAGTTTGCATCAGTAAGTGGCTCAATGCCTAAGTTAGGTACTTCAGTGGAAATAAGGAGGATATTAATTTATGATACAAGCAATAGAAGATTATAATAGTAATGCCTAAAATAAGTAGGCTTAATAGTAATGAAATTATAGTGACATGATTAGCTATATAAGGCAAACTAAGTAATGTCTATAAAAGTAAGGGAACTAAAGTAATGCCTAAAACTAACTAAGGGCTAATAATAATGTTCCTTATAGCAACATAATTAGATTTCAAAAGGTAATGAGACTAAGACCATTATACTAATGAAGCTAGTGATAAGTAAGCCTATTGTAAACACCAAAACAATAAGCTAAAGTAAGGCTCTACTTAGATGTTACATCACCTTTGGGCAGAAATAACTAATATCTAAGTACACATGAGCATTAGGGTCATGCAACACAACGCTTATCTTTTGATCTTTGGGCACAAAATTAAGAATCGTGTATATTAGGCATGAAAAGAATCCCTTTGCTACACAAAACATATTAAATCACCTTTGGGCAGAATTAATATGCTAAGTGTTAATTATGCAAAAGAGAAAAGAGCGCAACATGAGAATCACATTTAAACTGCTGTGGTAAAAATGCCTCAGAAAAAATTATTTCCCTTAAAGTGCTGTGGTAAAAATGCCTCAGAAAAAATTATTTTCCGAAAATAAGGGTCTTTTTTTCCATTTAAACTTTAAGGTAAAACATAAGCACGAACTTGATAATCAACTAAGTTAATCAGTAATCCATGAAAAATAAGCACGGTACGAAGATAGTTAAGTTCGTAATAAGGATTAACTTCGTAAGTAGTAATTAACTTCGTAAGTAGTAATTAACTTCGTAAGTAGTAATTAACTTCGTAAGTAGTAATTAACTTCGTAATAAAAGTAACTTCGTAAGTAGTTAACTATCTTCGTAAGTAACTTACGAAGATAGCTTACGAACATAAGCAACGAAGATAGCTTACGAAAATAGGCAACGAAGATAGCTTACGAACATAAGCAACGAAGATAGCTTACGAAAATAAGGTAAGTTCGTGAGGAAGTAAGTGCGAAGATGAGCAGAAGTTTCGTACACAAATAAGCCTTACGAACTTAGTAATTCCTTACGAACTTAGAGTTCAAACGAATTTAGAGTTCAAACGAATTTAGAGTTCAAACGAATTTTAAGTTCGTAAGAAGCATACGAACTTAAGCTTCTGCATTTTTTTAGTTCGCGAATTAGGGTACGAAAACGAATCAAATCAAGGGATAAATTCGTAACCAGTCTCTGATACCAAATGTTGGAATATAACATGATTCAATTCGTAATAAACACGTACCGGGGAATCCAGATCGTCCTGTGGAACCTGTAACAGCATAAAGCATGATTGCTATTGATTTCGGGTTCCCATAACAAGAAGATTGATTTAGGATGGATTGATGAATTCATGATTAAGGAATTCATCAGAGGATGGAGAACGAAATTAGATATGAGGGAGGCTGTGATTATGTGTGTTGATTAACCTTAAATTAGGGTTAATTACTCTCTATATATATAAAGAGAGTATTTTCACATTTAGTCCCTCTGGTGTTTAATTCGTGCCTCATTAGTCCTCTTAGTTCCAATCACCTAATGGGAAACCCTATAATACGTCTTTAAGAGTAAATACGTCCATCGAATATTTACTAGACATAGGGATTTCAGTTATCGTCAATTATCATATCAGGAAGGATAGATGATCAGTGACGGTCACACTAACGTGGTTCCAACAAAAGCTTCTATAAGAACACTACCTAAACATCTTGTACTCACAGTCTTATGAAAACTGCAACTTTTGAATTATTTGCCCATTAGTCAAAGTTGTCGCTAAGAAGATGCAATGAAAAGATTGGGCAAATCGTTAACTTAGCATGATTTTTCACAGCAAATAAAATAGATAAAGTTTTTGTGGGAATGACAGCGCACATATGAACATAACCTAAACATGGTGTGGTTTTAAGGCTCATGAAAACTGAAGCCTTTGAAATGACAAAGTTTTCGTTAAGAAAATATGTTGATTAGTAATTATGCAAGAATGTTAATTACAAACAGAAACATTACCTCGTTCACTTACTGACGGTGCATGATTTCTGCAGGCAAGAGACGAGTGCAAAACATTTAACTTGAAGGTATACTCGTTATTTCCATAATTAACTACTTATGCAGATATTCATCTTGTCTTATAACATCAACTACCTACTTTTGCATATACTCTTGAATATATCCATAAAAACAACATCTAGAATCAAAGATTTAAGAAACTTAAATGATGACAAAAACACGCATGATTATGACAATTATATCAATTGACAAAGTTTTCGTTAAGAAAATATGTTGATTAGTAATTATGCAAGAATGTTAATTACAAACAGAAACATTACCTCGTTCACTTACTGACGGTGCATGATTTCTGCAGGCAAGAGACGAGTGCAAAACATTTAACTTGAAGGTATACTCGTTATTTCCATAATTAACTACTTATGCAGATATTCATCTTGTCTTATAACATCAACTACCTACTTTTGCATATACTCTTGAATATATCCATAAAAACAACATCTAGAATCAAAGATTTAAGAAACTTAAATGATGACAAAAACACGCATGATTATGACAATTATATCAATTGACAAAACCAAGGTTTATTAACTTTTTTGTAGAGTTAGTTACCTGACAAAATGTTGGTTTCGAATGTGAAAGAATATAGCGCATATATAACTAACTTTTAAAAGTTAGAGAATATTTCTCAATAATTTCATTTGTTTTAGCAGATAATGCAGATCTATTGTGACCAAAAGAAGCATTGGGTCATAATATCATTCTCTTTAGTACTGTATACAAGGAAATATAAATACAATTACAAACGCACACAAACACAAACACAAAAATATAAACATATACTTATAAGTGTATATACAAGATGCACGTGAGACTAAATAGACATATATATTATGTTGATCAGTTTCAAATTACAGGTATGTTCGATCATGGAATCCTAATGTTCTTATGTACATATTTCAGGGGGAAGATGTAAGCAGTATCATAGTAAATGTAAAGGAATCATTGCAACATGTTGAAGTTAATTTGTCTGAACTAAAAGGATTCGAGAAGCATGTCATAGTTGAACTTATCAAAGAGACGAATAAGTTAAACAATAATAAGGCACAATACAAGAATGATAACTGCAGAGGTATATTCCATTAATTGTTACTTATAACTACATAAACAAGTAGAGCAAGTTATAGGCAGTTATGAACTAACTCAGTCATATTGTACCTCAAATCAACCCATGCAGCCATCATTCTTTACCAAGCAGACAAGCTATCAACAGATGCACTGCTTTATATAAGATGGGTTATAGAGCGATATAGAGGATGTCATAAAATCTTCTTCTGTTGCCAAGACGCTTCGAAGATGCAGCCCCTTAAAAACATCTGCAAATTAGTCGAGCTGCTTCCTCCTTCTGATAAAGAGGTGATCATTCAATAGTTATATAGTTTGTACAACTCATGCAAGCCAGAGTATGTGCCATGTGCGTACATCAGTCATCAGGACGGCATACCTTGAAAAATTTTTTTCCTGTGTTTTCTAATTCAATATAATATAAATTATAGTAATATTAAAGCATTCCGTATATAGTTTGTTATTGTGCTGTAAATATACCTTCAGCAAATGTTCTGGATCTGCCACCCTTCAATTGTTCAATTTCCTCTTGTGATCGTCAGCATCATCCTATATCTTCTTCATTGTTTCTAGATTATCGAAGTCCTGGAATTCATTGCAAGAAAAGAAGAAATAGAGTTGCCAAGAAAATTAGCTGAAAGAATAGCCATCAATTCCAAGAATAACCTGCGACAAGCCATCCGTTCCTTCGAAGCTACCTGGCAAAATAGGTTCTGTTTTAGTTTGCTCATAAACCCACACGTACACATGTATGTCTATGTATGCATGTATGTATATGTAGTATATTGTATATATATATATGTATATGCATACGTACATGTATACGTACGTTTATTACAAACTTGCGTAAGTGCTTTCATTACTTGTCTTACCCGTGAGATTCGTTTTCTGATATCCTACTGCAGCTCACATTTGGAAGAAGATCAAGTGATCTTGACTGGGTGGGAAGATGATATTGCAGATATTGCCAAAAGCATAGTGGAAAAACAGAGCCCCAGACAGTAAGCTACCAGATTACTCACATTTAATCAAAAATAAATGTCATATGACACTTAGTATAATAAAAGAGTTTATTGTATTTAACAAAACCAACTTTGATCCAGTTTTTATTTAAAGTAGATTAAGTTTTTTCACCCACAAAAACTCTCAAACTTTCTGAAACTTGATTGAAGATAAGCCGTGGCAGAAACCATCGAAAACCCTTTTAGATGGCACTGATGTAGTGCTGATAACCACCGGATGTCCATTTTTATAATACCTTGAAATGAAACTTTCAGAAAGTTTTGGGGAACTTTGACTAAGACTTAATTTACCTATTTTTTCAGCTAACACAAATACTGATGGACCCTAAAATTGAAACCTTTTTTGGCCAGAATCAATATCTAACATGCTGAATAAATATCTTGACAGGTTATATGACATACGTCGGAAACTTCAGAAACTCATAGACCACAGTGTACCACCTGAATTCATCTTTCAAGTACGTATTATTCTGTCTAACATGTGAATTATAAGCAAGTATAAATTCTCTAATACTTACTATATGCAGACTCTAAAAGTTGAGTTGAAGAAGAATACTGCAGAGTCAGTACATCAGCAGATTGACAATACGTATAGAGAATACATTGTAAGAACAAACTGTCGTTTACTAAATGAGATTAGAATAAAAAACATGACCATTTTCATGTTCTATTCAGGATAAAGGCTCTGGAAGATTTTCGAATGATGAAAGGAGAAAGCTAATCCAACATTTCATGAACATCGAAGGTAAGCAAATGAGACCTATAATTTATCCATGTTCGTCACTATAGTAATTAAGGTTACGCCATAAAATACCAACTTACCTTTTTGAGTGTACAAGTATGCATAACATAGTAGTTAACGACCATCAAACTTTTAAATATTGTTCCAAAATGGTCATCAATATTCAGATATGGTCATAATGACCATATCTGCGATGTGCATTCTGGAAATGATCTTTCGACCTTAAGATTGAGAATTTGAATATCACTTTATTGAATCTGTTTCAATGACTCAAACCCGTGACCTCTGTCCAGGAATCTCCCATTTCTCTAAATATTATAACCGTGTTTTTGTTTTTTATGGTCTTTACATGTTGATCGACATATAAACTTATGTGTTCTTCCAGAATTCATTGCGAAAATTATGAGCTGCTACAAAACTCATCTGGCTAAGCAGGCACTAGACATGACTGCATCCAAAGCTCAACCACCATAAATGTCAGATCCGACAGCAATAAAAAGTAGAAAACAACTTACATGTTGTGCTGCAAATTTCAAATACAGAATAAAATGGCAACCGAAAATGCCACAGTAAACCGTTTTGTTGTGAGCTAAATGCTTGCATAGCTGCAAGTAAACTGGCCCCTTCGCCACATGAGAATATAATTTCATAGTTTTCATTTTCTTTAATTCAAGTTAATCAAAGAAGTCTTCTCTTCTATGTAAACCTGCCAACGAATTTCAAAGCAAAATATACGTCCTCCTTCATCTTTGTTTTGAACATAGTTAAGTCCAGAATCTCATGGATTATGAAGCTAAAAAGTGAAAGGACTGAATGAATCTCCTTCAACCAATCTCAGTTCTTGTTTAGCAAATATACAAAAGTACCTTACAATGACCAACATATAAAAAGACTGAAAAAGTTAAGAGATTTCACCATAATTTATAAATAGTATCACTTTTTACTAAGCCAAAAAAAAGTATCAGTGCCTTAATTACTAAACCAAAATGCCTTAACTAATAGAGTAGCATGGAAGTGATATACTGTTGGATGGATAACCTAACAAAATTTGGGATCTACGTGTGAACTGTTGTAAAATCTGAAGTAGATGGATGAAAGTTTTATTGAACTGCCAAGCGTTGAAGATGATCCAAAAAGACCTGAAAGCTGATATCATCCGTAGAAATAACATTCCCACCAAGCACTAGAGGAGCATCAGAATTGTGTGTAACTGAAGGAATTAAGTTTTGCCATCAAGCCAGTACATATTCCACCAAACTCATACGTTCCAATCGGTCCACAAGATCTCTCTGTTTACCTACTTGATTGTTGCACCCGAAATTAATTTATATTTTATAACAAACAAATCAAATATCATAATATCTATATACATGTATTCGGATGACTACAAACATATATGACTCGACCTAACATAGGACCTTCCAAGGATGACGCTTACAAAACAATAGAACTACTCAAGTTACAAAAAATACGCCTATCCATTGCTGATGCATTTTACATCAGCATCGAACCCCTGTTTTGGACACCACTTTCGGACCCTCTAAACCTTTCCAAAATATACATATAATATACGGCTACGAAGATACTTGAACATACTTGGGGGTACAACTTTTACCTTTTTATAGAATGCAACAAACTTCTGCTTACAGCCCTTTGAAAACTGCTAAATATCAAGTTACCATACTTTCAACCATTTAGACATTCGAACCATACTTTCATTATACACTTTCAGTTTTTTCCAAAAAACAATACACAAATATCTACAGCCTCTAAAGTCTAAAATATGACTGGAAGTGGTTTTCAGCTTTTTACCCAAGTTACCAAATGACCCATTTTGACCACCTCTTACACTTTCACTTCAATATAACAAACAATGTTGACACCACAACATACTTACATATCTACCTCATTTACAACAAAAGCTATGACCTCCTCTAACCTGGTTTAATACTTGCAACATAACAAAAAACGGCCTAATAACCAAAACTGTGATCTAAAAGATAACACATGCATAACCTGCTACAAGTGCTCATCCATGTTTAGCCCTTCATGATCCCCTTGTTGTCCTTATGCTTACCATAACAATCATCAAACAATCATCATATATTGATAACGACACCTAAACAAATTGTAATGTCACGTATTAGGATCCACGTAGGATTCTTTTAGGCACTTAGAGGCTAGAGCCCGTTTGTTTTTTTACAATTAAGTGCTCAGTGGATGAAGACATAAAGTGATTGAATTGATAAATAACGTGTGTATTTTTTTTTCTCAATACAATAGTTATTTTGTTTATTAAATCAAAACAAACATTCACAATGGACTTAATAGATTAAGTACTTTTTTATTAATTTATTAAGTTATTAACATAGGAAGATTGGGATTAACGAAACATCCAGAAGTGTAGCCTAAAAGAAGTAGAAATCCGCAACAATGTGCAATAGATCTTATTAGATATTACTCCGTATACATAAGATATCAGGGGTGCCATAGTACCGGAACACGAAAATGGTAGCAAATCAGAAGACATAAAAAAGAAAGAAAGAAACGTAGATCAAATTTTTCGAATAATTAATTGAGCGCCATGGTGGGGTTGAAGGGTAATGATTGTCACACCCCGTTGTAGCGGAAATACAGGGTTAACAAAGAATTGCATACTAATCAGAAGGTTAAAAGAAATTACATCCATTTATACCAATACAAGTCAAAACAAGTACAATCGTTCCAAGTGTGGACCCCAAAATACGGATACAAGCCATCCTCATTTGGAACTGGGCCCACAGAAATACAAGTTAAATAAATTGGACAGTCAAATACAATTAAAGCCAAAAGCATGAGAGTCCTCAATGTCTGATGCTAATTGTACGTCCAAAGTCAAAAGATTGGCCCTATAATGCCAAAGACGATTCCAAGACTTACTGATGGTCACCTGAAAAGCATGAAATTTGAGAGGATCAACTATCGAAATAGTTGGTGAGTTTACAGTGTGTTTGACTAAAAGATCAATCGTCGTTTGTTGTAGTTATTTAATGCATGACGGTTCAGACCGAAGTCTAACCTAAATATATATAGCCAAGACGGTTCAGACCGAAGTCTAACCTAAATAATATGACAAGACGGTTCAGACCGAAGTCTAACCTAAATCATATGACAAGACGGTTCAGACCGAAGTCTAACCTAAATCATATGACAAGACGGTTCAGACCGAAGTCTAACCTAAATAATATGACAAGACGGTTCAGACCGAAGTCTAACCTAAATATATATAGCCAAGACGGTTCAGACCGAAGTCTAACCTAAATCATATGACAAGACGGTTCAGACCGAAGTCTAACCTAAATAATATGACAAGACGGTTCAGACCGAAGTCTAACCTAAATATATATAGCCAAGACGGTTCAGACCGAAGTCTAACCTAAATAATATGACAAGACGGTTCAGACCGAAGTCTAACCTAAATATATATAGCCAAGACGGTTCAGACCGAAGTCTAACCTAAATAATATGACAAGACGGTTCAGACCGAAGTCTAACCTAAATCATATGACAAGACGGTTCAGACCGAAGTCTAACCTAAATAATATGACAAGACGGTTCAGACCGAAGTCTAACCTAAATCATATGACAAGACGGTTCAGACCGAAGTCTAACCTAAATATATATAGCCAAGACGGTTCAGACCGAAGTCTAACCTAAATAATATGACAAGACGGTTCAGACCGAAGTCTAACCTAAATCATATGACAAGACGGTTCAGACCGAAGTCTAACCTAAATAATATGACAAGACGGTTCAGACCGAAGTCTAACCTAAATATATATAGCCAAGACGGTTCAGACCGAAGTCTAACCTAAATAATATGACAAGACGGTTCAGACCGAAGTCTAACCTAAATATATATAGCCAAGACGGTTCAGACCGAAGTCTAACCTAAATAATATGACAAGACGGTTCAGACCGAAGTCTAACCTAAATAATATGACAAGACGGTTCAGACCGAAGTCTAACCTAAATCATATGACAAGACGGTTCAGACCGAAGTCTAACCTAAATAATATGACAAGACGGTTCAGACCGAAGTCTAACCTAAATCATATGACAAGACGGTTCAGACCGAAGTCTAACCTAAATATATATAGCCAAGACGGTTCAGACCGAAGTCTAACCTAAATAATATGACAAGACGGTTCAGACCGAAGTCTAACCTAAATATATATAGCCAAGACGGTTCAGACCGAAGTCTAACCTAAATATATATAGCCAAGACGGTTCAGACCGAAGTCTAACCTAAATATATATAGCCAAGACGGTTCAGACCGAAGTCTAACCTAAATCATATGACAAGACGGTTCAGACCGAAGTCTAACCTAAATCATATGACAAGACGGTTCAGACCGAAGTCTAACCTAAATATATATAGCCAAGACGGTTCAGACCGAAGTCTAACCTAAATCATATGACAAGACGGTTCAGACCGAAGTCTAACCTAAATCATATGACAAGACGGTTCAGACCGAAGTCTAACCTAAATATATGACAAGACGGTTCAGACCGAAGTCTAACCTAAATCATATGACAAGACGGTTCAGACCGAAGTCTAACCTAAATATATATAGCCAAGACGGTTCAGACCGAAGTCTAACCTAAATCATATGACAAGACGGTTCAGACCGAAGTCTAACCTAAATAATACAACAAGGGGGGGGGGGATCATTTTAATTTGTCAAAACACAAGAAACAGTTTAGTCAGCCGACAACATGGCAAGTCAAGACATATAGATCAATTTTCATAAGACATGTATACACATTATTAGACAGCCGTCTCATGGCAAATATAAGACAAATGATTTCATTTACCATATCTCATGGCGTAGACAAAGACAAATCATTTACAAAGTATTTGTGTATACAGTACATGCTTTCAGGCCCAAAGTAAAGGAAAAAGGGCGCCATAAACTCACCTTAGCAGTCTATGAGCTAAAGAATGAGTAGTCCGAGAATATGAGCAGTCTAGTCTCCACGTCTATCCAAAACCTAGGATAAGAGTACCAATGGTGAGGATCAAATCTCACGACGACAAGTATCCTACGTACCACTACTTAGCTATCAATCCTAGAATGCCGTTACCGAGAATGTGATTCAAACATTGATTTTTATCAACTAAAGGTAAATAAAATTATTTAGACTTTAGGTTTAAAAGTTATTAACGTTTAAAAATCGACACGTAATATTTCACAGTACCAATACACTGCGTCGCAGTGAGCTAGAATCATGCTCACTGCGCCGCAGTGACTAAAATGATCCAGGACCAGTATAAAAGCACTGCGCCGCAGTGAGCCAGAACATGCTCACTGCGCCGCAGTGGCTTAAGTCGACACCAGACCAGAGTCTGGGCACTGCGCCGCAGTGGGGCTAACCCATGCCACTGCGCCGCAGTGGCCAGGTTCTGCAGTCAGCACCAGCAGCACCCAGTGCAGAACCCCTAACCAAAACACTTCCATTTCGACCCAAAACGACTTGCAAGAGTTTGTAACTAAATTTGAAGCAAAACTAAACATCACTAACCATTATTACACACAATCCAACCCATAATTTCATCCATAACATCATTGAATCTTCCGAAACAACCAAATCAAAGTAAAACCCTATTTAAAACCCTACTTCCAAATTAAGTTGTTTTAGGCCTTGCAAGAACTCGAAATGACTAGAAAAGAGTAAGTAAACATAAATAGACGCAAAAAGGATGATTTAGACTTACCAAAACTCGATGTTCTTGAAGATAGTATAAAATGGTGAATGAAGATGATGATGATGATGAAGTCAAACCCTTGATTATAGCCTTAAAACCCTTAAATCCTTCCTTTGCAAAACCAATTTAATAGAAGAATAGAGAGACTGAGAGTATTTGGGTGATTTTTGTGTGTTTGTAATGTGTGTCTTTGTGTGGTGTGTGTGTGTGATGATCTAAAGGAAAGAAAGGAGGGAAAGGGGAGGGGTGTTTCATTCCCTGCCTCTCACTTCCAGTTTCGGCCCATGTGGCCAGTTTAGATAAAATCCTTACCCCTAATTTGGTAAAATGCTTACGATTAAATACCGTTTGACCTAAAAGTCAAAATGTAAAGTAAAGGTATTTTTCCTCGTCTCATTTTAGTTAAGACAAGCCAATAAAGTTTCGTCAAAGTGAACTTTATAATATTAAGTCTCGACAGTCAAATATTTCGTACAAGACATAGCCTTTAAATATAAATTTAAAGTTATTTTAAAGACTCGGCATTCATCTAGATAGCTAATAGTCTACGTCAACAAGATACGTCTACTTTGACTAAGTCAAAAGTCCAAAAGTCTAATAAGTTCCACGTCAAATGACTGTCTAATTGAGATTAGGACTAACCCGATGTAAATTAATTACGAGTTGTCACAGCATCCCCGACTTCTAAGGATTTCGTCCCGAAATCAAGTCTTGCTCAGTAAAAAGATGAGGATAGTTATTCCTCATATAGTCTTCACGTTCCCAAGTCGAGTCGGGACCATGTTTCGAGTTCCAACGAACTTTGACCAATTTGATACGACTACGTCTAAGTTGTTTGAGCTGTTGGTCTAAAATTTCAACAGGTTCTTCAACGAATTGAAGAGAGTCAGTCACTTGCAGCTCTTCGACAGGTACGACTAAAGTCTCATCAGTCAGACATTTCTTAAGATTCGAAATGTGAAATGTGTGATGAACATGTTCTAGCTCCTTAGGTAAAAGCACTGCGCCGCAGTGAGCCAGAACATGCTCACTGCGCCGCAGTGGCTTAAGTCGACACCAGACCAGAGTCTGGGCACTGCGCCGCAGTGGGGCTAACCCATGCCACTGCGCCGCAGTGGCCAGGTTCTGCAGTCAGCACCAGCAGCACCCAGTGCAGAACCCCTAACCAAAACACTTCCATTTCGACCCAAAACGACTTGCAAGAGTTTGTAACTAAATTTGAAGCAAAACTAAACATCACTAACCATTATTACACACAATCCAACCCATAATTTCATCCATAACATCATTGAATCTTCCGAAACAATCAAATCAAAGTAAAACCCTATTTAAAACCCTACTTCCAAATTAAGTTGTTTTAGGCCTTGCAAGAACTCGAAATGACTAGAAAAGAGTAAGTAAACATAAATAGACGCAAAAAGGATGATTTAGACTTACCAAAACTCGATGTTCTTGAAGATAGTATAAAATGGTGAAGATGATGATGATGATGAAGTCAAACCCTTGATTATAGCCTTAAAACCCTTAAATCCTTCCTTTGCAAAACCAATTTAATAGAAGAATAGAGAGACTGAGAGTATTTGGGTGATTTTTGTGTGTTTGTAATGTGTGTCTTTGTGTGGTGTGTGTGTGTGTGTGTGTGTGTGTGTGTGTGATGCAGTAGTTGTGTGTGTGTCGTCGTGTCGATTCGTGTGTGTGTGTGTGTGTGGGTGTGTGTGTGTGTGTGTGTGTGTGTGTGTGTGTGTGTGTGTGTGTGTGTGAGTGTGTGAGTGTGTGTGTGTGTTGTGTGTGTGTGTGTGTTGTGTGTGTGTGTGTGTGTGTGTGTGTGTGTGTGTGTGTGTGTGTGTGTGTGTGTGTGTGTGTGTGTGTGTGTGTGTGTGTGTGTGTGTGTGTGTGTGTGTGTGTGTGTGTGTGTGTGTGTGTGTGTGTGTGTGTGTGTGTGTGTGTGTGTGTGTGTGTGTGTGTGTGTGTGTGTGTGTGTGTGTGTGTGTGTGTGTGTGTGTGTGTGTGTGTGTGTGTGTGTGTGTGTGTGTGTGTGTGTGTGTGTGTGTGTGTGTGTGTGTGTGTGTGTGTGTGTGTGTGTGTGTGTGTGTGTGTGTGTGTGTGTGTGTGTGTGTGTGTGTGTGTGTGTGTGTGTGTGTGTGTGTGTGTGTGTGTGTGTGTGTGTGTGTGTGTGTGTGTGTGTGTGTGTGTGTGTGTGTGTGTGTGTGTGTGTGTGTGTGTGTGTGTGTGTGTGTGTGTGTGTGTGTGTGTGTGTGTGTGTGTGTGTGTGTGTGTGTGTGTGTGTGTGTGTGTGTGTGTGTGTGTGTGTGTGTGTGTGTGTGTGTGTGTGTGTGTGTGTGTGTGTGTGTGTGTGTGTGTGTGTGTGTGTGTGTGTGTGTGTGTGTGTGTGTGTGTGTGTGTGTGTGTGTGTGTGTGTGTGTGTGTGTGTGTGTGTGTGTGTGTGTGTGTGTGTGTGTGTGTGTGTGTGTGTGTGTGTGTGTGTGTGTGTGTGTGTGTGTGTGTGTGTGTGTGTGTGTGTGTGTGTGTGTGTGTGTGTGTGTGTGTGTGTGTGTGTGTGTGTGTGTGTGTGTGTGTGTGTGTGTGTGTGTGTGTGTGTGTGTGTGTGTGTGTGTGTGTGTGTGTGTGTGTGTGTGTGTGTGTGTGTGTGTGTGTGTGTGTGTGTGTGTGTGTGTGTGTGTGTGTGTGTGTGTGTGTGTGTGTGTGTGTGTGTGTGTGTGTGTGTGTGTGTGTGTGTGTGTGTGTGTGTGTGTGTGTGTGTGTGTGTGTGTGTGTGTGTGTGTGTGTGTGTGTGTGTGTGTGTGTGTGTGTGTGTGTGTGTGTGTGTGTGTGTGTGTGTGTGTGTGTGTGTGTGTGTGTGTGTGTGTGTGTGTGTGTGTGTGTGTGTGTGTGTGTGTGTGTGTGTGTGTGTGTGTGTGTGTGTGTGTGTGTGTGTGTGTGTGTGTGTGTGTGTGTGTGTGTGTGTGTGTGTGTGTGTGTGTGTGTGTGTGTGTGTGTGTGTGTGTGTGTGTGTGTGTGTGTGTGTGTGTGTGTGTGTGTGTGTGTGTGTGTGTGTGTGTGTGTGTGTGTGTGTGTGTGTGTGTGTGTGTGTGTGTGTGTGTGTGTGTGTGTGTGTGTGTGTGTGTGTGTGTGTGTGTGTGTGTGTGTGTGTGTGTGTGTGTGTGTGTGTGTGTGTGTGTGTGTGTGTGTGTGTGTGTGTGTGTGTGTGTGTGTGTGTGTGTGTGTGTGTGTGTGTGTGTGTGTGTGTGTGTGTGTGTGTGTGTGTGTGTGTGTGTGTGTGTGTGTGTGTGTGTGTGTGTGTGTGTGTGTGTGTGTGTGTGTGTGTGTGTGTGTGTGTGTGTGTGTGTGTGTGTGTGTGTGTGTGTGTGTGTGTGTGTGTGTGTGTGTGTGTGTGTGTGTGTGTGTGTGTGTGTGTGTGTATGCGTGTGCGTGTGCGTGTGTGTGTGTGTGTGTGTGTGTGTGTGTGTGTGTGTGTGTGTGTGTGTGTGTGTGTGTGTGTGTGTGTGTGTGTGTGTGCGGGCATGTGCGAGTTCCAACGAACTTTGACCAATTTGATACGACTACGTCTAAGTTGTTTGAGCTGTTGGTCTAAAATTTCAACAGGTTCTTCAACGAATTGAAGAGAGTCAGTCACTTGCAGCTCTTCGACAGGTACGACTAAAGTCTCATCAGTCAGACATTTCTTAAGATTCGAAATGTGAAATGTGTGATGAACATGTTCTAGCTCCTTAGGTAAATCGAGCTTGTAAGCCACGGAACCAATTCTTTGAACAATTTCGAATGGTCCGATATAACGAGGACTAAGTTTCCCTCGTACGCCAAAACGTGCAGTGCCCTTCCAAGGCGACACTTTCAACATGACTTTGTCTCCCACTTGAAACTCAAGTGGTTTCCGTCTACGGTCGGCATAGCTCTTTTGACGATCTTGAGCCGCCTTCAGCCGTGCCCGAATTTCGACAATTTGATCAGTAGTCTTCTGAACTAGTCCATATTTAAATAAACGACGTTCTCCAGCATCAAGCCAACAGACAGGAGATCTACACTTTCGTCCATATAAAGCCTCATAAGGCGCGCATTTGATGCTAGTATGATAGCTGTTGTTATATGAAAATTCAGCTAACGGCAAAAAGGTATCCCAACTACCTTTGAAGTCAATGACACATGCCCGAAGCATGTCCTCTAAAGTCTGGATGGTACGTTCACTTTGTCCGTCCGTCTGTGGATGGTAAGCCGTACTTAAGTGCAATTGAGTGCCTAGGGCGTCTTGAAAATACCGCCATGATTGTGAAGTGAAACGACCATCACGGTCAGAGATAATAGACAAAGGAACGCCATGAAGTGACACAATCTTCTCCATATATATTTGAGACAATCTCTTTATTTTCCAATTCTCCCGAATTGGAATGAAGTGTGCAGACTTCGTCAATCGGTCAACAATGACCCAAATAGTATCGTAACCCTTCAAGGTTCGAGGTAACTTCGTAATGAAGTCCATAGTAATTTGTTCCCATTTCCAGTCAGGAATCTTAGGTTGCTGGAGCAGCCCAGAAGGCTTTTGGTGCTCCGCCTTGACCATCGAACAATTTAAACACTTCGAGACATAAGTGGCGATATCTCTTTTCATACCAGGCCACCAATAAAAGTCCTTCAGTCCATGGTACATTTTGTCAGCGCCAGGATGGATTGAATACCTAGATCGATGACTTTCGTTCATTAAAAGTTCTCTAAGTCCATTATACTTGGGAATCCACACCCTGCCCTTAACATGTCGGATTCCATCACCATCCAATATAAACAAACGTTCAGCATTCCACAATGCTTCCTCCTCGATACGCCCTGGCCGTAGGGCTTCGTTTTGATCGTCTAAAACTCTGTCCCTTAATGACGAGCCAAGATAAGAACTTGCTCTTGTTATGACAGATAGTGAAATTCTATCTTTTCGACTTAGCGCGTCAGCAACAACATTTGCTTTACCGGGATGATATTTGAGTTCACAGTCGTAGTCACTGAGTAATTCTACCCATCGTCGTTGTCGCATATTCAGCATTTTCTGATCGAAGATATGCTGAAGGCTTTTGTGATCCGTGAATACAGTACACTTGGTACCATACAGATAATGTCTCCAAATTTTTAATGCAAAGACAACCGCTCCGAGTTCTAGATCGTGGGTTGTATAGTTCTTTTCGTGGATTTTGAGCTGTCTAGAAGCGTAAGCAATGACCTTACCTTCCTGCATAAGTACACATCCCATGCCCTGATGTGAGGCGTCACAGTATACCACGAAATTTTCAATGCCATTCGGTAATGCTAGAATAGGAGCATTACACAGCCTGTCCTTTAATGTCTGAAATGCCTTCTCTTGGGCATCCTGCCAAATAAATTCCTTAGTCTTCTGAGTTAATAAGGTCAAAGGTTGAGCAACTTTTGAGAAGTTCTCAATAAATCTCCTGTAATATCCAGCCAGCCCAAGAAATTGACGGATTTCTGTCGGAGTCTTAGGGGCTTCCCACTTCTTTATCGCCTCTATCTTAGATGGATCTACGTGGATCCCATCCCTGTTCACTACATGACCCAAGAAGTGTACTTCCCTAATCCAGAATTCACATTTTGAGAATTTCGCGTACAACTTTTGCTCCTTGAGCAGTTGCAGAATGGTTCTCAGATGACCTTCATGTTCGTCTTTATTCCTTGAGTATATCAGTATGTCGTCAATGAATACAATGACAAACTTGTCCAGATACGGTCGACATACTCGATTCATTAAGTCCATAAACACAGCAGGTGCATTGGTTAAGCCAAACGGCATAACCAAAAACTCATAATGTCCGTAACGAGTTCTGAAAGCTGTTTTAGGAATGTCTGTCTCTCTGACTCTGAGTTGATGATACCCAGACCTGAGATCGATCTTGGAAAAGTGTGATGCACCTTCCAGTTGGTCAAATAAGTCGTCAATACGAGGCAAAGGGTACCTGTTCTTGACAGTCAACTTGTTCAATTCCCTATAATCTATACACATGCGCATAGAGCCGTCCTTCTTTTTGACAAATAGAATCGGAGCTCCCCAAGGTGATGAACTTGGGCGAATTAGTCCTTTAGCTAACAACTCTTGAAGTTGTTCGGATAATTCTTGCATTTCTGACGGCGCAAGACGATAGGGTGCCTTGGCCACGGGTGCAGCTCCAGGGACTAATTCTATTCCAAACTCAACTGGTCTGTGAGGTGGAAGTCCCGTCAAATCTTCAGGAAATACTTCTGGAAAATCTTTAACTACAGGGATGTCTTGAATGTCTTTACCCTTCGGCTTCCTTTCAACAACCAGTGCCAAGAAGGCAGGGTATTCTTTTTGTAAATATTTATTCGCCTTTATCGCCGATACTAAAATCAATTCCTTTCCTGACTTGTCTCCTTGCACTACTAGGGTTTCGTCATTCTGAAGGGGTATCCTAACAATCTTCTCGTAACACATTATTTCAGCTCTAACCTTAGATAACCAGTCCATTCCAACAATTACATCAAAACTACTTAGTTCTATGGGAATAAGATTTATTTTAAAGGTTTCGCCAGATAGTGTCAAATTGCAATCTACTAAATGATCTCTAGCGATATACTTTTGACCGTTTGCATATTCGACAATATAAGTGTCTTTCATGGGGATAGCCACTATACCGAATCGGGACTTAAATTCTAAGGAGATAAAGCTTTTATCAGCACCAGAGTCGAATAACACAAAAACATAATGATTATTGAGTATGAATGTACCTATCACAACATTGGGATCACGTCGTGCATCAGCAGCATCCAAAGCAAAAACTCGGCCTCTACCTCGTCCATCTTGATTCCTTGCTTGGTTATTCCCCGCATGGTTCCTTACTGGAACTATTGCATTGTTGTTCGGGTTCAGATTGAGTCTTGGACATGCAGGTCGCAGATGGGTTTCGCTCCCACATTCGTAGCATTGAGCCTGTGTCTTGCCCTTACAATACTTTTCCAGATGTCCCGCCCTTTTACAACGGCGACAAATAGGACAATTTCCTCTGTGATGGAGATTACACCTATTACACTTAGGATCTGTGCCGGTGTACCTCGTGACGTCCTGAGTAGCTACCGCAAAGTTTCTGGCAGTCTTAAACCTCTTGCCATTTCCACCGCCACCATATCCACTACCTGAGGCATGATCACTCCTTCTCTTGACCACTTCAGTTCCAACAGAAGAACCAGTGGTTCGTTTCAAGTCTATCACCATCCGGTTGGTTGCACTAACTGCCGCTTGAAGAGTCGTAGGATTAAAAGCGGCTACCAATCTTCGGACATCAGGTGACAAGCCATAACAGTACCTCTCGATCAATTTCTCCTCCGTATCTACCATACGAGGAACTAGTCTTGTCAGCTCATGAAAACGAGTAGTGTATTTCTCGTTGTCTAGCCCGACCATAGTATGATTCCAAAATTCGCCTTCCATTCTCTGTACTTCCTCCCTAGGACAGTATTTCTCCATCAACATACTTTTAAAATCAAACCAAGGTATCCGATTAGCTTGGTCTCGACCTCGGGTCCTAACCTGTTCGTTCCACCATGATAGAGCGTGCTTTTGAAGTTGAGTGGAAGCATATTCCACTTTGTGCTCTTCGGCACAACGACTAATATGAAGCACCGCCTCTATGCTTTCTAGCCAGTTGATTAGACCTACCGGACCCTCTGTACCATGAAATTCTTTTGGTTTACAATAGGTAAAGGTCTTGTAGTCACCCACTCGAAGTTGAGCTCGAGGAACAACTTGCTCAGCAGTAGGTTCAACATTGTTACTATTATCAGTATGATGATTATTATTTGCGTTCATGCTTGCCGTGATCTGAGCAACTAAAGTAGGCATGGCGGCCAACAGTTGCTGCGTCACAAATGCTGCCATATTATTATCCCCGTCAGTATTTGGGGTAGGTCCAGGACCAGTGTTCACCTGGACAGGAGCAGTTTCTGGTTCTTGCTGGATTACAGGTTCTTCCTGTTCAGCTTCATTATTCAAAGGAGTGGATCGAGTAACTCTCTTTGGTGCAGTTTTCTTGACTGGAGCCTTTTTCTGAACCTTGCTTTTCGTCTTAGGAGCCATAAGTCTAAGATATGAACAAAAATGTCATTTAGAGATTTCCTTGATAGGTTAAATAGAAAGTAGCTTTGCAAGACAGATGACAGTACAATGCAAGTCACAAATTGCTGACTTGTATGAATTCATGTACTAGACAAGACAAGAAAATATGAAAAGTCATATTTCTAGAGCTAAGAATAAGCAGTTGACATAGTCTGAACAAGTAAGTAAGCCAAAAGACAATCGTATTTCATTGATGTTCAAAATTTTACATAGTCTGGTATGTACAGTCCAAAAACATGTGGGAAACTTCATCCACAACGATAGACTACTTAGTCGGAGCAATACGATTTATAGACACGTGGGAAATACATCCACCAAAAGATTACAACTCAAAGTACAGAAGTACGAGTTGTTATAAGTTCTAGGCTTACAATACAGAAAGACATATTACATAATTACATCTTGCAAATAACAACTACTAGCAAAGCTACTACCAAAACCACCACAACCGACAGTATCCAGATCAACCGCCCAATAGTTTCCTTTCCTTCTCTAGCAACAGTCAATGCCTCCTCCGCCTGATGATAAGCTCCAGACAACGCCTGAGCTTGATTCTCTAACTTCTCCCTTGTACATATGAGGGAATTGTTCATCCTTGACAATTGTCGGCGATAATATTCCGACCTATCAGCTGCAGATGCAACTGGCATAACAACACTTGGGTTGTAGACAGGCACTCTGGAGGGACCCGCAGCATACGGATCTCCCTGAAGGAAAGAAAGTCCAAGTCCACCGTTGACCTGAACTGGTGCAGAAGGACCAGGAGCATAGGGGTCTCTAGGAGCATAAGACAAATGAGCTCCCTCGGTAGTACTCCTCTGATATGGAGATACCGGTGTTACAGAAGAATGAACATGGATAGACACATGTTCGCCTCCAGATTCACTGGAAGATGAATCAAGGTTGATAGGGCGTGATTCATTGCCCGATTCCTCCATTGGTTCCTCTTCATAAGAGTCAGGAACATAAGGAATGGAGTTTGATATGACAGGAACTGGAGGTGTACAAGGTACAACAGCATTTGAGCTAACTCCATCCGACATGATTAGTCTGAAAAGATAGCCAAAGAATCCATATAAGTCAAATGGATAAGGCAGTACGTCTCAAATGGATGATACAGTACGCAAATGAGTTTTAAAGAAATCTTCGTCTAGATTACACACATTTGGTTTGGGTTTCTATTACCAACATATTTGAAATGCTTATATATAGGGTCACCCGCAGCCTTCCCACCACATCTACAGTATGTTGTGAATATAGCTCAAACTATAACGTATATACAAAATCTAAGATATTTATTTCGAGCCTTATATTATTTTACATAATCGGGACGTAGTTGATCAAGTTAGGTCTAATTATAGACAAATAATATAACTCCTGAAATAAGTATCCTAAACCTAATATATGACAAGACGGTTCAGACCGAAGTCTAACCTAAATAATATGACAAGACGGTTCAGACCGAAGTCTAACCTAAATATATATAGCCAAGACGGTTCAGACCGAAGTCTAACCTAAATAATATGACAAGACGGTTCAGACCGAAGTCTAACCTAAATAATATGACAAGACGGTTCAGACCGAAGTCTAACCTAAATAATATGACAAGACGGTTCAGACCGAAGTCTAACCTAAATAATATGACAAGACGGTTCAGACCGAAGTCTAACCTAAATATATGACAAGACGGTTCAGACCGAAGTCTAACCTAAATATATGACAAGACGGTTCAGACCGAAGTCTAACCTAAATATATATAGCCAAGACGGTTCAGACCGAAGTCTAACCTAAATAATATGACAAGACGGTTCAGACCGAAGTCTAACCTAAATAATATGACAAGACGGTTCAGACCGAAGTCTAACCTAAATCATATGACAAGACGGTTCAGACCGAAGTCTAACCTAAATAATATGACAAGACGGTTCAGACCGAAGTCTAACCTAAATCATATGACAAGACGGTTCAGACCGAAGTCTAACCTAAATATATATAGCCAAGACGGTTCAGACCGAAGTCTAACCTAAATAATATGACAAGACGGTTCAGACCGAAGTCTAACCTAAATCATATGACAAGACGGTTCAGACCGAAGTCTAACCTAAATAATATGACAAGACGGTTCAGACCGAAGTCTAACCTAAATAATATGACAAGACGGTTCAGACCGAAGTCTAACCTAAATAATATGACAAGACGGTTCAGACCGAAGTCTAACCTAAATATATATAGCCAAGACGGTTCAGACCGAAGTCTAACCTAAATATATATAGCCAAGACGGTTCAGACCGAAGTCTAACCTAAATCATATGACAAGACGGTTCAGACCGAAGTCTAACCTAAATATATATAGCCAAGACGGTTCAGACCGAAGTCTAACCTAAATAATATGACAAGACGGTTCAGACCGAAGTCTAACCTAAATAATATGACAAGACGGTTCAGACCGAAGTCTAACCTAAATAATATGACAAGACGGTTCAGACCGAAGTCTAACCTAAATAATATGACAAGACGGTTCAGACCGAAGT
>CM067172.1:115343405-115388405 GCA_034093135.1 Erigeron breviscapus
AAAGATTGGCCCTATAATGCCAAAGACGATTCCAAGACTTACTGATGGTCACCTGAAAAGCATGAAATTTGAGAGGATCAACTATCGAAATAGTTGGTGAGTTTACAGTGTGTTTGACTAAAAGATCAATCGTCGTTTGTTGTAGTTATTTAATGCATGACGGTTCAGACCGAAGTCTAACCTAAATAATATGACAAGACGGTTCAGACCGAAGTCTAACCTAAATAATATGACAAGACGGTTCAGACCGAAGTCTAACCTAAATAATATGACAAGACGGTTCAGACCGAAGTCTAACCTAAATAATATGACAAGACGGTTCAGACCGAAGTCTAACCTAAATAATATGACAAGACGGTTCAGACCGAAGTCTAACCTAAATAATATGACAAGACGGTTCAGACCGAAGTCTAACCTAAATAATATGACAAGACGGTTCAGACCGAAGTCTAACCTAAATAATATGACAAGACGGTTCAGACCGAAGTCTAACCTAAATAATATGACAAGACGGTTCAGACCGAAGTCTAACCTAAATAATATGACAAGACGGTTCAGACCGAAGTCTAACCTAAATAATATGACAAGACGGTTCAGACCGAAGTCTAACCTAAATAATATGACAAGACGGTTCAGACCGAAGTCTAACCTAAATAATATGACAAGACGGTTCAGACCGAAGTCTAACCTAAATAATATGACAAGACGGTTCAGACCGAAGTCTAACCTAAATAATATGACAAGACGGTTCAGACCGAAGTCTAACCTAAATATATGACAAGACGGTTCAGACCGAAGTCTAACCTAAATATATGACAAGACGGTTCAGACCGAAGTCTAACCTAAATAATATGACAAGACGGTTCAGACCGAAGTCTAACCTAAATAATATGACAAGACGGTTCAGACCGAAGTCTAACCTAAATATATGACAAGACGGTTCAGACCGAAGTCTAACCTAAATATATGACAAGACGGTTCAGACCGAAGTCTAATCCAGAATTCACATTTTGAGAATTTCGCGTACAACTTTTGCTCCTTGAGCAGTTGCAGAATGGTTCTCAGATGACCTTCATGTTCGTCTTTATTCCTTGAGTATATCAGTATGTCATCAATGAATACAATGACAAACTTGTCCAAATACGGTCGACATACTCGATTCATTAAGTCCATAAAAACAGCAGGTGCATTGGTTAAGCCAAACGGCATAACCAAAAACTCATAATGTCCGTAACGAGTTCTGAAAGCTGTTTTAGGGATGTCTGTCTCTCTGACTCTGAGTTGATGATACCCAGACCTGAGATCGATCTTGGAAAAGTGTGATGCACCTTCCAGTTGGTCAAATAAGTCGTCAATACGAGGCAAAGGGTACCTGTTCTTGACAGTCAACTTGTTCAATTCCCTATAATCTATACACATGCGCATAGAGCCGTCCTTCTTTTTGACAAATAGAATCGGAGCTCCCCAAGGTGATGAACTTGGGCGAATTAGTCCTTTAGCTAACAACTCTTGAAGTTGTTCGGATAATTCTTGTCATTTCTGACGGCGCAAGACGATAGGGTGCCTTGGCCACGGGTGCAGCTCCAGGAACTAATTCTATTCCAAACTCAACTGGTCTGTGAGGTGGAAGTCCCGTCAAATCTTCAGGAAATACTTCTGGAAAATCTTTAACTACAGGGATGTCTTGAATGTCTTTACCCTTCGGCTTCCTTTCAACAACCAGTGCCAAGAAGGCAGGGTATTCTTTTTGTAAATATTTATTCGCCTTTATCGCCGATACTAAAATCAATTCCTTCCCTGACTTGTCTCCTTGCACTACTAGGGTTTCGTCATTCTGAAGGGGTATCCTAACAATCTTCTCGTAACACATTATTTCAGCTCTAACCTTAGATAACCAGTCCATTCCAACAATTACATCAAAACTACTTAGTTCTATGGGAATAAGATTTATTTTAAAGGTTTCGCCAGATAGTGTCAAATTGCAATCTACTAAATGATCTCTAGCGATATACTTTTGACCGTTTGCATATTCGACAATATAAGTGTCTTTCATGGGGATAGCCACTATACCGAATCGGGACTTAAATTCTAAGGATATAAAGCTTTTATCAGCACCAGAGTCGAATAACACAAAAACATAATGATTATTGAGTATGAATGTACCTATCACAACGTTGGGATCACGTCGTGCATCAGCAGCATCCAAAGCAAAAACTCGGCCTCTACCTCGTCCATCTTGATTCCTTGCTTGGTTATTCCCCGCATGGTTCCTTACTGGAACTATTGCATTGTTGTTCGGGTTCAGATTAAGTCTTGGACATGCAGGTCGCAGATGGGTTCGCTCCCACATTCGTAGCATTGAGCTAGTGCCTTGCCCCTACAAAACTTTTCCAGATGTCCCGCCCTTTTACAACGGCGACAAATAGGACAATTTCCTCTGTGATGGAGATTACACCTATTACACTTAGGATCTGTGCCGGTGTACCTCGTGACGTCCTGAGTAGCTACCGCAAAGTTTCTGGCAGTCTTAAACCTCTTGCCATTTTCCACCGCCACCATATCCACTGCCTGAGGCATGATCACTCCTTCTCTTGACCACTTCAGTTCCAACAGAAGAACCAGTGGTTCTTTTCAAGTCTATCACCATCCGGTTGGTTGCACTATACTGCCGCTTGAAGAGTCGTAGGATTAAAAGCGGCTACCAATCTTCGGACATCAGGTGACAAGCCATAACAGTATCTCTCGATCAATTTCTCCTCCGTATCTACCATACGAGGAACTAGTCTTGTCAGCTCATGAAAACGAGTAGTGTATTTCTCGTTGTCTAGCCCGACCATAGTATGATTCCAAAATTCGCCTTTCCATTCTCTGTACTTCCTCCCTAGGACAGTATTTCTCCATCAACATACTTTTAAAATCAAACCAAGGTATCCGATTAGCTTGGTCTCGACCTCGGGTCCTAACCTGTTCGTTCCACCATGATAGAGCGTGCTTTTGAAGTTGAGTGGAAGCATATTCCACTTTGTGCTCTTCAGCACAACGACTAATATGAAGCACCGCCTCTATGCTTTCTAGCCAGTTGATTAGACCTACCGGACCCTCTGTACCATGAAATTCTTTTGGTTTACAATAGGTAAAGGTCTTGTAGTCACCCACTCGAAGTTGAGCTCGAGGAACAACTTGCTCAGCAGTAGGTTCAACATTGTTACTATTATCAGTATGATGATTATTATTGGCGTTCATGCTTGCCGTGATCTGAGCAACTAAAGTAGGCATGGCGGCCAACAGCTGCTGCGTCACAAATGCTGCCATATTATTATCCCCGTCAGTATTTGGGGTAGGTCCAGGACCAGTGTTCACCTGGACAGGAGCAGTTTCTGGTTCTTGCCGGATTACAGGTTCTTCCTGTTCAGCTTCATTATTCAAAGGAGTGGATCGAGTAACTCTCTTTGGTGCAGTTTTCTTGACTGGAGCCTTTTTCTGAACCTTGCTTTTCGTCTTAGGAGCCATAAGTCTAAGATATGAACAAAAATGTCATTTAGAGATTTCCTTGATAGGTTAAATAGAAAGTAGCTTTGCAAGACAGATGACAGTACAATGCAAGTCACAAATTGCTGACTTGTATGAATTCATGTACTAGACAAGACAAGAAAAATATGAAATAAGAATAGACAAGACAAGAAAAATATGGAAAATCATATTTCTAGAGCTAAGAATAAGCAGTTGACATAGTCTGAACAAGTAAGTAAGCCAAAAGACAATCGTATTTCATTGATGTTCAAAATTTTACATAGTCTGGTATGTACAGTCCAAACACATGTGGGAAACTTCATCCACAACGATAGACTACTTAGTCGGAGTAATACGATTTATAGACACGTGGGAAATACATCCACCAAAAGATTTCAACTCAAGGTACAGAAGTACGAGTTGTTATAAGTTCTAGGCTTACAATAAAGAAAGACATATTACATAATTACATCTTGCAAATAACAACTACTAGCAAAGCTACTACCAAAACCACCACAACCGACAGTATCCAGATCAACCGCCCAATAGTTTCCTTTCCTTCTCTAGCAACAGTCAATGCCTCCTCCGCCTGATGATAAGCTCCAGACAACGCCTGAGCTTGATTCTCTAACTTCTCCCTTGTACATATGAGGGAATTGTTCATCCTTGACAATTGTCGGCGATAATATTCCGACCTATCAGCTGCAGATGCAACTGGCATAACAACACTTGGGTTGTAGACAGGCACTCTGGAGGGACCCGCAGCATACGGATCTCCCTGAAGGAAAGAAAGTCCAAGTCCACCGTTGACCTGAACTGGTGCAGAAGGACCAGGAGCATAGGGGTCTCTAGGAGCATAAGACAAATGAGCTCCCTCGGTAGTACTCCCCTGATATGGAGATACCGGTGTTACAGAAGAATGAACATGGATAGACACATGTTCGCCTCCAGATTCACTGGAAGATGTATCAAGGTTGATAGGGCGTGATTCATTGCCCGATTCCTCCATTGGTTCCTCTTCATAAGAGTCAGGAACATAAGGAATGGAGTTTGCCAAGACAGGAACTGGAGGTGTACAAGGTACAACAGCATTTGAGCTAACTCCATCCGACATGATTAGTCTGAAAAGATAGCCAAAGAATCCATATAAGTCAAATGGATAAGGCAGTACGTCTCAAATGGATGATACAGTACGCAAATGAGTTTTAAAGAAATCTTTGTCTAGATTACACACATTCGGTTTGGGTTTCTATTACCAACATATTTGAAATGCTTATATATAGGGTCACCCGCAGCCTTCCCACCACATTTTAAATATGCTGTTAATATAATCCAAACTATCACGTATATAAACTTTATGCATACACATACGATTTGAGTTTCTATTCCTAACATACCTTCAATGTTTATATATAGGGTCACCCGCAGCCTTCCCACCACATCTACAGTATGTTGTGAATATAGCTCAAACTATAACGTATATACAAAATCTAAGATATTTATTTCGGGCCTTATATTATTTTACATAATCGGGACGTAGTTGATCAAGTTAGGTCTAATTATAGACAAATAATATAACTCCTGAAATAAGTATCCTAAACCTAAATAATATGACAAGACGGTTCAGACCGAAGTCTAACCTAAATAATATGACAAGACGGTTCAGACCGAAGTCTAACCTAAATAATATGACAAGACGGTTCAGACCGAAGTCTAACCTAAATATATATAGCCAAGACGGTTCAGACCGAAGTCTAACCTAAATAATATGACAAGACGGTTCAGACCGAAGTCTAACCTAAATATATATAGCCAAGACGGTTCAGACCGAAGTCTAACCTAAATAATATGACAAGACGGTTCAGACCGAAGTCTAACCTAAATAATATGACAAGACGGTTCAGACCGAAGTCTAACCTAAATAATATGACAAGACGGTTCAGACCGAAGTCTAACCTAAATATATATAGCCAAGACGGTTCAGACCGAAGTCTAACCTAAATAATATGACAAGACGGTTCAGACCGAAGTCTAACCTAAATCATATGACAAGACGGTTCAGACCGAAGTCTAACCTAAATAATATGACAAGACGGTTCAGACCGAAGTCTAACCTAAATATATATAGCCAAGACGGTTCAGACCGAAGTCTAACCTAAATATATATAGCCAAGACGGTTCAGACCGAAGTCTAACCTAAATATATATAGCCAAGACGGTTCAGACCGAAGTCTAACCTAAATATATATAGCCAAGACGGTTCAGACCGAAGTCTAACCTAAATATATATAGCCAAGACGGTTCAGACCGAAGTCTAACCTAAATAATATGACAAGACGGTTCAGACCGAAGTCTAACCTAAATAATATGACAAGACGGTTCAGACCGAAGTCTAACCTAAATAATATGACAAGACGGTTCAGACCGAAGTCTAACCTAAATAATATGACAAGACGGTTCAGACCGAAGTCTAACCTAAATAATATGACAAGACGGTTCAGACCGAAGTCTAACCTAAATATATATAGCCAAGACGGTTCAGACCGAAGTCTAACCTAAATCATATGACAAGACGGTTCAGACCGAAGTCTAACCTAAATAATATGACAAGACGGTTCAGACCGAAGTCTAACCTAAATAATATGACAAGACGGTTCAGACCGAAGTCTAACCTAAATCATATGACAAGACGGTTCAGACCGAAGTCTAACCTAAATATATATAGCCAAGACGGTTCAGACCGAAGTCTAACCTAAATCATATGACAAGACGGTTCAGACCGAAGTCTAACCTAAATAATATGACAAGACGGTTCAGACCGAAGTCTAACCTAAATAATATGACAAGACGGTTCAGACCGAAGTCTAACCTAAATAATATGACAAGACGGTTCAGACCGAAGTCTAACCTAAATAATATGACAAGACGGTTCAGACCGAAGTCTAACCTAAATATATATAGCCAAGACGGTTCAGACCGAAGTCTAACCTAAATATATATAGCCAAGACGGTTCAGACCGAAGTCTAACCTAAATATATATAGCCAAGACGGTTCAGACCGAAGTCTAACCTAAATATATATAGCCAAGACGGTTCAGACCGAAGTCTAACCTAAATAATATGACAAGACGGTTCAGACCGAAGTCTAACCTAAATCATATGACAAGACGGTTCAGACCGAAGTCTAACCTAAATAATATGACAAGACGGTTCAGACCGAAGTCTAACCTAAATAATATGACAAGACGGTTCAGACCGAAGTCTAACCTAAATATATATAGCCAAGACGGTTCAGACCGAAGTCTAACCTAAATATATATAGCCAAGACGGTTCAGACCGAAGTCTAACCTAAATAATATGACAAGACGGTTCAGACCGAAGTCTAACCTAAATATATATAGCCAAGACGGTTCAGACCGAAGTCTAACCTAAATCATATGACAAGACGGTTCAGACCGAAGTCTAACCTAAATCATATGACAAGACGGTTCAGACCGAAGTCTAACCTAAATAATATGACAAGACGGTTCAGACCGAAGTCTAACCTAAATCATATGACAAGACGGTTCAGACCGAAGTCTAACCTAAATAATATGACAAGACGGTTCAGACCGAAGTCTAACCTAAATATATATAGCCAAGACGGTTCAGACCGAAGTCTAACCTAAATCATATGACAAGACGGTTCAGACCGAAGTCTAACCTAAATAATATGACAAGACGGTTCAGACCGAAGTCTAACCTAAATAATATGACAAGACGGTTCAGACCGAAGTCTAACCTAAATATATATAGCCAAGACGGTTCAGACCGAAGTCTAACCTAAATCATATGACAAGACGGTTCAGACCGAAGTCTAACCTAAATATATGACAAGACGGTTCAGACCGAAGTCTAACCTAAATCATATGACAAGACGGTTCAGACCGAAGTCTAACCTAAATAATATGACAAGACGGTTCAGACCGAAGTCTAACCTAAATATATATAGCCAAGACGGTTCAGACCGAAGTCTAACCTAAATAATATGACAAGACGGTTCAGACCGAAGTCTAACCTAAATATATGACAAGACGGTTCAGACCGAAGTCTAACCTAAATATATGACAAGACGGTTCAGACCGAAGTCTAACCTAAATCATATGACAAGACGGTTCAGACCGAAGTCTAACCTAAATCATATGACAAGACGGTTCAGACCGAAGTCTAACCTAAATCATATGACAAGACGGTTCAGACCGAAGTCTAACCTAAATCATATGACAAGACGGTTCAGACCGAAGTCTAACCTAAATAATATGACAAGACGGTTCAGACCGAAGTCTAACCTAAATATATGACAAGACGGTTCAGACCGAAGTCTAACCTAAATATATGACAAGACGGTTCAGACCGAAGTCTAACCTAAATCATATGACAAGACGGTTCAGACCGAAGTCTAACCTAAATATATATAGCCAAGACGGTTCAGACCGAAGTCTAACCTAAATAATATGACAAGACGGTTCAGACCGAAGTCTAACCTAAATATATATAGCCAAGACGGTTCAGACCGAAGTCTAACCTAAATAATATGACAAGACGGTTCAGACCGAAGTCTAACCTAAATAATATGACAAGACGGTTCAGACCGAAGTCTAACCTAAATCATATGACAAGACGGTTCAGACCGAAGTCTAACCTAAATAATATGACAAGACGGTTCAGACCGAAGTCTAACCTAAATCATATGACAAGACGGTTCAGACCGAAGTCTAACCTAAATATATATAGCCAAGACGGTTCAGACCGAAGTCTAACCTAAATAATATGACAAGACGGTTCAGACCGAAGTCTAACCTAAATAATATGACAAGACGGTTCAGACCGAAGTCTAACCTAAATATATATAGCCAAGACGGTTCAGACCGAAGTCTAACCTAAATATATATAGCCAAGACGGTTCAGACCGAAGTCTAACCTAAATAATATGACAAGACGGTTCAGACCGAAGTCTAACCTAAATATATATAGCCAAGACGGTTCAGACCGAAGTCTAACCTAAATCATATGACAAGACGGTTCAGACCGAAGTCTAACCTAAATATATATAGCCAAGACGGTTCAGACCGAAGTCTAACCTAAATAATATGACAAGACGGTTCAGACCGAAGTCTAACCTAAATAATATGACAAGACGGTTCAGACCGAAGTCTAACCTAAATATATATAGCCAAGACGGTTCAGACCGAAGTCTAACCTAAATAATATGACAAGACGGTTCAGACCGAAGTCTAACCTAAATCATATGACAAGACGGTTCAGACCGAAGTCTAACCTAAATCATATGACAAGACGGTTCAGACCGAAGTCTAACCTAAATATATATAGCCAAGACGGTTCAGACCGAAGTCTAACCTAAATAATATGACAAGACGGTTCAGACCGAAGTCTAACCTAAATAATATGACAAGACGGTTCAGACCGAAGTCTAACCTAAATATATATAGCCAAGACGGTTCAGACCGAAGTCTAACCTAAATATATATAGCCAAGACGGTTCAGACCGAAGTCTAACCTAAATAATATGACAAGACGGTTCAGACCGAAGTCTAACCTAAATAATATGACAAGACGGTTCAGACCTTGCAAGAACTCGAAATGACTAGAAAAGAGTAAGTAAACATAAATAGACGCAAAAAGGATGATTTAGACTTACCAAAACTCGATGTTCTTGAAGATAGTATAAAATGGTGAAGATGATGATGATGATGATGATGATGATGATGATGATGATGATGATGATGATGATGATGATGATGATGATGATGATGATGATGATGATGATGATGATGATGATGATGATGATGATGATGATGATGATGATGATGATGATGATGATGATGATGATGATGATGATGATGATGATGATGATGATGATGATGATGATGATGATGATGATGATGATGATGATGATGATGATGATGATGATGATGATGATGATGATGATGATGATGATGATGATGATGATGATGATGATGATGATGATGATGATGATGATGATGATGATGATGATGATGATGATGATGATGATGATGATGATGATGATGATGATGATGATGATGATGATGATGATGATGATGATGATGATGATGATGATGATGATGATGATGATGATGATGATGATGATGATGATGATGATGATGATGATGATGATGATGATGATGATGATGATGATGATGATGATGATGATGATGATGATGATGATGATGATGATGATGATGATGATGATGATGATGATGATGATGATGATGATGATGATGATGATGATGATGATGATGATGATGATGATGATGATGATGATGATGATGATGATGATGATGATGATGATGATGATGATGATGATGATGATGATGATGATGATGATGATGATGATGATGATGATGATGATGATGATGATGATGATGATGATGATGATGATGATGATGATGATGATGATGATGATGATGATGATGATGATGATGATGATGATGATGATGATGATGATGATGATGATGATGATGATGATGATGATGATGATGATGATGATGATGATGATGATGATGATGATGATGATGATGATGATGATGATGATGATGATGATGATGATGATGATGATGATGATGATGATGATGATGATGATGATGATGATGATGATGATGATGATGATGATGATGATGATGATGATGATGATGATGATGATGATGATGATGATGATGATGATGATGATGATGATGATGATGATGATGATGATGATGATGATGATGATGATGATGATGATGATGATGATGATGATGATGATGATGATGATGATGATGATGATGATGATGATGATGATGATGATGATGATGATGATGATGATGATGATGATGATGATGATGATGATGATGATGATGATGATGATGATGATGATGATGATGATGATGATGATGATGATGATGATGATGATGATGATGATGATGATGATGATGATGATGATGATGATGATGATGATGATGATGATGATGATGATGATGATGATGATGATGATGATGATGATGATGATGATGATGATGATGATGATGATGATGATGATGATGATGATGATGATGATGATGATGATGATGATGATGATGATGATGATGATGATGATGATGATGATGATGATGATGATGATGATGATGATGATGATGATGATGATGATGATGATGATGATGATGATGATGATGATGATGATGATGATGATGATGATGATGATGATGATGATGATGATGATGATGATGATGATGATGATGATGATGATGATGATGATGATGATGATGATGATGATGATGATGATGATGATGATGATGATGATGATGATGATGATGATGATGATGATGATGATGATGATGATGATGATGATGATGATGATGATGATGATGATGATGATGATGATGATGATGATGATGATGATGATGATGATGATGATGATGATGATGATGATGATGATGATGATGATGATGATGATGATGATGATGACTAAGTCAAAAGTCTAAAAGTCTAATAAGTTCCACGTCAAATGACTGTCTAATTGAGATTAGGACTAACCCGATGTTAATTAATTACGAGTTGTCACAATGATCGTATGAGGGGCATAAACATAAGATGGTGAAAGTTCAAAATAGAAGTGTTTTAAGAGTTTGGAGAGCACGAGTCTTGATTCTAACATAGAAAAGTGTTGGCCAATGCATATCCGCGGCCCCTCACCAAAGGGAACATATCCCCCCATACCCTTGGTCGCTTTCACGACTCCTCCAGAAAACCTATCTGGGTTAAACTCATGGGCATCTTCACCCCAAATCTCTTTATCGTAGTGAAGTAGCATGATTGGAAGATTCACATCAGTTCTTAAAGGCAAAGTGCGCCCGCCCACTGTTATGCCTTGGTTAATTTCACGACACACCCCAAAAGCAGGGGGATATAGCCTCAACACCTCGTTTATGATCAGACCCATCTACAAAAGTAGAGTATATGTTAATTAGTGACAAGAGGCGAAAGACTTATAACCTATTAAGATAATATTCATCAATTAACTTACAACATTGAGGCGATTTAGCCCATCACAATCTATAGGTTTGTCACCAAACACATTCATAACCTCTTCTCTAGCACGCGACTGCCATACTTGATGCTTACTCAATAAAATCATTGTCCATACCAATAACATGGCAGTGCTTTCTTGGCCAGCAAAGTAAAATAACCGACACTCGTCCATAACTTCATTTATTGTCATTCCTTGATCCTCTAGAGTTGTTTGAAGCATCATTCCTAATAAGTCAGTATTAACAGAGTTTCCCTCCTTCATTGCCTTAAGTTTTTTGTCAATGATTTTCTTTAACAACATATCTATTTCTTTTTTTATTGTCTTCATCCTAACATTCCTCTTGGTTGGCAAGAACCTGAGAAAACATTATTACAAATAAGCGAATTAAAGATGTAATACCGTGAATTGAGAGGAACTGGCCTTACTTAATTACCTCATTCCAGGGAGGTAAATGGACTTGAACGTTGAATATACGTGTTTGGTTAGTTCTGTAATGAGTTCAAATAGCTACTTCCAGATGAAGTTCTTGATATTACATCACTTGTTAAAGTTTGAAAATCGGACATAACATCCACCTCCAGTGATTCTTTTGTAGAAAGCATCTTATCCCATTTCTCCATCAATTCATTGCAGCTTAATTCAAAGGCAGGTAACATAGTCTTTGCAATAAAACAAGACACACCATATGTTACCCTTTATTTCAAACCATATATTCTAGCACAACTTTTAGAACTTTTTGTATGTATCTCTTCTATAGTTCCATCTAATTTACTCGTAATATTTATGTCGCTTATGTTTGAGTTAAAAAAAATAAAAAACAGGTAATTTGAACTCCAAATATACCTTGACTTTGTCGAGACGAAAACCTGGGTTGAGTATTTTCCTATGCTTAACCCATTTATCGCCCTCGCATATTAAGACTCCTGTTAAAAGGGGTTTGGTTAATGGGTTAGTTTTCTTCTTCTGGAAGTCGTTTGGGTTCATGAATATTTCTTTGATGAGCTCAGGTTCCATGATATGTACTATTGGTCTCCATCCAAACCATACAATGAAATTTTTACCTGCATATGATTGTTCAAATTTCACAAACAAGTTAAGTTGCTTATTTCAACTGACTGATAATATCAAATGCAGATACAAAAGATTGATTTATAAGTTGGATTAAATTGGAATGTGAACATACAGGTGCAAGTTAAATATATGTTTTGAGCAGTAATATTTACATTCATAAATCTGTTTATCTATGTAGATGCAGATTTGTGTGACAGTAGCAACGTAGATTTGGTTAACTATTTTGTTCTTAGGAATTTATATGTAATCGTTGAATAATAAGTCGTTAGGACATATGTTTGTGTTTAATGATTACGTTTGAACTTCAATATGAGATGTGTTTATGTTTATTGTTATGTTTGTGTGTTATGTTTATTGTTTTGCAGGTACAAGGATGTAGAGCCAAGGTTAGACGTGTTGTAAAACACTTAAACGATGGCTGGACGTTATGTACTACGCGAAAAACAAGATCCAAGAGACGCTCTTCGTGCTGACGTCAGCAGCACGTTGAGTTGCCCTCGTGCTGACGTCAGCATAGAGCAAGTGGATTTGATGGATCGGGCTTGATTCACTTCGTGTGAAGCCCAAGTCCACACGAACTAGATTAACACAAGTATAAATACCTACCTATGTTACGAATTAAGTAACGAATTGGTGCAATTACGTCGAATTGTTGCAAGTGAAATCTCCTACACGAATTAACACTTCGTGTGTATCCTTAGGTTGATTAATTACTCATTAATTAACAAAAGGCTTTAGCAAACTAGTTATCTCAAGAGGATTCCGCACTCTTGACATAATAAACCACGTCTTGTTAACGATCAATACGCAATAGGGACTTACAAGTGGTATCAAAGCCCTAAGGTTGATTACCAGAAGGTTCAAGATTGTGTTGTTTGCTATTAATTGCAAATTCAATTCGAAATTCAAGTTTTTCCAAGAATTCGTGTTCTTTTTCGTGTGACTTTGTGCTTACGTCAGCACGAAGAGATTCCTGCATTGTGCTTACGTCAGCACGAACCGACTGTCTTCGTGTGTCACTTCGTGCCACGTCAGCACGAATTGTTCTTCGTGTGCTCTTCATCTGTTAATTCGTGCCACATCAGCACGAACTCGTGTTGCTACAGTAACGATTCTCGTTTGATTTTCACTTAAGAAGACTCGAGATGACTATTGTACCTGCTGCTGCTAATTCTCCAAATGCCGCACTTATCAATCAACTCATCATGCACGACCATGAAGTCGGTCGTGGCAATACACCTCCAAAGCTTTTCCGAATGGAGAATTATTGGATGTGGAAGAGACGTTTTGAAGACTATATTCGTCTCAATGATATTGATATGTGGGTTATGATAACTCAAAGTTTTGACTGGCCGACTTATGAGAAAAATGGTGTAATTGGAAGATACATCTATACTGATATGCCAGAAGAAGAAAAGAAGAAATATGTTATTGAGGGAAAGGCACTTTCAACACTTACTATGGCCTTACCTCAAGAAAGTGTACATCTGTTCAAAAAGTACACATCTTCAAAGGAATTGTGGGATGCCCTAGAAAAGTACTGTAAGGGCGATGCTACTTTGAAGAAGAATCGTATTAAACTTCTTAAGCGTCAGTATGAAGCTTTCAATGGCTTGAAAGGGGAATCTCTAGATGAGATTATTGCTCGATTCAGCCATCTGACGACTGAGTTATCATATTTTGAAGTCGTTTACCCCTAGTCTGAGTTAGTGGATAAATGTTTGGATTCTTTACCAAAAATTTGGACTGAGTATGTTCATCACCTTCAAGATGACAAGGAATATAGTTCATGGGATTTTGAGACAGTGGTTTCAAAATTGAAAAATAGAGAAATGAAAAGAAGAATCAAGGATACTCATGCTGATTTTACTCAAGACCCGACTTTGTATCATGCTTCTTTAGTTCATTTGGAAAGTACTAGCTCAGGAACTAATGCATTTCTTAGTGGTGCAGAAGCTACACCTATAGTTGATGCAGATGGACTTGCGGGATATGTTGCTTATGACCATACTACTACTACTGTCAAGAGTAATCCTCAATCTTTTCATTCCATGCCAATGAGTATGAGTTCTGCAGAAGGAAGAATGAATCTGTATTCTGCCTTCTGTTCTGCTCATGAAGCCTATGTAAATGGAAAGGTTACTGATCCTGCATTGATTGATGAAGATTACAATCAGATAGATCCTGATGATTTAGAAGAAATGGATCTACAGTGGCAGCTAGCTATGCTAACCATTAAAGTCAAGAGATTTACTCAGAGAACTGGTAGATTTTTGGGTAATGGTACTAAAGGATTTGACAAATCCAAGGTGAAATGCTATAATTGCGATGGATTTGGTCACTTTGCCAGAGAGTGCCAACGTCAAAAGAGAAATGATAATACCGTTGCAGGTAGACAAAACTATAATCAAGGCGGTATTACCCCACCCAATTATCAGAAGTCTCAAGCAATGATTACATTACATGGTACTCCTCAACAGTCAGGTTCTCCTCAGCTTTTGGAGTCTAAGGTTGTTGTTGTTCAAAATCCAGATGGTACTTATCAGTGGGATACACAATCAGAAGATACTTCGAATCATGCCTATTTAGTCGAGATTTATGATGACTGTGCGCATGTTGCAAATGAAGTTGTTGATACAATTGATTCTGCTGTGTATACTAGTGAAGAGAGAGCATCTGAGATTGTCAAGAAAAATGTTAAGAAAGTTGCTGAGATAGTAAGAGCTGAAAGTGAATCTATGACAGCCGTGAAGACATCAGAAGTAAAAGCTGATTTAACTAAAGTTAATGGAGTAAGTTCCGAGAAGAGTATTGAAGAACAGATGAAGGAATTTGTGATACCTGAAGGTATGACAACTGAAGATTTTGTTGCATACATGGCAGATTGCAAAGCTGCTGATCAGAAGGGAGAACCAAGGAAGCCTACCAGTCTTTGGTATGTTGACAGTGGATGCTCTTGAGGAGGATATTGATGATCCGGCAAATCTTGTGCCACATACTACTGGAGTTACTTCTTCTACTTCTGCTCCAGTAGATGTTGTTGGTCCTTCTGAACCGAATGTTGATGATAATGATGATGATTCGGGTTCAGATTCTGATAGAGATAGACCACCAAAGAGAAGGAGAAGACTAGGAAAAGGGATTGATGTTGTTGAGAAGATTCAAGCTCTTCAGCGACCTCAGTCTGAAGTTGATAAAGAGTTTACTGAATATCAAGCTGCTATGGAGATGTCTCATGCACCTACCTCAGGTGATACTCCATCAGTTGCTGCTTTAAGAGCTTCAGTTTCTGATGTTCCAGTTTCGGTGTCTGCTACTTCTGTTGGTGAGAAGAGGCCGAGAACCAAGTTTGTGATTAAAGGAAGTGGTTCTCAAGCTAGAGTTGTCACTTATGCTACGACTGTTACGATTACTAGAGCTCAAGAGTCTACAGTTCATCCAGAATCAAAACCGATAGTTCCTACTCCTAGGCCTCGTTCTACTCCTGTTCAGGCGTTAGTTCCAGTTGCTACAGTGATGGAGCGTATGATGTTACCTTTACAAAGGCCTCAGATACCTCCTCCAGGAACTTTTAATGCTCGTATGCCTTCTTTTGATACTACGATGACACCGCCTGCTACTACTTCTAATGTTGCTTCTTCTTCCGGTTCAGCGCTTCCTTTACAAGTTCAGCTGAGTCGTGTAATTTCTGAGAAGAAACTGTTAGAAGTTCGTATGTCAGTCATGGAAAGAAGATTGAAGATTCAGGCTGAAGCACATCAGAGGGAGATGGACAAGATGACTGCACTTGTTCGTTCTCTTAGTGAAAAAGTTGATCGATTCTAGTCTCAAGGGGGAGATAAAGATGGACTTGGTTGCAAGGATGATGATTTAGCAAGAAAAAGAAGAGATGATGATCATGAAGATCAAGATCCAACTCAAGATCCACCCAGAGATGTTGTTAGTGAGCCAGAGAATCGAGATCAAGATGCTGATGTTGCTGAGATTGTTGCTTCAGAGACTGCAGAGATTCAGGGGGAGTCGCCAAGACAAAGAGAGTCAGAGATTGCTGGTACAGCTGGTGCTAGTACTTCTGGGACTCAGAAAGGGAAAGCAGTGATGGTTGCTCCTGATGCAGATCCTGAAGATCCTGATAATTCATCAGATGAGGAAGATTCCAATTCAGGTAAATCTAAATCTAGTTATTCGAGTAAAAGTCCTGATTATCACAATCCAAAAAGTGTGAGGTCAGAACAAGAAAGGCTAGAATGGGAGTTGGAAGAAAAATTTGGAAATGATCCTCATCGAGTTCATGAAAATTTTAAAATGTGGGAAAAATTTAACACAGAAGTTGATCATGCTAATATTGACCTTGATAGTGATCAATGGTCAGATTTAGATCGTCAGAAGAAATAAAGGAGACGACAAAAGATTTTGAGTTGTTTGCCGTCTAACTTTGATTCTAGTTCTGATGAGACTGAAGATGAAGATTATCAACCTGGGCGTTAATGATTTTTGTATTTGAAATGAATAATAATGATTATAAGATAAATATTAATGTATTGGTGTTTACATTATATTTATGATATAATATTATTTTGTTTTGTGTTATTTATACTTGTTTTAATTGTTTATATACTTTATGTTCTTTATCTTGTATGTTTGAAATATAAATTGCAGATAAGCTTCAAAAGATAGGTGCATTGGATGGTATTGATGATACTGATGATTCAGACAGTATTACTCAAGAAGACTTGGAAGAAGGAGAACTTGTTCCTAATCCAGCATGGACTGAGTTGCGGGAAAAGCCTTATGATTTTGATAATGTCTTTGGTGACATTCTTACAGAACCAAGAGGAGAAGAGGAACATTTCAGACTTAATCCAGAAATCAGAGATAGTCCAGATGAACCTGTAAATGCTGCAAAGTTAAATTTCAAAGTTTTTGCGAAGATAATTGCTGATGAACATGAATATATTGTTGATTTTGGCTGGGAAATTGATGCTACACGTAGATTTGACATAAATGAGTATAATCTACCTCCGGCGGAGCAAGATCCTAACTTTTTCATAGATCATTGGGTCCCACCATACAGAAGCTGAAATGACATACCTATGGGTGGATATTTCAATCCTTCAATATTTTGGGAGTGTATCTCAGATATTGATGCACCTACATATGTCTCAGTGATACAAAGTTGGTTTTATGATAAAAGACTCAACTTATTTGTTATCAAGAGAAAAGAAGGTTGTCAATACATGCCAGTCAAATTAAAACATCTCAAGAGCTTGAGCGAATCAGATTTGATAGAGTTGGGAAGAAGATGGTTCGTGAATCTACAAAATGATGGAAATGCAGATTATTTTTGGCAGAAATTCCAAAAAGAAAGAAGTTGGCATTTCAGTGAAAGAGGGTTAAAGCCTGAAGATAGGTTGATTAAACCCAGACCAAAAAAGAAGATTATGAAACCAGATGGCACAATTGATTATGTTCAAAGGCCAATCAAATGTGTTGAAAGAGTTCCTGCTATCAAATGGGAGCAAGATGTGCTGAGAACAATGACTTATTGGCAAATAGAGTTCAAGTCAGGTGAAGTACAAATGTTTGTTGATGATTCAAAGAACAAGATGTTGCTTCGCATGTATGATCCAATGCAAGTTGTCAATCTGTCAAGAGGTGATCAAAGAAGACTAATTGAGACACCTTGTTCAGCAGCTGTATTTTAGAGAACAGAAGAAGAGCGCTATCGCAAGATTCTCGGAGTTTGTTTAGCTCAGAGAATTCATGCAAATAGCCGAAGATTGCTTTCTGATGATCAAGATTGAAGTTCGTTGTTAAAGAAATCTAGTCGCTAATGTCAAGGGGGAGTCTGTAGATGCAGATTTGTGTGACAATAGCAACGTAGATTTGGTTAACTATTTTGTTCTTAGGAATTTATATGTAATCGTTGAATAATAAGTCGTTTGGACATATGTTTGTGTTTAATGATTACGTTTGAACTTCAATATGAGATGTGTTTATGTTTATTGTTATGTTTATTGTTTTGCAGGTACAAGGATGTAGAGCCAAGGTTAGACGTGTTGTAAAACACTTAAACGATGGCTGGACGTTATGTACTACGCGAAAAACAAGATCCAAGAGACGCTCTTCGTGCTGACGTCAGCAGCACGTTGAGTTGCCCTCGTGCTGACGTCAGCACGGAGACAAGTGGATTTGATGGATCGGGCTTGATTCACTTCGTGTGAAGCCCAAGTCCACACGAACTAGATTAACACAAGTATAAATACCTACCTATGTTACGAATTAAGTAACGAATTGGTGCAATTACGTCGAATTGTTGCAAGTGAAATCTCCTACACGAATTAACACTTCGTGTGTATCCTTAGGTTGATTAATTACTCATTAATTAACAAAAGGCTTTAGCAAACTAGTTATCTTAAGAGGATTCCGCACTCTTGACATAATAAACCACGTCTTGTTAACGATCAATACGCAATAGGGACTTACAATCTATGTTCGTTGTTTAAGACAATAACTTAATTACACTACTATAGCCGCCACTTTCCAGGGGGAACCTGGGTTCGAGTCTTGCCAAAGGCAAACTTGAGATAATCAGGGGATTATTAAGTGGTTGAGAATCACCTGGACACTAGCCTGGCTGGGGGATTAGTGGGTAACAAATGGTACATGGGATCAAGGGGTTCCCATCCAATTACCCTTTTTTTTAGGATATGTTTTACCTACAACTTGATATATATTTATCTTGTGTAAGAAACTCAAAATCATAAATTTGTTTGGTTAAAAATTTGTCATATAAAATATGTTTACTTAAGGACAATATCAACATTATAATTTAAAAATTTATCATATTAAATACATGTATTTGATTTGCGAAAAATCAAAACAATAATTTTTCAATAAAAGTACATGATTTAGGTTGATTTATCATTTTAAAACAAAACAAAATAAATCTAGTAAGCAAAAAGAACAAGTATGACCCAAAAGCCAAAACAAAAAGATTCCTTAAAAAAAATGGCCATGTGGCCCATTACTACTTTTGACCAAATTCAACTGAAAGTGCAGGGTGATCGATCGATTCAAGATTCCTACGACTATGTAAGTGCGGAATCCAAACATAATCGTTATTGAGGTAATTGAATGAAACAAACACGAAATTAATAAGAACAGGAGATAAAAACAGAATTCCTTTATCATTAGTCGAATGATTACAATGAATAAATCCGTTTACAATACATCTACGATGATTACGGATTACAATCAACGAGACGACTCTTGATAATCGAATAATATGGTGGACTTACGGACTGAGGTTTGCGCATACCTCAGCCTGCCGTGGATGACATCTGTCTAGACTAAAATCCCCCTTGAAACCGAAACCTAAGAACACTATATATAGGCTAGAAATGGGTTGGGCTTCAAACTCGTGGACCAAACACGTGCTACAGTAACACGTGATTGGCCAAACTCATGTTACTGTTCACACGAGTTTGTCCAAACTCGTGGTACTGTTTACACGAGTTTGTCCTGTTGTCTGGATAATCTCTGTAAAGTAACAGCCCTTTAATTGAGATGCATCGGACACAAATTGTGCACCAAAATGTGCACTAACAGTCTCCCCCTTGACCGATGCACTCAATTCATTCACCGATAATCATTAGCAATCGAAAACCTGCAAAAGCAAACTCCCCTTAACTAATGATACCGGGTCTTCTTTTGTTGAGACTCGATCTTCTGACACAACACTCTGATCTTCAAACTCCAAAATCTCTGTATCTCTGTGACAACCAACTAACCTAACACATCTCATTGTAGTTCTCCCCTCAACAGTAGCCATCTCCGAATTAAACATATGCAATCTTCTTCCTGCTTGGAACTTTGCTCGAGACATTCCTCGACTTGCTTAACCGGCATATAATAGAAGAAGTTGAATTTCCAACAATCAGCATCAAATCAATCAGCTCTCACAAAAATAAGAAACTCTGTAGCTTGAATCACAAACTGCAGTACCAAAAATCCTGTCTCAACTAGCAGCATCTGACTTTGTCTTGTACCTTCACAATTCCACCAACCACCCGAAGTCTTTCCTATCAGATCTCCCCTTCAGTTGTATACACCACCAAATATAAAGATCTTTAATCTCGCAATCACAATAAATGATCGCCTGATAATCATCTCTATTCTTGGAATATAAATAGGTTCAATCTTCAATTACTTAACAACAGATGACCAACTTCGTTGCTCTTAATATTTCGACAAAGTTTCCACAACTGCCATCTATTTGATACTTGAGCATATTTCACATTAAGTACACCATCATCTAAACACAGATCTTGGTTTGTCTCTCAAGTAGCACAAAATTTTACTCAGAAATCTGAAATTTTTTATCTCCCCCTTTTCTCTGCAAAATTCTGAAATCTAGCCCATCTTAGGTTTTAAATATCTCCCATTCTGGAGGTTCTTCAAAAAGCTTAGAGCTCACGACGGTTAAAACTCTTCGCCAAACAGGGTATATTCGTTTTCCCTCCAAATTTCCGAGGAAAAACACATTTACGTGAAACATTGGTATTCACGTAAATTTTATTTCTAAGGCTGTGGGAAAAATTTGATAATTGCCGAAAATTTTCATCCAAAACGTGCCGAAATCGCACAAAAACGGACCGAAAATTTTTCGAACGCTACCAAACTTCAAATCTCCATGAATCATGCCATTTTAATGATAAAGGAATTCTGTTTTTATCTCCTGTTCTTATTGATTTCGTGTTTGTTTCATTCAATTACCTCAATAACGATTATGTTTGGATTCCGCACTTACATAGTCGTAGGAATCTTGAAATTATCGATCACCCTGCACTTTCAATTACAATTGCGCGAGTTTACAACGAGAACGCTACCAAACTTCAAATCTCCATGAATCATGCAACGGCGCCAAAAACTTGATGTGTAATTTCGAGTCTTAAATTTATAACACGAACTACCTAGCTACTGTCTACTACACACTTGCGGGCAGTGTACCCGTTCGTATGCAATATAGTTACTTGGTAAGTACGAGGTCGAACACAAGGACTTTTATAAGCAATTGTTAAATACAATGATACAAAAATAAGGGGGGTTTTATGGCCGAATTGCCACGTTGCAAAAGTTAGTTAAGATTGTTAGTAATCCCGTAGGATTAATCGCAAGAGAATTTTGTTGTTTAAAACAAGAATTTAAAAAGATCATCTACCTCGACTCCATGACACATTTCATTTTGGTTGCATTAAGGTTAAAGCCAATTCAAATATGTTGATTCCGATAACTAAGTTAAGACAAGGAACTCACTAGTAGGCCTCCTAGCTCATTACCCTACCCGAACTCATTAACCAATTAATTCAATCCTAAAGATCCGGCTACCACCTTCCCTATTAAGATCTACCTATCTGATTAATTTGTTTTGTTATGATTAAACAATTTCACCTATCGATTCTACCAAACCGTTAACACATTGAACTCTCTTACCTATTGTTGTTTACCAACTCGCTACCATGAATTAACACCTATTGATTCTACCAAATCAACTAGAACAATGCACTCCGGGAATTAACTATCATTAAAACCATTTATACATTATCAACAAACAATAGAATAAATGATAAGAATTCAATACATTAAGATCTTGATGAAACGTTTAATAATCAACTTGAATTCAAAATAATATGCAACCAATATTCATTGTGTCATTTCATCTCAGTAGATGATGAAGTGTTTAGCCTGACATAATAATAAATAAGTCACAAATAGCAAAAGAAAGAATAAACATCTTGTACCAAAGTGTGAAAGACAATGAAAAGCTAAAGAAATCGATGATTGAATGCCTTGAAACTCTTGAGCAACCCTTAGATCTTGGAGAAGGTAAAAGCTGCTGAATATTGCCTCAAGAAACCCTAAAATCGCCTGAAAGTCGAAGTGTCTCCCTCAATGTACAATGAACTAAAGATAATCTATGGGAAATAGGTAAAAGCAAAAACAAAAGAAGAAAAGATCAGGAGAACTTGCCGGATGTTTGGTAATGTTCTTATGCTCGGTAGAATCGTCTCAAAATGAATGGGCGCTGAACTTACTGCCAGCATATGCACACGAATCGCTACCTTTCTAAATGCATAAAACACAACCAAAAGAAAGCTAAAACATCATCAGAACCTAAATATAAGAAATCACCAAGCCCTCCCCCATACTTATTGTTCAACCATACAAAATCAAATAACTAAACTAAGTGCGGAAAAGGAAATCGTTTAGGTGCCAACAAAGGCGATTACAAACCAAATGAAAAATAAAAATAGAAATGAGACATGCAACCAACAATGTCCGAAGCGCCAAGATCAAACCAACATGAACACGATGACTCAATGCCCAAGGTAACCGGCACCGCCATCAACAAACTCACCATCATCAATATCAAGATATCATGGAGGAGGAAAACAGAAAGGAACACTATCTGCTCCATCAGGATTACGGGCCTCTGCAAACCAATCTCCACTAGGAACAATGTTAGGAATACCCATCGTGGATCGACCTCCAGCCTCGTCTCCCTGTGGCGTATGGTAACTAAAGAAATCACCTCCATATCGAGGTGCACCGGTATAAGTACCAAAACCTGTAGCCTGGGTGGAAGGATCAAACTGGGGAGGCTGGTAAGTATACTCCTCCTGCTGATACCCCTGTTGAGGAAAAAGGTAATCAAAAGTACCCTGACTAGGAGGTACTAGCTCTCGAGGAGTATAGGTAGGAAGCTCAGGGCGCTCATCCTCCTCCACATCTCTGTACCGCTGCTCATACTGCTGCTCATACTGCCTCTGCCACATAGGACGAAAATGCTCCTGCTGATCCAAAATACGACCAAGCATACTATTAGCCGTCCGGGCATTATCAAGCAACATGTCCGTAGTACTCTCCAAGCCAAAAATCGACCCCTGCAAAGAAGAGAAATCAAAAGCAGATGATGAAGAAGAACCTCCCGCAAACTTGGGTGCACTAGAACCATCCTCCCGACGCCTTTTCCCAACAGGCCTCTGATCTTCAGGAAAATCACCAATAAAAACATCCTGACCATCCACCTCATAAATCAAACCAAACCCTGCTAAGTCACCCAAACCAAAACGAGCACAAGGAATCCTAACCAGAGCCCTGGTATTTCTTGCTGTATCATATCCCAACATAGCGTAAACATGAGCGATGAAATTCCCACAAACTATCCCCCGATCCTTATGGGAAACAAGATACTTAGCCAGAACATATGGCGCACAAGCATAAGTGTACGGAGAGCCCTCGTAGAATAACCTCATTAACCAGACATCAGTAGGCGAAACTTTATCATTATGATCAGAACGAATAAAAAAACAATAAGTAATCATACGATGAATGACCTTCAGAATAGGTACCTGAATTTCCGATACCTTGCTAACCGTCATAGCCAACTTACCACTACCCCCAATCTCAAACCAAAAATCCTTATTGCTCTTATCATTACCAAACCCGGTCACATCCTTATCATAAACTCCTTCCCGCAAAAACTCATAAGCATTAATCTCAGTTAACTCATTCCCCGAAACCATCCCAGTCAAATAGGCAAACTCAGGGACTGTGCAATGCCTTTGAGTACCCCCAGCACGAAAGTGAATTACTTTCCTTGTAAAAAAATCATCAAACTTCAAATTTGTATCTACCCTAAGGGTACTCAAAAACTCAAGACACCACTCTCTAACCGGTGTCATATCACAACTAAAAACGTTATCCCACATCTTGTAACTCTTAATATCACCATTAGCATTCCTATTCTTACAAGTTAACATTTTCTGAATTGGTTCTTTCAAATTCACTTTTTCGAAATCGGTCCACGATATAACCTTTGGTTCCAAAACATGTTTATACCGCAACTCCTGAAGTCGGTTCAAGTAATGCACTCTTTCATTCCCCGTCACACCAGGAAATTGCAACCATTCATGCGGCTCTACCGGGTGGCTTTTCACACCCAAAACAACTGAACCGTCTCGGTATTTGTAGTGGTCATTCGGGTCTGGTTCGGTAAAAGCGTATCCACGCGGAATTCCCGGAACAAACTCATTGCCACTTGACTCTGCAACTGCCTTTCCTTTCTGTTTCTATAATACAAAACATCAAAAGAAACAAACGTGAGAAACACGAAACAAAACAAACAAGATTTACCATTCTGCAGCCTTGGTGCGGCGCACCACTAACAAGGTGCGGCGCACCTTATCGATTTTCAGAAAAAAGTTTGCGAACACGAAACAAAACAAACAAGATTTACCATTCTGCAGCCTTGGTGCGGCGCACCACTAACAAGGTGCGGCGCACCTTATCGATTTTCAGAAAAAAAATTTGCCCCGATATGCGACGCACCTTCCAAATGGTGCGGCGCACTCAATCGATTTCAGAAAACAAACGTGAGAAACACGAAACAAAACAAACAAGATTTACCATTCTGCAGCCTTGGTGCGGCGCACCACTAACAAGGTGCGGCGCACCTTATCGATTTTCAGAAAAAAAATTTGCCCCGATATGCGACGCACCTTCCAAATGGTGCGGCGCACTCAATCGATTTCAGAAAACAAACGTGAGAAACACGAAACAAAACAAACAAGATTTACCATTCTGCAGCCTTGGTGCGGCGCACCACTAACAAGGTGCGGCGCACCTTATCGATTTTCAGAAAAAAAATTTGCCCCGATATGCGACGCACCTTCCAAATGGTGCGGCGCACTCAATCTGCAGAAGTAATATCAATACAAGTTGTTCGACAGAGAATCCAATAATTTTTGTCCATGGTCTTAAAATGGCATGATTCATGGAGATTTGAAGTTTGGTAGCGTTCGAAAAATTCTTGTAGGTCCTTGTGGACTGATCGTCAACGAGAACGCTTATAGTTATGACGAGAGTGCGGAATCCTCTCGTGATAACCCGTTTGCTTAATTATATTATCGTCTTTCGTTGTTGAAACAACCTAAGACCTTAAACGCGCGCGAGTTTACAATTGCACAGAATTTCCGTGTATTATCTAATATCACTATTTTCAAATACGTATTTTCAATTTGTATTTATACTAAACAGTACTAAACGCGTGCTAAATATGGACCGTATATATCAAGGCCCATTATCCATTAACAAACGCGTGTTAATATTGTAAACACGTGATGGCCACGTGTTTAGACAAACTCGTGTTACTGTAGCACGAGTTTGTATACACTTCATCTTGTCATCTTTTAAGTATACTTTAATACTCAAAACGTGACTAGTTTATCACTTGTATCTGTATGATATTTATAATTACACTCATACAAGTCGTAAACATTAAACATATCAAAATTCTGATCAATATGTAATCATTCACATTACTTAAGTCCAAATAACAAGTTTAAACAAAACATAAACATATACTGATCAAATCGCTGTTGCTGTTGTCAACAGAATCATGCACTTACAGTCTCCCCCTTGACATCAGCTACACGATTTCTTCAGTCTTGTAAAAACACTATCCATCAATTAACAATCTCCTGCTATTTGCATGAATATTAGCATGTAAACAAATACGCAAAATCTTCCTATATCTGCTTTCCTCAGTGGTCCATGAAGGAATAAACAGACATTCAGTGTCGTATAACCTTCTCTGATCATCTCTGGAAAGATTTACTATCTGCATAGGATCATATACGCGCAACAAAATAACTCTCTTATTTCTATCTCCATACATCATCGCTTCACCAGTATTCTTGTGAATCTCTCAGTGATCAAGTGTACTCAAAACATCTTGAGGCCATTTCTTTACTGGGACCTTCAGTACACGCTTAATCGATCTTTGAACAAATTCTATAGCGCCATCATCCTTTGTAACTTCCTTTAAGGATCTTGGCGTTATGAACACACTGGTTTTATCAAAATCATCATAGAATCTTTTCCTATAATCTTCTTGCAACTTTCCACTAAAGTAATTTGCATAACCATTATCACTAGGATTAACAAACCTTTTCCTTCCTAAATCCATTAAATCGGATTCACTAAGGCTTTTAAAATATCTTTTCAAAGGCTTTAAGTATTGACAACCATCATCTCTTTTAATAATAAACAATTTCAGCTCATTATTGAAAAACCAACTCAAAATAGTAGTAACATATGTATGAGCATCTCTATCACAAACAAAATCCCAAAAGACAGATGGTTTCATACCTTCTCCTACGAATCCTCTTGCTGGTATTCTTCTATCAATTTGATGTAAATGATCTTCATTCCTACTTGACACTGGATACTCTGTCACATCAAATTCCTTAGAATCTTCAATGCTCCAGCTTAGAGTAATTCCATCTTCATCATCTCCAACCTTGGTAAAAACCATAAAGTGTAGAGTTCTTGAACTTGGAATAAAAACTCGTTCATCTTGAGACTCTTGTTGATCTTGAGCTTGTGCTTGCACAAAATCATCATCCTGAAAAACATGAGTCCAATCCAAATCAGGAATCATCTCACCTTCTTCCAAACTTTCATCATCTTCAGAATCATCATGTTGAGCCTCAGATGTACCTGCACCAGCACCAGATGTGCTTGCAACATCCTTCTCTAACTCCCCCTGAGTTATTGCTGCTGTATGAGCTTCAGTTCTTGGCTCACCATCAGCATTAGCCTCATCATCATGATCCTCATCCTCTTTCCTCTTCAACTCAGTCTCCCTACAACCATCTCCCCCTTGAGCCAATAACTGCCTAAGCCTTTCTCTTAGTTCAGTACTTTGACGCTTTTCTTTCTCTAAATCAGCAACTAGCTTGGCTACTAACCCTTGCATGGTCTTCATTTGAGCTTCCAATGTAACAACTCGCATTTCCAGATGATTCACCTTGAATTGAGTCGACATTATCGGCGCAGGTTCAGAAGTAGACTCAACTGTTGGTCTAAAGAATGCAACTCCAGAAGGTCTAGTAGGAGGTCGTGGAGGAAATCGAGGAAGTCTGATCAACGGCGGTTGAAGTGGACGTAGAAGTGTCGTAAACGCAGTGCTTACAGGAACAACAGGTCTAATCAAAGCACTCTGCATATCTTCTTGACTTGATTCAGATTGGTATCAGAGCAGGAGAGGCTTTATGTCTCTGATTCGTGGTTTATTTTTAGGGTTTCTGAATGAAGAACATCGATCAGATCTGTATGATATTTATAATTACACTATGAGGGTGATCGATCGATTCAAGATTCCTACGACTATGTAAGTGCGGAATCCAAACATAATCGTTATTGAGGTAATTGAATGAAACAAACACGAAATCAATAAGAACAGGAGATAAAAACAGAATTCCTTTATCATTAGTCGAATGATTACAATGAATAAATCCGTTTACAATACATCTACGATGATTACGGATTACAATCAACGAGACGACTCTTGATAATCGAATAATATGGTGGACTTACGGACTGAGGTTTGCGCATACCTCAGCCTGCCGTGGATGACATCTGTCTAGACTAAAATCCCCCTTGAAACCGAAACCTAAGAACACTATATATAGGCTAGAAATGGGTTGGGCTTCAAACTCGTGGACCAAACACGTGCTACAGTAACACGTGATTGGCCAAACTCGTGTTACTGTTCACACGAGTTTGTCCAAACTCGTGGTACTGTTTACACGAGTTTGTCCTGTTGTCTGGATAATCTCTGTAAAGTAACAGCCCTTTAATTGAGATGCATCGGACACAAATTGTGCACCAAAATGTGCACTAACATCAACTTTTTTCTTTAAACATGAAATTTGAGTTCACTGTTAGGCCACACGGAGTGCCCCGATGACCCAAATAGGTACCAGACCAGTACCTAAGGGAACACCGCCCCATTTTACCGATACCGGTAGGATGGGGAGCGAACCGGGGACGGCCGTGCCGGTTTTGCTGCCGATTGATGACCGTTGGTGGCTTAAAAAATAAAAATTGATAAATCCATGGGGCCCACATCCAACGGTTAAATTCTCTCCTTCTTCTTTCTTTTTCCTTTTTTCCTTCATTTGTTTCTCCTTCTACTTCTTTCTTTCTTTCTTTTCTTCTTTGTATTATTTTCTATCACTCAACACCCACATACACATGGCAAACATGAACCTTTTTGATGTTAAGATAACGATGCAAAACCACATGGTCAACGACGACAGACACCGATCCGAAGTTAACAACGTCATTCAGAGCGTAACTGATAACAAAGCGGCTTACCAAGCTGAAATCGACCGAATTGAAGCTCCCGATCGGGTTCGTAGCGCCGCCAAAAATGAGTATGTTGTATATCTTCGAGGGAAGATCAATTGGCTGGATCAGATTATCTTTCAGCTTACCGTCGTATCTTCTACGTTCACAACCACACTAGACCACGCGGTATTCTGGCAAGGCAGTGTCGGTGGTCGGTATGTAGATTATCATACTGACCCGGGGGAGGAGTACGTATCTCCTCAACCGGCGACGCTGCCGGGTCTCCTGAACCCTATCGATACATTCATCGCAACGACGGCGACAGTACTGTGGACTCGGACTATTCCGAGTGTTAGGATTATGTAATGTTTTTCTATGATTTTAGTAATATTATGTAATGTTTTATGATTTTAGTAATATTATGTAATGTTTTATGATTTTAGTAATATTAGTTTTAATTTATCTAATGTTTTAAATAAAAGTTGTAATTATTTAGTTGAATAAAAATAAATAAAAAATAAATAAAATAGAAAAGGGTGAGAGGGGCGGGGAGGTATTCCCTGCAATTAGGGAGTGGGCGGGAAGGAGGAGAAAAAGCGGGAGGGGCGGGGAGTACTCCCCCACCCTTATTAATGCTTCGTATATATACTCAAATTTAAATGAAAAAGTAACCAACCAATATCTTATAATTTTAAGACCCCTAAATTAAAGCTAACAAAGGAAACAATCATTCTTAAAATATTTCTATACCAATTAAGGAGGCTGAGCCTGGCCTATCCACCTTTCTATGTAGTTCCACCCTGCCTGGTGGAATAATAAACGAAAATCAAAGATGATAATATATGCATGTATGAAAGTGATCATCGAATTACCGTATTTTCTAAGAGCATGGTTTTGGAATGGCAAAACACCGCTAGGAACATCACCGGAAAGCTCGATAGGCTTAGATTTGGCTTCAAGCAGCATCTTATATACCGTATTCTTTAAAGTCTCCATAAAAGAATCTGTATTTGTTTCCATTGAATCCTTGCCCCATCAAGTGTTTTTCCAGTCTTCTTGGTGTCACCCATAACATGTTGACCACCTTCCATGCACATACAACAACTAGTGTAAAACATGAGATTAAAGTGCGTTTATTATCGGACCCATCATCATATACTGTAACTATTATTATAAATTAGGGTTAAATGCAAATTTCGTCCCTGTGGTTTTTCGAAAAACGGCTTTTCATCCCTCCGTTAGTTTTTGAGTTTTTTTCATCCCTGTGGTATGACTTCCATTAAAAACCATTCGTCCCTGTCGTTAAGTCCCCCCACCTGTGGGGTATTTTCGTCTTTTTACCCACCTGCAACCTTTGTTCATCTTCTCCATTTATAGTTCTTCAAACCTCAAAATCTCAAAAAAAACATACCCCAAAACAAGAAAAAACAAAAACAAAAAAACTAACATTTAACATCATCATACAAATATATATAAATATTTATTTGTATATTTATATATATATTATATATAATTAATATATAATATATATATATATATATATATACTAGTCCTAATACCCGTACGATGTACGGTAGCTATATAGATTGTATCATAAAGAAATTCGAATATGCCTCATACATGATTCGTGACTCGTGAGTATGAAATAAATTGTGGTTAAAGTAAATGGATGATCGAAGTTAAATTATAATAAACAGTATTGATAAATATAATATATGTTTAGTTAGAGTTTTGATTTACCTTAAATTTTTAGAATCACATCAAAATCGGAACTTGTAAGCATAGTGGATGACGACAAATAGCCTTGTGATTTCAGATCGTAAACTCAAAATTTTGAAGTATTCATGTTAATAACTTATTATAATTAATATAAGTAATAGGAGTTGAAGAATTGAGGAAAAAAAGATAATTTATTAATGAGAAAACAATCAATCAAATAAGGTTATAATGTCTTTTGTATTAATAAGCCAAGAGTTAGAGTTTAATTCTAATTCTAATAAAGAAATTGAATTTATATACAACTAAAAAAGCTAATTTAACAAAATAAATAAATTAAAAGGACACGTGTCGATCAAGGATTATGCCACGTGGCGTTTTAAGAACATGTCAATCCTGTTTTAGTTTATTGGTAGATGGTTAAAAATATATATAGTTTAATCAATTAAACAATAATGCTTAATAGATTTTAACAAAGTCTGTTCTGATAAGCGAGTAGCTTTCTCATCTCAGGAACAAGTCGACTAAGGCGATGGGGCGTATCCTAATTCCAATCGTTGATCTAATAATAAAAAAAATCATACCAACCACCACCGTCGCAACACCTACTCCAAACAACCACCGCCACCCACCTCAAACCACCTCCATCTACAACCACCACCTCCACCACAGTCAACCGTCGCCCACCTTGCCCACCAGCTCCGACCACCAGTCACGATATCAAGATCTAAAAATATCTTGATTTCTAAAATCTCCAAATCATATTACTTATGAACCCTAAATTTCAATAACAAAACAATTATCAATTATACCTTAGATGGGATTGAAATGGCTGGGAAACCATTGTGAAAGAGTTGTGATGGAAGAGTTGAGATTGTATAGCATATCCCTGGGTTTGTTTTGAAGATGTAGAACATGGGTCAAAAGAGGAAAATGAAATATGATGATGATTAAATGTTAGTTTTTTTGTTTTTGTTTTTTCTTGTTTTGGGGTATGTTTTTTTTGAGATTTTGAGGTTTGAAGAACTATAAATGGAGAAGATGAACAAAGGTTGCAGGTGGGTAAAAAGACGAAAATACCCCACAGGTGGGGGGACTTAACGACAGGGACGAATGGTTTATAATGGAAGTCATACCACAGGGATGAAAAAAACTCAAAAACTAACAGAGGGATGAAAAGCCGTTTTTTCGAAAATTTGGCGTTCTCTACATAAATGCGTGTTATATATAACTCGATCCTATATATAAATGGATTAAAAAAAATGTTATCACGTGTTAATGATGGATATCATTTATCTGCTTTTGTTTACTTTAACATGAGGTCTCATGTTTCATGTATTCTGTTTAACATGATGAAGTATGTTTCAAGATATCAAATTAAATAAATAAATCTCAATTAGAAGTAAAGAAAATATTTAGGAACAGAATGAATGTATCATTCTTTTCTTTTCTTCGTTTTTCAAGACATTTCACTTGAACATTGTTTATACATTATTCTTTGAATCCAGCTGGGTATGCTGTAACAGATTAATTCAAATCAACAACATACTCCGTATATTACATATAATAATTCAACAATCATACTACAAAAAGAACGTAATTTTAATTTTAATATGGATATAAGATTAATACATATGCAAGCTTTATAACCATAAATCTTCACTTAGCTAGATTATTTAAATTTTGATAATCCATTTTCATATCTTTATTATCTATTATCATATATACGAAACAAACTTAATTAGCTGTATAGGTACATATTTCTGCCATTCAAAGAAAAAAATTAAGTACATATTAAAATTAAGAACTAAATACACATATATATCTCAAACTAGGTCTTTTACCCGCGCCGCGGCTTTTGAAGTGATTTTTAAAAGTTAATTAAATTTGGTTTACTTAACATAGTGTTAATGTGTTGCGCGGCGTCGTTTTTTTGCAATCCTATGCCCTAACGGTCATGGCAATCTGCCGGATGAATTCATTGAAAAGAGATTGGGATTTGTTTCAAGTTATTAGGTTATTAGTATTTCTAAGAGTTGTGATAAAAGTAAAAGGATATAAGCAAGCATCAGATACATCATAATTACATATATGAAACATATAACAAAAAACTCTACACACATTACTACAACTCACTCCATCATTCTGCAATATAAAAACTCTACACAAAGACTACCAACAATAATTGCCCAAAACCAAAAAACCTTTCATTAAACCCATTGGTGCCACAATAGATGAATAGATAGACCACAACAGAAGTCCAATTGTAGCGTCTTTGTTTTGGGTCAAAAATCTCATGCTTCTAATCTTGTCGAAAACACTTGAGTGATCTATTTATGCTAGAGGGTAAAATCCTAATGACTGCAATAATTATATACTGTCAATAATGGAACTCCATACCACCATTAGTCGAGTGCAGCCAGTAACCAAATCAAATACAACTATTTGGAACGAATCTTTGCATACTACTTTTAAATTTCAGTAACAAAAGTAATCAGTCGGATACTTTTTGTTTTTATCATGTACAAACTACCACAACTATCTAATACTATACTAAAACAGGATTCTGAAAAAGTATTTGGAGCCACCAGAACCCTTCTTGGGACCAAATTCCCGCCCACTCCTCTCTTTACGCGTTTTCCTTATTCTTTTTATTGGTTTTATTATTATTATTATTATTAAAAAACTAAATTTAATTATTTTCCCTATTCTTTTGTTCTCTTCCCTGGAAATCTTCTCAAAGAATATTGTTAACAATAATTAATCATGGAGGCTTTGTTAATAGATCTATCACTCTCTTTTCGATCTATAGTTCTATCTTTTCATTAAATCACTTCAAGATATATAATTTGTTTCTATCTTCAGGCCAACAACAATGGAAAAATATTAAATCATCTTTTGTTTTAGCTGATTAGGGATTTTATCTATAGATTTTGATCTCTTCATGGTTGTTTCAGGAAATCCCCTCGTTTGAAATCAAGGAGTATGTGCGAATTATATATTTCTTGACTATTCCAGCCTTACATGTATTTTTTTATTATAGCAATTTCAAGCTTCTTTCTTTATTTTTTATTCCTGCAAATTGAAAACATTAAAATTATTCTAAATTGTGTTTGATTATAATTTGGTTTTATTATTTAGAGTTAATTACACTTTTGGTCCCTGTCGAGGGTTAAAAATTACCATTTTCATCCCTACCTTTCATATATTACCGTTTTGGTCCAAAAAACTTTGCTCCGTCAACGCTTTTGGTCCAATTCTCAAAACGGACGTTAAACATGCATCACGTGACCTACACGTGATGAGTATTTTAGTCTTTTTACTCTCACATGGACCAATACTATAATTAAAAAAAACATATTTTCATTCTCATGTGACCTGCATCACATCATCATCAATCTATATTCACCATTATCCATCTGCATATGTATGTATATCTATATCTAACACAAAAAAGTTTCCAGATCTACAAATCAACCATTATCCATTATCTCAATCTATATTCATATCTATATCGATATGTATATCTATATGCCTATATCAAACTACATATAATTATACATATGTATGTATATCTAAATCTAACACAAAAAAGTTTCCAGATCTACAAATCAACCATTATCCATTATCTCAATCTATATTCATATATATATATATATATATATATATATAATCTCCATATATTATATATATATATATATAATTTTCCAGATCTATAATCTTTATACCCCATCATTGTCATCTCAATCTATATATATAATGTATATCTATATTCATATTCATAATTTCGGATCAAAATTCCATATCATCATCACCAAATATTCATATCTATATCCCATATAATCATATGTATTTTTTCCAGATCTATATTCCATATATTCATATGTATATTTTCTAGAACTTCAATCAAAAGGAAAAAAAGTGCAACCTCCCTCTCACTAAGCAGCTGACCAGAAAACAAATAGGGACAGAAGGAAAACGAGATGGTGTTGGTGTCTTGCTTGAAGTATTTCCTCTGCTGGGTCTCGTTCTCTTCTTGCGGGTCTAATCGAAACAAGGGAGAAATTGGTGAGTGTTTTTTGTGGTGTGTGTTTCTTATTGGAGACTCAAAAGAGAGCAGAAAGAGGTTATTCAATTGTGTGTTCAAGGTGATTCATGGTGGCTTTTGACTAGAAATAGGCTTCAATTATAACTTATCAAAAATAAAGAGAAATTGGAAGGAAGACTTGTTGCTACGTAATATTGGGAGAATGTGCATTTTTGGGTCTTTCTTTTTTGTCCTATCTTTTTTTAACTTTTACTTTTATAAAGTTTGATAGTTTTATGTTTTGATGTAACAACAATCTGTTAATATTTGGTTGCGATAATTCTGAAAAAAGAAAGACAAAATAGATTGATTATGGTATATATGAGAAAGATAGATTATTGGTATTTTATATAAAAAAAATTGTTTTGAGAATAGTTGTTAAAGTTCTGGTGATGTTTAATGGTGATGATAGAAAATAATAGAGTTTAGAGTTAATTACGTTTTGGTCCTTTGGTAAGAAAAAGACTAAAATACCCATCACGTGTAGGTCACGTGATGAATGTTTAACGTCCGTTTTGAGAATTAGACCAAAAGCGTTGACGGGGCAAAGTTTTTTGGACCAAAACGGTAATATATGAAAGGTAAGGATGAAAACGGTAATTTTTAACCCTCGACAGGGACCAAAAGTGTAATTAACTCTATTATTTATATATATGTAGAATATGTACTCCAGCCATTGATGTGCTGATATGATCGATTAAGAAATGTTCTGAAGTTCGTTTGAATTCTAATTTTTGGTTTTACATATCAATTATTTGTGCTTACGGCTCATTAAAATTTATTTCTTTTAATCAACCTTTTGATTTGGTGCAGTTTTATTATTTTTTAGTTTTGTTGCCAATTATACTCTGTTATAAAGTGTTTCTTGATATGGGTATTTTGGAATTGGATTTTTATTTTGTCATTTAGTACATTTTATAATTAAACTATATATGTGTAAAGCTTTGTTATTTATATTCATCAGAGAGAAAGATCCCTTATTTCGGTTTCTATATGTTGATTTTATGCGTAAAGTTTTAAACTTTAATTAGTGAATCTGGTGGCCGTGATGCTGTCTTTCCTTTTAATTATCCGACACATATGTCACTAACTAATTTTTGTGTTTTTTTTGTTGCTTTCTGCACATAGGGTGGCAACAACCTTTCTCCTGCTGAGGTAAGTACCTGGTGTTTGAGAACTCGAACTTTGGACTGCAGTTTGAAACCCGCAAGAACAGTGGGAATTTTAATGTGTACAAAGTTATACCAACTTTTTTGATTTATTGTTTGCTTGTGTTTCAGCCAAATGCACAAGTTTCACCTTCGAAAAAAGGGTTCCATTTGTTGCGAAAAAAGGGTGTCGTTTGTTGTCACTGATGTTGCAAGATGGGTACTTGCAGGGCTGTTTTGAAAGTGTTTGTTTTGACTTCTCAGTCCTTTATGTAGGTATCCTTTATGGTGGCATGGCTTTTGTACTACTTTTCTGTGAAGTCTAATAATAATAATGCTAATGGAGTATCACTTGGTCATAGAGAGCTTGAAAAATTACTTGAAGATGTTAGATAGTGGTTGCTGCAAATCCTCTTAAATTAATCGTCCAAAGACCATGGAATTTAAAGTCCAAAATGGGTGATTTTTAAAGTTGGTCATATCTATTGACGTATATGCATTATCTAATACTTATGTTGTATATCTATGCCCAACATAATTACATTGTATTTGTTTTAGCTCTTTTGTTTTCGCTACATTCGTCTTTTATATCTATTATACATATCTCATGTTCTAAAAATATGCAAAAGTGATTAGATGATGATACTATGGTTTTTGTCGCGATCAAACATTGTAATGGTTTTGGTCTTTTGGTATATTTATCAATATACTAATAATGTATGACATGCTCTTCTTTGAGTTTTAAAACTTTTGGTGATAAATGAGTTCTATTTATACCTTTACAAAGTGGGGATATATTGTTGGAATAAAATTATATGATTCGTATATATAAATAAGTAAATAATGAAAATATGATCAGAGATTACATACCCGATGATCCAGTGGATGAATTGAACAGGTTAGCCATTAGGATTGTCGGGTTCCCAAATTAAGATGATTGTATTATAATGGGATTGAAGGATTCAGTTATGTGTTTTTGGTATATTTATCAATATACTAATAATGTATGACATGCTCTTCTTTGAGTTTTAAAACTTTTGGTGATAAATGAGTTCTATTTATACCTTTACAAAGTGGGGATATATTGTTGGAATAAAATTATATGATTCGTATATATAAATAAGTAAATAATGAAAATATGATCAGAGATTACATACCCGATGATCCAGTGGATGAATTGAACAGGTTAGCCATTAGGATTGTCGGGTTCCCAAATTAAGATGATTGTATTATAATGGGATTGAAGGATTCAGTTATGTGTTTTTGTTATATATTTTGATGAGAGAATGCACATATATATATAATAGGTGTGTAGTGCAGCGGAAGCGTGATACACTATCTGTAATCACTCTACACTATCTGTAATTCTCTTACGTCAGAGAATTACAATTAATGTATATTGTAAATGTATCACTCTTCACCATCTGTAATTCTCTTACGTCAGCCGACGTTCCAGTAAATAATGGAAGCGGCACTGACAGGTACACACATTTAATGTATTTACATATTTAATCCTGGTGTTTAATATATGTGCTTTATTAGTCTCTCAAGTTCCAATCACCTAGTGGGAAACCCTATACTACGTCTATAATAGTAAATACGCCCATCGTATATTTACCAGACATAGGGATTTTAGTTATCGTCAATTATCATATCATGTAGGATAAATGATCTGTGACGGTCACATTTAATGTGGTTCCAACATTCTCCCACTTGACCAAGCGATCATTTATCTATGAGTATTGTTAAGTCCGGCCGGGATAATACTCATTTTGTTTTAAACCGAAATCATAGCCAATAAGTACAGTCGTAGAGTAGAACATCAACTCAGGACCCCCACTAGTCAAACTATGACTCAAATTTAAAACTAATAAGCAATGATTAATTGACTTAGACAAATTTTGTTACGATTAGATCTACACACAGTTATGCGCCTAATGTGTAATTTAGTAGACAAACAAAATTTGAATAATGAGGAAAATTTTTTATTAATAATAATAATGACCAATAAGTACAATATGCTATTACATTAAGTCTTTTATAACCCCCATCTTCGAGACATGTCCTACGAAGACTTTAGGAGGAAGACCTTTGGTCATGGGATCCGCTAGCATGTCATTTGTACTTATGTACTCAATACAAAGAACATTTTCCTCAACCCGTTCTCGTACGAACAGATACTTTGTATCAAGGTACAGCCCAGCGCCAGTTGAACTGTTACTGTTCGAGAAAGTTACGGCAGCTGAGTTATCACAGTAAAGCTTCAATGGTCTTGAAATGGAGTTGACGATTTTGAGTCCACTAATGAGGTTCCTTAACAACATACCATGGCAAGTTGCATTGTACACTGCAATATATTCAGCCATCATTGTGGATGTTGCGGTCAGTTTTTGTTTATGACTCCGCCAAGATATGGGTCCGCCAGCTAACATGAAAATATATCCAGAAGTGGATTTCTTATCTTCTTTGCTTTTAGCAAAGTCTGAATCAGAATATCCTACCACTTCTAAGTTGTCACTTCTTCTGTATGTCAGTTTGTAATCTTTGGTCCCTTGCAGATATCGTAGAACCTTTTTAGCCGCTTGCCAGTGAGCTAATCTAGGATTAGATAAGTAACGGCCAAGCATTCCGACAATATAAGCGATATCTGGTCGCGTACAGACCTGAGCGTACATTATGCTCCCAACTACTGACGAGTAAGGTATCATCCTCATCTGCTCCTTTTCAATCTCAGTGCTCGGAGTTTGGAAAGATCCAAATATATCTCCCTTTACTACCGGAGCTACAGTAGGAGTGCAGTTCTGCATGTTATAGCGTTCTAATATGCGTTCAATATAGCCCTTTTGTGAGAGACCAAGAACACCATTACGCCTATCTCGATGTATTTCGATACCTAAGACATAAGAGGCATCACCGAGATCTTTCATGTCGAATTTTTTAGAAAACATTCGCTTCAACTCATGCAATAAATCCAAGTTGTTACTTGCTAGTAGAATGTCATCTACGTACAAAACAAGGATTGCAAAATTACTCCCACTGATCTTGAGATAGGTGCATTGATCCACTTGATTTTTCAGGAAGTCTTGTGATTTCATGACTTCATCAAATTTTAGGTACCATTGTCTTGATGCTTGCTTCAACCCGTAAATGGATTTCTTTAGCTTGCAGACCATGTGATCTTTACCCTTTGGAATAAATCCTTCAGGTTGTCGCATGTATACGTCTTCTTGCAAGTCTCCATTTAAGAAAGCAGTTTTGACGTCCATCTGATGTAACTCTAAATCAAAATGAGCTACGAGCACCATAACGATCCTTAGGGAATCTTTACGAGAGACAGGAGAAAAGGTCTCTTGATAATCGATTCCGGCCTTTTGAGTATAGCCTTTCGCAACCAATATTGCCTTATAGCGTTCGACGTTTCCTTTCGGGTCTAATTTGGTTTTAAAGACCCATTTACAACCGACAGTTTTGGATCCTTCAGGAAGTTCAACCAATTCCCAAATGTCATTATGCTTCATGGAATTAAGCTCTTCAATCATGGCTTCATTCCACTGAGTAGCCTGATCACTATTAATGGCTTCTCGATAGGAAGTTGGATCAGTAAGCTTTCCCATGTTCTCAACTTCGGAAATGAAAGTAATATAATCATCCATATTAACGGACCTGCGAGGTCGGGATGATCTCCGGAGTTGATGTTCGGGTTCAGTAATGGAAGGTTCTGCATTTTCAATCTGGGATCAGCAGGTGGATCAGTGAAATTAGGAGCAGCGTTGTGTACAAGAGGAATTATCGGAGGAATAATGGGAATAACCGACGTATTGTTCCCCCCCGCTTCTTGTACATTTTGCAAATCTAATTCAGGATTTGTCGTGCTCCCACTGATCTCTGAATTCTCGAGGAAAGTGGCATGCATTGTATCCATGATTCTTGTAGTATGGGAAGGACAGTAAAACCGATAACCTTTGGAGTTATCAGGATAACCAATAAAGAAACAAGTAATGGTTTTGGAATCCAGTTTCTTTAAATTAGGGTTATAGAATTTTGCTTCAGCGGGACAGCCCCATACTTTCATATATTTTAAGCTCGGTTTCCGACCTGTCCAGATCTCATGAGGAGTTTTAGGGACAGATTTTGAGGGAACCCTATTGAGTATATGAACGGCTGTTTTTAATGCCTCTGTCCAAAGGAATGTAGGGAGGTTAGTGTTAGCAAGCATACTTCTCACCATGTCCATTAAAGTTCGGTTTCTCCTTTCAGCAACACCATTTTGTTGCGGAGTACCAGGCATGGTGTATTGGTTAATTATGCCCTGTTCCTTACAAAAGTTATGGAAAGGACCAGGAGCTTGACCAATATCCGTATGTTTACCGTAATACTCACCTCCTCTATCTGATCGAACCACTTTTATTTTTCGACTTAATTGATTTTCAACCATTGTTTTAAAGTCAATAAAAGTTTGTAATGATTCAGATTTATCTTTGATCAGATACAGGTGCATATAACGTGAATAATCATCATAAATGTAATAAATGATGTATGTCCAGTTATTGATGCGGGATAGGGTCCACTGATATCAGTGTGAATTATTTCCAACAAGTTGGAACTTCTGATGGACCCTTTCTTATTCCCCTTAGCCATTTTGCCTTTAAGGCACTTAATACATGTTTCAAAATCACTGAAATCAAGAGATGGTAAGATTCCATCTTTAACGAGACGTGTCATGCGATCTCGAGAGATGTGGCCAAGACGTTTATGCCACAACATGGAGGAATTCTCTGATTGTTTAGGTGATTTTGTCTTTGTTTTAGTTACGTCATCAATATTAAGTGACAACAAAGATTGTGAGAAATTATTATCCAGTTCTAATTTATACAGTAATCCATCCAAGAAACCACGACCAAGTAGTTGGTTATTAAAAGTAATGGCAATCTTGCCGCAACCATGAGTTATTACATAACCTTCAAGGTCTAGTCTAGAAATAGATACAAGGTTCCGAGTTATCCTTGGAACATATAAGGTATCTGCTAGTCTAATACACTTTCCGGTGCTCATATGTAAATTATAAGTCCCCATGGCTTCGACTTCTAATAGATCACCGCTTCCAACTCTAAGTTTTCTTTGGCCCTTTGGTAGCTTCTGGATTGTATGGAATCCCTGCATTGAGTTGGTTACATGAACCATAGAACCAGAATCACCCCACCATGTATTAATTGGAACATCAGTAGTAAAGGAATCAAATATTACATATAATACGTTACCTTTCTTAGCCAGCCATTCCTTGAATTTAGGGCAATCCTTTTGACTGTGGTCTTTGCCACGGCAAAATTTACAGTTCTTGCCAGTGAAGGAGTTGGAGCTGGAGGCAACAGCACCCGGATTAGCCTTTTGGACCTTATTTTAATTATTCCTTTTACCATGATTAGCCTTCCTTTTATGGGAGTTAGTGGTGGTGGTAAAGTGAACAGATTCAGGTTGTCTCAGCTTCAGGCGATCCTCCTCTTGTACGCACATGGCGATAAGTTCACCCATTGACCATTTATCTTTCATGGCATTGTAATTCACCTTGAAAGGGTCAAATCGTTCGGGTAAGGAGGTCATAATGAAGTGGACAAGGAAGTTGTCAGAAACTTCCATTTCAAGACTCTTGAGTTTATGAGCCATATCCTGCATTTTCATGATATGTTCACGAACACCACTAGTCCCTTCATACTTAAGAGTCAGCATTTGAAGCATTAGGGAACTTGCATGAGCCTTAGATGATCCCTTAAATTGATCCTCAACAGATTTGAGGTAAGTCTTGACATTGTCAGAGTGTGGGATCGCACCTCGGATACTGACACTAATAGAGTTCTTGATCATCATTAATGCTAAGCGATTTGATTTCTCCCACTTTTCAAATTCTGCCTTTTGAGTAGCTGTTGAGGCTTCAGTAATGGCAGTGGGTTCATCAAATCGAAGTGCATAATCAAGGTCATATAAGCCCAGACCTAGCAGCATTTGCTCCTTCCAGGAAGTGAAGTTCGCACCCGTAAGTGGCTCAATGCCAAAGTTCGGTACTATAGTGGAAATAAGGAGGATATATTTAGGATGCTAATTATAGAAGATTATTATAGTGACAGTGTTAGCTATATAAGGCGGAGTAAATAATGTCTCTGAAGTAATGGAACTAAAGTAATGCCTAAAATAAGTAGGCTTGAAGTAATGTTCCTTAAAGTAATGAGACTAAGACCATTATTGTTACGAAGCTAGTGATAGATAAGCCTATTGTAAACACCAAAACAATAAGCTAAAATAAGGCTCGACTTGGATGTTACATCACCTTTGGGCAGAAGTAATATCCAAGTAAACAGGAGCATTAGGGGCATGCGACACAACACTTTATCTTTTGACCTTTGGGCACAAAATCAAGCATCGCGTATATTATGCATGCAAAAGAAGTTCTTTTGACACATGGTTATATTAAATCACCTTTGGGCAGAATTAATATACACAATGTTTATTAGGCAAAAGAAAAATTGCAACATGAAAATCACATTTGACCTTTGGGCACAAATAGTGAAACCATGTATATTATTGCAAAAATGTACGTGAGTTTAAGTTCTTTAATGGTAAATAAAAATATCCTCAATGTTATGGACATTTACCAAATAATATATTTTAAGAACTTTTAATACCGAATAATAATTAAGAGTCTGCAATAATTGTGTAAATTAGGATCACTAATTATGTGCCAAACCGCTAATAATTTAAGTAGTATATTATGTTTTGCACATATACTTTTCCAGAACGTGAGTCATCATACACCGACAGCCATTTTCGAAAGCATATTATCTTCGGCTTTTGTGAACGAAAAAGAAGGCAGTTTTTCATTATTTATAGAGGAGACCACATATTATATTGTAATGGCCCTTCAATTAGTACTTATGGGTTATAAAAGCAAAATATAAATATATATATATATTATATATATATATATATATTATATATATATATATATATATATATATAAAATAAATAAATTTAAAACTAATGATAATGATATAGGGGAGTATTGGAAATCTAATCCACCGAAAGCAATTATTCCCTTCCTTTTTTATAACCCTTTTGTCTCCTTGTCTACCACTTTAATATATATTACTACTATATTTTTCACTTTCCAGCTAGTTGCCAAGAATTATTGACTTCCTTTCCATCATTTTTCTTTACATAATAATCAATTTATTTATCAATTATTAGATAACAATGACTAATAAAGATTATAAAGACATAAGAAAGTAGAGAGAGTAGGAGAGTTCTTATATTATCGAGATGTCTCTAACCATGATACATGGCCACTATTTATAGGGCTCAAGTAATCCTACAAACATAAATGAAATGTAGGTTATGTACATATGGATAGTCACAATGTAAATATTACATTTATAACACTCCCCCTTGACTATCCATTTTATACGCATAATGCTGCCTCGTTAAAAACCTTGCAAGGAAAACCCAGTGGGACAAAACCTTGCTAAGGGAAAAAGAGTGCAACGCGTATTTACTCCCCCTGATGATAATCAGTTAAGCTCCTTGAGTCGACGCATCCCAATCCCATGCACCAATTTCTTGAATGTAGAGGTCGGAAGTGATTTGGTAAACAAGTCTGCCAAGTTTTCGCTGGAACGGATTTGTTGGACGGTAATATCTCCATTCTTTTGCAGATCATGTGTGAAGAAGAACTTTGGTGAGATGTGCTTTGTTCTATCACCCTTGATGTACCCTTCCTTTAATTGTGCAATGCATGCTGCGTTGTCTTCGTGTAAAATTGTCGGTCCTTCATCTCTCGAAGATATGCCACAGGACTCACAAATGTGTTGTATTACAGCCCTTAACCAGACACATTCTCGACTAGCTTCATGAATCGCCAATAATTCTGCATGATTTGATGATGTCGCTGTGATTGTTTGCTTTACAGAACGCCATGAAATTGCGGTACCTCCACTTGTGAATAGATATCCAGTTTGAGATCGTCCAGTGTGAGGATCAGATAAATACCCTGCATCTGCATAACCAACCAAACTTGTTTTTGATTGGTTTGTAAAATACAAACCCATATCTTTTGTACCTTGAAGATATCGGAAAATTTGTTTTACCCCATTCCAATGCCTTCTTGTTGGGCATGAACTATATCTTGCCAATAAGTTTACCGAAAATGATATATCTGGTCGCGTATGGCTAGCAAGAAACATTAGTGCACCAATTGCACTTAAATATGGTACTTCTGGACCAAGAATTTCCTCTCCATTGCTCGCGGGTCGGAATGGGTCTTTCTCAACATCAAGCGTCCTTACGACCATTGGGATACTCAAGGGATGTGATTTCTCCATGTAAAACCTTTTGAGTAGTTTCTCTACATATGTTTCTTGGTGCACAAGGATTCCACCCTTGAGATGTTCAATTTGCAACCCGAGACAAAACTTCGTCTTTCCGAGGTCTTTCATTTCAAATTCCTTTTTTAAATATTCAACCGCCCTTTGAAGCTCCCCCGGAGTTCCAATTATGTTCAAGTCATCAACATATACGGCAATTATCACGTACTCCGGTTTTGACCTTTTCATGAAGATACACGGGCATACTGAATCATTTTTGTAACCTTCTTTCAATAAATACTCACTAAGGCGATTATACCACATACGCCCAGATTGTTTCAGCCCATATAATGATTTATTTAATTTAATTGAAAGTTGTTCTCGAGAACTTGATGTACATGAATTTGGCAATTTGAATCCTTCAGGGAGTTTCATGTAAATATCGGTATCAAGTGAGCCATAGAGATAGGCTGTTACAACATCCATTAGACGCAGATCAATCCCTTCTTGTATTACCAGACTAATAAGATAACGGAAAGTTGTCGCATCCACCACTGGAGAATATGTCTCCTCATAATCAATCCCAGGTCTTTGCGAGAATCCTTGTGCTACCAATCTTGCCTTGTATCGGACAATTTCATTTTTCTCATTACGCTTTCGTACAAAGACCCATTTATAGCCGACAGGATTTACACCTTGAGGTGTATGGATCACCGGTCCAAAAACTTCTCGTTTATTTAGGGAATCTAATTCTGCCTTGATTGCGTCTTTCCATTTTGGCCAATCATTTCTTTGTTTACATTCATCAACAGATTTTGGTTCTTGATCCTCATTGT
>CM067172.1:115393405-115420905 GCA_034093135.1 Erigeron breviscapus
AGCGCCCCTTACCCAACTAGAAAGCCCCACAACGCGGGGCCAGAACATTCATAGTTTGTCATAATTCACGCTTTTAAAACTATCTAATTATATATAACATTTAAGGACATGCTTATCTATAGTATACTTTTAAAGTTTTTAATATTTACCACTAATCTTTTAGGTTTTTCAACTTTAGTCACATGCATAACTATAGTATAATTTTAAGGTTTTTAAGATCAATATGGTGTACTCTACAAATGCTGAAGTACATACCAAATCTTCCTATAACAAATGAACTACCTATTTCTCACAATAAAGTAACAAAATCACTCGATCAATGTCTTTTTCACTGTTCCGAACTATGACTACCTGTCTACAAATCAATAAAATCTGAGATAATTTGTAAATCATTATCTGTGGGTCGCTTAGCAACCAATCTTCCTGTAGCCTAACATTAACGTCCCTGCAGTTACACATTTGAGAAATCAGAAAACGCACAGTTGATAATCAATATACGAAAGCAAATATTGGGCCCGATGGGCTAAAAAAAATAATCAAAATTAGTAAGTAAACAACCCCAATCTCCGCCTGTTTGAACCGCTTTTGAAAAAGGCATGTTTTGACATCGCCATTCGGTTACCTCTATTAAATAAATCAGCACACCTCAGGCATGTTGAACATACGCTTTCATAGTTGTTACAGCTTAAGCGCCAAAACCAGGTCCCAAATGCAGTAGGGGTTTTTAGAATTTGCAACAAAGAAAAGTTATATTACTCATAAACCTTGACACCGTCTAATTATAATTGTAAGAGTATTTTGTATTGTATGTATTAATAAATCAAGATTACAAGGGGAATATAAATAGGAAAGACAAGTTACAAACACAACCCTCTAACTAATGGTAATTAGCAACCCTAGCATAAACATATAACTTAGCCAACAAGTAATGTCTTTGATAAGCACTAATACGCCCCCTCAAGCTGAGGCCTGGGAACCACCTGCAGCTTGGACCTCAACAAGATAAAACGATCTGTAGAAAGAGGCTTGGTAAAGATATCAGCAATTTGATCTCCAGTGTGAATAAAGCGAACACATAAACCCCCCGTAGCAACCTTCTCCCGAACAAAATGATAATCAATCTCCACATGCTTGGTGCGAGCATGAAACACAGGATTAGAGGAGAGATAGGTTGCTCCTAGATTGTCACACCACAGAACTGGAGGAGTCGAAGAGACAAAACCAAGTTCACGCATCAAAGATTCAAGCCACATAATCTCAACAACGGTATCACCAACTGCTTTGTACTCAGATTCAGTAGACGAGCGAGAAACCGTTTTTTGTTTCCTAGCCATCCAAGAAACTAGATTACAGCCCAAATAAATAGCAAAGCCACCAGTAGAACGTCTGTCAACAGGACAGCCAGCCAGCCCAATCAGCATCAGAAAAAGCTGCCAAGTGATTCCAAGATGCTTCTGTGAGTCCCAAAATATATAGATGATTAACAAACCCGACTGGCAAGTACAACTAATCTTGATGGACAAGTTCAGTTTACGATCCAGATAAGGATAACAAGAAACAATTGACAATATGAATAATGCAAGAACAAATGGCAGAAACTATATAAAGATATATATAAATATAATCAAGTATACAGCATTGAGACACGTTGTTTTCTAATGTATTTGATTTATTGATGTATAAACAAATACAAGGATTGTTGCGGAACAAAGATAAACACCAAAGTGTAAGTATCTAAACAATCCTGAAATACAAGTGATCTAATTGACTTGGAAATACTCGTAAGTTTACTTAGAGTATATCTCACAAGTTGCAATGCAAAGTTTCAAGCTTTTTGCAAGTTATGAGAAGACTTTGTATTTATAGACCAAGTCCATGATGACATGGACAAGATCGTACAAAGTGGTTGTGAGCATTTAAGGAATTAAACCATAATTCCTTACATGCTGTACTTGGAAGAGTATATAAGTCACTTGATGTGACTTATGGTACTAGGTTCCAAGCCTATACTTTGTACCTTTTATTAATAGATAAATCTATTAACTGGATAAAGGTGTAAAGTAAAAGTCTTCCTCGTAATCAGTGTAAAGTGTTGTAAATACTTTACACTGAGATGCTTCAGTCTTCGATCTGGTAGAATCACTCTGATGCTCGCTTCTGAGGTGATTCTCTTCTTCATACTTCAGTCTTTGACTTCAGAATGAATGCTTCAGATTTGTCTTGATCTGAACTGAAGTGAAGCTTCAGTGAAGGAATTCTGAGACATCTCAGAATTCTGATAAAACGTCTTCACTAAACTTCAAGCTATTTCTGAACAAATTATACATGGTTGATTCTCGACCTAACAGCTTCTGTAAAAGCATGAAGTGTGGAACTGGAGTCATGACGAATGAGCAACCCAAAATGAGATGTCCCCTGTAGATAGCGAAGCGAAGAATGCGTTTGACTGCACTCCAGTGATTTTCAGTCGGAGAATGCATAAATTGACAGACCCTATTAACAGCAAAAGTAATATCCGGTCTCGAAAGAGTAGCATATTGTAGAGCACCAACAATCTGACGATACTTACCGGGATCCAAAAATTTGGGGCTGTCATCATTAGTAAGAACAGTGGAACTGCTCATTGGTGACGGGACTGATTTCGAAGAGGAAAGACCAGCTCGTTCTAGAACGTCAAGTAGATATTTTTGCTGAGACAAAATCACATCCTTATCCCGTCTAACAATTTCAAGGCCTAAAAAATAATCAAGATCCCCCATATCTGTTAAAGCTAGCTCAGAACTAAGAGCAGAAATCACAACCTGGATAGCTTCGGTATTGTTCCCTGTAATAATGATGTCGTCCACATAGACTAGAAGATATATTACCGTGGCCTTGCGATGATAAATAAACAAAGAGGGATCAGTTTTGGATCCTTGAAACCCAAGCTTATGCAATGTAGTAGAGAACCGAGTGAACCAAGCCCGAGGGGCTTGTTTAAGCCCATAAAGTGACTTATGTAGTTTACACACATAATCGGGTTTGTTGCTGTCAATAAATCCTTGTGGTTGCTTTAAATAAATAGTTTCCTCAAGGTGACCATGGAGAAAGGCATTTTGCACATCCAATTGCCGAAGAGGCCATTGTCGAGAGACTGCCAAGGATAAGACAACCCGAATAGTTGTAGCTTTGACTACCGGGCTGAATGTTTCTTTGTAATCAATGTTCCGAGTTTGTGTAAAACCCTTGGCTACTAAACGAGCCTTGTACCTTATTGGAACACCGGTTTTGGTTTTGTCTCTTTAAATCCTGTAAACCCACCTGCAATCAACAATATTAGCCCCGGGAACCGGGGGAACAAAAGACCAAGTACCATTACTAACAAGCGCCGAAAACTCGTCAAACATGGCACGGCGCCATTCAATGTGTTTGTTGGCAGCGGTAAAGCTAAGTGGTTCAGAGGTGGGAGGTGGGAGTGTGGAGGTAGAAGTCTCGGTTGAAATGTTTGGAGATGAAGGAGGTCCGGTGGATGCTTGAAAAGCCGAAGGATCAAAGCGAGTAGTGGGCTTTGGATTGGGCCGAAGGTAAGAAGGCCTCGGCCTGGCAGATTGAGGTGGTGCAGGAATAGGGTGTTCGGTAGACACGGACGTGGATGTTGATGATGGAACCGTAGTAGCATTGGCTGGTTCGTGTGTAGTAGTGGTAGATACTGGAAGTTCGGATGAAGATGTAGTGACATCCTCCGGAAAGAGAAAGGTATGATCATGAGTTATTGAAGATGATTGATCGGATAAAGAAGGAGTAGAAGCAGATGGTATAGACTGAAACGGGAAGATTGTTTCGTTGAAACGGACGTGTCGAACAATGTAGACACGATCAAGAGATGGATCAAAGCACCGGTAACCATGATGGACAGGGCTGTAACCAAGAAAGATACACACAGAAGATCTAAAATCCATCTTATGTGGGTTGTAAGGACGTAAGTAGGGAAAACACTGACACCCGAAGACTTTAAGAAATGAAAGATCTGGTGAGCGATTAAAGACCCGTTCAAATGGAGAGATGAGAGAGGTGGAAGTGGATGGCATCCGATTAATGAGATAGACAGCAGTGTCAAAGGCATAATGCCAAAAACGTTGCGGGACAGATGATTGAGCAAGAAGAGCGAGGCCGGTTTCGACAACGTGTCGGTGGCGGCGTTCAACAGTACCATTCTGCTCACTTGTGTGAGGGCAAGATCGACGATGGAGAATTCCAAGTGAAGCAAAGAATATATTATGTATGATGATCAACACACAACATAAAGTATCGATCACCATCAAAAGATAAAGATAGTGCAGGACCCCAAACATCACAATATATTAAATCAAGAATATTATTGCTACGAAAACTTGAACTTTTTAAAGGTAATTTTGATGACTTGCCCAATTGACAAGAGGAACAAATATCTTTAAAAGTTTTATCAGAAACAGGAAGCAAATAACGAGATAACATATATTGTAAAATTCGAGAATGTGGATGCCCTAAACGTTGATGCCAAACAGATGCGGGAGCACGTGTGGCAGAAAAAGCAGTCTTCGGGATTTGATGAAATTGAGGAAGGACCAAGGAGTACAGACCATCCTTACTTGGACCCGTGAGTAGGGTATTGCGTGTAGATATGTCCTTTACACAAAAGAAAAACGGGTGAAATTCAAAGAAAACATTGTTATCAAGACAAAACTTTTGAACGGAGAGAAGATTATGTTTAATTTGAGGAACATGTAAGATGTCTCTTAATTTGAAAGTTTTGGAGGGTGAGAAAATTTTAGTAGAACCAATATGAAGAATGGGAAAGCCTTTACCGTTACCAACATGAAGATTATCGTAGTCGTGATATGGTTCTGGAGTCCCGATGCTTGAAAGATCTGGTGTTACATGGTTATTGGCCCCGGAGTCCGGAAGCCAATTATTGCTAGATGCTTGTGACCTGTTATCAACAAAGTATGCTTGGGAGCGACCACGTTCACGATTAGGGCAATCATTTGGAAGATGACCGATGCCACAACGGTTGCAATGACCATGAACTTGATTTGTCATTGAAGCCCATTCGAAAGAACCACGTCCACGGGCAGAAAAGCCACGGCCATAAGATTGCCGTCCACCCCTCCCACGAGCATAAGATGATCCGCGGCCTCGAGATGATCGGTTAGAGAACATTGCATGTGACGTGGAATTAGGTGTAAGAGTGAATCCAAGTTGGGCAGCTAATTGTTGCACGGCAAGGAGGGGGGTCGTACCCTGCTGAGAAGAACCAAGAGGAGCGGTGACAGGTTGTTGCTGCGTTGAATTGGTTGAAACTGTGTTGAAGGTAGCAGGTGATAAATCAGCATGGGGTTGATTTTTGTGAACCATATAGTCATGGTCATCTAGCAAAGATGGTAAATCGGTCAAGGTGATAGGCGTGTCACGACCAAGGAGATTAGACTTTAAACCGTTGTATTCTTTACGTAGACCAGAGATAATAAGCATGACGAGATCATCGTTGTCCATGGGTTTACCAATGTTGCGTAGACCAGCGGCTAGAGCTAGGGCACGATTAAGATAGGCAGTTGGCTGTTCGTCTCCTTTCATGACGATGCACATTAATTGAGTCTTAATAGTATGTTCACGAGCACGAGTTTGAGGAGCATGACCACGCTCCAAGTTCTCCCATAATTCACGTGCAGTAAGTCCGTTGACATAGTGAAACGATTCTTCTGAGACGGTAGAGATCAAGAGTGTACGGATGTGAGCATCATTGTGTTTCCATGCTATAAAGTTTGGATTGGTTCGAACCGTTTCGGGTTAAATATTGTCACCAGAACCGGATGCAGGAGTAGTAATTGTGGCGGGTGGGCATGGAATAGTACCATCAATATAACCGAACATGTTGCCGGTCTCAAGAAAGGGTTGAATCATTGTCTTCCAATTGTTGTAATTGGTAGGTTTAAGAGTAAAAGGAAACTTGTGACTCATGTTAGAGGCTTTTTCTTGAGCGGTAAAAACAGCAAGCATGGCCATGGTGATAGATTTATTATCGGTAGAAAGTGTAGGATAGATGGTGTTCGATTGACTGCTGTTCGAGATTGGCCGAGAAAACAAAACAACAGAATGGAATTTAATTGCTATGGTGGGACGGTGCTTTAGTTGCTACGGATGAAAATAAATTAAGCTTCCTTATGTTTTTCGGTTGTGTGTGATGATTGGATCGATTTGTTTAGCGGAACAAGGAAGTGGCGGCCGAAAGGCTCTGATACCAAATTGTAATTGTAAGTCCCAACTCAATAGATGGTACTACTGAAGACACCTCAATGTCGATGGTGGAGTTGCTTTGCAATATATGCACTGAACTGGAGACGACCAGTTGCAGTGTGTATATACCAAGTTCTAGATAGATTACTTATATAAATGACAATAAGTAAAGAACAATGCAATAATACAAAATACTTGTAAGATAACTTGATGAGACAATATGTAATTTTCAATGTGTAATTTATTTATTGATGTTAAATAAATTACAAGGTTGATGCGGAACCAAGATAATACAAGAATGTAAATATCCTAACAACCTATGAAATACAATTGATCTACACTCGGAATTTCTCAAGACAATCGAAACACTTAAAGTTGTGAAATGTTCCTTTTAGCGATTGAGAGAATATTGCACAAGTTCACCAAGAATATTGCAGGTTTGCAAAGTGTGAAGTGTTGTATGTTTTTCACTTGTTATTCTTGTTGTGCAATGACTTGTATTTATAGGCAAAGTTAACATTTAGGATGTTAACTTTAGCCGTACAAATGTGGTTGAGATCATTTAAGGAATATCATTTAATTCCTTAAAAAGCAGTGTAAAGTCGCATGATAAAGCAACTTTACTCAACCACCTTTATGTACCTTTTATTACTTAAATAATAAGATAAGGCTTATTATCCGGGTAAAGGTACATAAAGCATAAAAGTCAATTCCTCGTAATCAGTGTAAAGCTTTGTAAGGGCTTTCCACTGATGGTCTCCAGTTTGTAACTGACTAGAATGTCAACTGGGCTTCGCTGCCATTGTCATTCTCTATCTTCCATTTGTTGTCTTCGACTTCAACTGGAATGATTCTTCAACTTGGTCAGTTCTCAACTGGAGGAAGTCTTCAGTTGCGTTGACTGTACGGTGCAACTGGACTTCAATATATTTCTCGACAAATCATCTAGGTCTCCAATTCACTGGCCAGTTTCACTGGGTCTCCAGATGCAACTGGAGACTGGCCAGTTTACCAGGTGAACTGGTCGTAATAAATTCCCCCTATTTGTCTAGAAATATAGTCTAAGTATTTTTCTAGTTCTTGTATCTATACAAGTGTGAACTATAGAGACTTGTTCGATTTAAATCTATCTAAGTTTTCCAAGGCATTTTTATAGATCAATAAATGCCTTAGGTTTTTCTTTTAGGTTTGTTAGATTTTAATCTATTATCTACCTTGTGGTTACAAACTGGTAACTTCATTTATACAAGGAAATAAAATTTATACAAGTTACAGAATGTAAAACAAAATACAAGTAGATAACTGGAAAAAGAACTTAATGAGATGGCCCTTCGCCAGTTCTTCTTCTCTTGGCAACTGAAGAGATAGGTTGTGAGTCTTCAGGGTCAATATTCAGCTTTTGCTCCAGATTTTCTTTGTGCTGAATCTTGCCCCTTAGGAAGTTCACCCATGCTTTCTCAAACCTATTCTTTTGTGCCTTCGCATCCAACACATTCACCATTTCCACCCATTCGCTGAACCCATATTGCATTGCACCAGGATCGTCAGTTCTAACCAGTGGCCCACTAGTATAACTAACTTCAACATGAAAAACTTTGGTGCCTGGCTTGATTGTTACATTAACACCATTGATAGTACCACTATGTCTTCTGGTTGACATGATCTGGGAGTAATAGCTTCTTGCTTCAGATTCATTTGTTATTCTTATACTCCCAGCACCAGCAGCCAGTACAGCGGACTTGATGTCTTCATTAGAAACCTCGCCAGTTGGTTCAACAAATGTGCTAAGGTCAGCATCTCTTGACAGTGGTCTTCTTGGTTGTGGAATCCTTCTTGGTGGATTCAAAACCTTCTTAACATTTGCAATTCGTTTAAGAATCCCACTGGCCCTATTCTCCTTGGCCTTCTCCACTGAAATGATCAAGCTTCTGACATCGAATTCAGCTTCATCCTCAGGATAGTGTCTGTCCAGTTCTACATCCAGCATTTCTTTCAACTGGTCAACTATCCTGGGATCATTCTTGATCCTGACATACTCCTCCTTAGTGATACCCAAAAGATTGGCATCACTCATATCAAGTAACTTGATTTGTGCAAGATGTGCCCTGGCTTCAGCTTGGTTTCTTTGTTTCATCTTCTTTCTTTCTTTAATATCATTTCCAAGTCTGGCCAGTCTTCTACTATCACTATCTGAAACTGGAGGAAGTACATCAGCATTACCAGTTTCAAGCATTACATCAGTGGCCGGCTGGGCAGATGCATCACCAGCTAAACCTTTTCCCTTATCCAAAACAACATTCCCCCTAACACCATCATCACCAGATCCACCAACTCTTTGCTCACCAGCTTCAGTACTGGTAGCCACAATCAATTCTCTTCCAGATGGAGTCCTTCCAGGTGCAACTGGTGCAAGGACTGCACTTCTTTCCCCCTTGGCAGCATCTAGACCTGCCCGAATACCTTCCCATTCAGAGGGGTGAGATGGCAACCGGTCAAGAGGCTGCCATGACTGCATGTCCTTACACTCCTTAAAGATTCCACACATCATCCTGAAGGACCTCCATAAATGGTTGGTCTCCTTTGACTGGGTCAAGACATTGGCAGTTACTTGTTCTTGACCAGTTTTCAATTCATTTAGGATCTTGGAGTCTTCATCCAAACCAGAGACAACCTCCTTTCCTTTACTTCATCATCTTTCCTCTTCAGATTCTCTACTTCAGTGGTTAGTTTCTCCAAAGATTCAGCATGTAGAGATACCTGGGTGTTCAAATTCTCTATGCTGCCTCTCAACTGGTTGATCTCACTGGTGAGTGGGGCCAGATCAACTTGAGGAGTGGCCAGCTTGGTGATCTCAGACATCACCCTTTCAATCAAATGCTGTTCTCTAGCACCCAGCGTATCCTCTATCTTTTGACCCACTGAAGTCATCAACTGCTCTCCAAGCTCAGTTACATTTAGGCCAGGTTTTTCAATTAATTCCTTTACCTGCCTTTCAATCTCCTTCAAATCCACTTTAGAAGTTCTTACAGTGTTGCCAAGCAGATTGGAGATTGAACTGGTGACCTTGGACTGAGTTAGGTCAAAGGCTTCCTTTAAAGTACCAGCCAAATTGTTGCAGCCAGTGACCAACTCATTCAATTTATTGAACACCAAGTCTTCATTTGATGAAAACTTGTTTATCCCCAGATCAACCACCCTTATATTTGTCAAATGATCTTTGTGGTATCTGGAGAAAGACTTGGTGTTTTTGTCAAGTGCCTTCTGAATCTCCTCCACCCTGGTAAGAAGGTTTTGGAGATCGGCTTGAATGGAGACAACTTGACTGTCCAGTGACGGGGGAGAAGGTGTCACTGGACCAATAGCAGTTACTACTGGAGCAACTGGAGGAGGCAAACTTAGAGAAGTCTCCCCAGTTGTCATGCCAGCAATTGAAGATATAATAGGAGTGGTGGATGAAGAAAGGACTGGAAAATCAAAGTGTTGTTCATGCTGAGAATGCTCAGGTGTGAACAACGGCGACAGTGGTGGGGGAATTTCTCGAGCAAGTGAGAATAGCCCAGTTGGTGAAGGAGCGGTATATGTTGGGAAAGATATATCAATAGGCACATTTTTTTGTGGTGGTGAAAGTGAAATTGATGCGTCTGGAAGTGAGACTGGAGATGAAGGGTTTTGATCTGGTACAGCAGAATCAAAAGTCTCCAGGTCTGTTTCAGTACCTTCAGAATCCGAAGATTCTATAAGGATTTCCTCGTCATTAACATTCATGTCCAGATCCATGAATGTAACTGAGGGCTGACCAGTTTCCTGGTCAGTCTCCAGATGACCTTCCCCAGTTTCCTGGATGGGTGCATCTGTTGGTGGATCAGATACCGAAGTATCTTTACCAGGGATAGATGTAATTGGGGTTGCTTCAGTTATGGTTGCTCTATCCTCAACCACAACATTAGACAAACTGGAGGGTCCCTCATTATTTTGAGGCCCGCCCAGTTGCCTTTCTGACTCACCTTCAATAGGTGCATCAGTTGAAGCGAATGCCAGTTGCATTCGTTCAGGAATTTTGACCTCTCCAGCTTCAGATACCAGAGAGTCTAAATTCCTTAACATATCTGGAGCAGTGTACGGTGAATCTGTACTTAAATATGCTTCTCTGCCCAGAATATGTTTAAAATAGAGAGAGAGGAACCTTGAAAAGGGGATACACACACCCCTGGTGCCCTTCAGCTTTTGGACCAGGCTTCTATACAAGATATCTGCAAAGTCCACTCTCAATCCGTTCCACAAGCAGTAAGCCATTTCTGCTTGTGAGGAGTTAATCTGGTCAAGTCCACCAGAACTCCCACCCATACTCTCCACCAGGTGGATGAAAAAATACCTCCATGAAGGTGTAAGACCCTTCATGGTCATCGCACCTTTAGTCTTCAACACCCCATTCTCCAAACACTCCTTGTGTCCCATTTCAAGAAGGACTTGGCAAAAATTTATATTTGGGGGTAAGACGACTGGAGATTCACCCTCTCTCCAGTAATTGAGGCGTAAGGCATCCCTCAATACATCGACGGACAAGGTACACTGGATTGTTCCATCCTTTAATGTGAAACTGATGGAGGAACAATCGGAAGAAAGACTGGCAGTGTACCAGAACTCACACAAGTAGTTGTGAAATAACTTGCGTGGGTTAAGAGAGAATGAGGGTCCTATTGGAGAATCCTTCAAAAACCTTTGGATTCTACCAATAAGGGTATCGGACCCTTGAGATCCTCGTAAGCTTGCCATCGGATTATTTGGATTTAGTTTGATGATAGAGGCATTACTAGGAGCACCAGATGCCGGTTTGACATCTGGTGAAGGAGCATATGAAACAGTCAAGAGATTTACATCTCTTGAACGAGATGATCTAGGTGCCATTGAAAATGAAGTTGAAAATTTGGGAATTAGGGTTCTTGATTTATGAAGCAAAGAGAAGAATGAAGCAATTTTGATGATTGGGAAGTAAATGAAGGAATGTAAGAGAAAGAAGTAAATGAGTTCGGAGTAAATAAGGGTATTTATAAAGGGATTCAAGATCCCAATGAAACACCAAAATTATATTTTAATAACCAAAATCCTTTTTGTAGATATTTTCACAAAATAAATTTGAATTTTGAAATAAAATCATAATTTTCCATGTCAACATTAAATGCTACCATGTCAGCATTAAATGCTACGACGGCTTATCTTACCCACGCGCCCACTCACCTTTTGTTTTCCCAATACAAACAGTTGTCAAGTACTAAAATGGCTTGAAACACGTCAGATCACGATACCAAGTGGTTTAAAACACTCGAGTATCATCACGTGTCACACATATTGACCAAGTATTTCTAACGTTATAAAAATAAGACAAGACTGAACCTGGTCACTGGAGGATCAGTCCAGTGCCAGTTTCCAACTGGAGAGTTCTCCAGTTGCATTTTCAAACAAAAACGAATTTTAGTCAGAAAATTATTTTGAGTCTTTCCCCCTAAAATGATGATCCAGAAATCAATTAGTGCCAAAATAGTACCACAAAGGCGTTCGATAGCCTGGCGAGCAAAGATTATCTGGACCTCCTCAACTGGAGAACTTCATCAGTGTCACTGACGCGTTCAATAACAAAGAAAGCTCCAGTTTTAAGGATTTAACATTCCCAGTTCGCTGATGAGATGTTTAAAGGTTTTCTCATCGAGAGGTTTTGTAAAAACATCAGCTAACTGTTTGTCAGTGGGGATGAAATGAATTTCAATGTCTCCTTTTATAACATGATCTCGAATGAAATGATACCTGATGTCAATATGCTTTGTTTTGGAGTGCATCACTGGGTTGTGAGATATAGCAATTGCACTGGTGTTGTCACAAAAGATTGGGGTCCTTGTATACTTTTGACCATAATCTAGTAACTGGTTCTTGATCCAGAGAATCTGGGCACAGCAACTGGCCGCAGAAATGTACTCTGCCTCAGTAGTGGACATAGAGACTGAAGTCTGCTTCTTGCTGGTCCAACTTACCAGTTTCCTCCAAGGAAATGACAACCACCAGTTGTTGATTTTCTATCTATCTTACAACCTGCATGATCTGAATCTGAATAACCCATTAGATCTAATCCTGAGCCTTTGGGGTACCAAAGACCAAGATTAGGACACCCTTTCAGGTATCTAAAGATACGTTTTACAGCGTGCAAATGTGATTCTTTAGGGTTAGCCTGAAACCTGGCACATAAACATGTTGCAAACATTATATCTGGTCGACTAGCAGTTAAGTATATCAGTGAACCAACCATACCACGATAGTCAGTTATGTTAACTGGTTTGCCAGTTGGGTCAGAGTCCAAATTTAATGGTGCTGCAATAGGTGTGTTTTTCGATGGGATTGAATCATATTTATATTTTCTTAACAAATCTCTGACATATTTTCCTTGGTTTATGAAAATTCCATTTTCAGTTTGCTTAATCTGAAGACCTAAGAAAAATGTTAATTCACCCATTAAACTCATCTCATACTCAGATGACATGATTTTAGAAAACTTTTTACACATTGCATCATCAGTTGAACCAAAAATAATGTCATCAACATAAATTTGTACCAATAAGATATTACCTCTTTCTTTCAAGATAAACAAGGTATTATCTATTGCACCTCTTTGAAAGCCATTTTTAAGAAGATGTTTAGTTAGAGTATCATACCAGGCTCTGGGGGCTTGTCTTAGACCATACAATGCTTTGTTCAGTCTATAAACCCAATGGGGATGCTTCTCATCGATGAAACCTGGAGTCTGTTTAACATAAACTTCTTCTTCCAATGTTCCATTAAGGAACGCACTTTTGACATCCATCTGGAAGACCTTGAACTGCAGATGGGCTGCATAAGCCAAAAATATTCTTATGGCTTCAAGTCTTGCAACTGGAGCAAAAGTTTCATCAAAGTCAACGCCCTCTGCTTGACAATAACCCTGGGCAACTAGTCTGGCCTTGTTTCTTACAACATGGCCATCTTCATCCATTTTGTTTCGGTAGACCCATCTGGTACCAATGGGTTCTTTCTTTAACCCTGGTGGACAAGGAACAAGCTCCCAAACATTGTTCCTTTCAAACTGGACGAGCTCTTCTTGCATAGCTTCCACCCAGCTTGGGTCTGCCATAGCCTCGTCAATCTTCTTTGGTTCAATTAAAGATAAGAAGGTGACGTTTAAGCATTGATCATTGGTGGCTCTTTTAGTCTGAACCCCACTATTTGGATCTCCCACAATCTGTTTAATTGGATGTGCTCGAGTCCATCTAGTGTAATGACTAGGCTGGTGAACTACAATATCAGTGCAAGTCACCTGACGATCTTCTTCAGTTGCAACAGTTTCTGGAGAAGGATCAGTCCAAACAACTTCTACATCCTCATCAGAGTCAATGAGGTCTCGATTAGCATCATGAAATTCCTCATTAGAAGGCATTTCATGAAGAACTGGAAAAGTAGGTGTTTGAACTGGTGCTGATATTGGAGTGGCACGTACATCAGATCCAATCACCAATTCTTGTGGTAAGTTGAAATTGATGGAGGGATAAAATGATGTGTCACTGGTGCTTTTCTTCTTCTTAACTGGTTCCAATTTGTTGTAACTGGAAACATCTTTTGGTGAAACAACTGACGGATGAACTTGGTCAGTTTCACCAAAATTGATTGGAATGACTGGAGTAATATCGAGGCTTGGTCTCTTGTTGATTGCTTCAGTTGATTCATCGAATGTGACATGAATTGTCTCATGAACCTTTTGGAGTCTATAATTATAAACTCTAAAGGCCTTTCGAATATCTGAATAACCTAAAAATACCTCTTCATCAGCTTTTGCATCAAACTTTCCAAGCTGACTGGAATCGTTTAAGATATAGACTGGACAACCAAATACATGAAAGTATCCAATATTTGGTTTACGATTCCTGAGTACTTCATAGGCAGTCTTCTTATGTCTCTTGATGTAGACTGACCGGTTTTGGGTGTGACAAGCAGTTGCAACTGCCTCAGCCCAAAAACTGGTGGGAAGACCAGATTCAGATAGCATACTTCTGGCGGCTTCTATCAGTGTGCGATTATTTCTTTCCACAACTCCATTCTGCTCTGGAGAGTGTACTGATGAGAAGTTTTGAGAGATGCCAGTGTCATTGCAAAAAGTTTCAAGTACCTTATTTTGGAATTCAGTACCATTATCACTTTGCAACTGACAAACTTTTTGAGTATACTTGAGCTCAATTCTTTTGATGAGAGAGATGATTTCAGCAGGTGCATCACTTTTGGATCTGATGAATACCACCCAGCAGTATCTGGTGAATTCATCAACCACAACTAGAGTGTACTTCTTTCCAGCTCTAGTTTGAACATTCACTGGACCAAAAAGATCCATATGTAGCATGTGAAGAGGTTCAGTGATGCTAAAATTTTGCCTAGTTTTGAAACTGGCTCTTTTCTGCTTGCCCATCTCACAACCTGGACATGGCTTTTCTTTATTGAAAGAAATTTGAGGTATCCCATCAACCAGTTGCTTGCGAGACAACTTGTTGATATTCTTAAAATTAAGATGGGATAATCTTTTATGCCATAGCCATTTGGTGTCCTCATCAGCCTTGGTATAGAAACATTGCTCTTTTGGAGCTGGTTCCATATCCATGATGTACACATTTCCTTTTCTTGGTGCAATCATCTCCACTTTCCAATCCTTGTTAAATATGGTGCCTTGTGCAATATCGAACAAAACTATGAAGCCATCATCACAAAGTTGGCTAACACTAATCAGGTTATATTTCAAACCGTTCACAAATGCAACTCTTTTGAATTTGACTTGTCCATTATTGAGCACACCATATCCTTCAGTCTTTCCAGATTGATCGTTACCAAACGTCACTGTCGGTCCATCTTGGACAGTGAACTCTTCCAGTAGGGGCTTACATCCGGTCATAGTCCGGCCAGCAGCGCTGTCCAGATACCAGATATTCTTCTTTCGATCGCCCTACACACACACAAAAATCATTAGTTCTTTTTGTGAACCCATCTTTTCTTGATGGGTTCACTGGACTTCTCTACAAAAGTCACAGTTGACTTTGGTGTTGAACCTGAGGCTGCATCTGGAGCTTTTTCACCAGCTCCAGGTGCAGGAGTAAAAACGATTGGTAGTTGATATTTACTCCCCTTATTTTTAACAGATTTTGTTCCAGATGGAACAAACTTTTGATTAGGTTTTGAAGGGAGTGGTTTAATATTTTGTTTGAAAACTGGAGGTGATAAACCTCCTTCCAGATTTTTAATCCGGGCAGTACAACTCTGAACCTGTCGAGACAAAAGTTGGAGTTGACTTTCCAGATTAAACAAAATATTATTTTCTTCAGGCAGTTGAACCTTGGACCTTGGTTCAACTGGAGCTTTAGTCTGTCGGGTCTTGGGCACCTTAGACTTTTGAGGTAAAGGCTTGTTACCAGTGGCCTTTTTGACTGGAGCTTTAGTCTGTCGGGTCTTGGGCACCTTAGACTTTTGAGGTAAAGGCTTGTTACCAGTGGCCTTTTTGACTGGAGCTTTAGTCTGTCGGGTCTTGGGCACCTTAGACTTTTGAGGTAAAGGCTTGTTACCAGTGGCCTTTTTGACTGGAGCTTTAGTCTGTCGGGTCTTGGGCACCTTAGACTTTTGAGGTAAAGGCTTGTTACCAGTGGCCTTTTTGACTGGAGCTTTAGTCTGTCGGGTCTTGGGCACCTTAGACTTTTGAGGTAAAGGCTTGTTACCAGTGGCCTTTTTGACTGGAGCTTTAGTCTGTCGGGTCTTGGGCACCTTAGACTTTTGAGGTAAAGGCTTGTTACCAGTGGCCTTTTTGACTGGAGCTTTAGTCTGTCGGGTCTTGGGCACCTTAGACTTTTGAGGTAAAGGCTTGTTACCAGTGGCCTTTTTGACTGGAGCTTTAGTTGACATTCACTGGACCAAAAAGATCCATATGTAGCATGTGAAGAGGTTCAGTGATGCTAAAATTTTGCCTAGTTTTGAAACTGGCTCTTTTCTGCTTGCCCATCTCACAACCTGGACATGGCTTTTCTTTATTGAAAGAAATTTGAGGTATCCCATCAACCAGTTGCTTGCGAGACAACTTGTTGATATTCTTAAAATTAAGATGGGATAATCTTTTATGCCATAGCCATTTGGTGTCCTCATCAGCCTTGGTATAGAAACATTGCTCTTTTGGAGCTGGTTCCATATCCATGATGTACACATTTCCTTTTCTTGGTGCAATCATCTCCACTTTCCAATCCTTGTTAAATATGGTGCCTTGTGCAATATCGAACAAAACTATGAAGCCATCATCACAAAGTTGGCTAACACTAATCAGGTTATATTTCAAACCGTTCACAAATGCAACTCTTTTGAATTTGACTTGTCCATTATTGAGCACACCATATCCTTCAGTCTTTCCAGATTGATCGTTACCAAACGTCACTGTCGGTCCATCTTGGACAGTGAACTCTTCCAGTAGGGGCTTACATCCGGTCATAGTCCGGCCAGCAGCGCTGTCCAGATACCAGATATTCTTCTTTCGATCGCCCTACACACACACAAAAATCATTAGTTCTTTTTGTGAACCCATCTTTTCTTGATGGGTTCACTGGACTTCTCTACAAAAGTCACAGTTGACTTTGGTGTTGAACCTGAGGCTGCATCTGGAGCTTTTTCACCAGCTCCAGGTGCAGGAGTAAAAACGATTGGTAGTTGATATTTACTCCCCTTATTTTTAACAGATTTTGTTCCAGATGGAACAAACTTTTGATTAGGTTTTGAAGGGAGTGGTTTAATATTTTGTTTGAAAACTGGAGGTGATAAACCTCCTTCCAGATTTTTAATCCGGGCAGTACAACTCTGAACCTGTCGAGACAAAAGTTGGAGTTGACTTTCCAGATTAAACAAAATATTATTTTCTTCAGGCAGTTGAACCTTGGACCTTGGTTCAACTGGAGCTTTAGTCTGTCGGGTCTTGGGCACCTTAGACTTTTGAGGTAAAGGCTTGTTACCAGTGGCCTTTTTGACTGGAGCTTTAGCCTGTTTGGCTCTAGTTTTAACCTCAATGGGGGTGGTCTCACAGGTTTCAGTTTCAACAGCTTCAGGTTGATCATAAGGTGTTTCAACCTTGAGAGCTGGAGGCAATGCATGAAGATCTGGTATGAGAGCTGCCATCTCCAGATCTCCGGATTTCCATGCATTCTTCTGGGCATCGATAGTTCTTAAAAATGCATCATAGTTTTTACCAGATGCTTTTACCCATGACTTGATAATCTTTTGTTCTTTTTCAAGATCAGAAAATAGTTTTTGATTATCAAGTTCTAAAGCCTCAATCTTTAAAACTGACTCCTTGAGAGCCAACTGGACACTTTGTAAATCATTCAGTTGTGGTTTAACATTGTTCAGTTCAATTAAGATAGTGTCAAGATATCTTTCACTATCAGCTCTTACAGTTTCCACAAAAGCTAAATCACCACTTAATGATTCAGCCAGGTCCAGTTTTAGTTCAGGGTCAATCTGGTGATCATAATCACATACCTTTTTCAAGATGATGTCCACCCATCTTCCAGTGATGACATCTTCTTTTGCCACATGTTGCTGTTGGTCTTCCAAGGCCATGAAACACATGTCCCTTTCCTCTTCTTCATCAACTGATGAGTCATCAGAGTACTCCCATTTTCCCTCAGTTTGTGCCATTAAGCACTGATCCTTTTCCTTTTCCATGGACAGGAGGGCAATCTGGGCCTTAAGCTTCTTGTATTTAGCTTTGTAGCTATCATCAGGCCGATTGAAATTAGGGACAGGGGGCCAGTTTGGTTGTTCAACTGACTAAATCTGCATTCCTTCATAAAGTGACCTTTCTTACCACACTTATAGCAGGTAAGATTGGTTTTATCCAGAGAGCTGGAGCTGGAAGCATTGTTTGGGCCATTAAATCTTTTAGATTTATGCTTAAACCTGTTAAATGTTTTAGCAATCATGGCGACCAGATCATCATCGTCAGTTTCATTACAACCATCACTGTTTTCAGTGGTCAGGCCAGAGTTCAAGAAACTGTTTAACATCTCCTTCATTGAGTGTGCCTGGACACTCTCTGCAGACATTAAAGCAGCACAAGGTCGCTCAGGTACACTAGCAACCTTGGAACTCTGGGCATGGTTCATGGCATCTTGCTCAGCCACCAGTCTTGTAGCATTGTTATCTTCAGTGAATCTGAAGGCTCCATAGAGCGATGCAAGAGTATGGCTGTGCAAGGTTTTACCTTGTCTCAAGACAAGAACCATGTTTTCCCATTTGGAAGGAAGAATATCACAAAACTTCTCAATAAGAATATCCTTATCCTTCTCTACACCCAAGCCTCTCAGCTGATTAATGAGGCTAGAAAATCTGGTGTATGTACCAGTTAGACTTTCATTGGGCAAGGCAAAGAAGGATTCATACTTCTTGTTCAAGGCAACTTTTCTAGTGACAATAGTGTCATCACCTCCTTCAAACTGAATAACTAATTCGTCCCACATTGATTTTGCACTGGGGAACAGCACAAGTGTTGGAATTAGATCTTCAGGAACAGCCCCAAGGATCACGTTCTTGAGTCTGGTGTCCAGATCAACAAGTCTACGATCCTCATCAGACCAATGGTCTTCAGGCTTTTCTCTTGAACCTCTTCTTCCAGTTGGATCTAGAAGAGGACTCACCCCAAGAGACATGGGTATATATGGTCCATCCTTAAGGATTTTCAACATATACCTTTCAATCCCACCAAAATGCAAAAGCATTCTAGCCTTCCATGTACTAAAAGTCTCACTGTTTCCATCGAATTTGGGAACAGGAGTGTTAGAGTAGTGTACATGGACGTGGTTTGGGGTAGTAGGAGGAGGGGGGTTAGTATTCACATTTTGAAAAGGTTGGGCATTATTATTCAAAGGGATTTCACCTTGACCAGAACCATCTCCACCTTCAGTAGTGTTCATCTTAGCAGATCTAGGCAAGTTTATTAGCCTTCTGCTCTGATACCACTTGTAAGTCCCAACTCAATAGATGGTACTACTGAAGACACCTCAATGTCGATGGTGGAGTTGCTTTGCAATATATGCACTGAACTGGAGACGACCAGTTGCAGTGTGTATATACCAAGTTCTAGATAGATTACTTATATAAATGACAATAAGTAAAGAACAATGCAATAATAAAAAATACTTGTAAGATAACTTGATGAGACAATATGTAATTTTCAATGTGTAATTTATTTATTGATGTTAAATAAATTACAAGGTTGATGCGGAACCAAGATAATACAAGAATGTAAATATCCTAACAACCTATGAAATACAATTGATCTACACTCGGAATTTCTCAAGACAATCGAAACACTTAAAGTTGTGAAATGTTCCTTTTAGCGATTGAGAGAATATTGCACAAGTTCACCAAGAATATTGCAGGTTTGCAAAGTGTGAAGTGTTGTATGTTTTTCACTTGTTATTCTTGTTGTGCAATGACTTGTATTTATAGGCAAAGTTAACATTTGGGATGTTAACTTTATCCGTACAAATGTGGTTGAGATCATTTAAGGAATAGCATTTAATTCCTTAAAAAGCAGTGTAAAGTCGCATGATAAAGCAACTTTACTCAACCACCTTTATGTACCTTTTATTACTTAAATAATAAGATAAGGCTTATTATCCGGGTAAAGGTACATAAAGCATAAAAGTCAATTCCTCGTAATCAGTGTAAAGCTTTGTAAGGGCTTTCCACTGATGGTCTCCAGTTTGTAACTGACTAGAATGTCAACTGGGCTTCGCTGCCATTGTCATTCTCTATCTTCCATTTGTTGTCTTCGACTTCAACTGGAATGATTCTTCAACTTGGTCAGTTCTCAACTGGAGGAAGTCTTCAGTTGCGTTGACTGTACGGTGCAACTGGACTTCAATATATTTCTCGACAAATCATCTAGGTCTCCAATTCACTGGCCAGTTTCACTGGGTCTCCAGATGCAACTGGAGACTGGCCAGTTTACCAGGTGAACTGGTCCTAATAATAATTGTAAGAGTATTTTGTATTGTATGTATTAATAAATCAAGATTACAAGGGGAATATAAATAGGAAAGACAAGTTACAAACACAACCCTCTAACTAATGGTAATTAGCAACCCTAGCATAAACATATAACTTAGCCAACAAGTAATGTCTTTGATAAGCACTAATACGTCTCAAGAAAGACACATGCTTACTGTTACTCCATATCTTCTAAGTGAAAATAAATAAATAAGTAAAACAAACATCACATTGTAGCATTCCAACTGAGATTTTTTTTAACACTTTCAGTAAAGGGAGATATATGGACATCTCAGATGGGTTGGGTAATACGCCAGTAATCCACACAATCAAAAAGGCTCAAACAGGGTTGGGTTTTTTTCCCATGTAAAGTGTTCTCCGCAAGTTTTTTTTATTTAAAAATAAGTAAGAGTGGTGGACTACTTATAACCTTAGCAACTCCTCAGAGGCTCATTTTTAGCTTGCATCTAAAATTATTTGTACAGCTTTCAAAGATGTAAAAGTTAGATTATCTACCTATTGCCGTTCATTAACCCATTTCTCAATCATATTAGAATCACAAAAGCAGAAGCACCAAGTCGTCTTACTTCAAGCATGGGGATTATCTCATTCACCTTGTCATCTTCTTCATCTGCCTCTGCAACACCAAGAACGATAGAAGCATATATTTGCCTTTAATCGAACTTATATCTGGAAATTAAAACTGTTGAGCATCTTTAGACTTTATCACATAGTGTATAGCTAAGATCCTCCATCTTTTATTCTCCAAATGTCACAGTAGTTGAGCATATACGTTATGTAAGCTTTTGAAAACATAAGGTCTTAAGACGTACAACAAAGTTTTTTTTAATATTTATTTCTTAATACTGAATATCGACACGTTGATCACTTAATAGTTCAGTTGAGATGGGTTTAATTATGTCACAAGTCACATACAACTTGAATGAAATAAAACACACTTGCAGTATATGCATACACCAGTTCAAACATTAGTGACAAAACGTAGGGCAATCCAGTCCCTCAAGAAGTCAAGAGTTAGTAAAATACCTGATCGATTGTCAAAGCATGTATTCAATTATAGATCGTTAATTCTGTGTCATTAGCAACTGTAAACACCTATAAAAACCACTACGAAAGGCATTGGTGCTTTCTTTGCAGGCGTCATGGCCTCCATTTTATGGCAGCTAACATAGTCTGCAAGAAGAGCACAAAAGTAGATGCTTCCTTAAATCTTTATAACAAAGAGTTTTTTTTGACACGTGAACGTGAATACCATAACCAACAACACTTCAAACATCAAAAGCACATCTAAACACTAGTCAATGGATATAAGAAAAAATGAATAGTCAAGAGGTTAAAACGTCAAAAATTAAAAGTTATATATACAAACCAAATCTCGGCAAACTAAAAAAAATCACCATAATCCCAGCTAACTAATAAAAATAACCGTCATTTATATCAGTATGATAAGAACAAATAATGAAGGTGGATGGAACCGAATTAAAAGACTATATCAACGCAAGAAGGAAAAGGAGGATGTTAAATGACGAAATAAATAGCAGCATCTCACACAGATTTGCAAACCCTAATTAAAAACTCAATAATATATATGCATGAACATATATAAACCCTAATTAAAAACTCAACGATATGGATATGTTGCATACCAGTGTTTACCAAAACTCTATATGAGGTTTCATTAATTAACCCCATATCTAGTTGTTGGCCTTCACCAGTAACTAGCACTCTTTCTTCACTATAATGCTGATAAACTCTATGCCTTGCTTCCGACCAACCTCTTGATTCGTACAAAACGTCAGCAGGAACTAAATTTGCACGTCTTCTGTTTGAGATATCCAGTTCTTTTTCTGGATCTATCTGACTTTCCAAGCTTCTATTGTAACCACGACTTCTTAGAACATTTGGTAGTCTTCTTTGTACCATGTGATTTATTCTACTTTGTTGACGATAATCCCGCACTTGATCTTCTTGGTTGGGGGTCTGACTAGTATTACTACCAGTTCTAACCCTTAAAGATCCCGATCTATTCATTTTCGTTTGGACTTCTCCCACTCTTTCTCGTAAATCTTCTTTGGGTCTTCAAACACGTAAAAAGGGCCTTTCTTCTTTTCTATCAAAGGCTTGCTTGTTTCACCAGGCTTCCAATTTTCAAGCTTCTTTACAACGTCTTCAAGGGTATCTGTTGCTTCTTTATTTTTGAGCAAAGAACTAATCCCTCTCTTGATTTCTCCAAGTTCTTCTTTTGTATTCTTGTGTTCTTCTGCAATTGTAGATAATAATTGTATAATCAAGTTGTTCTGCTTGATTATCTTTGAGATATTGGTTATATTTCCTTGGTCTACTTTAGTAAATCCAACTGCTGGTGGATCAACACTTTCTACTGCTTGCAATGCTTCTTGATAAGATTCAGTCTGCTGGGTAATTCTGTACCCACTCATGAAATGAGTATGTGCTTGATTTCCAGGAGAAGCTTTTCAACTCCTCTAACCTTTATTTGACCATCTTCTTTATAAAGAGAATCGTCATCTTATCAACTACAATGGAAAATTATGGAACAGCATCACAACGATGTCATTAGCATTCTAGCGTGATATCTTTCCAACCTGCAATTATAAACTGAAAAATAAAATAATAAAATATTAAAATTCATGCAACTAGGGAATGAAGATGTAAAACGAACAAGAAGAAACAAAAGAAGACTACGACAAACAAGAAAATAATATTTAAATTCTTGCAGGCCAAAAGAGAAGGGTCGGAGGCTCCATACCCTTCCCTTCTTTATTCACAAGACGGGGAACAGCCGGATGGTATGACCAGACCGAACTCAACTTGGCCAAATACAAAACAGCCTCCGGAAGAGTCCGGCTCAATATCGGAGGCTTACACAACCTTTCCACCACATCTTGATCGAATTCAATATTTGTTGCAGTATCTGCTGTTCATATATAAAACGAACATTAGCAACCTCAAACATGGCCATATATAAAACTATTTTGCCAGCCGGAACCATCCTCGCATTGTCGGAGGGGCGCGGAACGGTGTAATGATACCCTATAGGAAATCTATAGTCGGACAAAAATTGCACTAATTCATCCTTTTTAACATTACAAAAACTAATACATAGATCTTTCCTATTACCCATAATAAAACTGTAAAGCGGAAGCTAAAAACACCCACCTGCGGAGGATCCCAACAAAAAAGAAGAAGAATGAGAAAATGCTCAAGAGGCTACGGAAGCTACGGATTCAAAAGAGAAGAGAGCGAGTTGGGAAGAGAGAGACGAAAAAATGAAATTAAATGGGAAATGAGAAGTATTTATAGGCATGTGAGGCGACAACTGTTCACATGACGGGACGTATCGAAACGACGCAGCGTCAGAAAGCAACACGTGTACTCCACTAGGCAGAAAGAATTTAATTCCAAATCCTACGAAGGCAACACGTGTATCCCACTATCCTTCCAACTGAAAATATTTATTGCAAGCATTCCGGACGCAACACGTGGCCCTCACTATCGATACCAAAAAAAAAAAAAAAAAAAAAAAACAACAAAAAATGACATTTCCTTCTCTCGTTTTCTATTTATTTTTGGAGGGAGAAGTGTATAGTAACACACAAAAGGCTACGAATTGTAATGTCCGCCGTAAGTCAAAATTTTTATAATTTTTCAAAATATATTTTTTGCTTTACCCCACCATTATGAAAGAACATAATGCTAGGCTGGGGGGCTTGATGACGTACTATCCTTAATCCTACGAACTCTCCGGATTACGTACGTTGATGGAGGACTAAAGCTCTCGTTAAGACGAGGTCCGGAATCTAAGTTATAATAATCTAAGCGTAGCCTCCGATACTTAGCTACGAAGGATACGGCTAGCCAGCAGACAAATAGTACAATTTAGAACGTGCACTAGTACGTACGACTTGTACTTGTACCTTCGGGCCAAAGATTGTGACACAGCTGTCTAACGATAACGGCTACATGTCTAATGTTACCGTTAACCCTCCAGCTTTTGGATCCTTCCCTGAGGGCCTATAAATACCCCTCAAAGGATCCACCTAAAACCCTAATGAAAAACACACACAAACACCTAAATATCACACTTGGTGGCGTGAAACTAATTAGTTCTTCACACCATTAGGGAACCGCCAACAAGTATAAAATCATCTATTTCCACCCTATTAATCATTCATTATCGTTTTCTTATACAAGATTAAACCCCCTTAATTTAAGAGTAACTTTACCCTTAAACATCATCTTATCAACTACAATGGAAAATTATGGAACAGCATCACAACGATGTCATTAGCATTCTAGCGTGATATCTTTCCACCCTACAATTATAACTATCATTTCTAGTAATAAATGTACTCGGACGATTATAACTATTAGTTCTAATGCAAGATCGTATCCAATAACATCACCTTTCCGCTGATTGTAAACACTTACAGATTTATGTATGTGCCTGCACACGAGTGAAGACATGAAAAGATGCCTTAGGGAGCTGCAAAGAGGGAGATGGTCGGTCAAGGTTTTTGGGGCCAAGGGACTTGCTGTGTACCAGTTGGGACTTTTGGACCTCTTAGCTCAGCAACTTGTAATGTTTCGACCACAATATTGACTGATAGCTTTTCAAGTGAGCTGAATACCGAAATCCAAACTTGATATCAAGAATCCCGAATACCTGGTACCTACAAACCAAACAGTTGCGCTACTATAGGAAGATTAGCAAGCAAAACTCAATTTTTATTATCAAACGCAAACAACTACTATACTAAAAGCCTTGAATCCATACACCAAGAACTCCTTTGGCATACGTATCTGGATTCATGATATTACTATTCGTAGTCAATAAGAACATTATAACCTAACAACGAAGACATTTTTAGGATGAAGTAGATTTGAAAACAAAGGCCAAAGGAGATCAGATACAAACTATCCAACTGCTACCAACAGATTAGCGGGCACTCGACAACCAAACAAAATCTACAAACGCACAAGAATCTATTGATGCCTGTGAAATAAATGATTTGGGCATCATTAAGGATCGAACCCGGGCCCAAGCTGCATTGCTAATGACTCCATCTATTGATGGATTGGTGCTAGTATGAGCTTATGTAATATGTTATTTTACTTCATACCCTAGGAATACAGATCCTAGCTAAGCCAAAACAAAATGGCTAGATCAAAACTATTATCAACCAAAAAGATACAAAAAAATACCAGAAAGAGAAAAGGCTCCACATTCATATAATATCATTCATCACATATACTAAAAAAAATCCATTGTTGTTCATGTAAATTTATAGCTATGCAAATACTTAAGCTCATTCTTACTAATATAAGATGCAAAAATGTACCAATTCAATCATAACTTATTTAATCGTTTAACCAAGCTAAAATATTTTGATATGAAAAAAATATCAATTAAATCATCTTCCACAATAATCATCGTTACAGATAGTTCAAATCCCTAACCTAATAATAGATGCAGCAGTTCATAATCATCTCCCAAAATATATCAAATCGCCACTAATAAAAGTTGCACAATTTGGAATTAATATTAATAATTAGATATAAAACATACCATGGTGTTGTAGATGCAGAATGAAGAGCCGCAAATATGGTGTTGTAGATAATTTGGATGTGATAAAGTCATGTACATGAAAACCTCTAATCCGTAGAATTAGGGAATTTGAATAGTGAAGTAATTATGTTTTGTGATCTTAATATATTTGGAAATAAGGACAAGGATTTTGAATTCTAATATTGCTTTAAAAAAACCATTCGACAATTCAAGGATGGGAAGAGTTATTTACTTTAGATTTAAGTATAATAATCAAACCATTAGATAGATCAAGTGGTTGAATTATGTGGATGTAAGCTCATGTGGTAGAGCGCTCAGCTTCATGCGAGAGGTACGGGGATCGATACCCCGCTCCACACTTTCTTTTTTTTATACTTCTTCTCTTTCTCTTCTATATTTTTTAAAGGGATTATTACTTGAATATTCAAAAAAAAAAAAATGATTATGTGGAGTAAATAAACAAATAGAATTATGTGGGTAAGAAATGATTAGTACGTTGAACAAGTGAACAGCATAAATTTTAATACAAATCAATCAACTAATTTACACTACTAAAAGCATTTAGTGAAATTTCGTGCTTCAAGTATCTATCTCAAAACCAACTAGCTAAAAGGGGATTTACACTAGATTGTTGTCTTTTTGGTGAATTAATTGAATCTAAAGCAACGAGAACCTACGTTATGGCGTTATAATCTACTTACTTACAATTGTTTATACTTATTAAAAAAAAACTTTCGCCTTGATAAGCACATTCCAAAAAACCATCGTCCATGTGCTTCTCAAAAACAACTCAGCCAAACATCCCAAAATCTACTATTGAAAAGAGTGCTTCGTAAAAGATTAAGCTTTTAAAAAAGCAATCAACTTTGTTCAAAGTCGATCGTTTGTATCCAGCTTAAGAAAATGTGTATTCAACTTTCAAAAATAGTGTCAATCCGATGATACTTTCGCTGATGTGGCATCTTGCCACTCTCCTCATGAGCAAAAGTACCATCGCATACATACAATAGCAATATTTGAAAGTCAGGTACACAAAATAGAGTCATTTTAAGTTGAAAACCAAACAATTTTGTACTAACGTACCACTTCATGAAACAATTGCGTAACACGTACGTAGGTCAAAATCAACCACATTTTTCCAAATGTAACAACACAATACGCAAAATAACATTATCTAGTACTATGAATGCTTAATTCGAGTGGAAACGATATAAAGAGAGACGAAAGGAAAGGGAAAGTATTGCTATTGGAACCTTAATAATGCTTTTGAGATGCTTAACAAGTTCGGAATCTGAAGACGGTTCATGAGAATGCTCTGCATTAAAAATACTTACAAATTACATATTTATAACAAAATGTGTATATATATATACATATATATAACTTATATTTAAAATATAAATAAAAAGATAGAAGGAGGGACCAGGGGGGTTGTTCAATCCGGACCGGTCGACGGATATTGTGGTGGGCGGTTGAGAAGTGAAGTCATCGGATTCCGGCGGATGTTGGTCGGAAGTTGATGCCGGAAGATGAGAGGAAGCAACTGAAGAAGAAGAACATC
>CM067172.1:115425905-115475159 GCA_034093135.1 Erigeron breviscapus
GTGTGCAGATTGATGGGGCACACAGATATACTGGATGAGCATGGCCAGCTATCCAGAAAGGGAACAGTCTACATGAGCAGACTGTCAGACTCATGGAGATTTTTCTTCACTCACATTGTTGAATGTTTGGGAGGCAGTTCTGGAGGACTAGACCAGATAAATCAAACACATCTCCAGATTGCTTACTGCCTCTGGTTCGGATATAGAGTGGATTTTGCTCAGATTCTATTTGATGATCTGGTAGAGCGTCTTAAGGTGAAAGGTAGAAAAGCATTTGTACCTTATATTCGTTTCCTTTCACTTATTTTCAAAAGAGCTCTAGGTGACCAGTATGACTTTGAAACTACTCACTTTTCTGTATGTGAGTATATGCGTGATCTGACCAACCTTAGATCTCCACCAAATGAGGTAAATATCCCTCAGACCATGCTTACTTTCCAAAGGGAAGAAAATGATGGTTCATCATCTGATGAGGTTGAAGAGGCTCCAGGAGGGAACCTAGAGAGAGTTTCCTTATTTTGAGAACCATTTTTTTTGTAAGAACCATGAGAACTCTTAAATTATATATTTGTTCACATGTTTTTTTTGTTCATTCACATGTGAAATGATATAAAAATATATGTTGTAGAAGAAACTTTTTCAAGAAACCTTCAAATTAGCCTTTTATGAACTTGTGAATGAATTTGTTCACGTTTTTTGTTCACATGTGACAAACGGCTATATATAAGGTTTCGGAAAAAAATTTCTTCTACAACATATGTTTTTATAACGTTTCACATGTGAATGAACAAAAAAAACATGTGTTCCAATATGAAATTTAAGAGTTCTCACGGTTCTTACAAAAAAATGGGTTCTCAAAATAAGGGTCCCCTATATATATATATATAAATATATATAATTTTAATATATATATATTTTACGTTTTTCGTAAATCTAAAGAAATCTTAGAATAACATAATACTCGTATGATTTATCGCACGTTATTATTTTTCATCGGCAAATGCTTTTGTACAGATGCTAGAAAAGCGAGAAACCAGGAGAGATTACAAGTCATAAATGCATGCAAATTATACACCAAACTAGAAATTAAACATAGTGGAACGAAACAGAACCCCGGCCCGGCAGCTTCCAATTTCGAAAAGCAGCCTCCGATGAAGCGAAAAGATTTGAAAAACACCTAAAAATTAAGCAGCTCATTTTTTGGTCAATGAAATAGCTATATTGTAGTGCCTTGTTTTCTCGACAGCTAGATGTTCGGCTACACGCTTTCCATAGTTCTCGAATAGCTTGTCAATTACCGAACTTCCAAAATGAATCGCCAACAAGGGTTCCAAACAAGCTCTCACCATTTTGGCTGTGTTTTTCCCGTGACGAAGGCTGAGCTCACTCGATGCTTTTGTCTCTGTGTAATCTGTATCAAGTGCATCCCAGTTGCCTCGAAATGTACTCACAACATCAAGAGAAAACGATCCTTCGTTTTCAATTACCTCCCTGATTTCATCCTCACATGGATTATAATATGGCATATTGAATGAGTCAACATCCGATTCTTTAACCAGCCCCTAAAATGTTTGTAAATACACAAATAAATGGTTAGCTCTAGTACTATATATACTAAGCTTAATCTAAAGAAAACATGCTTAATAAGTTAATTTGAGATCAAGTTGAAAAAATAAAGGAACCTGACCTGTTTGGCCATATCGAGAAGTGTTTGAGCTAGAACTTCCCACCCAACACCACAATCATCAATGGCTAGATCAGATAGCTTTCTACCCATGAGGGTTAATACCATGCGTCCACCGGGTACTAGTTCCTTAGCACGAGCTTGTAAGAACATCGTGAAGTCAGTAGCATATTGCTTCTGATAGGCTTCGAACACTTCTGTTGGACTTGTTCTCGCCACATATATATGTGATGTGTTTTTCTCAAGGCCCTTTGGTACCTGTTATATATATATAATTCCAGGGACTATAATTTAGTACTTAGTATGTCAAATAGATTGAGTTTTAGCACACTATTTTCCATTCCAAGACAAGCCCTCCCACAAAAAGGGCTTTTTAGGACCTTTCGTGTGAGACGCTCCTAAAAAAACTACAATATTTAATAGGACGAATAAGTGTTTAAGGTTCTATTATAATATACTCGTACTCATTTAAACTGGTGTCCTCAAAAACTACATAAAAGACAAAATTTTAGTGCCAACCTGAGAAAGCCAATGAAGACTATACGAGGAGTGAACAAGGTGCAAACTATCGTCTGGGAAGAGTCTGTCGTAGAAGGAACCAGGAACAGCTGAAACGAAGCAAGGACCAAAACTTTCTCCCTTCTCCTCCTTGAGTTTTGCAAGGAAAGTGGGCAATGATTCAAAAACGGAGTTGAAATCATTTCCATAAAGGTCATTCAAGCATACTTGAAACTGTGGTGTCTTGCGATTGTTTTCTTTAGACGCCTCATGGACCATATCAATAATGTTTGATGCGGTCAATAGAGTATTCGGGCCAGATGAACATCCAAGATCCGCTATCTTGAAACATTGCCCGAACATGTCATCAGATTTAGCAATATCCTTGATTGTCTGCCTTAAAACAGGTTGCGCTTCTCTTAGCACAGTTTCCTGGAAGGAAAAAAAAAATTCAAATGATCAGGCGCGCACTTGATCGATACAATCGATATGTACTTATAACATAGCTAGCTTGTGTACGTGTATACATATAGTAATGACTTCGAGCGGAGTAAGAGATATATCGAGGTCACCTGAACCAACGAGTTGTTGGCGTAGCTTGATTCACCATCGCCAGAATTCATGTGTAACACGTTTACCGCATCCATGCCCATTTTTCCTTAGCCTACAGTACTGTTGCTATTTGGTCTTATAAGTTTATAGTAGTGAAAATATATATGCTCGATCACTACTGATGACCTTAAAGAAAGAAAGGTGCTTTAGAGCAATTTATACTAGTGGATTTATGTCACATGATTCTAAAAGTTCGAATTATGAAATTACCAAGTAAATCACATATCAACCAACAATACATGTTTTAACAATATGCAAACTGGTGGAAGGTGAGTCAGCTTGCTTTCAACAACCAATAAACATTTGTCTTGAACTGCTTATGGAATATGAATATATGATAAATAAATCTTTCTTGATAGAATATATATAAAATGCCTGATAGATACAACAAGCGTTATAATTCAAAATCAGTAAGGTGTTTGTTGTTGCGTTTTCAAAATAAATTTTGTTTTTTTAGAATAGATTTTGCGTTTTCAAAATTGCGTTTTGAAAAGCATGTATGTACATGCTTGTGTAAAACTGTGTTTTCATAACAAATAACCATTTTTTCATCCGAATACTTTCTAGATTATTTATGTGTTATAAACTTAATAATCAAACAATCACTCCAAAATGCAATCCAAACATTTTATAAAAAATTAAACGCGAGGCATATATTTAATTAGGAGATGGTTGTTATATCAATAAAAAAAGAGAAACAAACAAAATTTAAAAAGGGAGAATACGGGTGCATTAAAATTAAAATGGAAATGGTTGTAACATGGTTCATATAATATTGTAACTTTCAAATTCACTTGGTTTGATAATTGGAGTGTTGATAAATTAGACGCTGAAAAGAAGCATGGTTGGATCAGTGGTAAACACCCTGGTCTCTGGAGACAGAGGTCATGGGTTCGATCTTCATCCCATTCAAAGGTTGGAGGGCCTTTTCTACCATTTAGGTGGAAAATGGAAGCAGCCTCTTTACTTAGGTCTGCCTACATATTAACCTCCCCCATACACTGTCGAGGTATTGAGGCTCAAAACCCGCGGAAGGCGGCACTGCGCAATTTCTTTCTTTCTTTCTTTTTATAAATTAGACAGTGTAAGTTTTTTAAAGCCCTCAACAAAAAATTCTCCATCATCTAGAGATTTAAAAGAAAAAAAAAATCCACTTAAACCCACATGAAAATTAAATACAAGTGAACACTTTCCAAATTCATGCGTAAGTATAAATGTCAAGTCTTTGGCTTTACTCTCTGATTCTATTTATAATTTTTTTTTTCTTTTTGGTAAAAGAGTTGTTTGGTTTTCATGTATATAATGCTAATTTGCTATGGTAAGGGTGGGGAGTATCTTACCACTTCTCCTCACCTTTTTCTCACTTTTCACAGAATATCTCACTACCCCTCCTCATTCTTCCCTGCTCCTATAAGACAAAAAAAGAAAAAAAAGAAGATAAAGGCGGTGAGCAACCCGGGGAGTGCCCTCCCCACTTTCCTTCCCACCCAACCGGCACCTAATAGGCAAAATAGTTTGTAACTCGGTAATCAATCGATACCTGCTACTTGGTCCCCGGGGTACACCGTGCAGGCTAATAAAATATGCAGTTTTAACTTTTAAGTTTTAACAAAAAGATACGAGTAGTACTTTGTTTCAGTACTTAAAAAAGCAACATAACATATGTTGATGTAATAGAATGTATATATCCATGTACGTAATGCGATAGGATTGACCATCTCGTGATTAACAAATGATAATCGGTGTGATATGTTTTACGCCATGACTTGTTTTATCAATAGAGTTGAAGTTATTATTGGATGATTGAAATGAGTTATAGAATTTAAAAGTGTTAGTAATAGTTTTATGAAATGAATAGTTATGATAAAAATAATTAGTGTTTTAAAGATAAGTGGTTACATTATAAAGTAAACAGAAGAAGAGTGGTTGCGATTGATTGAATAATAAAAGTAATATTAACTTAACAAACTTAAAATGTAATTGATTAAGCATATGTATAAATGAGTACGTATACATATATACTTTTGAGACACAAAAAAGTTATGCCCTCAAACTCTATACCATGAAAACAACGATGTAAATATGTAATCGAAAACATTATATAAGGTTGGCCTCTAAAACCCGGCTAACACTTTATTTTTAAATTTATAAAGAATGTTGGCCGTACTTCCCATTATAACTCAGTGGTTGAGCACCAGCTTTATATGCTGAAGGTCTCGAGTTCGAGACATGAGAAGGACATTTAAAGGAATTTCACAATAAAGTCCTCCAGTGAAGCATGTTTGAGTCCTGCAGAGGGGCGGAGTTTTATCCCAATTAGATCCCTGTTGCGAGCAAATGATCCACACTTTTAAAAAAATAAAGAATGTTGGCCATTTTCGATATTTATCACCACAAATGTGAAAAAACAAAATATCGTTTATATTTTCAAAAGATACTGATTTTTAGGGGAATGTTTATAAACCTACCTTAACTTAATTTATTCCTTTCAACTCTCATAATATTATGTAAAATTAACCTTTTTTCAGTTCTAACAAAAAAAGTTTTGGTGCTGAGAATATTGGGAACAGTTTGAAATATGTTCTTACAAGTTCAATAAGCTGTACATTATGGCTAAAAAACAAAAACTTGATTGTTGAAAAATAAAATATAAACAATTAAAAATGTTAATATAATCGATTATGAGCATGAAAGCCCATAACTAAATATAATATGTTATATCCCCTTTTTATTTACGTGATAGTGATATTTAGTTAAATATAATCAAAGAGAAGCCAAATAGAAGCCGGCAATGCATGAACAACGAAAATAAAAGACTTTTTGATTCTTCTAAATATAATATAAAATGGGTCCCATACTCCCATTCATTAATATGTAATTCCAATAACATGGTAGTTGAATTAATCACCTCACACTTAGTGGGTTGGTTATTAGGGATGACAAAAACATTCATATTCGATGAAGAATTCAAAATTTAAACATGGTTTTTTTTTTAACAGTTAGTCGGTATTCGACATCAGGGAACACTTCACCGTATAATGGTGAAGCCCTGCACGTACTCTAGACTACGAAATGTAGACCATAAGCCGTTACAGGTGATTCAGGGAAAAAACCCACAGACTTGTCACTCCTAAGAGTCGAACCCAAGACCTGTAGGAAAAACCAGGGATGCATCTGCCAGTTGAGCTAGCTTCATTTGCCAGTTAAACATGGTTTGATTGGGAAATTTTTGAATTGACTGGAAATGAGAAACGGATGTAATTCTATTCTTCATTGGATGGGAATGGAGATGTGAAACCATAAATCCCCGATCTTCAAACCCGAACCCGAAAAAAGTATATATATTCAATAGAATCACATTAAGCTTTATTTATTTACTGGAATCACTTTAAGTTTAGAACTATTGTTTAAAACTTTTTATGTATATGTGACATACTTTATTTATCAATTACTTAACATAGATCAATATTAGTTTGTATATACAATTATATTCATATTTTATGAAAGAAAAATCGAACTATACACTTTTTTTATCTATTTTCTACTTCTATGAATATAAAAAAAAATAAAATATATGGTCTTACAAAAAGTGAATAAATGGGCTAGTGGCTAGTGTGTCTTTATGTTCCTCACCAAAATTCAGACTATACTTTTTTGATATAAACTTTTGAAGTCCACTCAGACTATACCCAAACTTATACTTTCATACTCGAATCATACCTACACAACTACACAAGTATGATACGTGTAATTTTATGTGGAGATGGTATGTTCCACGGCTGGACAAAAGCCAAAGAGAAATGACGTAGGACGTGCGAAAAGTGAAAACCTCGACTAAGATCCAAATCCAATTTATAATTGTGGAGGTGTGCAAATGGCTCCTGTGGTCTGTGGAGGGATCGAGAATAGAAGACATATACCGTGTAGTGAGTACTAACCTAGCCCAAAATTTGAGCTTTTCTTTCGGCCCGGCAAGAACTTTTGAGTAGATATAAGCCCAGCAAGTAGTTTAAGCCATCAAAAAATGGTGAAGCATGGGCCATATGGATGTGATAGTTATGTTCCCAGCAGCATCGTTCTTTTTTGCCTTGCTATGTGTTGCGAGTTTACGTTATGTTTTTGAGTTTGAATTATAAAAGAAAAGAAATAATTGGAAATAAAATGAAGTTATGTTTTTGAGTTTGAATTATAAAAGAAAAGAAATAATTGGAAATAAAATGAAGTTATGTTTTTGAGTTTGAATTATAAAAGAAAAGAAATAATTGGAAATAAAATGAAATAATTGGACCTATCATTAAGTATCAAATCCGAACATCATTTTATTTCTATCATTAAGTATCAAATCCGAACATCATCGTTTTTACTTGGTCATTATTTTAACTAATAAGTCGTTATTTATCTGTTTTAGTTGCTGAATAGTTTCATAAGCATCTAAATCACCCAATAGACCTATAAAAATACTTATTATGCAATAGATAAATAACTAAAAACATACAAATTAGACTTAAAATAAAAACAAATAAAGAATATTAAATTAACAAACTATTATGCAGAGTATGTATAATTTAGCAAATATCGACACGATATATACACAAATACACGATATGTTAATGAACTACTTACTAATGTATTCTAAGAATGTATGGTTGGTATGTTTATTCTGCTACATGCAGTATACTAGGTTTATACCCATGCGATGCACGACTCAGTATGAATGAAGAATAAAATTAAGTTTATAGGCGATAAATTATCAAAAAAAAGGGTAATTAGTTATATAGTTCGATGTCGAGTCTTTGTAGGTTTTTTTTATTCCCCAAGGTTGTCAATTAGGTCGACCCGGTTTGACCCGCGTCGGGTAAGAAAGAATGATAATAATTATATAGAAAAAAAATTGGGATTGGGTCGAACTGACAGCCTAATAGACCAACGTACACGGACACGACCTGAAAATCAGGTTGGCGGGTCAAGAATACCCAACCCTAATGTGGTTATTTATACGTCGGATATCAGGTTGGGTCAAATAATTGACAACCCTAATATTCCCTGCTTCGAAATTGGATGGGTTAGGTAAAACATAAGGTTAATTAGATCTATTTATTTATTTACCTTTTCAGCAATAACATTACCGTATCACCATATGATGAGCAAAGGGTGCTCGACGAAATGCCTTACATTTATTTTGGCTTACACATATATATTTGATTTGATCAAACAACTTTGTAATCCAAAAATTGCATATGCATTACCATAACATAATAATAGTTATAAACATTGTTATAAGTAAAGAGTAAAAAAAATTCACCTGGAAGATAGTTGTTGACTTGCTGAAGCACGTATAATCTGATTTTGAAACAGATGAACATATAAAACTTACGAGTAATATTTATTTGTTGTCTTTCTTATATCTGATTTCTGAAAATTTGAAGCCCCATTGAGTCTGCTCAAAGAACCTGACATATCCTCTGGTGGATAATTAATCCTCTAATGAAGGGCTTAAAATATCTACAGTTACCTACGAAAGTAGTTGCAAGACACTTGCAGCACAGCCTTTTGGGATCCGACTTCCATTGAAAATCCCCCATATATCTTTTTCGAAGTTACTCTATTGTTGGACCTAATAGTATAATATCTACTTATTAGTAGTGCACACCTGAAAGTTTCATATGTCTGTCACCAATATGTGTTATACACTATCATATATGTAACAACATATAAGTATATAACACATATCGATAGTGTATACATACAAGTGGTCATATACATATCGACTTTCATTTTATAATGCCGAACTAAATTAATGTATCGTAAAGACACATGACAAAAGATGGATTTTTTTTACTTATCGGGTTAGGTTGTAGAAAAAGACCATATAATTAGCCATTATACTAGATTTGTGCAACCAACCCATGTAGCACGTTATTTCAGCCTTCACAAATCACAAAGGGTTAAGTTCATGATGAATAATTGAATATAGCGAGAAAATTACATTACATATATCAAGAATTCAAGACTGAAAAGCTTAAAACATTCAGCCAACATGCTTCCCGTACCTCCTAAATAACTCATCAATGATGAAACTTCCGAAATGAGAAGTCGACAACGGTTCTGTAACAGCTCTCAACACTTTGGCTGTGTTTGTCCCGTGGAAATGGGTCGCCGGCTCATTAAGATCATTCGTGCTTGTGTAATCAGTGTCATACGGGTCCCAATTGACATAGAAATTAGCCAGTTTATCAAGAGAAAATGATCCTTCATCTTCAATTACATTCCTAACTTCATCCTCGCATGGAAAATAAAGTGGCATATTGAAATGACTTAATATCTGACTCTCGAACTAGCCCCTGTGGTATTAGTTTGTATAAGCATAAATAATGGTTATACGTTGAAGCAAATCAGAATAACTAAAGCTCCGAAACAATATATATGTGTTTAAAAAAAACACCAAAAATTGATATGGAATGCACCTTATACGATACCTGTTTGGCCATGTCGATAAGTGATTGCGCTAATAGCCCAAATAAACTGCAACAATCATCGCTGGTAGGATCAGCAGTACTTCGACCAATAAATGTTAAGACCATGCATCCGCCACGTACTATTTCCTTAGAACGCATTTGTTAAAACTTTGTGAAGTCAGCATGAAATTGCTTTACATATGCACGGAACACATCTTGAGGACTTGTCTTCCCCATGTATATATTTAGTGTATTATTTTCAAGGCCTTCAGGTACCTATAAATTGCGGGAATGTATAGTTTATCATTCAAAATGGTTCGAATTAGTATTTGAAGGATCATATATATATTTAAAGGACTATATATGTAGAGTGTTATATTGGTCAATAGTTACCCGAGAAAGCCAATGATTTGAATAAGAGGAGTGAATAAGGTGCAAACTTTGGTCCGGAAAAAGTCTATCATAGAATGAACCAGGAACGACTGAAACAAAGCAAGGGCCAAAGCGTTTTCCCTTCTCATTCTTAATCTTTGCATAAAATTCTGGTAACATTTTGAAAATGTTGCTGAAATCATTTCCAAAAAGGTCATTTAAGAAGACTTGAAACTGTGGTGCTTTACGGTTATTTTCTTTACAAACCTCGTGGACTATATCAATCAATAATATTAGATACAACCAATAGTGTATTTTTGCTAGAGGAGCATCCCATGTCTGCGATCTTAAAACACTGATCACCAAAATGGTATCATTATTGGAATAGCCTTTATCGTCGAATGCTTTAGAATTGGCAGTGCTTTTTGCATCACTATTTCCTGCTAAACGGAAGATATGCAAGTTTAATATACTAGAACACATGTATATTGACATATATATATAGAGGAGGGAATGAGTGACCTGAAGAAACGAGTTGTTGGCATAGCTTGATTCTCCGTCACCAACATTCATGTGTAAGATATTTTCCATCACCATGGATGGCTATACAAGTATTTCTTTTGCCTTTGTCTTGCAAATATATAGCATATGACCTTTCAGATGCTTTAAGGATTGAGATCCTCTAAAGTTATTATTAACTTTATAGGTAAAGTTGATGATTTTGACCTTTGGATTAAAATCAAAGGTCAAGATTCAAATATCAACTTTGAATCTTAACCTTTGATTTTAATCAAAAGGTCAAGATTCTCTCAACTTCACCTATGAAGTTAATAATAACTTTAGAGGATCTCAATCCATTCAACAAGCAACGTTAGTGATAGATAAATTATTTTCCTATATTAATGTGGTAGCTACCTAAATTATTGTAGGCACAAATTTCTAGAAATTAAACATCATCAAGTAAGAAATCTGATTCTATTCAATTGATATGTGATAAACACGTCCCATATTTATACAAAGATTTAACCCTAATTAGGGTAAATGACCGACTCTAACTATATGGGCCTTTTTACTCTAATCTTGGGCTTGGGCCCTATTGTTTCTGACCCACATATTCTAACACTCCCCCTCAAGTTGAATATCGGGATTACCGAAATTCAGCTTGCTTAGACACTTATGAAACATAGATGTTCCCACTGCTTTAGTTAGAATATCTGCCAGCTGGTCTTCAGACTTTACAAATGGTAGCTTGATAATTCCACTTTCCAACTTTTCTTTTATGAAGTGACGATCAACCTCCACATGCTTGGTTCTGTCATGTTGAACTGGATTTTCTGAGATCTGGATAGCAGCTTCATTGTCACTCATGATTCGAATACTTTCTTTAGGGGCAAAACCTATTTCAGACACCAGCTTCTTTATCCACAAAGCTTCGGCTAGTCCCCTAGCTATTCCTCTAAACTCAGCTTCAGCACTAGACAAGGAGACAACTTTCTGTTTTTTACTTTTCCATGTAACCAAGTTACCACCCACCAATGAGAAATACCCTGAAGTGGACCTTCGATTACCTTTATCTCCTGCCCAATCTGCATCTGTATATAACTGAACTTTAAGGTGCCCATTAGCCTTAAATAACACCCCATGACCTGAAGTCCCTTTAAGATACCTAATAATTCGCAGAACTGCATCCATATGATCTTCCTGAGGTTGATGCATAAATTGACTGACAATTCCAACAGCATATGCAATGTCTGGACGAGTATGAGCCAAATAGATAAGTTTCCCTACCAACCTTTGATATCTCCCTTTATCAGCGGATTTAGCATCTGTCTTTACAAACAACTTCTGATTTATGACCATAGGTGTATCTGCTGGTTTACAATCAATCATTCCTGTTTCTGCCAGAAGATCTAATATGTATTTCTTCTGACAGATAAAAATTCCACCTTTAGATCTTGAAACTTCTATTCCAAGGAAATACTTCAAATCTCCCAGATCTTTCATTTCAAATTCTGCAAACAAGGCTGATTTTAGCTGATTAATTTCTTTTTCATCATTTCCTGTTATAATCATGTCATCAACATAAATTATCAGACATGTCACAAGATTCCCTCTATGACGAAGAAACAACGTGTGATCTGAGTTGCTTTGTTGATATCCATATTTCTTCATAGCAAGAGTGAATCTTCCAAACCATGCTCTGGGTGATTGTTTAAGTCCGTACAAGGCCTTTTTCAACTTACAAACTTCCCCATTTTTAAAGCTGTGAGCAAATCCTGGAGGGGCTTCCATGTACACTTCTTCTTGTAATTCTCCGTGCAAGAAAGCATTTTTTACATCAAATTGATGAAGGGGCCAACCCAAATTAGCAGCAATTGAGAAGAGAACCCTTATTGTATCTAGCTTGGCAACTGGAGAAAAGGTTTCTGAATAGTCAATGCCATAGGTTTGAGTATACCCTTTGGCAACAAGCCTTGCTTTGTACCTTTCTATATCCCCATTTGGTTTATATTTGATGGTATATATCCACCTGCATCCTACCGGATCTTTCCCTGTTGGTAGAACACACTTTTCCCACGTATCATTCTTAATAAGAGCTTCCATTTCACTATTCATAGCATTCTTCCAATTCTTTATCTTCAAGGCATGCTCTATACTTGATGGAATTTCTTCAGAATACAACTTTGCTGCAAACGCTTTTGCTTCTTGGGAGAAGAAACCTTCTACGACATTAGCACCACTGTCTACCGGATACTTAGTATACCGAGAATTTCTTTCTGGTGAGTATCGCTTTGCAGGAATTCCTCTGGTAGATCGTGGTGGAAGCACATATCTTTCTGGAACACTTTCAGTAGTTTCTTCTTCTATATTTTCTGACTCTCCATCCATATTTTCCTGCATTTCATCAGTTGGAATATCCAAAGAATGACTTGGATCAGAATTACTTACCTCGGATATCAGGTCTGGACTTGGGTTGTCACTTTGAGAGGAGGACTGTATATCAGGAGAGTCTTTATCAGTTGAAGAAGAACTTGGCTGTAAATCTGATGAATATTGAAGCCAACTCAGTGAGTCACTTTGTTCCTCCCCCTGACCACTGAGTTCTTGAGAGTAATAATACTTGGTTTCCAAAAAATCACAATTCATCGTAGTAAACATACGACGAGTATGAGGATTGTAGCATCTATACCCTTTTTGAGTAACCCCATATCCCACAAAGACACATTTTTCAGCACATGGTTCAAGTTTGGTACGATATGATTTTGGAATATGAACAAAAACAGTACATCCAAAAACTCTAGTAGGTAAAGTAAGAACAGATGGTGGCTTATGAAATTCAGAGAGGACTTTCACAGGGGTTTTCATATCAAGAATCTTTGTAGGGAGACGATTGATTAAATAGGTGGCAGTTGCTAAGGCTTCAGGCCAAAAACTTTTGGGAACTAAGGATTCAATAATAAGAGCCCTAGTTATTTCTAAAAGGATCCTATTTTTCCTTTCAGCTACACCATTTTGTTCGGGGGTGTGAGGGCAAGTGGTTTGATGGATTATTCCCTTGGATTGGAAAAACAGATTCATTTGTGAATTAACATACTCCCCACCATTATCTGTTCTCATGATTTTGATAGATGTCTGAAATTGTGTTTGAACCATGTTGTAGAACACAATAAATCTATCATAAACCTCATCTTTGCTTTTCAAAAAATAGACCCATGTCATTCGGGTGCAATCATCCACAAAAATCACAAAATACTTAAAATTGTGACCTCCACTAACCGGTGCAGGGCCCCATACATCAGAATGAACTAATGAAAAAGGAATTTCAACTCTATTATTACGAGGTTTAAAAGATTGTCTATGACTTTTTGCTAAAATGCAAGTTTCACATTCAATCTTTTTATTTAACGGGAAAAGTTTTGGAAACAAAATATGCAAATAACTAACTGATGGATGTCCCAATCTTCTATGCCATAGCCATTGCTCTCTTTCACTAGTTCCATGAGCAAGCATAACCGACCCACTTTCAGTAACTTCATCAACATAATACAGTCCTTCTCTCTCAGTGCCACGCCCAATGATCCGTCCCGTCCTGATATCCTGTAATAAACAAAAGGTTGGATGCATGAGTACTGAGCAATTTAGTTCTTTTGTCACATGACTAATTGACAAAAGTTTGTGGGATAAAGATGGAACATAAAGGCAGTTAGTTAAATTTATGTTTGGAGAAATTGTAACAGTTCCTCCATTCATAACATCCATTTTTCCTTTATTTGCAGCTCGAATATGGGTTTTCCTTGGTTTTGAAAAAACCGAAAAATCTGATAACTCATAAGTCATAGTGTCGGTAGCACCACAATCGAAAATCCACGACCCATTCGAGTTAGAGTGACTCGATCGTGTCATAAGGCCTTTAGCACCTTGACTCGGCCCATACTTGTTTTTGAGCCCAACAGCCCCTTTAAAAACATTACCCGGTCCAACCCCACAACCCGATCCATTTCCATTATTATTATACGATGTAGTGGACATAGATATTTTGGGGAATATATTACAGCCTTGTTTTGTTTGTGGTTTTGAACAACACACATATGTGTGTGACTGTGAGATCTTTGAGATCTCATCTTCCTTCTTCTTACCCTCAGCCACCGAGAAACCTCCATCACCAGAAACTTCAGCCGCCGCTACTCCACCAAATCCGTTCTCCGATCTCCGGCCATCACTATTATTATTTTCTTTGGTGGAGTTAGTTCGAGTGGTAGAAGGTTTATTTGATGGGTTAAACCGTCGACCTTTTTTGTTTCCGATCCACCACTCCGGATAGCCCACTAATCGGAAACACTGTTCTTTGGTATGTCTTTCCATACCACATTCATCACAAACGATGCCAGATTTATCATCTTTAATCATGGTTTTTTGTTTTTCATTAAACCGGTTGAATTTTTTGGTGGCAAAACCGAACCCTTCTTCTTCTTTTACCATCAAACCGGTGGCTATGCCTCGTATATCTTTTTCATCAGCGATGGTTGCTCCCAAAATCTTTTGGTGAGCGGCCTCTTTTCGTATGGTAGCATATGCGGCTTCAGCCGCCGGAAGTGGATCGGTTCTTAGAATCTCTCTTTTGGTTGATTCGAACTTTTGATCTAATCCGTTCAAAAATTGAAATAATTTTTGTTCGGATCGGATTTTATTGTAGGTTTTGATGTCTTCAGGGCATGTCATCGGGTTTGGATCCTGTCGATCGATTTCTCCCCAAACTCCTTGGAGTGCGATCCAGAAATCCTCAAGGGATTTGTCACCTTGCTTGAGTTCATTGGCTTTGACGTGCAGATTAAAGTTTGTAAGCTTGTCTCTCCCACTGCTGTAAGTGATTACCAAAGCATCCCACAATTCTTTTGCTGTGGAAAACTCGGTAAGGTTTCCTGCTAATATTGGTTCGATGTTTTGAATGAGCCATGAAAACACGATTAGGTCTTCTTGTTCCCATGACTCATATTGTTCAGTTGTGGTTTTGTTTGGTGGTTTTTCTGTTAAGTGGGATAAAAGGTTTTTTGATCGACCCCCGATGGCTACCCGAATCATACGGGTCCATAGGGAGTAATTGGTACTATTCAGTTTCAAATTGATTTGTAAATTGTCGGATAATTTGGGGTTTTGAGATTGGTGATTGTTATTTTGTAACAGATGTGCTAATTGTATTGCCAAGTCGTTACCGGAGCCGCTGGCTTCTTCTCCGGCCATGGTGGCTCTATGGTGTCGACTTAGGCGATAGATTTTTTGAGGGTTTAAAGGTAGATGATGAAGCCCACGATTGAGGGCTCTGATACCATGTTAAGAAGTAAGAAATCTGATTCTATTCAATTGATATGTGATAAACACGTCCCATATTTATACAAAGATTTAACCCTAATTAGGGTAAATGACCGACTCTAACTATATGGGCCTTTTTACTCTAATCTTGGGCTTGGGCCCTATTGTTTCTGACCCACATATTCTAACATCATCAACTTGATTTCTTAAGATGTCAAATTGATCTTTTGTGCAATGGTAGATCGCCTTGTAAGATCTCCAACTAGGACACACAAACTTGAGGATGATGGTGTGTACTTCTTCCCGCTGTGACATTTTTATATTGAAGATTTAGGTTTAAATCTTGACGTGAATAAAAAAAACTTGAGTGGATATCGGGGTTTTCTCTTAGAATGTGTTCCCTTATAATTAGTCGATGCCTTGAATTTTTATTTGTTGTTAAAAAAATATAAAAAATTATATAAGTTTTATTCAAACGCAACGCTTTTAAAACATTTTTATATCATATAACAAACACTTGAACAAACTTATGAGTTTTGTAAAATTGTATGACTAAAGAAAATAAAAAAGTTTATACTAAAGATTCGATAAATGAGAGACAATTAATCCTCCTTATTCATAACCCTAAAAATCTTTTTAATTCATAGGATGATGACATGTGAAAATTCAAAGGGTAAAGTTAGGAAAGTAAATTAGGTGGAATCCAATTATCACATTCATATTAGTAGAATTTTTTGGCTAATATTTAGTAAAACTAGTCATTTGTAAAATAGGGATTGGGTATATGTTGTTTTTGTTGATTAAATTCATGAAAGTACGAGTAGTATGCAAGACTGTTTACATTTTATATGCCTATATTTTATTTTATTTTTTTTGACAGTATTAAATTAGTAATTTAGTATACAACTTTTACAGCAGAAAAATTCCTACAGAGGACGAAAAGTAGCAGAAACGAAAAACCCCCAATCTGTTATTATTATTATTATTTTTTCTAAAAACCCTTTCACTTCATCATCACTATAAACAGCTTCAAAATCCCTAAAATAACAGAACACCAGATTTCTTCCATACAGAAATTATTGTAATTATTATATAAATCAAATGCATAAAAATGTCACAAAGCAATATAACAACAAATTTTAGTAATAGTAATAGTAATTTAAATGTACCAGTAAGTGAAGTATATTGGTCTCTAGTTGCTAAAGCCGATAAAAAATTCTCCAAAATTAGGGATTTGCCTTATTATGAACGCAACAGGTTTCTTTCTTTCTTTCATTTTTTTTTTATTATTATTTATTTTGATCCTAACCTTTCCTTATTGATTCGAAACCATTTCTTAGTTATTTCTAATTATAGTAACTTGTAGATTATAATATGCGAGTTATTTGTTCATAGGATTAGCTGCCAATATATATATGTATTATATGTATACTAAAATGTATCTAACTATTCATGTTTAATTATTGTATGTATGTATTGAAAACGTCCGGCTAGCTGCTGTGACATGGTGCCGGTTTTGATGACGTGGCAATTTATCCGACTTTCGTGTCAGAAAAATCTTATAATAATCGAAATTTAACCGGTTGCGTGATGAATAGGTCACTTTTGCTTGTTGAAAGTTATAGTAGTTTTTTTTACTCTCTAGTTAGGTCAAAGCGCATCAACCATATGCGAAGTAACCGTTTGACTTCATAGTGAGGCTCTGATTATCGAGTGGATAGGTTTCTGGTTTTACTAATAAATTTAACTTGATAGACATTGGTATCGAATAGGTTTAGGAACCATTTTTTGCTCAAACGTAGTTGGAAGATGAGTATATGTAAATATGGATTCATATATCTGTTCGAGCTTGCTGTTGTACTATGATATATTGAAACACTCTGCCCCTAGTCGAGAGTTGAGACTCAAGAAATGTATTTGTTATGTATTGTAGCTTTTATGCATACCATTGCCAGTTATCAGCTATTTAGTGCAACAAGATGATTAGTAACTATGAGCTTTGTAATGATACAAATTAACCCTTTGGCCGTACACAATCAGTATAATAAAAAAAGATGATGATTACTCACAACTCACAAAGATATAGTGGTCATTACTAAAGAAATCGGCAGCTTTTAAATTTATTGACTCTGAACACATAAACAAAGTGGTTTTGCATCAGGTACGATACATATTTCTATAAAGTCTTCAAAGTTTATACACAACTATGGAAATTTCAACAAGAGAATCGACACAAGCTTGTGGAAGCAGGGCTTAAGAGATGGGAAATAGGGGATATTGCATCACGAATAGGGCAACTTTATTTTGGGCAATACATGAGAACAAGTGAAGCTAGTTATTTGTCCGAGTCATATATCTTCTATGAAGCGATACTGACTAGGGAGTATTTCAAGGATGGGGTATTACAGGATTTGAATCTTGCTAACAAACAGCTGAGGTTCCTTGCACGATTCTTGACAGTGTGTTTGGTGTTGAACCGTCGAGAAATGGTGTATCAGTTGGTGAATCAGCTCAAATTGTTAGTTTCAGATTGCAGGAGGACTTTCCAGGTAATTTATATATTTTCGTAATGGCATAGGATATCTTGTCTCTGTAAATTATTTCACCCATCTGTGACTTCAAATGATATTGTTTCAGGACACTGACTTCAAAGAATGGAAGCTAGTGATTCAGGAAATATCTAAGTTTCTTAAAGTTGACACAGCTTTTATGAATATAAGGCCTCTAAGATATAGTCTCGCGTTGGATCTCCATCCTGATAGCCTTCCACCTGCTGCCAATGTCAAAAGAAAGCTTAAAATGGGAGATGCCATACTTTGTAGCTACCATCCTAATGAGGTTAGGTTACTTCCATGCTCACTAGCAACAAGAATCTATACTTTAAATATCGGCAGTCAGTGCACAAATTTTCAGCAATGATCACTTGGTGGACTTTTTTAATGCAGGATTTGAGTTACTGATGACAATTCTTAAACTTTTAATGTTCATAATGAAATTTAGAAACATTTACCATTATGCAGTGTCCCCGTACTGTATTTGACTTTTCTTTATGCTATGTGAATTTATTTATCAGGTTAAGTTCTCTGAGCTGACACTTGACAACTTCAGAATGCTTCAAACTTTGGAGTGGGAACCTAGTGGCTCTTTTTACAAATCAAGTGGAACCATTTCCTCTGGCATTGGGATCACTGGTGGTCAAAATGGTGCCCTTTTAGGCCCGGGTCGTATTAACTTTTCTCAGGAGCTTTCTGATCCTACATTGCCACCAAATCCCCGTAAAGCTATCCTGTATCGTCCATCCATCACTCATTTTTTAGCAGTGAGTAATCTAGGAATGATTTTTAGTTACTATTAAACTGTAATTTTATACTTTTATCTGAGGACTGCTGGTGCTTCCATGGCTTTTCATTTGAGGACTGTTGGTGCTTCTATTGCTTTTTATTTGAGGAGTGTTGGCACTTCTATGGCTTCTTATTTGAAGTTCCGAGTCGAGTCACTTTCAATTAAAGCTCCGAAATCTTTCTAAAGTATAAAAAGTGTGATCATGGAAGTTGAGTAAAACAGCAAGTGATATAAAGTAAACTGATAAATGAAAGTATAAAAAGTTTGGAGGTAAATATAAATTTGTGGCCATAGATGATGGATTTTGGGCCCGAAGGAATGGGCAAACCAACGTAGGTCTTATGCTCATGTGTCTGGCTTGTCAGTATCTTTTTTTCGGCTGGTTGCAGACGAAACCCTGTTTGTAACTTCACTTGGATCGAAATGGTTTATTCACATTTCCCGATATTCATGTTACACGTTGGTCACCTGAGTTTTAATTATTAGCTACACTACACATCAAAATCAACAGAAATATATTGGTTGTAAAATTCCAGGGCATGTGAAATTGTTTTATGCTCTTGATGGCAGGTTCTGGCCACCGTGTGTGAGGAGCTCCCTCCGGATGGAGTTCTCTTACTTTATTTATCTGCTCCAGGTGAGATGTTTATTACTCATATTTTGTCACGTTATGTCGACTAATTAGTCTAGGCAACCTTCAAATTCTTAAAAAGCAATGATTACCTATAGAATATGTTGTCGCTACAGGGCACGAAGCCAATAATGTTCAGCCTTACATGGTGCACCCCGATGCTGCATCTACTTCTCCATTCGCTTCTGCTTGTGATAACACATTCAATTCTTCAGAGACAGATATTATGGACTGCTCTGCTTACCATTCTGGTGGCTTAAATCTTGGTGCTAAAGGAAATGGAGGTACTCGTACTGATTGAAAAGATACCAAACTAAAAGTGGTAGTTTTGCAATAAACTTATGATAGGGATTGTGCAACTTATTCTAGAATTCCTTCTAATAGAATATTTGTGGAGTATTTCTAAAATTATCATACAAGATCGTAATGTCGCTAGCATTAAGAATTTAAGATATTAATGCTTAACAATGATCTTCATTTCAGGTTTAAATCTGATCTATCCTTGTGACTTACTTCCATTTACAAGAAGGCCACTTTTCCTTGTTATCGACAGTGGCAACAGTAATGCATTTAAGGCAAGTTTTTGAAAAAAGTTTAAGTTGCTTGTATGTATGAACCTCGAATGGTCAGGTGTCTATTAAATAGCTTTTAAGGAATATGTTTAATTAAATTAATATAATTTCTTCACCAGATATCACTAGCTTCCAGGGCAATTTATGGAGTCAGGAGTTCTTGGTAACCCAGGGAATAATCAGCGAGTAATTGGATTGGGATTTTTTTTATATAAAAATAATACAGTAGTTTTCAAAATTATAAGTAATAGAAAATTAGAAATAGACTATAAACTTCAAACTAAAACATAATTAACATAAACATAATACCCCAAAGTTTAAACTTAATTGTTTCAAAACTTAAACATAATACTTCAAAATTTTAAGTGAAAAAAAAAGTTGACCAATCTTGACCCCGAGTGGCCGAGTTTGACCCAATTTGGCCTGAATTGACCCGAGGTTGTCTGAGTTTTCCTGGGTTGACCCGAGTTTTACCCGTTGAACAATTTTGTAGTCTGATACGAGCTGACTCGCCTCCCCAGGTACCCGATTTATGAGTCGTGGCTGATTTTTACAACATTGGTGAGCCACCAAATTTATGGGTGCTTCCAAATTAGTTTTCATTCAGATCTAGCAGATTAAGTTATACCTGTTTATTCTAGGAGTTACTGAAATAACTGCAACACTTTTATCTTTAGTGCATCCCAATATGAATGCGACATTCTCCTTTATGAGGAGCTTCGATCTGAAATATTCACTTTACCTTTTAATAATCATGACATATATTGATTACGATAATCTTGATCACATAATTCCTCTATTGTGTCAAGAGGTCTTTTCTTTTATTCTCTTGGATATTCATTAACCTATGTAGCTTAGTCAGGTATTATTAGGATGGAGGCATTTATGGTGTGAATTGAAAAATAACATTATTATCTGCATAGAATTGTGTGTTACTTAATGGGGCATATATTGACAGGAATTAAGTACAATGGTAAAAGGAGAACCAGTTGCAATGCTTTTATCTCCAGTATGTTCAAGTCCTACACATGGTGCCATAGATTCTTGTCAGCCAAGTGGAAGTCAGTTTACAAGCTTTCTGACAGCACCATTGCAGGCTTTGCTCAGCCTACTTGGCATTTCAGGTTCTGATCTCCAGATGGTACGTCTTTCTGTTAAGTCATAATAACAGTTGTTAGATGTGGCAAAATGAGCGGGTTAGATGGGTTGGGTAATTGGTCAAAACGGTTAAATACAACTATAAAAGTTATTGTATTTCAGTAATAATCTAATTTTGACTTTTGAATAAAAATGAATTAGGAGGTTTAATGCATTAAAATTTCAGTTGGGTGGCATTTGGCTTTTTTATAAGCTATTGTAATTTTAATATTGCCTGCTTGACCTGCTAGAGTTAGTACATGGTTTGGAATTGCCACATGTAGGAGTTAGTTTTCGTACTTTAGAATGATAGTTGGCTCAAGAGATCGTATTTTCAGGATAAGCTTAATGAAGCTGATAAGGTTCTTTCCTCATCTTTACATCACTGGGGAGAGTTGTTGGCATCTTCCGACACGCTTCATCCTGTCTGGGCTCAAGTTCTAGGAGATCCATTTATTAGGCGGCTGCTTTTAAGGTACATCGCACATCTCCTTCTAGTTTATAAAGTAATGATATATAGGTTGGCAATCTGCTGTGGAAACTTGGCAGACAGTTTATGATCTCATATTTTATCGTGTTTATATAATGGTTTATGCTTACATATTTAATGAGTTAATTTGGGTCGAGTTTTTATTGTTGGCGGGTAAGGGTTGCATATTAATTTAGGTGAAAATGAAACAGGTTGATAGGGTCAAGCGGCTTCAAAGCTGATTATAATGCATAAAACCTCTGCATCGTTATCTTAAATTACTAGGCCTTGTTTTTAACTAAACCCGGTCTGACCCATAATATAATCTGACCTAACCATCCCTTTTTCCACCTCTAGTTTTGATTCGGTTTACCTCTTTGTTCTTTAGTAATAAATACATAATATGGATGCCTTAGTTTTCAGTTAGAAAACTCTACATTTTTTAACGGCGGAATATGTATATATGTGTGTGTGTGTATATATAATATAATGCCACTAGCAAGATGCTAGTTGCAAATATGTACAAACTACAATTACAAGTCTAAATTTAATACAAACGAAATTACACCTTCTAGACTCATCCCATGACTAACTGAGAAGACTACAGAAAGTGTGAAAAAAGTCATGCCACTTACGCGAACAAGACAGGAGAAAATCCCAATGACTGGAGTCCATGCCACCGGTTTTCACTCCTTGGTGTTTTGGATATAGTCCCAAACAAGCCCCGGGGACTCGATCCAAAGAACATTCTATTTATTTGTTATGGAGTGGGATGGATTTTTGTTTAATAGTTTTCCATGAAATTAAATGACAAAACAAATGTTAACCAACAAATAGATAAAACATTAACGTAAACCATCAGAAAAAGGAAATACTAGAAATTGCATGGGAATCACACAAAAAAAAGGGAAATTAGGTGGTGTTTGGTTTGGGTGTGGGTTTATTATGGGGGCATAGGTTTGAAAGAAAAGTAGGAGAGAGAAGTGCAGTATAGTTTTGTAAAGTTTGTTTTTCAGATACGTTGGGATGTAATTGAAGCTAATAATGTATATACTATTTTAATATAAAAAATAAGGAGAATGTGAGCAAAGAGGTATGTCGCACATAATTTTTTTAAAATAAGTTTCTATCTCACGGGTTAGCATTGAACAAACAACTACAATCGCTCTCATACATACCGATTCATCCATTTCCATACGAAACACATCCTTAAAGTTGAATGTATAACTTTTAGTTCAGGCTCCGCTCCATTCAGTAATTCATGAATGTCAAAACTCAAAATGCTCGAAGTGTTTACTTTCTTTAAAAGGCTTAGCTTTGAGCTCAAGACTATTGTGCTTGTTTGATGTCGCAATTTCAACTCATTAATGGGTAGATGATTGACTTTTGCTATAGTTTTTCTCTATCGGTTCAGGTCAAATGAGTTGAATGTTTACATTGCTCAGAATTCGCCCGAAGTTCATCTAAAAAGCCTACCTTCTAAATAGTTTATAAAAGCAGTTAATTTATTACGAGTATTATTTAAGCATTATATAACAGAAAAGACATCAATGTCTGCGACTCTGCGTATATCACTCACAGCTCAACCCTGATGCAAACCCTTTTTGACCTGTATCAAAAGGTTACTTGTTTTGACCCCTTACCTAACTTAGCAGGCAGTCCATTTTACCACCTATAATTGTACCTGTGCTCGATGGTTAAGTATTTTTTGGTCTTTCAGGTTTATATTTTGCCGGGCAGTCCTAGCACTATACTCTCCCACATCCAACAAAAATGAATATCTTCCCGGGTGTTCACCCCCTCTCCCGGACTCAATCTTACCTGTGACTGTCTCTTCAGATGAAGCAATTGGACAAATAGCCGCTATTTTTGGTGCAGCAGCCATGTTTAACTTCCCAGAGGGACCATTTGTCAAGTAGGTTCGTTCCCATGAAGAAGAAATGTAGAATGTGTATTAGGATTGTGTTCTTGCTTGATGAATGCTGCCATCTTATACAGTGAATATCTTTGTGTTTACCCTCCTCGAACTGCTAGCGTTTTGTGCCTTCCTTTGTTTTCTTTCTCATATATGTATATCAGTATTCTTGAATAGTGTGGGAATATAGGAATTTGAGTGGTAATGGCCATTTTAGGGGCTTTGTTTCGCAATACTATCGGAGGCTCGGTGTCTGATTTTGTAACTTCAGTGCGTAGCTGTTTTAATGGCGCACTAAATAGTTTCTTGGTTTTGGGTAACTTGTTTTTGCTTGGGAACATTTGGTAATTGGTAACCAAGCTATTAGGTACAACCAAATTAACTTAAGTTTAACTGTTGAACAAGCAAAAATATCACATTCAATAAACCAAAGGAGATAAAATAGTAAGGGCAACATAGCAACATAACAAAATATAAGAAATATATGTTCCCTTCCATACCTTTTAAGCATAGATTAATCAAAACTAAAGTGTGATTATATGCTATCACACACAAGCTAACAACATTATTACCTAATATAACATTTACAGATTATAATGAGATAAATTGTAAACCTTCATACTTTTATTTAAAGATAAAGAGACTACTTTCGCTTCACAAAATTCTCACAGGAACAACTCAATGCTTAGACAAAGAAATGACTAAACTGAAGTTCATCCCTTTTTTGGTAGCTAGATGATCAACCAGATGCTTTTCATACTTGCTAAATACCATATCCAGTACGGAATTTCCAAAATGAGCTGCCATCATAGGCTCAATGACTGCTCTTATGAGCTTTGCAGTTTTTTTTCCACGTATCGGGTTAGTTATGTTGTATGGCTCCCAATTAAGTGCAAAACTGTTCAAGCTACCTAGGACAAAAGACCCCTCTTCTTGAATAACATCCCTAACCTCATCCTCAAATGGTGTATAATATGGAATATTAAACGAGTTGATATCAGATTCTTGTATCAGTCCCTGTGGAGTAGCAGTATATAGTAAAACAGAAAAAGTAGTTAGTAACCAAAACAGACTGTGTATATGGTATTTTTTTTATTTTAGAACGACATTCTAATTTACTCCTACTCCTAAATTACACGCATGTCTGGGATGAAACCCAGGACTCTCGAAAAATCCCTATTAATCCACCCCCACAAATGTGGGAAGTGAGACTCGAACCCAGGTGGATCCTCCCAAGGTCAAAGACCTTACCAATGGGCCACCAACCCCTTTGGCATGTGTATATGGTATATACTTGATCTTAAACTGTTAGTTTTTGCTAATTCGAGGAACAAACTAATTAAAACCTTATAAAAACACTTGTTTTCTAATTCTATAATAAACATTATGGATAGTAAAGGACTACCTCTTTGACCATATCAACAAGTGATCTGGCTAGAAGCTCCCAAATAATGCAGCAATCATCGCTAGTTGGATCGATGATACTCCGACCTGGAATCGTTATAACTATACGCCCTCCACTTATTATTTCTTGAGAACGCATTCGTAAAAATTCTGTGAAGTCTTCGTGATATTGCATCCGATAAGCGTTAAACACATTTGATGGACTTGTTTTTGACATGTATATATGAAGCTTGTTGTTTTCAAGGCCTTGAGGTACCTAAATAAGTAGGAAAGGATGATTTAATACGTACATAAAACTATAAAAACATATAATTATAATGTACTGTATAACTTAGTATGCTTTTCGTATCTAGAATAATAATGTAAAACCAAGGGTCATGCTAACCCGATTACCTGAGAAAGCCAGTGAACGGAATAAGAGGAATGGAAAAGGTGGATGCTTTCGTCTGGAAAAAGTCTACCATAAAACTAACCAGGAACAGCAGAAACGAAACAAGGGCTACATTTCTTCAGTTTTGTATAGAATGTTGGAAGTGATCTGAAAATGATATTGAAGTCATTTTCAAATAGATCGTTTAAGAACACCTGAAATTGTGGCACGTCAAAATTGTTTCGTTTACACGTATTATGGACTTTATCAATAATGTTTGATACGACGAATAAGGTGTTTTGTCCGGAAGAGCAGCCTAGATCGGCTATCTTGAAACACCGTGGGAAACCATGAAGCTCATTAGCTATTTGATTTATTGCTTCATGTATTGTAGGCAGTGCTCTCTGTAGTCCAGATTCCTGAAAATATATTTCATGAAACAACAGTTTGTTCCTAGTTAATAATCACAATCTTTAAACATGAAAGTATGAAACTGAGATTGTACATGGTATGATCATATTGCCTTTCAAGTAAATAAACAAAATATTCAGGGGTGGACCACATGATATTTTTTCCTTGTAGTGTAAAATTTCGTAAAATATCCAATTTTTCTATCCAAGAAAAAAAATGCACCATGTCCATATTATATTGTGAAACTGGCACTATCTGACTTTCGGTCCACCACTGAAAAAATGATTATTGTAAACGATATGATCATTTAAAGCACCCATTAGTTGTACGTAAAACATACACGACGTGGTTTCTTCTTACAATATGTTGTGATTGCTTGTAAGAGTGTTAATGACATACCTGAAGATAAGAGTTTTTTGCATAACTGGATTCGCCATTGCCAGTGTTCATGTGGAGACCCTTTTCAACAGACATGCTATCTAGTGTATTTCTAAAGCTAGTTGTCTATTTATCTTTGTTGTTGTTATGCCAATGTGCAGCCTTGTGTTAGCTTGCTATAAATACGGTTTTTTGTTTTGTTGATAATCAAGCTAATGTTATTTTTTAACGGTAAATTTTTCTTTTTTGGAAGGGCAAAAATATTATTGAAAAGACAACTAGCAAGAGATTAGTTACCAAAGATTACAATAAAAAAGAGCAAAGAAAAGGAAATGCATGACAAAACTGTTCTTGAAATACATCAAATATATAGACTCGAACCTACTTGGGGCTTTAACAACAAGGTCTTTATTTTGTCGTTCAAAAAGAAAAAAAAAACCCTGCAAGGTCTATAAAAGGGATGAAAAAACTTATGTCAATTACGATTAACGAGACATAAGAATAATCTCCATCGATAAAGGTCACGGGTTTGCTGGTTCTAAAACCTGTCTCCCCTTTTTTTGAGGAAGTAAGGAAGTGGATAAACCTTATAACCCTGTAGGAGTAGGAGCCAGCTAATCCCTCTATCAGTCTAACCCCGCGAGCAAGGCGAAGAGTGCCCTAGGGTCCGTCCCGGGATGCTCACTACGACCTGCTGATACTCCCCCGCTGTAGGAGCGGACTGAGTCGGTACTCGTCTACGAGAGGTGCACTCGTATGCCTTTCGAGGCTTCCCCCTTGGAAATATTGAGATTACTAATGACGGATGGAGGTTGAGGATAGAACATGTTCGGTCCCTCGCCCTTATCTCCTTCGCCGGAGACTTCAAATGATGGGAATCCTATCGATAAAGAAGAGGTATAAGCCCTCTCGATCCAATCCGTCTTCCCTGGCCTCCCCAAAACACTCTTGATACGAAAGAGACCTCCCGCCATAGAGAAGAGATCTAAAGTCTGGGTCCCCTCGATCACCCTCCCTTGAACCTGAACCAACAACAGACTCCTCCTTGTTTGACAGCTCTTTCAACAGCACGACGTATCTTGGCCGATATTCCGCCACCAGCCTTCCGCTTTTTACAGCTGATGTAGTAAAGCTTCCGGCCACTGCTTCCACAGCAAGACAGGTCCTACGGTAGTTTGAGTGTACCTCTTCTTCTATTTAGTATGCCACTCTATACCTTAGTATCCCGATCTAGTGAGTTGTCAGAATCTTCCCGCCCTCCGAACCGGACGTGAGGGTCTCCCCTCATCCGGCTCTCTGCAGGGGAATCTCCACTCACTGCTTCCCCTAATATCCTCCCTTTACCACATCATGGGGGTTTACAGGAGATCCCAGAGGCTCGCTCGGAAAGGCTGCTATACCACATCGATAAAGGTCACGCCACCGGTTTTCACTCTGGATGTTTTTGATATACACCCATACAAGTCTCGAGGAAATAAATACTCGAATAACCTGATATAACCAGAATGATGAATCAACAAAGTAGCGTGCCACCATCATAAACTCAATACAAAACTCGTAGCCGTAGACAGAGGAGGAGAATAAAGAGCTTCCCCATCCAAACTAGAAGGGGTTCTTGATCTAGTCACTCCAACGATATCGATGGTTCTTGTCACGATTAAAAATTGTTCTAAGGATGTTTTTAACGGTAGTTAACTTAACAACTGCAATGTGACACTCCAATTAGGGGTGTCAATGGATGGATATGGATTGGATCATGATCCGATCCATTAGTGATCTAACTTAAATGGATCATGATGGATCATCATCCGGATCGATCCATCAACTTTTTTCAATAATTTTATTTTTTAAGTGAATGAAATTTTTATTCGAGAAACTAAGGAGGCGTTTAGTTAGTGGAAACCTCTCGTGCCCCCGTCATTGGTGTAGAATAACCATATAACCAACCACATATGTTGGTGTCCCCGGTCACGGGTGCCCCCTGTGATCCTGTGTCGCCGGTCACGGGTAACCCCGGTCATGGGTGCCCCCTGTGACCCATGTCCCCAAACACGGGTGCCCCCGGTGACCCTCTGTTCCCGGTCACGGGTCCCCCGGTGATCTCGTGGCCACGGTCACTGTGCCCCGGTGACCTCGTGCTCCCGTTCACTGCATTTGGTGCGCCAGGTGACCCCGATCATTGGTGCCCCCGGTGACCCCGGTCATTGGTGCCCCTGGTGACCCTCTGTCCCCGGTCACGGGTGACCCCGTGCTCCCGTTTACTACACTGGTACCCCCGGTGACCCCGCACTGCATTGGTGCCCCCGGTGACCCTGTGCCCCGGTCACGGGTGACCCCGTGCTCCCGTTTACTACACTGGTACCCCCGGTGACCCCGCACTGCATTGTGCCCCGATGACCCCTCGCCCCCAGTCACACATGTCTCATGTCACCCGTGCCATTACTTACCCGTGTATCCCGTGACCCGAGTCACCCTTGGCCCTGCCCCTGCCTTTGCCCTTCGTGGATTGAACAATTTTGGTGATAGATGGATCCTGATGTATCATGGATCGATCCAAATAATTAAATGGATAAATTGAGCAATCCATTGGATTGTTAAATGGATTAATGGATATTATTTTTGATCCAATAAGTGATATAAATGGATTGGATCGGATCGGATTTGGATCAATATCCAATCCATTGCGAGGCCTAACTCCAATTAATGATTAAGTACCAATGTCTAAGTTTTAACATGAGACTTCTTAAAGAGCGAGGTAAAACCTCTCGTCTCTCTTTCACGGCCAAAAGTTCATTAACAGTTAATAATCAAGCTATATTTGTTACTAGGTTTTTGGCCCGTGCGTTGCACGAGCTGGATTAAATTTCTAACAAATAACTTAATAAAAGCTCAATTTAAAAGAAAACCTTAGTAAAGAACATATATAATTTTTTGTGAAGTTGTTGTAACCTCAAACATATAACCCATGACGATTCAACCATAATCTAATAATTCCGTGTTTGGTTGTTATATCAATTAGTAAAAGCAGCCAGTTGCATCTACACACCATATGGTTACAACAATATTCACATTCGCAAGTAAAACATATCTTATCATGTGTATATCGGAAGATGTATCATGTATTTATGAATCTTTAATGTTAATGAAGTATGAATTATAGATAGAATGTATAACATTATCCTTGGTGTTAAATAATATAAATATATTTTAAAGTAATACAAAAAATAATATGCATCTCTCTCTCTCTCTCTCTCTCTCTCTCTCTCTCTCTCTCTCTCTCTCTCTCTTCTCTCTCTCTCTCTCTCTCTCTCTCTATCTCTCTCTCTCTCAATGGATCCCTCTCTCTTTACCAGATATGAGATCGAGAGAGATCTAGTTCTAAGGTCGAGAGTTTTCCTCTTCTTCTTGTCTTCTTCTTGTCGTCGAGAATTTTTTCAAGGGTAAAGCCTTAGGAGGAGTTTCATCTGCAAGCAACTCTCTACCTTTGAATAGGGGTAAGACTGTCTACGTTATACCTCCCTCAAATTCCACTTTTGTTGGGATTAAATATTGTTGTCGTTATAAGAATAATGATAATACACATAAAAGTTATAGTATTTAGAATATCTTAAAATATATATAAAAGAGTAACCTTAATTTTAAAGTGGAGAAGTTTAGACATTTGGATAAAACTTAACTTTTAATTAGAGTCATTAGATCAAGATGCTAATGCCATATACTTTTTTAAACTTTTATAATTTTGATTCTAATCTAATAAGTAATTAATTATGGAAACTAATCCCTACAATTTATAATTATGGAAAGTAATAATTTTAATGATATAAATATGAAAAATAATTCCTAAATTTTATATTATTATTTTTTAAAATTTTTTTTTTTATTCTTTATAACTTTATATAGATATTATCATTTAACGAAATAAATATAAAAAAGGGTAAATAGGTGGGAATTGGTTATAAATATTTAGTTTACATCGTTAATATCTTATGATATTTAAATAAAAGATATTAATATGTATATGGTGTTTAGAATAATTAAAAAATAAACGATTTTAAAAATGACAACATCACCATTTTTCAACATCTATTATCTATGTTTGTTAAATTACGATATTATACAAATTTAACATGTTATTAATTATCTCTAATATATAAAAACTTTCAACATGTAATATCTACATTTAACTTTATATCAATATTTTACATTATCTTATAAAAGATATAATTAATATACATATCCTATTAATATATTTTGATACAAAACATTATTAAAAATAATAATATCATCAAATCTCAACGTGTTTTATTTATAACTTTAAATTTAGTATTTAGTATAATTTATAACGAAAACTTAATATGTTTAACTTGTTTATTACGCGGACAATAATATATCTTTAAATATATATAAAAGAGAAACCTTAATTCATAATTGGAGAAGTATGGACCCTTAGATGAAGTTCAACTTTTAATTAGAGTCATTAGATCAAATGATGATGTCATATACCTTATTTAACTTTTTTAGATTTAATTTTATTTTAATAAATTTAAATTATTATTATTTCCTTATTTAATTTTGTAGACATTAATAATTAATGTTTTTAATGATATAATTATGGAAACTAATATTTTTATATATTACATCATTTTTTATCTTTAAAATTAATTATTTTTTTTACAATAAAATTTTCTTTTTTAATGTAATACGTTTTATTAAATTATATTTTTGTATAGGATTTTTATCATATAACGAATAAAATTTGGTTATAAGGATTTTTGTATAGGACTTTTATCATATAACGTTTTTATTAAATCAATATTTTGAAAACCGGACTGGATGTCAAACCGGCCTTCTTAATAATGAACTAAAAACAAATATGGAGTCTATAGTAAGCTATCACAATTATATATCAGAAAAATAATTGTATGAAAATTTCAATGATATTATGCATAATTTTAAGTTTGATTAACACAACATGCGATATATAGATTGATAATTAAATTGCTTAGTAATTTTAGTGTATAACTAAATTATTTAAGCAAAACGTTAAAGCACAAGTACAATGACAATGCAGACATATCCGGATGAATGAAAGACATCCAAAGAAACGAAAACCTTACTTAGCGAGACTGTTAGGACCAGTTTCGCTGAAACTGGCCAGTCTCTAGTTGCACCTGGAGACTAAGAAGATTTGTCCAGAAATATATTGAAGTCCAGTTGCAGCGTACAGTTAACGCAACTGAAGACTTCCTCCAGTTGAGATCTGACCAGATGAAGAATCGTTCCAGTTGAAGTCAAAGACAACAAGTGGAAGATAGAGAATGACAATGGCAGCGAAGCCCAGTTGACATTCTACTCAGATACAAACTGGAGACCATCAGTGTAAAGTACTTACAAAGCTTTACACTGATTACGAGGAAAAGACCTTTATGCTTTATGTGCTATTACACGGATAAAAGGATTTATCTATGTATAAAGTAAAAAAGGTACATAAAGCAGGTTGAGAAAAGTTACTTTATTCTGTAACTTTACACATCATTTTAAGGAATTAAATGTTATTCCTTAAATGTTCTCAACCATATTTGTACGGCCAATGTCAACTTTGCCTATAAATAGAGGTCTTTGCACAACAAGAAAATGACTTTGCAAACCTGCAATATTCTTGGTGAACTTGTGCAATATTCTCTCAATCGCTAAAAGGAACATTTCACAACTTTAAGTGTTTCGATTGTCAAGAGAATTTCCAAGTGTAGATCAATTGTATTTCATAGGTTGTTAGGATATTTACATAGTTTGTATTATCTTGGTTCCGCAACAACCTTGTAATTTATTTAAAGTTAATAAATAAATTACACTTGAAAAATACATATTGTCTCACCAATTTACTTTACAAGTACTTTATATTATTGCATTGTTTTTACTTATTGTCACTTAATAAGTAATCTATCCAAGAACTTGGTATATACTCACTGCAACTGGTCGTCTCCAATTCAGCGCTTATATTGCAAAGTAACCCCACCATCGACATTGAGGTGTCTTCAGGTAGTATCATCTATTGAGTTGGGATTTACAGAGACCTCTAATAGATGATATATTCAATTTTCAACTGTCTGGTCACTGTTAACGGGAATCTAAATGACCACTAATGTAACTTCATGTTTTTTAATGGTTTAATTTTTACCTAGTTAAATATTTGTCAACTTATGATACTATAAAAATTAACATGTCATTAATTATATATGTTTCCCGCGTATTACGCGGGTAATAATCTAGTTATATCATTATTTTACATTATCTTATAAAAGATATAATTAATATACATATCCTATTGATATATTTTGATACAAAACATTATTAAAAATAATAATATCATCAAATTTCAATGTGTTTTACTTATAACTTTAAATTTAGTATTTAGTATAATTTATAACGAAAACTTAATATGTTTAACTCGTGTATTACGCGGAAAATAATCTAGATATGAAATCTATTACTATCTTATTATATACTATTATTTTTAAATTTGCATAAATAATTTATTTATTGATTATTAGAAGGAATATATTTAATCTAGATTTAAATTACATGCCGTTCATAACATAGGAAAATAGTTTTAGACGATAAGGCATGGAGTATATATTAAATTAAAAGATGGATATAAAAGTATAAATGTACTTGTGGTTCATTGGTAATGCGATTATCTAAGCAAAGCGATATGAAGATGACACATAGGACAAAAGCTGATGTGACGAGCTCTGAGATATGTCACATCATCGCTTGGAGATAGAGAATTATATATATATATATATATATATAAGGGGTTGGATATTGTAAAACAAGTATTAAAGTAAAACAAATAAGACAAGATCTTGACCCTTAGATCATGGTTAAATTGATGCACGAAGATTCACGAGGCAATTGATGCACGATGATTTTTATGATGCACGGTGATTTTCAGTAAAGAAAAACCTATTGTTTTATTTATTTTTACTTTAATACTTGTTTTATTTTACCTAAAACCTATATAGAGATTAATTAATTAGTTTTGAAACTGGTGCATTCTATCATGTAATAGTCTACAACTAGGAGGTTTGGGCCCCGCTTTGCGGGGCTCCAATTGTCGTGTTGAAACGGTTTCGTTTACTTGCGTTGAACCTACTTAAAAATTCAAAAGAAAAAACGTGTGAAAAAACCAATAAATAACTTGAAAAAAACAAAAAATGTTTGTGCGAGAAAACTAAAAAAACCACATCAAAAAGTTTGCAATATCGAATACATACATTTAATTTGTGCAATGAAACGAAAAAAACAAAAAGAAAGGAAAAACAAAATGTTGAATAAAAGTTTCCAATATGTTAGTTGAGAACATAAAAGCAAAAAAACTATGAGAAAAACCAAGAAAAATCGAAAACAAAAACCCCAAACGGGATCCGAAATGACAAAATCTAGATAGTGATGCGGGGTATAAGATAAACCAATAGAAGACAACACAAAAGCAAAAAAATTGTGCAAGCAACCAAGAAAAACCGAAGGAAAAAAACCTTAACGGGATCCAATATTGTAAAATCCGCATAGTAACGCGAGTGTAGGTGGACTAATAAAACAGTGTCACGTGGTGGTGGCACTGTTCATTAGCCTCACGCTTAATGATATCAATATATATATATATATATATAAGAAGATAACAATATATATATATATATATATATTAATACATAATTCATTTATCACCATTCAAAAGTTACAAGGCTATAACTTGAAACTTTTTATACCAGCTTTGTTCAAGTGTACCTAAATCCTCTTTCATTTTTTATATAGTGATTAAATTAAATATATTTTTGATTAGATTAATAGCGCACATAGGCTACCTCTTTTAGTTCAAGTTGTTAAATGGATTACTCTAATAATACTTGGAATTATCATAAATTTTATAGTTTATATATGTGATTTAGAAGCATATAAGTTTGAAATATATATACATTAACTCATATCATTAACTAGGTGGATGGGACCTCTTTCTTCACAAGAGATATCATACTTGAAATTTTAATATTTAGGGTGATCACGTATATTTAATTTTCAACTATGATGAGTTTGAGTGAGTTTTGTTATTTAGAACTCTAATTAACAGAGGTTTTTGATCAAAAGGTTTAAATTAAGGATTTATTCCATGAAGGGTTCTAACATAAACCCGGTTAAAATAACGTATATTAATAGTCTCGTCAGGGAAGTAACAACATGTGCCCGAAAGAGAAACATAAATTTGCACCATAAAGGGGGCGGAGTGGTGCAACGGTTTGAGAGTTTATGGGCTCATACCGCCGGCTACACCACCGCCGGTATGAGCGGGTAGGGTTAACGGTATGGTGGGAGGGTATTATACCCGGTGGTGATAAATGGAGAGAGAAGAGAGATATGACCGTTTGAAGGGGGACCCACATCTCACATGTATAGTTTTTCATTTTTTTAAAAAAAAATTAATCTATGCAGTATATATATATATAGAGTTGTATTCATGCAAAACCTACAAATTTGGTGAGATCCAAGGGATAAATCTCAGCCCTTTAATCAAAACAGATCGACGGTTCCATTAAAAAAACAAAAAAACACGCAGAGGGGTACTTTGGTAATTTTGCACATTATCTCACACCCCAATTATTTCTTTCCAGTTTCAAACATACACACACAAACACACACAGATCTCTCTCTCTCTCTCCCCACTAGTAGCAGCACCATAACCACCACCACCACCACCACCACTACCACCACCGTGCTCAGGTCACCATCGCGTTTCAATCGATATGGTACAGCCATCGTTGCCTCTGTCGTCATCATCTCCATCATTCATCATCAATTGATCTTGAAGATGACTTTTTGTTATGTAAATTCGAAATATTCAAATGTAATTAGATAACATGTGATTAGATCTTTCCAACATTTGAATTTGTTAAATTTTATTAGTTATTTAATTGACTTTGTTGTTTGATATAATATTGCCTACAAGGTGTTTGATGAAATGTCTAAACCAAAGTTTCTTATATATGATTTAGTATCAAATCACATCTGATTGAGTATTGCATATAAGGTGTTTGATGAAATGTCTAAACCAAAGTTTGATAATACCTTTATGATTCTAAATCAAATTTGATTGTGTATAGGTTTATTGATATAACCCCCATTTGCTTGTGTAAATGTATGAATAAAATCAAATTTGATTTTGTATAGTTTTTTGAAGCTGTATGTATACAATCAAATTTGATTGTGTACAGGTTTTTTGATATGGACTCCATTTGGTTTTCTAAATGTATGCATAAAATCAAATTTGATTTTGTATAGCTTTTTGACACAGTACGTATCAAATATGGGTAAAATCAAATATGATTTCGTATGGGTATTTCACAATGTATGCTTAAAATCATTTTTGATTTTAAATGGGTTTCTTGGTATGTAACTCATTTTGTTTTGTCTCAATGTGCTATACAAAATCATATATGATTTTGTATAGATTTTCCCCAATGTATGCGTAAAATCATTTTGATTTTGAATAGGTTTTCATACTTTATGAGTAAAATCAAAAATGATTTTGAATAAATTTCTTTTTATGGAAGCCATTTGGTTTGACTCAATGTGTGATTTTGTACATTTTTTTGACAATGTATGCGTAAAATCATATATGATTTTCTATAAGTTTTTCACACTGTATGCGTAAAATCAAAATTGATTTTAAATAGGTTTATTTGTATATAACTCATTTGCCTTGTCTCAATTTTATACGTAAAATCATATATGATTTTGAATAAATTTTTCACAGTGTATTCTTAAAATTAATTTTGATTTTGAATAAGTTTATTTGTATGGAAGCCTATACAAAATCATATATGATTTTGAATGGGTTTAATGATATCGAACTCACTTTTTTTGTCTAGATGTATGAATAAAATCATATATGATTTTGTATAGATTTTCCCCAATGTATGCGTAAAATCATTTTTGATTTTGAATAGTTGATTTTGAATAAATTTTCATACTTTATGAGTAAAATCAAAAATGATTTTGAATAAATTTCTTTTTATGGAAGCCATTTGGTTTGACTCAATGTGTACATTTTCTTGACAATGTATGCGTAAAATCATATATGATTTTGTATAGATTTTCCCCAATGTATGCGTAAAATCATATTGATTTTGTATAGTTTTTCACACTGTATGCGTAAAATCAAAATTGATTTTAAATAGGTTTATTTGTATATAACTCATTTGCCTTGTCTCAATTTTATACGTAAAATCATATATGATTTTGAATAAATTTTTCACAGTGTATTCTTAAAATCAATTTTGATTTTGAATTATTTTGTATAGTTTTTTGAAGCTGTATGTATACAATCAAATTTGATTGTGTATAGGTTTTTTGATATGGACTCCATTTGGTTTTCTAAATGTATGCATAAAATCAAATTTGATTTTGTATAGCCTTTTCACACTCTATTCTTAAAATCATTTTTGATTTTAAATGGTTTTCTTTGTATGGAACTCATTTGGTTTTGTCTCAATGTGCTATAAAAAATCATATATGATTTTGCATAGATTTTCCCCAATGTATGCGTAAAATCATTTTTGATTTTGAATAGTTGATTTTGTATATGTTTTTCACAATGTATGCGTAAAATCATTTTTGATTTTGAATAGTTCATTATGTATAAGATTTTCACACTGTATGAGTAAAATCAAATATGATTCTAGGCATAAGAACACAGGTAACTAAAACCTCAATACAAAATAAAATTTGATTGTACAAAACAAAGTTACAAAACACAAATCTATAGAATCTATATACAAAATCAAATATGATTTTACACATACAGTTACAAAAACAGAAATCTCTATAATCTCTATACATAATCAAATATGATTATGAACATAAAAGTATGGGTATTTCACGGCTAACCCTACAACTTCAAACCCTAAACTAAAGCTTTATCACGGGGGCCTTCAAACCCTAAACTAAAGCTTAATTGCTAATCAAAATTGATTTCACATGTATAATGTTAAAAATCAATGCAAAATCATTTTTGATTTTATACATACATTTTAGAAAAGTTGCATTCTAAAACCCTAAAATCTAAACCCTTGGGGGCTAAAAGCTAATCCGAGGGGAAGTGTGATTACGGGGGCATGCGGCCCGCGCTTTAGTTTAGGGTTTGAAGCCGTAGGGTTAGGCTAACCCTATTGTCAAATTTGATTGTGTATAGGTTTTTTGATATGGACTCCATTTGGTTTTCTAAATGTATGCATAAAATCAAATTTGATTTTGTATAGCTTTTTGACACAGTACGTATCAAATATGGGTAAAATCAAATATGATTTCGTATGGGTATTTCACAATGTATGCTTAAAATCATTTTTGATTTTAAATGGGTTTCTTGGTATGTAACTCATTTTGTTTTGTCTCAATGTGCTATACAAAATCATATATGATTATATATGATTTTGTATAGATTTTCCCCAATGTATGCGTAAAATCATTTTTGATTTTGAATAGTTGATTTTGAATAGGTTTTCATACTTTACGAGTAAAATCAAAAATGATTTTGAATAAATTTCTTTTTATGGAAGCCATTTGGTTTGACTTAATGTGTACATTTTCTTGACAATGTATGCGTAAAATCATATATGATTTTCTATAAGTTTTTCACACTGTATGCGTAAAATCAAAATTGATTTTAAATAGGTTTATTTGTATAGAACTCATTTGCCTTGTCTCAATTTTATACGTAAAATCATATATGATTTTGAATAAATTTTTCACAGTGTATTCTTAAAATCAATTTTGATTTTGAATAAGTTTATTTGTATGGAAGCCTATACAAAATCATATATGATTTTGAATGGGTTTAATGATACCGAACTCACTTTTTTTGTCTAGATGTATGAATAAAATGATATATGATTTTGTATAGCTTTTTCACACTCTATTCTTAAAATCATTTTTGATTTTAAATGGTTTTCTTTGTATGGAACTCATTTGTTTTGTCTCAATGTGTGCACAAAATCAAATTTGATTTTGTATAGGTTTTTGACACCGTATGCATAAAATCAAATTTGATGTTCCACGAGACTCAAATAACTACAAAAAAGGTTATGCTATGCACAATCAAGTATGATTGGATGTATAATTAGCAAATACGTATATAATCAAATTTGATTTAGTACATACACTTTGGTTTAGACATTTCATCAAACACTTTGTGGGCAAAATTCTTTAAACAACAACAACCAAGGATACAACTTCTTATCATATGAAAAAACAAAAATAATTGAAAATAACTACAAATCATGGATAAAAATGGTTTGATTATCTACTTTTTATATAAAAAACATTAACTACATAAAATCTCACATATATAATAATATCTAAAACATCATCATCCATTTGTTGTTTTTGTTAGTGATTTGAGGTGGAGATCCAGACAGGAGGGGGAGCGTGAGATGATGGTTGCAGTGGTGGTGGTGGTGGTTACCGTTGCCGGAGTTGATGAGAGAGAGAGAGAGAGAGAGAGAGAGAGAGTGTGTGTGTGTGTGTGTGTGTTTGTGTTTGTCTGTGTTTCCATCAGGAGGAGGAAAGGGGAAAGAGAGTTTTTTTTTATTAAGCAAATTTACATAAATGCCCCTCCGTGTTTTTTTTTAATTAAGGCATAAGTTTAAATCCTAGCCATTGATTGAGATGATCAAATGGCTAGGATTTGGTCCTTGGGTTTCATGAAAAATTAAGGATTCAAATGAACATTTACCTATATATATAATCTTTGTATGTATATATTGTGTGCAGGGGGCATATGTTGAAGAAGATAAGCAGCCGCCATTATTTTTGTTTTTTTAATAATATTGCTATTTTCAAAACAAACCCTATACTATTAGTTATTTACAAGTTTTGTTAGTTGTTTTGTAACATCCGTGAATTTGACCCATTTGACTTGTGTGTAATTTGACCAGCAATTTAATTTAATGATACGATTAAGTTCTTTTTGTGACTAAATGGCTAGATAACGTGTTGACGGGTCGATTGACCAACTTATTATGTGACTCGGTGCATGATGAATACTTAATTTAACTAGTTATTGTGGCGGGTCAACCCATGGGTTAACCACAACCCATTTACCCAACCTATGAGCCAATTAAATTACCCAACCCTATCCCATCCCAACCCTTACACTCTTCTCATCCACACACACTCTTATCTCCCTTTCTCTCTCTAGTTCTCTTGCAAGACACACACATGAACACACACACATCTCTCTCTCTCTCTCTCTCTCGTATCATTAAATGTTCTTGGGTTGAATTGGTGCAAGAAACATCATCTTCATCATCATAATTATATCATATCAAAAGTTGGAGGTCAAAGCTCAAGAAACCTCGTTTTTATAGCTATATTTTGGATTTAGCTTTTGGTAGGAACTTGGTAAGCATTTCATAACTCAAATCCATTTCCTTTTGGTGTAAAGGTCGTGTATTAGTTGTGTAAAATGGGTGTTGGCCGAATTTGAACACGAATTGGGGATTTTAGATTATTATTTCGGAGAAGGTTATGCTTGTTTATGTCTAACTAAGCTCAACCATGCATAAAAACGGGTCAAGAGTCAACACAAATCAAATCCTTAGAAAATTAGGTTTTTGGTAATTTAATTTAGTCAAAAATGATTTTGACAATAATCTTGGGTTTTGAGGTGAACTTATGTAACGAGTTAAGTTTATATATGTTTGTAAGAGTTTAATAATGATTCACAACAAGTTTCAAACCCTTCCTAAACGTTTTAGTACTTGAAAATGAGTTTTGGTTGGCATTTGGGTCGGTTTTTCTGCTCCTTCTAACTGCTGTTGCGTTCTGCACTTTGCCACCGTCCTAGACGGCCCTAACCACCGTCCCAGACGGTGGTCTGCATCTGTGTCTTTCAGCGTCTAGTCTCAACTTCCAGCGTAAAACAGAGCCCGCCACCGTAAAGCCACCGTAAAGAAGATCTAGGCCACCGTCTAAGACGGTGGAACCTACCGTCCAAGACGGTGCTTTCCATTGTCTTGTTTCCCGATTCTTTCTAGTTTTGGTTCTAGCTTCCTTGGATCGTATTAAGCTTTCCCACGAGCCGTGTCTCAAATTCTCTAGTCTTGTTAACGGGTCTCAGGGGTCGTCTAAAGTTGAACATCCTCCTAAGACTCCAAAATGAAACATAACTTTAATCATATATATGTACAAATTTATTAAGGTCACGAGACGATCTCTGGCCGACTTTAATTTGAACCAAACTATTCCTCGACCACTCTAGCGGCCATGTTAAGTCTCAAGAGTCTTGCAAAGTCATGAGTCCTATATGAAAACCTAATTAAGGTTTACTTTTGTTGATAACATGCATATTATGAATACTTATAGGTTTTGAACACGTGGGACGCGTTGAACGATTGTAACTCGACTATAAGTCAATCTTAACTTCTCTTTGTCGACCAAGGTGAGTTCCGTAGCTCCCTACTCGTTTGAGATTCGGGCTGGAAAGTGTACATTTATGTGATTACTTGATTGATTGTTTGATTGAATGATTGTTGGACAGATTGACACGTTTGATTAATTTCGTACATGATTGTGTTAAATATTGTTATAAATAGGATAGTTGTGCATACATGGAAGTCGATTATGCCTTCAAAGGGTTTTAGATGTGGTGGGAAGGCTGCGGGTGACCCTATATAAGCATCTAGGACTCGTTGAAAGTAGAATCCTCCTAAGTGTATGTACGTATTGTTTTGGTTGGTTTGATAGTTTGATGGTTGATGGACTTGTGATTGAGACAAACGCATATACGTATTGATATGGACACATGTGAGACGGACATGGACCTCCAAGTGTATAGATGTATACACTTGAGTTGCATTTGTAAGACGGACATGGACCCCGGGTATATAGACATATATACACCGATGATTTTGAGATGCCACATTGTTCATTGGGATGACATGTGAGTATCGTTGCATTGATGACTTGATGGTCACACTTATGATATGCATTACGACTTTGTCTTGCATAAGGCACATATCTTGATATTGACATCACTTGTGCTCAATTAGTACACGCATTTACTTTACGTCGTGAAATATTGATGTGACTGATATTGTGACGTATTAAGGCAACTTGTAAGTTATGATTTGCCTTTACTTATACATATTGTGATTACTGTCGATGGTTCCTTGTGAACCATTACTACGAACTCACCAACCTCGTGTTGACTTGTTTAGTACACTTTTCAGGTAACCAGGTGAACCAAGGACGTGATGCATGATTGATAGATTGCTAGCTTTTGATTCAGGCTTGGACTTACATAGATCAAGGATTCACCGGATCCTTTATTTGCATTTATTTCATGTTCTACATTAATTCCACCTTGTGCTATATAATTTCCGTGATATTTCGAGCCCTAGCTCGGGGTGTTACAGAATGGTGGCCCATGCGTGGTCGTAGACAATTAGGCGGTTTGACCTAGACTATGGCTTAAGTTAAAACTCCTCTTATAGCATGCATGGTTAGGAATTTTGTGTGCAACGTGAATTATGTGAACCCTAAAAGGTGTACATTGTGAGTTCGTAGTTAAGACCAACTATGTGATGACTTGAGTACAATGTGATGAACGTGTGATGAGTACAATGTGGTTAACGTGTACATTGATTTGAACTTGATTGTGGTTGAGATGGATTGTTGTTATTGATTGGTGATAGTTTGATGATTTAGGGCAAAATGAAAGTATGGCATTAACATGGTATAACATTGGGGCAACCCTAAAATAGCCTGATCAACTATTTTATTGTCACCTGGTATTATAACAAGCTAATGATATCACGGATTGCACATGCCTGGTTTAGGGTATAATAAGGAACCGATATGCTTAATGGGAGTTGATTGGGTGGAGGGAAAGCCGATGGTATCACCTGTATACAAACCCGGTCAATAACTAGAGAGCATATCGGATTCCGATTATACTTTGAACCACTTGTTTTAGTTACTTGGATTGTGTGATGTGTTGAACATAAGTACTTAAATTATTGATAAACGATTGTAGTGAACTTGGCATGATGGCATGATAATTAACAATCCCTTTAGGATATTAGTACATTGCCTTAGCATTATGATATGAATTATGTATGTTGTAGCGATATAAGAGCATTGACTACTTGTGTGACTTTCATGTGAGCATTTTGAGACTAACCATCGGGTCAACGTGTTACTTGTTTTATAGAAATGGTGAGACCAAGGAGAGCCGGAACAAACTATAGGGCTAACTCTCAAGAGCCTCAACCGGAAGCTCAACCGGACCGAGGTAGAGGCCGTGGTGGTAGAGGCCGAGGTAGAGGCCGAGGTAGGGGTCGTGGTGAGGCTCCCAGGCCAAACTTGGCGGAGGTGATCGCTCAAACGGTCACCAATATCATGCCAACTATAGTTGCCCAAGTCACGGCAACTCTTGAAGGAAACAATAGGGCACCACGCAATGAGCCTCAAAATGTTGAATTTCCGGAAAATGTGAATAATGAGGGTGCTTAACCTCATGTTGTAGTAGGTGAGGAGGAAGAACCGGTGGGGGTAGATAACTATATCCCCATGTTTAATCAACATGGAGTGTACCGCCAAGGTTGCCAATTCAAAGATTTCAAGAATTGTGGGGCACCGGAGTTTGATGGTAAGGGTGGTCCCATGGATTGTATAAGGTGGTTTGAGAGGATTGAGGCGGTGGTCGAAAGAAGTCATTGCACGTATGATGACCGGATTTCTTATGCATCCGGTATGTTTAAGGATGATGCATTGAGTTGGTGGAACCAAGATATAACCTTGGGTCGGACCTATAACTTGTCATGGGCCGATTTCAAGAACAAGGTGAAGGAGAAGTTTTGCCCTCCTTATGAACTCAAAATTTGACCATTGAATTTGTCCACCTTAAAATGGACGGGGCCGATTATAAGGGCTATATTAGACGGTTCCAAGACTTGTCTACTCTTATTCCCCACTTGGTGGACCCCGAGTCCCGGGCCATTGAAAAGTTTGTGTTGGGCTTGACTCCCCAAGTCCGTTCTCTTGTTAACTCGGTCATGCCTACTTCCTTGGACGAGGCTATCAACCGAGCCGGTAGTGTTACCGAAGATCTTTTGAGAAGTGGAGTGTTAAGCAAGTCATCGAAAAGAAAAGAAGTGCCGGAATCAAGTGGAGTGAAGAAGATGGGGAGATTTGACCCCAAGAATGCTAATAGGGGTAGGGTGATGACGGCGGTAGAGCCGGTGAAAAAGACTTATTTGGGACCCCATCCTTTATGTGGAAGATGCAACAAGCACCACCCCACCAACGTTCAATGTGGGGCATGTTTCAATTATAACCGAATTGGACACATGTCCAAGGATTGTAAGGCACCGAGGGCAGCCCCACAAAATGTTGCCCCTCTTCAAGCTATTCCTCCTCGTGCCAATCAACAAAAGGGCACATGCTTTGAATGTGGTAGTCCTTATCACTACCGCCATAATTGTCCTCAATGGGTTGGACAACAAGTTCAAGTAGCTGTCCACCCCAACCAACTTCAAATTGTCGGGCCTAAACAAAACCGGGGACAACAAGGCCATCAAGTGCAACCCCGTGGCCGAGCCTTTGCGGTCAATGCCAATGAAGCCCGGAATGATCCCAATGTTGTTGCAGGTACATTTCTTCTCAATGGTCATTATGCAATGGTTTTATTTGACTCCGGAGCCAATTATAGCCTTATTTCCTCTAGCTTTGTTCCCTTGATTGATGTGAATCCGTATGCTATAAATTATGTGCTGGATATAGAAATGGTAAATGGTGCTCTAACAAAACTTAGTCAAATACTTCGTGATTGTATTTTGACTCTAAACGACTTTGAGTTCTTTATCGACCTTATGCCTTTAGATATTGGGAGCTTTGATATTATTGTGGGTATGGATTGGATGTCGGCGGTAAATGCGGTTATTGACTATGGTGAGAGAGTTGTTAAGATACCGTTGTCTAACGGTAAAATTCTTAGAGTTCAAGGTGAAATCTCCGATTCTTCCAATTCTAAAGTCTTTAGTGCTACCGTTACAAAGGTAGAATTGAAGACCGTTCCTATTGTTTGTGAATTTCCCGATGTCTTTCCGGATGACCTACCGGGATTACCTCCATCCCGTCAACTTGATTTCCGTATCAATCTTATTCCCGAAGCCGCACCCGTGGCAAAAGCTTCTTATAGACTAGCTCTCACCGAAATGCAAGAACTAGAAACTCAACTTAAAGAACTCCAAGAAAAAGGTTTCATTCGTCCTAGCCAATCTCTTTGGGGTGCTCCCATTCTCTTCGTCAAGAAGAAAGACGGGTCCTTTAGAATGTGTATTGACTACCGGGAGTTGAATAAGCTCACGGTGAAAAACCGATATCCACTTCCTAGAATCGACGACCTATTTGATCAACTTCAAGATGCTAAGCACTTTTCCAAAATTGATCTTCGCTCGGGTTATCATCAACTCCGGGTACATGAAGATGACATTCCAAAAACGGCTTTCCGTACAAGGTATGGACATTTTGAATTCACCGTTATGCCTTTCGGGTTGACTAATGCACCGGCGGTGTTCATGGACTTGATGAACCGGGTGTGTCGACCTTTCTTGGACAAGTTTGTCATTGTCTTTATAGATGACATACTTGCTTATTCTATAACAAAGGAAGATCATGCCGAGCACTTGCGTGAAGTGCTTGAACTATTGAGAAAGGAAAAGTTGTATGCCAAATTCTCCAAGTGTGAGTTTTGGTCAGAGAAAGTCCACTTTCTTGGTCACGTGGTGAGCAAGGATGGTATTCATGTGGACCCAAGCAAGATTGAGGCGGTCAAGGAATGGATAAGACCCAAAACCCCATCCGAGATCCGTCAATTCCTTGGATTGGTGGGTTATTATCGAAGATTCATTGAAAATTTTTCTCGTATTGCACAACCACTCACTCTCTTGACTCAAAAGGAGAGAAAATTCGAATGGGGCGAAAGACATGAAAATGCCTTCCAAACTCTTAAGGATATGTTGTGTGATGGACCTATCCTAACCCTTCCGGATGGAGTTGAAGATTTTGTAGTATATTGTGATGCTTTGGGGCAAGGTTTGGGTTGTGTTCTTATGCAAAGGGGCAAAGTCATTGCTTATGCCTCTCATCAATTGAAAGTGCATGAGAAGAACTACCCGACTCATGATTTGGAATTGGGAGCGGTTGTGTTTGCTTTGAAGTGTTGGAGACATTATCTCTATGGCACAAAATGTGTGATTTACACCGATCACAAAAGCCTCCAACACATCTTTAATCATAGTGAATTAAACATGAGGCAAAGACGTTGGCTTGAACTCTTTAGTGACTATGATTGTGATATCCAATATCATCCGGGCAAGGCCAATGTTGTGGCCGATGCCTTGAGTAGAAAAGAGAGGGTTAAGCCAAGGCGTGCTAGAGTTATGAGTCTCACGGTAGGGCCAAATATTCGCGACCGAATCATTGAAGCCCAAATACAAGCTACCCTACCGGAGAACTTTGGTAATGAAAACTTGGATGGTATGGAGCAACAATTTGATAGGAAAGGTGACAACGGGCTATATTTGGTTGAAAGGCTTTGGGTTCCCATTTTCGGTAATCTAAGAACACTTCTCATGAGTGAAGCTCATCGATCGGCTTATTCGGTCCATCCCGCATCGGATAAGATGTATTTTGATTTGAAAGATTTTTATTGGTGGCCGGGCATGAAGCGTGATGTGGCTAAGTATGTGAGTGAGTGCCTTACTTGCTTAAGCCACCCGGATTGTTGGTGCAACCGGTGACACCCGAGTGGAAATGGGAACATATAGCAATGGACTTCATTACGAAGTTACCGAAGACAAAAAGTGGTCGTGATACGATTTGGGTAAAAGTGGATCGGTTAACGAAGTCGGCTCATTTCTTGGCCATTCGTGAAACCGATAAATTTGACACCATGGCTCGTTTGTACATTAAAGAAGTGGTGTCTAAACATGGAGTTCCGGTTTCTATCATCTCCGATAGAGATACCCGGTATAACTCAAGTTTTTGGAGAGCCTTTCAACGTGCAATGGGTACACAACTTAATATGAGCACGGCGTTTCATCCTCAAACGGATGGACAAAGTGAAAGAACAATACAAACGCTTGAAGACATGTTTAGGGCTTGTGCTATTGATTTTGGTGGTAGTTGGGAAGATCATTTGCCATTGGTAGAATTCTCTTACAACAATAGTTATCATGCTAGCATCCAAATGGCACCCTTTAGAGTTTTGTATGGTAGGGTATGTCGTTCTCCCCTAGCTTGGGCGGAGATTGGTGAAAGCCAACTTATCGGGCCGGAAAATGTAGTTGACACAACAAAAGTGATCTCTCAAATCAAGGAGAGGTTACAATTGGCCCGTGAACAACAAAAAAAGTATGCCGATGTGAGACGAAGACCGTTAGAGTTTGAAGTTGGCGACCATGTACTTTTGAAGGTATCACCATGGAAAGGTGTGGTGCGTTTTGTGAAGCGGGGCAAACTCGGGCCAAGGTATATTGGTCCTTTCAAAATTCTTGAACGGGTTGCATACCGCTTAGAACTTCCACAAGAACTTAGTGGTGTACATGATGTATTCCACATTTTCAATCTACGCAAGTGTTTGGCGGACCCCACTCATCATGTGCCCATGAACGAGATACGAGTTGATAATAAGCTTAATTTTGTTGAAGAGCCGGCGAAGATCTTAGACCGTCAAATCAAGAAACTCAAGAACAAACGCTACACAATCGTCAAAGTTAGATGGAATGCTAGACGTGGAGCCGAGTTCACTTGGGAGCGAGAGGACCATATGAGGTCTAAGTACCCACATTTATTTAGTGATTAGTGTTTTGTTGAATTTCGGGACGAAATTCTTTTAACGGGGGAATGATGTAACATCCGTGAATTTGACCCGTTTGACTTGTGTGTAATTTAACTAGCAATTTTATTTAATGATACGATTAAGTTCATTTTGTGACTAAATGGCTAGATAACGTGTTGACGGGTCGATTGACCAACTTATTATGTGACTCGGTGCATGATGAATACTTAATTTAACTAGTTATTGTGGCGGGTCAACCCATGGGTTAACCACAACCCATTTACCCAACCTATGAGCCAACTAAATTACCCAACCCTATCCCATCCCAACCCTTACACTCTTCTCATCCACACACACTCTTATCTCCCTTTCTCTCTCTAATTCTCTTGCAAGACACACACATGAACACACACATCTCTCTCTCTCTCTCTCTCTCTCATTTAATTCTTGTATCATTAAATGTTCTTAGGTTGAATTGGTGCAAGAAACATCATCTTCATCATCATAATTATATCATATCAAAAGTTGGAGGTCAAAGCTCAAGAAACCTCATTTTTATAGCTAAATTTCGGATTTAGCTTTTGGTAGGAACTTGGTAAGCATTTCATAACTCAAATTCATTTCCTTTTGGTGTAAAGGTCGTGTATTAGTTGTGTAAAATGGGTGTTGGCCGAATTTGAACAAGAAGTCACATTAGGGTTTGGGTAAAGTCTTGAAATGGGTCAAATCGAATTTGAATACGAATTAGGGATTTTAGATTGTTATTTCGAAGAGGGTTATGCTTGTTTATGTCTAACTAAGCTCAACCATGCATAAAAACGGGTCAAGAGTCAACACAAATCAAATCCTTAGAAAATTAGGTTTTTGGTAATTTAATTTAGTCAAAAATGATTTTGACAATAATTTTGGGTTTTGAGGTGAATTTATTTAATGAGTTAAGTGTATTTATGTTTGTAAGAGTTTAATAATGCTTCACAACAAGTTTCAAACCCTTCCTAAACGTTTTAGTACCTGAATATGAGTTTTGGTTGGCATTTGGGTCGGTTTTTCTGCTTCTACTAGCTGCTGCTGCGTTCTGCACTTTGCCACCGTCCCTGACCACTATCCCAGATGGTGGTATGCATCTGTGTCTTTCAGCGTCTAGTCTCAACTTCCAGCGTAAAATAGAGCCCGCCACCGTAAAGCCACCGTAAAGAAGATCTAGGCCACCGTCTAAGATGGTGGCACCTATCGTCCAAGACGGTGCTTGATATGTCCATAATTATACATATTTCCACATCGTTAATAAGCTGTTTTTAGAGTTAATTATGAGTTAAATGCACGAATATTCGATACTTTCACAGTGTTTGTGTGATTTCAGGTAGAAGGAGTGCAAAATGGTTAGAAATGGCTTTTAAACGACTTCTGGATGCATAAATGTAACATCCCGAACTTTTATTTAACGGTTGACTTGAGTCGTTAAGTCAACATTACGTGTCCGTTAAGTCATTTGATGATTTAATGCTTATATGTGTTTAATGTGCTATATGTGTAAAGCTTTAATGCCTTAATGATTGATGTGCTAATGTGTTTAAGGTATATTTTATATGCCTTTAGAGGTGCTTAAAGTGTTTAATGTGTTGTAAGTATTCCCAATAGGTGATTTTAGCCTAAAATGAGTCATAAGGAAGTCTAGGGACTAGTTTTGACATAGGTGAAAACTAAAAAACGGGATTAGGGTCTAGGAGCAGGTCATTAGCTTCTAATTATTCATATTATCCTTTTATCTTTGAGCCCTAACCGCCCCCATTGCCACAATCAATTCCTTGTTCGATTTCATCATCGTTTCGTTGATTCGAGAGTGTTTTGATCAAGTTTTGCAACCCCTTTTGTCATCTCCAGGTATAGTGAGTATTTTCCCTTTGATTTATGACTCATAGATTTATTCATACCAATTCCTTTTGAGTTTTAGGGTTTGGGTTGGATTAATAGTTGATGTGACCAATTTATACCCATCGCCCACATCGTTATTGGCCTTTTATTTATATGTTTTTTTAGTCGATTTTGCTGGCATTTGGCGCGTTTATGGGTTTTGTTAGTGGTTTCAGGTTCTAAACAGGTGACGTGTCCGTTTTGTGCAATTTTGAGTAATTTTGAGGCCATGAAGTTGATTGGAGAGTTCGAGAGTTATTTAGGTGAAAAGAGATACCATTTCGGCCACTCTAACATGTGCAGCCCATTCCAGGTTTTTGAATTTTGTTCTTTTGACCCGTAAGGCATCAAATATAAACCAAATTTACCCATTTCAAAGTAAAAGGCCA
>CM067172.1:115476159-115598659 GCA_034093135.1 Erigeron breviscapus
TGGATTTATTCGGGAGTAAGGGTTCCATTTCGAACTCTGCACTAAGATGTGCGAATTTGAGGTTCATTTATTCCATTTCCGGGTTACTTTCTTTGATTTGAGTGTGCCGGTGATGTGTTGAGCTAGAACTTGGCCTTGTGATCGTGACGAGACCGCAGTGAGATCACTTTTGTGATAAAAGTACATCGGATGACGAATTGGCATATAGGTTTGACCCATACGTTTCTTTCTTGCTTTATTTTCACTTTTCCTTTTGTATATTCATACCCTTACTATACTTATACTCACTTACATATACATCCTTCCTTTCTTTGTAAACCTTTCTTATACATCCTTTTAACTTAGCCTTTTCCATTGTATATATCCCCTCATTTATGTAAACTTTACCTAATTATACCTTACTATACCGATAGTCTAATCCGGGGGGCCATTGATTGTCATTGGTTTGTTGATGTGGTTTAGGAGAGATTCAGTGGATTGTCAGTTAGAATATTCTTAGTACTTGAGAATACGTCAATTGGTCAAGTTATTGAGGATTATTTTGGATTGTTCAAAGGAAGTAAGTGTTGTAGACATGTTCATCATTGTAGGAGGGTGCCTACTAGTAGAGTAAAGTTGATTTCATTAAAAAAAAAAAAAAAAAAAAAAAAAAAAAACAAGAGAAAAAGAACTTGGGCTACTAGGGGGTACTTCTCATTTTTATATGTCTAAAGTTTTGTTGTATCATTAAGAATGGGAGACTTGGTTGACTTTAAGTTGTTTGAAGTTGATACACCACAATGGTGTCGAGTTTGCTTGGTATTTTTGAGGTGTCTTAGCGGGATAACATCTTATGGGTTGATGGTTTGTTGGCAATTAATGGTACGGGTTTTGATTAGACTATTTTGTACATCTTTCATACATACCCTATACTTTTGATTGTTTTCTTTCATTTCTAACCTACACTCCCTCACTCATTGTAAATGTCCAATATATACCTTAGCCTAACTATACAACCATCTTATATGCCTATTTTGATGATGTACTTGGTGATTACGCCATGTCGGTGGAGCTATGATCCTTGTTCAAGCCTATGGTAAGATATGCATCACGACTGTGCTATGAGTGATTCTTGATATATTCAACCCCAAAAGTAAGTTCGTTGGAGTAGAATGATATTGATAGGTTCATTTGTTTCACTTGTGCATAGTCGTGTTATTGAGGCTTGTGGATTGTTCAGATATGTCAAACATTTCGGGTTTTCATTTAAGATTAAAACTGCTTCACCCAACTTCTTTGTCTTTGACATACTTGGTGTTGTTTCTTTTTGATACTCGTAATTGTTTATTTAGCTTCTTTGCCAAGGATTACTTTTTCTTTAAATGTTGGATTTGCTTGAGGACAAGCAATGCTCAAGTGTGGGGGGATTTGATGTGACCAATTTATACCCATCGCCCACATCGTTATTGGCCTTTTATTTATATGTTTTTTAGTCGATTTTGCTGGCATTTGGCGCGTTTATGGGTTTTGTTAGTGGTTTCAGGTTCTAAACAGGTGACGTGTCCGTTTTGTGCAATTTCGAGTAATTTTGAGGCCATGAGTTGATTGGAGAGTTCGAGAGTTATTTAGGTGAAAAGAGATAGAAAATTTATGCAAGTTCTTATTTTTGAAGAAGTGTTATTCAGACCAGTATAGTTATACTGCGACGCAGTGGTGGTGAACAAGCCCACTGTGCCGCAGTCATCTATTGGAAATGAGCATCGAGACTAGTAGATTTTTACTGCGACACAGTGGTGGTGAACAAGCCCACTGCGCCGCAGTCAGCTAGTGGAAAAAGGAGAATTCAACCAGTATATTACACTGCGCCGCAGTGGGATGTGCGTGTGCCCACTGCGCCGCAGTCAGCCTTGACAAACGAGCACCAGAGGCAGTGTATAAGCACTGCGCCGCAGTGGGGGCATCACTCGCCCACTGCGCCGCAGTGAGAGTACGGGCTGAAGGTTTTGGGCAGCTTTTGCTTCAGATTAAAGGGAGGTATAAATAGTTTACACAACCTAATTCCCAAATTATCAAGTCTTCTTTCTAAGAGCTGCACTACAAGGAACACCTTCAAGGATCAAATCAAGATTTCATCGTCTTCCGATTCATTGAAGATTCACGTGCACCCACTTAGATCGTATCTATTCTATTGTCTTGCAATTTCTATTTCTCAAATGATTGGTACATCATGTTCTTCCTTTATTTTGATTGTTATTTCAATTTAATCATGAGTGGCTAAACTTTCAATCATCCACCTTGATGAAACTAGACGAATGACGTGATTGCTATATATTTTAATTCCAAGAGTTGATTTCATTTATCGTTGTGTCGAGATCTTGATGATTTAATTCCTTTACATTTATTATTATGATATTGGTGGCATGTGTGTCCTTCGTTAGTGGTACTAGTTGGATACAGATGTGATTTTCAAACGGTTGCTTGTCTATGAGCAATTATCACTAGTTCATGGTATGATAGTGAATGTCATTTTAAAAAGGTAATCATTTTGTCAACGTGTTTTATAACGGTTGGTGGTACCACGTTTTAATTCACAAGGCACAATTGGTAATTTGTCGATCAGCAAACTAATTGTTGGTAAGGTTGTCTAGGCATTGGTGGTACCGGCTTGGGTAATTAAACTAGCAATTTAGGTGTTTGGGTGATTTGTGAGCGGTTGGTGGTACCACACGAGCATTTTATCCTTTCACGATTATCGTGTCAACTCTCATTGAATTTGGTCTTAATTGAATGCAATCATGTTTGAAGTCTAGCGAAGTCAAGGTGGATGATCTTTACTATTATTGTTTGAAGCTTTACCTTTACTTTTACGCGTTTTTGTCTTCAAAGTTATTTTACTTTAATTGCCAAAGAGAGATTTGAAGCAACACCCTATTTTCCAAACTACTTTATTAGACAATTGATTCAGACCAATCCCCGTGAACGAACCTGGACTTACTTTTTAACTATATTGCATACGATCGGGTCCACTGCCCGATAGTGTGTAGTAGTGAGTTTCGAGGTGGTTCTAGTTTTAATTTTTAAACTCGATTTGGCACATCAAGTTTTTTGGCGCCGCTGCCGGGGATTGTGTGCCGTTTTAGTTGTTAAGTTAGTGGTTTGATCCTTCCTCATGCTTGAGGAAGTTATTTGCTTTAATAGTTTAGTTTTTCTTTGCTTGTCTTATCACAGGTGCAGTTGACGTGTTTGGTTAGTTGTGTTTCGCAGGTCTACTTCCTAGTTGATGAACTTGCGGTCTTCGGGTTTACCTCTAAATAGTCCTTTGAGAACACCAACAAGACGTAGGTTTAACTTCACTACACCTACACCATTCTCACCTATTGCTAGACCCACTCCTGATTCGGACGAGGAAGGGTTTTATTTAGACGAGTTTTTCAATCTTGAAGTTAAGTTAGAAGAGGAAATGGGAGACGAAGAAAGGGATGATCTTTACTATTATTGTTTGAAGCTTTACCTTTACTTTTACGCGTTTTTGTCTTCAAAGTTATTTTACTTTAATTGCCAAAGAGAGATTTGAAGCAACACCCTATTTTCCAAACTACTTTATTAGACAATTGATTCAGACCAATCCCCATGAACGAACCTGGACTTACTTTTTAACTATATTGCATACGATCGGGTCCACTGCCCGATAGTGTGTAGTAGTGAGTTTCGAGGTGGTTCGGTAGGTGCGGCGCACTCACTGTGGCCGAGAGGGAGTGTAGTGAGAAGGTGCGACACACCTAGGGTATGGCCAGGGAGTGCGGCGCACATCTAAATAGGTGTGACGCACATCGTGTTGCCGGGAAGGGGTGCGACGAAGGGTGCGTTATAGAGTGCGGCACACCTCTATCTTTCCTCCTAACATTCTTTCAGTTGGTGCGGCACACCATGGATAGGGGTGCGGCGCACCTAGCCTATTTTATGCTGAAAATTCTTATTGATGTTTAGCTTTCCTATGTTTCATTTCTAGGTTCCCGGGAATACTTGTCAAGCACCGTAACTTGTTAATTGATTGTTGTTGAACTCCTTTAAGGTAAGATACACGACTTTGACACGCTGAGGGTTGAACAAAAACATAGTTTTCATACAATAACTTCCCCAAATGATATCTTGTTTGCTTATGGGTATTCGGGATTATACGGGAGGTGATATGGGCTATGTAGATGACTAAAGAAGCCTGAAATGCTACCCCATTGATACGAGATGATACGTTTTGAGATGAAATGTTATGTAATGCTTTCAGATGGTTTGATATGTGAATATATGTTGATGATATTTGGAATGTGCATGAATGTATGGCTTGTTCATCTAGTTCACTAGACTTATTAAGTTGCCATGACACGTGCACGTTTAAGGGCCCAAACGTTAAGATGAAATTATATGATAAATGATTAGGTAATATAAACACCTAAACTATATGTGATGCAAATCGAGCTCGTAATTTAGATGAAAGTGTTCAGCTTAACCCGTACTTGCCCTTGCCCGGCTAGTGCGTAGATGTGGTTGCTTGGGTGGCTCCTTGCAACATGGTAAGATGTGATTGAGTAACTCCGGGAGGTCTAACCAGCCCCATTGTCTTGAACATACGGACTACTCCGGGATTGGCTTACCATTCCTTAACGACATTGATGGACCGTCGTAAGGCTTATCCATCCAGTCGGGTGTGAGGTTCCCTGTTAGGTCTTATGACCGCCTACACACAAACTTACACCTATATAAGATGCGTGACTTATGTCACAACTACAAGATGTTAGATGTTATATGTGAAATGTAAAGTAAAAGATGACTAGGCACCTTTAAGATGAATCATCCTATATGATAGATGTTTAATGCAAGATGCGATATGATAGATGTGATGACTTGTGATATGTGCCTTAATGACAAAATGTGACTTTTCATAATGTTTAAGTGGACAAATGATTTATTAACTATGTGTTATCTTACTTAGATAATTCGTTAGCTAACACTTGTTTCTTGTAATGTGTTGTTCCCTCAGGTTTAGCAAGCTTGAGCTAGTTGATGAATAAAGTGTGAGACATGGGTAGATTGAAATGAAGCTGGCTTTAGTTTACCCATAGTTGCTTCTCATATTAGACATTTGCATTTTGTATATACACTAATGACTTATAATTACTTTAATGTCGGTTGTTTTATGTTGGGCAACCGTTGGATTTTCATTTGAACTATTTGTGTTGACATTGCTAGTAACACCATTTAATAAATGAACCAAACTGGTCCTTTTGGTTTGCTCTTTTAAAGTTTACTTCCGCTATCTTTTGACGCCGTTAGGCGAATTTTTTTTGGAAATCCATATTTTTAAACGACAGGTGTTTCAAGTAGTATCAGAGCAATGGTTTAAGTGAACCAAGGACTATAGGTATCCCATAGGAATTGGACTTAAACCGATAGGGACAAGTTAGGCTTAAGTAGGTATGCTTAGCCTTTGAGATGAAATGCCTTAGGACGGGTTTGGGACTGAGTGAGAGTTTAGATTGAGGCTTGATTGTGTAAATTTTTTATCTAAATAGATGTCAAGTAGCCTTGATCTCCTTTTTCTTGCTTTAACCTTTGCTAACCGACGTCGTTATATTGTAGACAAAATGGTTAACACCCGTGCTAACAGTCAACGTGATGGAGCTACCGCAAGTAACACTCCAGCTAATCAAAATGGAGCTGGAAATGCGGCTAATCAAAGGCCTCCTCGAAGGCCATATCCGGGTGAAATGCCAACAAGATCGGAAATTGAACGGGCAAACCCAGTGATCGAGCAGATTCCTACTCAAGCATAAATGTATGAAGAGTTGAGGGCTATTCGAGCCCAATTGAGAAGGACTGAAGAGGAGCTGGCTCAAGTAAGAGCTTAAAGGGAAGTTGGCTCACATCGGGAAGAGTATACTGATGGAAATTATTCCAACCGCTCCAACCATGCTGAGCCATCCATTGTGAGATCACAGCATGCTCCTGTGAATGTTGTTGTTATTGTTAATAATGATGGAGTGAATATGGTGGAGCCTCATGTTGTGGTTGCTTCTCGTGCTACTAACTTTAAGTATGATAGTTTCCAGAAGTGTGGTGCGAAAGAGTTTGATGGCACTCAAGATGCAGTAGGTGCTATGGAATGGTTAGATGATATAGAGGTAGTGTTTGCTTCATGTTTTCGTCCAGAGGATATGAAGTTGTTATGTGCTTCTCGCATGCTAAAGAAGAATGCTCACAACTGGTGGAGATCTACTACTGTTTCATTGACTCCCGAGGTATTAGCTGCAATGCCTTGGGGTACTTTCAGGGAAAAGTTTTTGGAGGAATATGTTGGTACTCGTGAGTTGAGATTGATCGAGAAAGAGTTTAGAGCTTTAACCGCCAAGCCCAGTGCCATAGTTGAGTATGCTCGCTCATTTATGGAAAAGCTCAAGTTCGTTGGTCACATGGTTCGTAGAGAAGTTGACCAAATTGAAGCTTATTGTGATGGTCTCCCTGCTAGCTATCGTGGCCTTTGTAGGCAACATACTACATTGTCTGTTGCGATTAAGGAGTCCAAAAGGTTAGATGATGACTTTAAAACCGAGAAAGTGGCTGCTAAAGATGATGATAAGAAATCTGGTTTCAAGAGAAAGTTTAGTGGGTCATCAAATTCTGATAAGAGGTTTAAAGGTAGTTCTTCCTCGAATAGGGGAAAGGACAAAAAGAAGAGTAATACATGGTGTTCAGCTTACAAGGCCTATCATGATGGCCCATGTACCGACAAGACCAAGAGGTGTGATAAGTGTGGTAAGACGGGTCATGCCACAGCCGTTTGCAAAGACAAGACTCATTGTTATAAGTGTCACGAAACAGGTCATTTGATTGCTGATTGTCCTCAAATGAAGAATGATGGAGAGAAGAATGATCCTCCCAAAGCTAAAGCTCGTGCCTTCCAGATGACTACCGACCTTGCTAAGGAGAATGATGAGGTAGTAAGCGGAACTTTTCTTATTAATTCTAAGCTTGCTACTGTTTTATTTGATTCTGGTGCGAACAAGTCTTTTGTTTCTACATTGTTTGCTCCTAAACTTGATATGACTACTAGCCCCCTTGATTGTGCAATAGAGGTTGAGGTTGCTAACGGATCTATTTCTAATATTCGAGAGGGATTCATGGGTTGTTCTATTCAAATAGAGGGTCAATCATTTTTTGCTAATCTATTGCCTGCTACTATCGCTAGTTTTGATGTAGTTATTAGCATGGATTGGATGTCTAAGAATAATGCGGTTATTCTTTAATCTAAAAAGATCGTGTGTATTACTACCCCTGAGGGTGGTGTTGTTTCTGTTTATGGTGATAAAAAGTCGGGAAATCTTAAAGTCATCACCATGATGAAAGCTCTTAGATATATCCGGCAAACCAAAGATCATTTCCTTGCCTATGTGGTCGATTCACGTGTGGCTAAGCCTTCGGTTTTCGATGTTGATGTGGTTTCTGAGTTTCCTGATGTGTTTCCTGAAGCTCTACCTGGTCTTCCACCCGACCTTGAGGTCGAATTCTCTATTGAGCTTATGCATGGTGCTACTCCTGTTGCTAAAGTACCTTATAGACTTGCTCCTACAGAAATGAAGGAGTTAATGACTCAGATTCAGGAATTGCTTGATAAAGGTTTCATTCGTCCGAGTTCTTCGCCTTGGGGAGCTCCTATTCTATTTGTCAAGAAGAAAGACGGGTCTATGCGTATGTGTATTGATTACCGGGAGCTTAATAAGCGAACGGTTAAGAATAAATATCATCTTCTTCGAATTGATGATCTTTTTGATCAACTTCAAGGTGCTTCTTGTTTTTCAAAGATCGATTTACATTCTGGTTACCACCAATTGAAAGTTGAGGAGAAAAGTGTAGCTAAGACAGCCTTTCGTACTCGTTATGGTCACTGTGAATTCTTAGTTATGCCTTTCGGTTTGACAAATACGCCGGCTGCCTTTATGGATCTTATGAATCGTGTTTGTTGCCCATTCTTGGATCATTTTGTGATTATTTTCATTGATGATATATTAGTGTATTCAAATACTGAAGCCGAACATCGTGAGCATTTAAGGGTTGTTCTTGAAGTCCTTAGGGAGAAGAAGCTTTATGCCAAATTCTCCAAATGCGAATTCTGGCTTAAGGAAGTTCATTTCCTTGGGAATGTCATTTCCTCTGAAGGAATAAAAGTTGATCCTTCCAAGATTGAAGCCGTATCAAAGTAGGTGCAGCCTAAAACTCCTACTGAGATCAAGAGTTTTCTTGGTTTAGCAGGTTATTACGGGAGATTCATTCAAGATTTCTCTAGAATTGCTAAGCCTATGACCGAGTTGACGAAGAAGGGAGTGAAGTTCTTGTGGACTAATTCACAAGAAAAAGCTTTTCAAACGTTGAAAAAGAAGTTATGTGAAGCTCATGTTCTATCCTTACCCGAGGGCACTGACGATTTGGTTGTGTATAGTGATGCTTCTGCTACGGGTTTGGGTTGTGTTCTTATGCAGCGAGACAAAGTCATTGCTTATGCTTCACGTCAGTTGAAGCCTCATGAGAAGAATTATCCTACTCATGATTTAGAGCTTGCTGCAGTTGTCTTTGCATTGAAGTTGTGGAGACATTATTTATATGGCACTAAGTGCACCTTGTTTACCGATCATAAAAGCTTGCAGTACGTGTTTTCCCAAAAGGATATGAATGTGAGGCAAAGAAGATGGATGGAATTGCTTAAAGATTATGATCGTGAGATAAAGTACCATCCAGGAAAAGCTAATGTTGTGGCGGATGCTTTGAGTCGAAAAGGGCAAGCTACTAGTAAGTTATGTGCTATGGTTACTCGAGTTGAATCTGGGTTGCTTGAACTCATCAAGTCAGCTCAGGTTGAAGCTCTTTTGGATGCTAATGTGAATAAGGAAGGTATTGGTAAAAAGAACCGACTAGTGATGGAAGTGAACAGTCGTGGCCTTCAAACTTACAAAGGCCGAATTTGGGTACCTTTATTTGGTGGCAACCGAGAACTAGTGCTCGAGGAAGCCCATAGGTCCCGATATTCTGTTCATCCAGGTGCAACAAAGATGTATGCTGATTTGAAACCCATTTATTGGTGGCCGAATATTAAGAACGATGTGATAATGCATGTGCAAAGATGTGTGACGTATGCTCAAGTCAAAGCCGAGCATCAAAAGCCATATGAGAAACTTCAGCAACTTGATATTCCTCAATGGAAATGGGATCATATAACCATGGACTATGTAAGTAAGCTTCCAAGAACGCCAAAGGGTCATGACATGATATGGGTTATTGTTGACCGTTTGACAAAGAGTGCTCATTTTCTCCCCATTCGTGAGAATGCTCCAATGGAGATATTTGCTAAATTGTACGTCAAGGATGTGGTTACTAAACATGGTGTTCCATTATCTAATGTATCCGATCGTGACACTCGTTTCGTCTCAAATTTTTGGAAGAGATTCCAACGTCAGTTGGGAACAAGAGTTAATTTGAGCACGGCTTATCATCCTCAAACTGATGGGCAAAGCGAGAGGACGATTCAAACTCTTGAAGATATGTTACGGGCATGTGTGATGGAGTATGGTGGTGCTTGGGATGATGGTTATGCTCAAGGTTTCACCTTGGAAATGCGTGATTCGATTCGGGAAGCGGGGAAAGCTAAGTCCTCGTTTTATTGGACCTTTCAAGATTCTTGAAAAGGTCAATGAGCAAGCATTCCGGTTGGAGCTACCTCCCTAGTTGGAGGGCATCCATAGTACACTCCATGTGTGCTACTTGAGGAAATGTCTTGCAAATGAAACGAATGTGATACCTTTGGAAGATGTAAGCATTGATCCAAAGAAGAAGATTATAGATGAACCGGTCGAGATTCTTGGCCGAAAGCAAAAGAGACTTCGAAAGAAGAACATTGACCTTGTGCTTGTGAAATGGAAGCACACTCGTGGAGAAAGCTTGACTTGGGAAACCGAGTTCGTGATGCGGGAGAACTATCCTCACCTGTTCGATGCTGAAGTGATTCCGAGGACGGAATCCTCTTAAGGGGGAGGTAATTGTAACATCCCGAACTTTTATTTAACGGTTGACTTGAGTCGTTAAGTCAACATTACGTGTCCGTTAAGTCTTTTAATGATTTAATGCTTATATGTGTTTAATGTGCTATATGTGTAAAGCTTTAATGCCTTAATGATTGATGTGCAAATGTGTTTAAGATATATTTTATATGTCTTTAGAGGTGCTTAAAGTGTTTAATGTGTTGTAAGTATTCCCAATAGGTGATTTTAGCCTAAAACGAGTCATAAGGAAGTCTAGGGACTAGTTTTGACATAGGTGAAAACTAAAAAACGGGATTAGGGTCTAGGAGCATGTCATTAGCTTCTAATTACTCATATTATCTTTTTATCTTTGAGCCCTAACCGCCCTCATTGCCACAATCAATTCCTTGTTCGATTTCATCATCGTTTCGTTGATTCGAGAGTGTTTTGATCAAGTTTTGCACCCCCTTTTGTCATCTCCAGGTATAGTGAGTATTTTCCCTTTGATTTATGACTCATAGATTTATTCATACCAATTCCTTTTGAGTTTTAGGGGTTGGGTTGGATTAATAGTGTTGTGTTTTTGATTAATCGTGTTTTTCGGGTGATTAAATATCACCACAATGTTTGTAAGCAATTAATAATTCAATGGTTGATTTCATGTCTTCAAATGGTCTTGAAAAGTGTCATTTTAATGATCAAAATCTTCTCATGGGGTGTTAAATGGTTTTGAATTCGTTTTGGATGAAAAAAAAAGTTTGACTGTTGATTCGTTCAGTAGGTGCGGCGCACCTCTCAGTAGGTGCGGCGCACTCACTGTGGCCGAGAGGGAGTGTGGTGAGAAGGTGCGACACACCTAGGGTGTGGCCATGGAGTGCGACGCATCTCTAAATAGGTGTGGCGCACATCGTGTTGCCGAGAAAGGGTGGGAAGAAGGGTGCGTTATAGAGTGCGGCACACCTCTATCTTTCCTCCTAACATTCTTTCAGTTGGTGCGGCGCACCATGGATAGGGGTGCGGCGCACCTAGCCTATTTTATGCTGAAAATTCTTATTGATGTTTAGCTTTCCTATGTTTCATTTCTAGGTTCCCGGGAATACTTGTCAAGCACCGTAACTTGTTAATTGATTGTTGTTGAACTCCTTTAAGGTAAGATACACGACTTTGACACGCTGAGGGTTCAACAAAAACATAGTTTTCATACAATAACTTCCCCAAATGATATCTTGTTTGCTTATGGGTATTCGGGATTATACGGGAGGTGATATGGGCTATGTAGATGACTAAAGAAGCCTGAAATGCTACCCCATTGATATGAGATGATATGTTTTGAGATGAAATGTTATGTAATGCTTTCAGATGGTTTGATATGTGAATATATGTTGATGATATTTGGAATGTGCATGAATGTATGGCTTGTTCATCTAGTTCACTAGACTTATTAAGTTGCCATGACACGTGCACGTTTAAGGGCCTAAACGTTAAGATGAAATTATATGATAAATGTTTAGGTAATATAAACACCTAAACTATATGTGATGCAAATCGAGCTCGTAATTTTAGATGAAAGTGTTAAGCTTAACCCGTACTTGCCCTTGCCCGGCTAGTGCGTAGATGTGGTTGCTTGGGTGGCTCCTTGCAACATGGTAAGATGTGATTGAGTAACTCCGGGAGGCCTAACCAGCCCCATTGTCTTGAACATACGGACTACTCCGGGATTGGCTTGCCATTCCTTAACGACATTGATGGACCGCCGTAAGGCTTATCCATCCAGTCGGGTGTGAGGTTCCCTGTTAGGTCTTATGACCGCCTACACACAAACTTACACCTATATAAGATGCGTGACTTATGTCACAACTACAAGATGTTAGATGTTATATGTGAAATGTAAAGTAAAAGATGACTAGGCACCTTTAAGATGAATCATCCTATATGATAGATGTTTAATGCAAGATGCGATATGATAGATGTGATGACTTGTGATATGTGCCTTAATGACAAAATGAGACTTTTCATAATGTTTAAATGGACAAATGATTTATTAACTATGTATTATCTTACTTAGCTAATTCGTTAGCTAACACTTGTTTCTTGAAATGTGTTGTTCCCTCAGGTTTAGCAAGCTTGAGCTAGTTGATGAATAAAGTGCGAGACATGGGTAGATTGAAATGAAGCTGGCTTTAGTTTACCCATAGTTGCTTCTCATATTAGACATTTGCATTTTGTCTAGACATTAATGACTTATAATTACTTTAATGTCGGTTGTTTTATGTTGGGCAACCGTTGGATTTCCATTTGAACTATTTGTGTTGACATTGCTAGTAACACCATTTAATAAATGAACCAAACTGATCCTTTTGGTTTGGTCTTTTAAAATTTACTTCCGCTATCTTTTGACGCCGTTAGGCGAAAATGTTTGGAAATCCATATTTTTAAACGACAGGTGTTACAATAAAGAAGGTTCGAGGACGAGTTCGTGCGAAGACCGAGTGGAAAATACAAGTTTTGAGAAGTCTGAAGACATGTGTGGCGCATGGGTTATATATACGGCACACAAATAGTGTGATTTTGAGGCAGTAGCTCTGGACCTTCATCTATGCGGCGCATATTGGGCTATATATTTTCAGAAACTTTAATCTATGCGGCGCATGGATATTTCATGCGGCACATATGTTAAGTCGGCAGAATGGAGACTTTCCTAAACCCTATAAATAGAAGACCAAAACCCTACCATTCGGGATCTAATCACTTATTTACGAAATTAGGGTTATTTTCTAGGGTTTTGCAGCAGCTTTTACGTCCTCAAAGGCTAAGGAGTTGTTCGTGAGATCCAAGGCTTTCGATTACGTTTTCTTTGCTTTCTAGTTATATTAAACACATTGGTACACTATGTCTCTCTTTTTAATTACTTTTTGTGTTCTGTTTTGACTATGAGTAGCTAAATACTTCATCATCTACTGAGATGAAGTGATACTTTGAATGATGGTTGCTTGATTTATATTATTCAAGACGATTTGATTTAACGTTGTGTCGTGATCTTAGCTTATCAATTCTTTATCGTTTACCTTCTGATTTTGGATAGATCTTGCTTAATTTCAGTGGTAACTAGGGTTGGGTAAGAGATATTTTGATTGCTTAGGTATAAGTAATTGCTTCTATAACGGGTACGGTAGAAGGGAATCAATCGATAATAAGAATTAACGGGTTAATGGTTGGGTACAATCAATAGACATAATTGTTATCTTAATAATCAAGACAATTAGTTAAGTAGTGAAGTTATAAGAGGCGTCTCTGGGTACCGGTCTTGAGTAATCGATCTAGTTGATTAAGGGAATTAAATAAAGTTACAAACTTGACGGGTACGGAGTGAGTCTTTGTTTGATTCTCGATTATAAGTCGTCATATTTGAATTGGTCTTTCATTTAAAGTGCAACCTGAATTTGGTGTATCATGGAGTCGAAGTAGATGACCTTTTAATATTATTGTTTCTGATAAATCTTTTCAAGTTTATTTAGTTTAATTTAATTTTAGTTTAATTTTCAAATCAATTGACGAGGGTCATAAAACCTAAAGCATTTTGAACTACTTAAAACTCGCTTATTTCTTATACAGTCCTGTGGATTCGACCTGGACTTACCTTTAAACTATATTGCAAACGAACGGGTACACTTCCTGGGAGTGTGTAGTAATCAGTTAATCGGTAATTCTTGTTTATAAATTTTAAAACTAGATTTTCGCACATCAGTGCTTTCCATTGTCTTATTTCCTGATTCTTTCTAGTTTTGGTTCTAGCTTCCTTGGATCGTATTAAGCTTTCCAACGAGCCGTGTCTCAAATTCTCTAGTCTTGTTAACGGGTCTCAGGGGTCGTCTAAAGTTGAACATCCTCCTAAGACTCCAAAATGAAACATAACTTTAATCATATATATGTACAAATTTATTAAGGTCACAAGACGATCTCTGGCCGACTTTAATTTGAACCAAACTATTCCTCGACCACTCTAGCGGCCATGTTAAGTCTCGAGAGTCTTGCAAAGTCATGAGTCCTATATGAAAACCTAATTAAGGTTTACTTTTGTTGATAACATGTATATTATGAATAATTATAGGTTTTGAACACATGGGACGTGTTGAACGATTGTAACTCGACTATAAGTCAATCTTAACTTCTCTTTGCAGACCAAGGTGAGTTCCGTAGCTCCCTACTCGTTTGAGATTCGGGCTGGAAAGTGTACATTTATGTGATTACTTGATTGATTGTTTGATTGAATGATTGTTGGACCGATTGACACGTTTGATTGATTTCGTACATGATTGTGTTAAATATTGTTATAAATAGGATAGTTGTGCATACATGGAAGTCGATTATGCCTTCAAAGGGTTTTAGATGTGGTGGAGAAGGCTGCGGGTGACCCTATATATAAGCATCTAGGACTCGTTGAAAGTAGAATCCTCCTAAGTATATGTACGTATTGTTTTGGTTGGTTTGATGGTTTGATGGTTGATGGACTTGTGATTGAGACAAACGCATATACGTATTGATATGGACACATGTGAGACGGACATGGACCTCCAAGTGTATAGATGTATACACTTGAGATGCATTTGTAAGACGGTCATGGACCCCGGGTATACAGACATATATACACTGATGATTTTGAGATGCCACATTGTTCATTGGGATGACATGTGAGTATCGTTGCATTGATGACTTGATGGTCACACTTATGATATGCATTACGACTTTGTCTTGCATACGGCACATATCTTGATATTGACATCGCTTGTGCTCATTTATTACACGCATTTACTTTACGTCGTGAAATCTTGATGTGACTGATATTGTGACGTATTAAGGCAACTTGTAAGTTATGATTTGCCTTTACTTATACATATTGTGATTATTGTCGATGGTTCCTTGTGAACCATTACTACGAACTCACCAACCTTGTGTTGACTTGTTTAGTACACTTTTCAGGTAACCATGTGAACCAAGGACGTGATGCATGATTGATAGATTGCTAGCTTTTGATTCTGGCTTGGACTTACATGGATCAAGGATTCATATGCCCACTTTTGCATTATGCTTAGGATCGATAGCCATCTTTAGATGATTATTTTGTAAACCTTGATGGTCGTTTTCTCCTTATGCATTTTGTACTTGAATTATCTTATTTATGGATTCACCGGATCCTTTATTCGCATTTAGTACATGTTCTACATTAATTCCACCTTGTGCTATATAATTTCCGTGATATTTCGAGCCCTAGCTCGGGGTGTTACATGTTTATTAGTACAAGCCGCCACCTTTTTTTTTTAATAATATTGCTATTAGTTATTTATATTGAGAGTCGAATAAGATTTATATAAGCCGCCAGTTTTTTTATGTTTATTATTATTGTTTTTAGATTTAGTTGTTAATAAAATTGTTTAGTTTTAATATTAAATAGAAAAAGGAAAAATTATAAATTTGGGAGGGTTGAAAGGTTAAATTGAGTGGTAAGGATTTTATTGGTTGATTTTGGGAGGGTTGATAAATTTATCCCCTCCCACTCCGCCCCCCTAAGAAAAAACTTTTGGAGAAAATCTGGAAAAATAAAAGTAAATATCACATATTGTTCCTATGATTTGTTTTGTAACATGTGTTTTTTGTAATCACTAAATGTCACTGAACGTTTTGTATCACCAAACCACCTTGCCTCTAGCATCCAAACTCTCTTACGTGCATATCACGTGGGGTATAATTATGTTTCATATGCTCCTTTAAGTAAATATCGCGAATCGTATTTGTGGTTCGTCAATTTCTCACAAATAATCGTCCTTTTGTTTTGTTTTTTTTTTTTTTTTGCCTCTTTTACATCATACTTTCCTATCTTCCTCTTTAAATAATCTCCCAAACATTTTTCTCGCTCTCATTGATCTTTACGGCTACCTCCAATTTTCTCCGTGATACCCACAATAATTTGTAAATATAAAGCATAAACATAAAACAATAGTCACCTTCATCACTTTGAATAGTGCAAATTTTGATTACCATAAAAAATTTCAAAACATAAAAGATACAATTAACTCAAACCATGCTAACACTAAAAAATGGTGACGGCATGGAAGGGATTTGGTGTGTACAGACAACACATTATTTTTTAAAGCGTTTAGTTTTTTTATTTCTTATTTTAATTCACTTTTTGGTTTTTATTATAGCAATTTTTATTTGATTATTAATTAAAGGAATTTTTGTGTGAGATATAGATATTTTTAGTTCAATGGAATTTTTAATTTTTTTACATCTAAACTTAGGTGTCGGACAACCTTGTATTCTTATCCCCGTGATATATTGTGCTTCTATTTGGAACACGCTCAGTCGGAGTAGTATTGGATAGTATTAAGAATGTATACAAAAGCACACCATTGGGTGTGATATGTATTCACGCATGTATTGAACATTCCGTTGTAGGGAATACGAAACAAATAGGCTATCTTTTATTTTTTTATTCTTTCTCGATCTTTTACATATTAATATTTAATAATTAATGTATTGGATGTATTGGATATTGGGTGTGAATGAGAGCAAATGTATAAGAAATTTTACTGATGTGACAGAGAGTTGTCTATTGGAGTGTATTGAATCAATCTATTAGGAGTGCTTTTAGAATTTAACAATTAAAATGTAATAAATTGATTGGAGTAAAAAGTTATGTCAGTATGATTAGAATATGATATTGATATTGAAGATAAAAAGTGGCAAAATAAATTAGATTTGGATGCATAATTATTCACCAAAAAACAACATTCTTTAGCTTTCCAGAAAGTGAAGCCAATTATGAACAATGATTAACCAGTGGGATTGTAATTACTTTAGTTAGTATTCAATGTGACTCATCGGTTGGATGTGTTTGGTTATGCTCAAAGAAAAACTATGGATATATAACTATATAAGTATGATAATTTTATTGAATGAGAATGGGCGTGAGTTAAGATATCATTCTTTATATTGTTGTTTTTGATGATTGGGTTTATATAAACGAAAATTAAACAAATACACATTCTGCTAAAAATGTGTAATAAAATCTTTCAAATTAAAAGTCGTGAAAAGACTTCCAATACCCTTTTCACATGTGACTATTCAAACATAATGACATGACCAATTCAAATAACAACTTTCAATCATTTTCCATTTTCGAAATTAATATTTCTTTTTTATCTAACGAGTAACGACCTATTTCAACTTTTACAATTTCATATAACATACTACTCATAAAAAAAAAGGTAATTGAATGGAAACCCCCTGATCTCATATACCATTTGGTACCTACTAATCCCCCCAGCCAGGCTAGTGTCCAGGTGAATCTCAACCACTTAATAATCTTCTGATTATCTCAAGTTTGCCTTTGGCAAGACTCGAACCCAGGACCTCTCCTGAAAAGTGGCGGCTGGTGACCACTGGGCTATTACCCAGTGGTTTTAACATACGACTCATAGTGTTAGCTATTACAAGTAGTATTAAAAAGAAATTTGCTAACTAATGAAGATTATGCACAATAACACATACACTTTAATTAGTTAAATGGCTTCAATTGACTTCTTGCAACATTTACACGTGGTTTATTCATTTGCGCATAAAAATTTGTGTGAATTGAAAATCAAAAGATAGATCTTAGCAATTGAATCATTTTCATAAAAAAATAAAACCATACCTTTTTTATCTTTTTCCCCTCCTCCTTCTTCCCATTCCAGCTACCAAGTAGTCAAATACACATGTTGAAACCACGTTAGTGTGACCGTCACTGGTCGTTTATCATTCCTGATATGATAATTGACGATAACTGAAATCCCTATGTCTAGTAAATATATGATGGGCGTATTTACTCTTAAAGACATACTATAGGATTTCCCATTAGGTGATTGTAACTAATAGGACTAACGGTGTACACATTAAACAACAAAGAGGTTGAATGTGTAAATACTCTCATTATAAATATAGAGTCATAAACCCTAAGTTAAGAATAATCACATACACTAATCTCTCCTAAATTTCGTGTGTCTTTCCTCTCTAAATTCGTGCATCAAGTTACAGCCGAATTACTCATCCCATTATTACTCAATCACCTTGTTTTGGGAACCCGAAATCAATGGCAACTATGTTTAATGCCTTTACAGGTTCCACAGGATCATCTGGTGAGTATTTTCCCTTGAATCAAATCATGTTTATTCCAACAACACAATCTTCCCATCCTTCGACGACCACCACCAACACCACCGCCATCATCTCTGACGACCACCACCAACACAACTTCCCATCTCTTCGACGACCACCACCAACACCACCCCATCATCTTCGACGACCACCACCAACACCACCGCCATCATCTCTGACGACCACCACCAACACCACCCCATCATCTTGACGACCACCACCAACACCACCGCCATCATCTTGACGACCACCACCAACACCACCGCCATCATCTCTGACGACCACCACCAACACCACTTCCCATCTCTTCGACGACCACCACCAACACCACCGCCATCATCTTGACGACCACCACCAACACCACCGCCATCATCTTGACGACCACCAACAACACAATCTTCCCATCCTTCGACGACCACCACCAACACCACCGCCATCATCTCTGACGACCACCACCAACACAAAGACACACACAGTTGTGTTCTCGATCTCTCCTCTTTCGGTGGTAGCAAGGGCAGAGCCCATACCGTATTCAACAACCACCATTTCTTGAATACTCTAAGCCTTAATATATACTACCAACACAAGTTATTTTGTTACATAAAGATGGCAATTGTAAACGTGTCGCGAAATTTGTTAGGCGAGGAGGCGTATCATCGATCACCTGTTTTTGCTTAGCTAGCGACACAATTGTGCCATTGATAAATGCATTTTTTTAGTAGCGAATACACCTGATCTGACCCAATTCCATGCAAGGATATAGGCTTAACTAAGGATGGATGAATCGATATATGCATGACGAAACTATCTTGGGAGTGGTGTAGGTAGCTGTTTACTTTCCAATTGTGATACAATGTAATTTTTGTATTTAAAATTATATATTAAGAATATTCCAGTAAAAAGAAGAAAGAAAGAAGAAAAAGTAAATATAATGATTACTGAGTAGATACAAATTGTAAAACTAACGGCTCTAAATTTACTCGAGATAAATTTTCTGACTCCATCAATCGCATGTTTGAGTAAAGTTTCACCACGCCACTACCTGCTAGACCCCTCCGCACCCTAGATCACAATTTGATTATAATATATGTTATATGTTTTAGTAGTCATTTGATGACTTTAGGGAGACTAATTAATAGACACAAATAACATCATAGCCGATACTATATCGAGACATTTGACACAACATGAATGTTTGCATTCAATTCTAGAGAAAGAATTATTTATGCAAATATATAGTTATCTTATGAAATGTTAAAGGATACATGGATACATTTGAAAATTTATATGAGTGATCAACCAACGATAAATGCTTATGAAGATAAATATTAATGCAAAAATGTTAGTTGTTAAATTCAATTCTAAAGAAAGAATTATATAATTTATGCAAATATATAGTTATCTTATGAAATGTTAAATTAAGGATACATTTGAAAATTTATATGAGTGATCAACCAACGATAAATGTTTATGAAGATAAATATTAATGCAAAAATGTTAGTTGTTAAATTCAATTCTAAAGAAAGAATTATATAATTTATGCAAATATATAGTTATCTTATGAAATGTTAAATTAAGGATACATTTGAAAATTTATATGAGTGATCAACCAACGATAAATGTTTATGAAGATAAATATTAATAAAAAAATGTTAGTTATTACTTATTAGTCACTAAATCAAAAGTCCATTGGCATCTAAAGACCTGATTAACTTTATGTAAAATTGCTGTATTTACCTTTGTAATTGAGTCCTTTTACTAAAGTCTAAAGATGTTATATTTAGCCCAAAAAAGGTTATTTCTCCACCCAAAAGTGACAAGACCGTCGCCCCTATTAAAAACTGCCAAAAGCCCAAAACAAGGATAAATTGATAAACTCATAGTATTTTGGACTTCTTTTTATAATTTGATTTGAGATTAAACCATCATACATTATTTTTTTTTTTTTTTTTTTTTTTTTTTTTTTTTTTTTTTTTTTTTTTTTTTTTTTTTTTTTTTTTTTTTTTTTTTTTTTTTTTTTTTTTTTTTTTTTTTTTTTTTTTTTTTTTTTTTTTTTTTTTTTTTTTTTTTTTTTTTTTTTTTTTTTTTTTTTTTTTTTTTTTTTTTTTTTTTTTTTTTTTTTTTTTTTTTTTTTTTTTTTTTTTTTTTTTTTTTTTTTTTTTTTTTTTTTTTTTTTTTTTTTTTTTTTTTTTTTTTTTTTTTTTTTTTTTTTTTTTTTTTTTTTTTTTTTTTTTTTTTTTTTTTTTTTTTTTTTTTTTTTTTTTTTTTTTTTTTTTTTTTTTTTTTTTTTTTTTTTTTTTTTTTTTTTTTTTTTTTTTTTTTTTTTTTTTTTTTTTTTTTTTTTTTTTTTTTTTTTTTTTTTTTTTTTTTTTTTTTTTTTTTTTTTTTTTTTTTTTTTTTTTTTTTTTTTTTTTTTTTTTTTTTTTTTTTTTTTTTTTTTTTTTTTTTTTTTTTTTTTTTTTTTTTTTTTTTTTTTTTTTTTTTTTTTTTTTTTTTTTTTTTTTTTTTTTTTTTTTTTTTTTTTTTTTTTTTTTTTTTTTTTTTTTTTTTTTTTTTTTTTTTTTTTTTTTTTTTTTTTTTTTTTTTTTTTTTTTTTTTTTTTTTTTTTTTTTTTTTTTTTTTTTTTTTTTTTTTTTTTTTTTTTTTTTTTTTTTTTTTTTTTTTTTTTTTTTTTTTTTTTTTTTTTTTTTTTTTTTTTTTTTTTTTTTTTTTTTTTTTTTTTTTTTTTTTTTTTTTTTTTTTTTTTTTTTTTTTTTTTTTTTTTTTTTTTTTTTTTTTTTTTTTTTTTTTTTTTTTTTTTTTTTTTTTTTTTTTTTTTTTTTTTTTTTTTTTTTTTTTTTTTTTTTTTTTTTTTTTTTTTTTTTTTTTTTTTTTTTTTTTTTTTTTTTTTTTTTTTTTTTTTTTTTTTTTTTTTTTTTTTTTTTTTTTTTTTTTTTTTTTTTTTTTTTTTTTTTTTTTTTTTTTTTTTTTTTTCGTATTCCCTTTTGTTTTTTCTTTTGTTCTCTTTTTAATTTTATGGTTTTAGTATATACCATTTTTTTTAACTTCTTGGGTTTTTTATTTTTCATTTTATTTAGGTTAATAATATTTTAGTCTTTCACACTTTAACCACTAAATCCTTTCAAGACTTTATATTTTTACCATTAAAGTTTTATGTTTAACGATTCATGTGATACAACTTTAGTCTATTTAATTTTCACAAGTTTTTACCTTCTTATTTTTATCTTCCAAGAACATAGCAAGTTTATATTTCGCCATCAAAGTTTTAAGTTTTAAGATTAACGGTTGATGTGCTAAATCGAGTTTAAAAATTAAAACTAGAAATACCTTGAAACTCACTACTACACACTATCGGGCAGTGGACCCGATCGTATGCAATATAGTTATAAAGTAAGTCCAGGTTCGTTCACGGGGATTGGTTTGAATCAATTGTTTAGTAAAATGGTTTGGAAAAAGGGTGTTGCTTTGATTCTCTCTTCGACAATAACTTTTAAGGACAAAACGCATAAAGTAAAGGTAAACTCAAACAATAATGGTAAAGATCATCCACCTTGACTTCGCTAAACTTCAAACATGATTGCATACAATTAAGACCCAGTTCAGTAAGAGTTGACAAGATAATCGTGAAAGAATAAAATGCTCGCGTGGTACCACCAACCGCTCACAATAACCCAAACACCTAAGTTGCTAGTTAAATTACCCAAGCCGGTACCACCAACCGCTCACAAATCACCCAAACACCTAAGTTGCTAGTTTAATTACCCAAGCCGGTACCACCAATGCCTAGACAACCTTACCAACAATTAGTTTGCTTGATTAACACATTACCAATCGTGCCTATGTGAATTAAAACGTGGTACCACCAACCGTTTCTCAACACGTTGACAAAATTATTCCTTTTATTAAATTGACATTCACTATCATACCATGAACTAGTGATAATTGCTCATAGACAAGCAACCGTTGAAAATCACATATGCATTCGACTAGTACCACTAACGAAGAACACACATGCCACCAATATCAAATTAATACAAATAAAGGAATTAAATCATCAAGATCACGACACAACGATAATTGAAATCAACTCTTGAATTAAAATATTAAGCAATCACATCATTCGTCTAGTTACATCAAGGTGGATGATTGAAGTATTAGCCACTCATAATCAAATTGAAATAACTATCAAAGTAAAGGAAGAACATGATGTACCACTTGTTTGTGGAATAGAAATTGCAAGACAATAAAATAGATACGATCTAAGTGGGTGCACGTGAATCTTCAATGAATCGGAAGATGTTGAAATCTTGAATTGATCCTTGAAAGAGTTCCTTGAAGTGCAGCCCTTAGAAAGAAATTTTGATAGTTTGGGAACTAGGTTATTTTTCTATTTATACCTCCCATCATTTTGGTGCAAAAACTGCCCAAAAACCTTTCAGATCCGTCCCTTCACTGCGGCGCAGTGGGCGTGTAATGCCCCCACTGCGGCGCAGTGCTTTCATACTGCCAATGATGCTCTTTTGTCACAGCCGACTGCGGCGCAGTGAAGGCAAACTTGCCCACTGCGTCGCAGTGTTATCTTACTGGTTGAACACTCCCCTTCTTCCACTGGCTGACTGCGGCGCAGTGGGCCTTGATCACCCCCACTGCGTCGCAGTGCAAATATACTGGACTCGAAGCATAATTCCCCAAGGATGACTGCGGCGCAGTGGGATAGTAACCTCACCACTGCGTCGCAGTGTGAATACACTGGTCCGAAGCCACACATCAACTTTGGCATATTCTCTATCTCTTTTCACCTTTAACATCTCTCGAACTCTCCAATCAACTACATGGCCTCAAAGTTACTCGAAATTGCACCAAATGGAAACGTCACCTGTTTAGAACCTGAAACCACTAACAAAACCCATAAACGCGCCAAATGCCAGCAAAATCGACTAGAAACATATAATAAAAAGGCCAATAACGATGTGGGCGATGGGTATAAATTGGTCACATCAACGGTGTATTGTTTAACGATGTGTTTTTTTGTCTAATGATAACGGTTGACATGTTAAAATTAATTACCCCGCATTCAAATCTACGTTCAATAAGTTCGGTTGTTATCCCCGGCCAACAGCCGAGTATAACACTAGTTATATATATACTAAAAACCAATATGCAATGTACAAGTCTTGATGCTTAAAGTACAACACCTTTTTAATCTTTGTAAATTTTCATTTGAGTAAACGACATAAATCGTCCCTGTGGTTTACCCAAATAGTCACGTTTCGTCCATGTGCTTCAAAAACGTCATGGATCGTCCTTTATATGATAAAAAGCTTCACGTTTAGTCCTTTGACTTGTTGACCGTCATCTCACCTCCGTTAATACCCCACGTGGCTCCCACGTGAGGGGTATTCCAGTCTTTTCCATAAGTAAGGACCAAACACGATATTTTTGGGATTATATCTACATCTCTATATATCATCTGTACAAATTATATTTATTTTTTCAGCCCAAAAAATCATCTTCATCACCAATTCATCAACAAACCTCAAACTAAATTTATAATCAAAACCAAAAACAATTTGTAAAGGAAAAAAGTTTTTCAAGCCCTAAAAATCATCATCAACATCTTCACCAATTCACCATCAACAAACCTTAAACTAAATTATAATCAAAACCGAACACAATTAATTTGTAAAGGAAAAAAGGCTACGAACTCATGTTTCCAATTAGCTGCTACTTGCAATGAATAAGAATTTAGTTGTTATCTTGTGTTAACCACGTGAACCAGTGACAAGGAAAACATTGAGTTGCTATTTAAAATTCAATACAAATGGATGAGGCTTATGACATAGATCGAAGATGCGGAAATTAGTGAACAAGAACTTGATTTTGAAATTAACCACATCTTTCACCTCCCCAAATCTTTCAAGCATCTCCCTCGATTCACCATTAACAAACCGCCAGCACCACCATTCCTCAAATCGCGGCCACCGGACTATCATGGCGTAATCAACAAGGTTACCAAAACTGTGAAAACATAACCCAACCAATCCATTTTCCTAATTCATACAATCATCGTCAAGATCAGAACGCCGCCATACATCGGAAACGCCATCATTTATCGGAAAATAAGTCACCGCCGCCAACCACGGAAAAAAACCCCGCAACTGCTGCTCGTCGCGGGCCACTGTTGGCCTCCATCACCATCACCCAACCAACTTCGTTGCGTCTATACCTCAGTATCCATACTTCTTTCTTTTTATTTCTGATTTGTTACAAATAAAAAAAATGGGAAAGAAGGAAAAGGGGCGGCGGCTGAATTGTAATGGGTTGGTATATTATAAAAGGGTGTAATGGTGTATGTATAAAGAAAGATGAAGGATAGAGTGCAGACAAGGGAGTAGGGAAAAGACTGGAATACCCTTCATGTGGGAGCCACTTGGGGTGTTAACGGAGGTGAGATGACGGTCAACAAGTCAAAGGACGAAACGTGAAGCTTTTTATCGTATAAAGGACGATCCATGACGTTTTTGAAGCACAGGAACGAAAGGTGACTATTTGAGTAAACCACAAGGACGATTTATGTCGTTTACTCTTTTCATTTTAAACCCTAAATTTTAACATTTTTATCTTTAAGGCTTTAACATAAATTTTGCAACTTTTTTATTTTTACCCCATAAAGTTTCTATTTTTAACTTTTGCCCCATAAAGTTTTCGTTTTTAAATATTTGACACCAAACTTTTGGGTTCTTATGTTTCTATCAAACAACTTTCACACATGTATAATTTTACCTTTAAACATTTGGTTTTGATGATTTTCCTCTTTCCGTTATATATATGGCTTTTAATATATAACAATTTTCATTATCGTTATGCTTAACATTTAAAACAAGACACTATATTATATTACAGAGTGTCCTTATAATATAGTTATTGTTTTACTTTTTTTTTAATACTCTAGCTATTCTTATGTTTTTATACGTTTTGTTTTCTTTATTATTTATATTACAGGTTTTGTTTCTTTTTTTAAAATCCGGGTTCGAAAAATTGTATTATACTACTATATATTGTTTGTATCAAAATTTTTAACACGTAAAAAACATTCCGCAACAACGTGCGGGCATAATAACTAGTTTTATACTATTTCTTCTTTCTGATTACGCTTAAACAAAAAGATATAGTGATTACATATACTAAAAGGTTACCCGCGCAATGTGGCGGCAGCGGTAAGTAGTGGCGGCGGCGACGACCGGTGGCACCGGTGGCGGTGACCTAGCGATGTGTTATTATATTAGGTGGAGATATTTAAATTAGTTTAAAGAAGAAGGGTAATTTAGGTATTTCAAAGGCTGAAAGTTAAAAGATAGGAAAATAGTGATATGCTTTATAAGGGAGTATAGATATAGATTAAGCTTAGAAACTTTTATTATAAGATTATCAATGTTGATATATTGTGTTACCTTATTCCATCGTTTTCTTTTTTAGCTTGCAAATTGCAATTACTACAATGTGTGATAATTATCCTTTTCAGAGAATTTGTTTTGACACATACTTATTTGACCCAAAAGTATTTGACATACAATCCAGCCTGTGCATCATATCACCTGTATTTATATATGCCTCGGAGGCCTGGATAAAGCTTTTTCCTGGATCTACCAGTGTTCCCGGCCATGCAAAAATACCATGTACATGTATCGAGTTCTAAAATCCTAGATAATTGCATTTAACACCAGGTTCTCAGTTCTCACTTTAACACAATTAGATTTTAATTGCATATATATAAGTTTACCAAGGGAAAAAATGGATCATCTTGACTTTGAGCATCGTTACTGTTGACACTTTATGAGTTTACTGGAAGATTAGCATTTGGCGTTGAATAAGTTTTGTCTAAGTGAAATCGTTTTCTTACTAAGTTAGAATATATGACTGCATAATTAAGCGAGAGAGGTAAAAAAAAAATACCCCGAAATCAAGACTTGACTTCGTTATGGTTCATAGTAATTTCACAAAACAAGCTATAGTATTCACAACATTATTAAATCATACGACATGAATCTTTTAGATTTTTCTCAAGTAAATGACAATGTTAAAGTGTTTTGTTTTCTCAATAGCGACATTTTGATAAACATATGTTTCAAACTTTTCCAATAACATGTTCGTAGAAGAATTTCCAAAATAAGTAACCAGGGTTGATTCTAAACTAGCTCTTATATATGATTTGTGTAACGGTTTTGGCATGATTTGGCTCATTAGAAACCTACACACTTGAATCCGGTATCATGTGTATTTCAATTGACTTGTAGTGATTTAAAGATATTGAAATCGAAAAATCGATCTTTGATTGTGAATAAGATCTTTAATCGATCTCATTCTCATGTGGAATAATGTTAAAAAAAACGCCACATTATACAACTAAATATCAGTCCTTGGGCATTAGCTCAATGGTTGAAAAGTTATCCCACTATTCAAGAGGTTTTATGTTCAAGCCTTGGGGAGGACATAAGAAGTTCCTTTATTAGGACTTGGCTTGGATATACTCAGGTTTAAGTATGAGGGGGCAGGGTTTACCCCTATTAATCGTCGTGCCTTCGGGCGAATTAGTATGGGTTTTTCCCCTCATCGAGTATTTAAAATAATCATTTCTACTTCGAGTGAGCTCTCTAGCGCGGACCCGGTTAAGACAACGTATGCTAGACCTCCCGCTGTCGAATCACGAAGTTTTCAGCGAAATTCACCTTAAAAAAAACAACTGAATATCAAATTCTCTTACCGGCTCGTGCGATGATTACAGATAAAAGACATTCTAACATATGCGCAAAAAGTCACACATAAGATGCAATTAATGCATTTAATATTCTCTTGAATAATGAAAAAAGTATCAATATTTTAAAATAATACATATTTCTTATTTACTAAACAAATCTCTTATATATAAATAAAACAAAATTCTTATGACATCATTATTTTTTAAGAAATGCTTACTTGTCATTATTAGACTTTTCTATATTAATCTTCTTTTTTATTGTTTTGATTTATGACATCATCTTTATTTAAAGTTTTAACTATTTTATAATTGATTTATGATTATTTCTTTTCTATCCTAAGTCTCATGTAAGTTAAAATATGATTATCTAATTTATGATTTATTTCACCTTTATTTTTGTTAGCTAATTATATTTATTTGAAACATAAGGTATATTATTCTGAGGTTATGTAATATATTTATGTTTCTTGTTTACGCACACTAAGTTATTTGATATAAAAACTTGAGCAATGCTACATTCACTAACAAATTTTTACAAACAAAACTTACAAACACATGTGACATCAATAACCACCAAGAAATTTATATTTATTTTCTCTTTCTTGATTCACTCTTCTTTTTCTATTGGTCCACATGAGTTTGTAAATATTGTTAGTAAACTTTTGTTTGTAACTATATCATTTTTCTAAAAACTTGAAGGTAACTATATGCATTTTGCTTATCATCAAAACTAAAAATTTTTTAATTAATTATAACATAGATATTTAGGAATAGGCTCAATCCATTTTACCACAACTTCAGTAGCGAAGATATGTTTTTTTTACAAAACTTTTATTAATACGTCCGGTTAAAGCCGAGTTAATTAATTAGCTAGTTTGGTATATTAATTGCAACTATCTCACTACAAGAATATTAGATGTAGTCGCCAACAAGTTGTCTCGTCTCAAAAGATATTTACAGCCAACATTTGGTAAATGCGATGACAAGTCGTAGAAACCGCATCATTTTGAATAATAATAAAAAAAAAGTTTACTTAAATGTTCGGCGGCGAAAAAAATGAAGGAAATTTTATATTGGAGGGAAAAGAAAAAGCCAAAATTAAAAATTTTAATGAAAATAAATCTTCACAAAAGGTCTGGTAGGATTTCTTTTTTTATAATAAACTAATTTTTTTATTAATAAAGAAAAAGAAACACTTGGCAACGTCATGTCGACGTCGACAAAGATTAACTTGATTTTCAAAGTCAAAAACAACTTTATTTCAATTCCCTGTAGTGTGATCTTAAACTTGTTGATGGTCTTTGATCTAGTTGTCCAAGTAAAAGTAAATGGGACTCGATGGATATAGAGAGCAGAACTCAGAACCATTAAGATCGATTAAACAATAGCTGACATGATACTGCTGGATCAAAGATATTTACAATATATATATATATATATAGGGGTGGGTTAATTTAGGGACATCTTAAATTAGGGACCATTATGGACATGTAACTTACACAACTTACACATGTGTAAGTCGTGGTGGCGGTGGTCGCCGTTACCGGAGGATCATGGTGGTGGTCGGAGATGATGGTGGTGGTGGTGGTGGTGGTCGGAAATGGTGAAAAATGAATGATTGATAAGTACCTAAGTTCCTAATTTAAAAGTGTCCTAAATTAATTCTGTCTGTTTGGCAAGGGGCTTTTGGGGGCTTTTAGGAGCTTAAAAGCCCCAAGCTTTTAAATATAAGTCCCTTTTAAAGTTATAGCCCTGTTTGGATGTTCATTTGAAATCAAAAGTCCCAGCCCCAAAAAGCTCCTAAAAGCCCCGAAAGGTCTTTAAAATAAAAGCTTGTGTAAGGGTTGAAATAGAAGCCTCAGCCCCATTTCCAAGCTCCAGCTTCAAACCCTTAGCCACAGCTCCATCTCCAAACTTTTGTGTCAAACATACATCTTCCCTTATGGGCTTATGGATCTAGTGGATCGTCCAGTCAACTACTACTTATACTAATTCTACTGTCACATATATACATGGGTAGGAGCAACAAGAAACAAGAAATTAAGCCGGTAGAATATTAGGAAACAAGCAGAGTTTTTTCCAGTTTTACAAGAAAGTTCAGAACATATACTAATAATTTATTCTGCCTTTTAGTTTCTAGTCTTAAAAACAAATATATCGTGACCAGTCCTATTTCAAACCTTTAGAGGTGTGGTGTGAGATAATGGTGGTGGTGGTGGTGGTCGGAGATGATGTGGTGGTGGTGGTGGTGATGGTGGTGGTGGTGGTGGTGGTGGTGGTGGTGGTGGTGGTGGTGGTGGTGGTGGTGGTGGTCGGAGATGATGTGGTGGTGGTGCTGGTGGTGGTGGTGGTGGTCGGAGATGATGGTGGTGGTGGTCGGAGATGATGGTGGTGGTGGTGGTGGTGGTGGTGGTGGTGGTGGTGGTGGTGGTGGTGGTCGGAGATGATGGTGGTGGTGGTGGTGGTGGTGGTGGTGGTGGTGGTCGGAGATGATGGTGGTGGTGGTGGTGGTGGTGGTCGGAGATGATGGTGGTGGTGGTGGTCGGAGATGATGGTGGTGGTGGTCGGAGATGATGGTGGTGGTTCGGAGATGATGGTGGTGGTGGTCGGAGATGATGGTGGTGGTGGTCGGAGATGATGGTGGTGGTGGTGGTCGGAGATGATGGTGGTGGTGGTGGTGGGGTGGTGGTGGTCGGAGATGATGGTGGTGGTGGTGGTGGTCGGAGATGATGGTGGTGGTGGCCGGAGATGATGGTGGTGGTGGTGGTGGTGGTGGTGGTCGGAGATGATGGTGGTGGTGGTGGTGGTCGGAGATGATGGTGGTGGTGGTGGTGGTGGTCGGAGATGATGGTGGTGGTGGTCGGAGATGATGGTGGTGGTGGTGGTGGTGGTGGTCGGAGATGATGGTGGTGGTGGTGGTGGTGGTGGTGGTCGGAGATGATGGTGGTGGTGGTGGTCGGAGATGATGGTGGTGGTGGTCGGAGATGATGGTGGTGGTGGTGGTGGTCGGAGATGATGGTGGTGGTGGCGGAGATGATGGTGGTGGTGTCGGAGATGATGGTGGTGGTGGTCGGAGATGATGGTGGTGGTGGTGGTGGTGGTGGTGGTGGTCGGAGATGATGGTGGTGGTGGTGGTGGTGGTCGGAGATGATGGTGGTGGTGGTGGTGGTGGATGGTGATGGTGGTGGTGGTGGTGGTGGTGGTGGAGATGGATGGTGGTGGTCGGAGATGATGGTGGTGGTGGTGGTGGTGGTCGGAGATGATGGTGGTGGTGGTGGTGGTGATGGTGGATGGTGGTGGTGGTGGTCGAGATGATGGTGAAAAATGATGGTGGTGGCCGGGTGGGGTGGTGGTGGTGGTGGTGGTGGTGGTGGTGGTGTGGTGTGTAAGTGGTGGTGGTGGTGGTGGTGGTGGTGGATGGTGGTGGTGGTGGTGGTGGTCGGAGATGATGGTGGTGGTGGTGGTGGTGGTGGTCGGATGGTGGTGGTGGATGGTGATGGTCGGAGATGATGGTGGTGGTGGTGGTGGTGCTGGTCGAAGATGGTGATGGTGGTGGTCGAAGATGATGGTGAAAAATGATGGTGGTGGTGGTCGGAGGAGGTGGTGGTGGTGGTGGTGGTGGGGAGAGCGGCGGCGATGGCGCAACATGAACAAGTTATAAATGTTTCACCTACTTTTATGTGTGAAACTATATTGAGCTAAAAATTTGTAACTAAAATTTTAAGTTTAAAAGTCTACAATTTTAAGTGTCTAACAAATTGTGACACCACTTTCATCGGTACTAACTAACTTTAATTTGTAACACGCTTGCCTCCTCTCCACCCCCACAAGGATCATTGTATTGCATTTAAATACTTCTATATATATGTTTTACTTTAACTCCAAAACTCTCATCGCTTTACTCCATTATTCATGCATTGTGATGTATGGACTCAATGTAGCAATTCATTTACAGATTATTAAATGAGTAAGATTAAAAAAACAAATTGTAACTTAGAAACTTGGTGTGTTCATTTATATCTAGAGAATATTTCAGCCTTTTTTATGTTTGTCCAAAAATATGAATCCTAGTCTCGAAGAATTTATTCGTCCCATGTAATATATATATTGGCCGGTCACAATTATCTATAACAAAGAAAAGAAATTGCGCGCACTTCACTCTTTATTCACATGTGATATGTATTTTTGGTACGCTTTCACCTATAAATCTTTATTGTTTACTCTTCAAGTGAAAATAGTTTTATGCATTGTGATATTGACGCATATACTTGGTCCTTTCATATAGGATTATACATCAAAAACGCCGTTCATGTATTAAGAACGGTACCCACGCGATGCGACGGTGTACGTAATGACGGTGGCGATGGTGGTGGCGATGTAATAACGGCGGCGGTGGTGGCCGTGACGGGTAATGGTGGCGGTAGCAGCGGTGACGGCAAGTAGAGTAGGTTATTGATGTAATGTGATTTTGATAAATTGTTGAATGTTGAAAGTTGAAAATGTTATTAATTTGTTTTATAACGAGAATGGTACCCGCGCGTTGCGGCGGTGGTGGAGGTGGCGCCGGTGGTGGTGATGTGATGGCGGCGACGGCGGTGGCGGTGACGGGTGGTGGTGGGGAGAGCGGCGGTGGCGGTGGTGGCGAGTAGTGTAGGTTATTGATGTAATGTGGTTTAGATGTATTGTACATCATGCATTAGCATGTGTACATTGTTGAAAGTTGAAAACTTTATTTGCTTTATAGTATAGTATAGATATAGTATAGAATAACCAAGATTAATACTCGTATCTTTTAGGACCCCATAGCATTAGGTCCCAAGGATAAAGCCAAGTAAGAATTGTTAGGCTTTGAAGAGAATGATTAAAGAAATAAAAATATGTTATTTATTATTTACGTTATAAGATATGTATAAACTCTAACATGATAATTGAACTCCAAAAGCAGTACAGAACGACCCGTCATGGTAAACTCCTTTTCTTGGTGTGTGTTTAAGTTTGCATCTTTACTACGCAACTTTTGAAGGGTGTGACGCAACTTTTCTTCGTTCAGCAGAAAACTCAAATTTTGAAATAATCATAACTTTTAAACCGTAACTCTGTTTTTGACGTTCAAGCTTTCCACGAAACGTGTTAGAATCTACTTTTTAATGGTAATGTCTTTTAAAGATGAAACAAAACCTGGATTATCTAAAAATTGGTTCAAAGTCAATTGGTCAAGTCCGATAATTGAAAAGAAAAAAAAATTCTTTTTTCGAGTTGTGTCCTTTCATAATAGTGCCATACTGCCATATATATGTCCTAAAGTGTGTCAAATAACTTGGAAAACGAAACCTAATTAAATTACACCAAATTAACATAATTTCGACACAAGATATCCCAAACTACACCATCGTTGGGATGGAAATTCCACTAAGTAAAATGTGGTTAATTATAATTGTTGGATCTCTTATGTTCAACTAATTCGAATATAAGCATTTTTAAAAAATGGTTTATACTTCACTAATGTGGACTCAAACTTATTAATTAAATCAGACAACATTCCAAAATTTTGCCGTACCATCTTAAATAAAAGGCCTAGATTAAAGATATAGAAAACGACAAAAGTATATATAATAATGTATAAATATTGGAATACATGCTATATTTAGACTTGCGTGTGTTAAGAGTTTGGACTAAAATATTAAAATATCATAGTTAAGGGACCATTCTTGTCAAATATTAATTCTTGTTTATGACGCAAGTTTTTTCCACCGTTTTCACTTTTCACAACCTTCCCTTCCTCGTTTCGAGCGTGTATTATGTGTTAGAAAGAAGACAATTTTTGGGGAAAAAATGAAAATAAATCAACCAAAAATTGATTAAGATTATTACTAAAGATTACAATAGCCACAACTTCTATGTTTGATTAGGAGATTGATATACAACGATACTTGAAACTATAATTTTTATTTTGATTTATATCATTATTGTAAATCAGAGTTTAAATTTGTAGAATAAAAAAAATATAAGTAACACCCGATGCTTCCTGATTTTGAGTCCGACCCAATAACACTACGGTGAATAATTGAATATATAATCATAACAAATAACGGGTACCTTCAAAGTTAGCTCAAAATCAATTCTTCCAAGAATTAAGTGTCCTCTATTGTATTTTTTTTTTCTTTCTAAAATGATTACAACAACCCACACCGTATTTTTAGCAAGTCAATGTGTTTTATTTATGTTATTATTACAAGATCATCTTAAAGATATGTTTACTACTTATGTTTATTTGGTTTAAAGTGTAGTTAAAAGAAAAAAGGACTAAAAGTGTCAAAGTATTCTGCTGTAAGGACTAAGGATATGAAGATTAGAAGAATTTGGAAGAGATTGTCATCAACACACAAATTATGGAGGGTCCTTATTGGAAATTATGTGGTGTATATATCAAGGTTGGGGAACTCGTGACTCGGACTCGACTCGGCGAGGGAGGGAGTCGGGAGTTTTTGGAGACTCAGACTCGACTCGGGGAGAACTCGGATTGGAATTTTATATACAAATATAAGTATTTTTGAAATTATATGTAATAGAACTTTAGAAATGTATTCCAAACTTCAAATTTAAACATAATTGTTTAAAAAACATTAACATAATAATTCAAACTTGAAAACTAAACGTTAGATTAGTTGATAGATTCACGTTTCATCATCATTTTGTCCGTATCAAGGTTGGAGAACTCGTGACTCGGACTCGACTCGGCGAGGTGGGGAGTCAGGAGTTTATTTTGGGTACTCGGCCGACTCGGGGGAGTTTTACAACCTTGGTATATATACACCCTTTATCACAAATTTGGGTTTAGAACTCTATTCGATATTATTCTGTATTTGTATCTATTTCGATATATCTCTATATTTCTTTTAGATCCAAATCATTATCCTAATCTAACGATTTGGATATTGTAATCGATATTTTCTGTAATAATTAATCATTCAACTAATAATAATAATAAGATTTCTGGTGTTGGTGTTCTTCTTGTTATAATCAATCATATTATTGATTGATTAAGTTCTGGTTTATTAACGTTTACAGTTTATTAATTTCAAATCTAGAATTTAGATATTAAACTTTTGAATTTGGATTATTTAACAATATTTTTTGATTTTGAGTTCAGATGCAAATGAGAAATAAACCAGTAGTTCTCACGTTTTTGTCCATTTATTTTATATATTTTTTCGAACATTCAGTCGGTATACGACATCAGGGAAACCTCACCGTATAATGGTGAAGCCTTGCACGTACCCTAGACAACGAGATATTGACTATGGACCGTTACAAGTATTCGGAGGGAAAAACCTCAATGTTTGTCATCCCTAAGGATCGAACTCAAGACCTTGGGTAAAACTGAGAGTGCCTCTGACCAGCTAGACTTTACATTTTTAACTCATTACATCTATACTACTATATAAAAATTATACCCTGTTGAGTCAAGGATTCGCTGACCAGACTTGGTCGCTGGTGAAGATGTCATCAGCAAGACATCAGCGAGTCCGCTGACTCTTTGCCAACAATGCTTTCTTATCCAAATTGTAAGTCAATGCGGGAAGAATTCAAATAAAAAGAAGACAAGAGTCACATGGTGGTTGTTCCAACTGTATTTTACCATGTATGGCAAAGTTGCAGTTGGATCCAAAAGAGAAGGGTTTCTCTCTCATACCCGATTTGGTAAAGAAGACAAAGGCTCCTGATGCAAGTACTTCAAGCCAATAGGATCTCGACAACCACCATCCTATCACTATCAAAGCAAGGTTGTGTTGCCATAATTCCTCGCCTATATAAGGCAAGACAACCGCAACAAACACTTTGTGTTTGTCACCATAAAGTGTGTGTCACTTATTTTTCTCTTTTGTAATTGTTCAAGTTTCTAGTTAGTCTAAACTTAACAATTGTATTTTTCATTTACTCTCTTGTAAGATAAGCTGTAATATCGACCGTATATTCACTGTTTAATCAATGATACATATGATTAGACTTGCATAGATTCTTGTATTTGAATTCTACCTTTGTTGTTGTTCTTTACTTATTGTTACTTACATTCTTGTCTAGTTAATTAATCCAAGTCAAGCAAACAAGTGGACTGTCAATTGGTATCAGAGCCACTGTTTCTAATTCATTGAAACAAGATCTGTTTGCTTACTTATACTTTACTTTCTGTATTGTTATTTTTATGTCCTTCTTAGCCTTAAACTTTTAAAATTCTGATTACTCAATCTGAAATATGACTATTGTACCCACTCTTGTAAATACACGTGACTTTGGTTACGTGTCTACTCCTCTAAGATTTGAGTTAGATGACTTTGGATCTTGGAAGGAAAGAATGTTACTACACATAGTGGGTGTAGAACCATATTTGATGACCATTTTGACCAAAGGTCCTTATGTACCCACTCTGGTTCAAAGAACACCAGGAGCAACTGCTGATGCTCCTGAGATTGTGACTGACTTAGTCAAACCAGATGTACAATGGACCGATGATGAGCGGAGACTAGTAAATCTTGATGCAAGACACAAAAACATGATTGTCGCCTCTCTTCCTACTGACATCATGAAGCTCATTATCAGATACCCCTCATCTAAACAAGTTTGGGATAGGTTATGTTCCATGTATGAAGGAACTGCTGACACCCAAGCTACCAAGAAAATTGATTTAAAAAGGGAGTATGAAAACTTTTTCTCTAGACCTAATGAAAGTCTTGAAAGCACCTATACCCGTTTCAAAGGGTTTCTTAATGATATGACTATTGCTGGCATAACCCATGATACTTTTGAGGTTTGCCATAAGTTTATTGATAGTATCCCCATCAAGTGGCAGGGGCTAAGACAAATTCTAAGAACCAACCAGCAAATTAAGTCTCTTGACTTAGAATCCCTTCTTGGGATGCTTCAGTTCGAGGAAAGAGCTCTTGCTCAAAACCTAAGAGCTGAAGCTGAGGCACGTCGTGGTGCTGGTTCTTCATCCTCTTCCACCCACACTTCTGCATATTCTGTTTCTGACCCTCTTGCCCTTGTCTCAGCTGAACCTATTAATCTTGTTAATAGTACCAGCACTCCCTTGCCTCCACCTATTCAATCTCTTGTTGATGATCTTGATACTGAAGAGAAACAAGAGATGTTCAACGACTTTATGGAATTTGCTCTAGTCGCTGGAAAAAGGTACTCCAAAAGATGGAATAACCGTAGGTCGGTTTCTGCCTTTAAGCCATCTGTTGATAAATCTCAAGAGGAGTGCTGGAGATGTGGTAGAAAGGGGCACTACCAAAAGGAGTGCAGAGTTGCTATTCCAACTCCTGCTGCTCCCAAACCAAACCCTTCTAAACCTGCTGATGAGTACAGGAACAAGTACTACCAGCTGAAGGCTAAAGTGGCCGAATTGGAAGAGGCCAAAACTCCAGCTAAAGGGCTGGTGGCTGAAGAGCATGACTGGGCTGAGTCAGATGATTCAGACAGTGAAGAGTATGTTGATGCCATGTGTCTCATGGCACTTGCTGATGGCGATGCGCTGACAAAGGACCAAGTCTCATCCAGTCAGTGGGTAAACGTCACCATCAAAAAGGTATGTGCTCACTCTGCAACATCTGACGAGGAAAAATCAAAAATCTTCGAATCATTGTCAAGTGATATTCAGTTCGTTGAATCTATACGAGCTGAACTCCAATCTAAACTTGACTCAGTCTGCTCTGAGTTAAGTAAAAAATCTGATAAACTCAATAAGCTGAGGAATGTTCATGTTGAACTCCAATCTTATGAGTTACTTGCACAGAGACTTCAACTTAAGAATGAAAAACTCAAGCTTCAGGTCGCTGACTTGAGGAAGATTGTGACATCTTGGTCAAAAGCTTCTAGGTTTCATCACAACTGTTTTAAAGAACAAGTCCCTGCTCAAGTTCAAGCTGTCATATGCGGTGACTTTGAAGTCGCTGCCACTCTAACTGACATGTTCGCTGACGATGTGAAACCTGAAATCACCATTCCTCCTTCAGTTGTTGTGTCTCCTGAGGAGATGAAAAAATGGTACTTCATTAAAGGTCTTAATGATTACCATACTGAAATGGAAGCTGGTTCATCTTCTTCTTCTTCTTCCAGCGAACTCTCCACTTCACTCTCTACTGACGTGAAAGGTGCAAGATCCTCTACAAGCACCAGTAATATCTTCTCGCATCTACCCATTGTTTGTATGATGCCAAATGAAGGAAGAGTTCAATACTCTTCTGGAGAGTTTTTTGTGGGTGATATTTCCAGCGATGGGTTCAAACCTGTTGCTCCCCAGCAGCTTACCATTAAGCTTGTTGAACCCTTCAGAAGAAGCAAGGTTGTTGTTCCTTATGACTATAGCACGCCTCAATGAGCTAATCCAGTTAATTAGCAACCTCAGCAAGTCATTTCTCAACCTTCTCCTTCTCCTTCTTCTTCATCTCAGCAAGTTCCAACCCATGCTGACAGTAAAACTGATCAGCATGAGCGTCTAATGAAAAGACGCGTCAGGTTCGGAGATGCTAGATATCAGCAAATAGGACCTTTACAGGTCGGACCCGCTGATAGAAAACACCCTCAGCAGGCAACTCAGTCTTTGCCTGCTCCTCCCAAAGTTAGACCTATCACTCCCCAAAGAGGATACTTGCCACATCAGCAAGTATCTAGGTCCACTACTCCTCAAAAAGGATACTTGCCACATCAGCAAGTAAGGTCTACCACTCCTCATAAAGGGTACTTGCCACATCAGCAAGTTAGATCCAATACCCCTAAGAGATAGTATCTACCTCACAGGCAAGTGAGGTCAGCTACTCCTCATCAGCAACCAAGAGCTATCACTCCTAAAAGAGTGCATTCGACCCATCAGTTGGGTTCCTCTTCTCACTCTGCTTGTCAGCAAATATAAAGTGTTAAGCAGGGAACTCAGCACCCCTCTACCTCTCTTCCACTCAAACAAGATGGTAAATCCATCTTGGGTCCTGCTCCTAAGATGCCTCAGCCTGCACTTAAGCAAAAGCACAAATTCAAGCAAAAGCATAAGGTATCTACTTCTTCATCAGATCCTCAAATTAATGAACTTACTAAGCGAGTTAATGATTTGTCCTCTCAACTTAAGGAGTTTCTCATTCAGAACCAAAAGGGCAGCACCTCTAGTAAAAAATGCTACTTCTGTGGCAGCAGAGGTCATGTTGCCTCTGAATGTGATGATGACAACGCCAGGGATGCTCCTGAAGTTGTCATTCAACCCAATCCTCTACTCTCAACTGCTGCTTCTTCTGCCACTATGGTCAGCGAGAGTTCTCTCTCTGCTGAACCAGAAAATAGTGTAGGAGATGCAGTGGCTCTCACTGAGGAGAACATCGGTGACTTTATTTTAGCTCAGCATGTATCCATTCCACATTCACAAAGGGTTATTCCTAATGAATTTGGTGAACCTGCTATCATTGTTGAATTCAGTGATACTAATGTGGTCAGCAACATGATCTTTCTTGATAGTGGTAGCACCAACTCCTTTCTCTAGAGATCAAGATTCTTTTGGAACCTTCCCTCTAAATTCTTTACCTCATCATTCCTCTATGCTTGCTGAAGGTTCAAATTATGAAGTTCCTTCTCCTACCTCCGCGGATGAGAACATCAGCGAGGCTTACACTGAGCCCATCTAAAACCTTCTGTTGTATCCAATGCAGGGCTCGCTGTGAAAAGGAGTGTGGTACTTGGACATGGTTGTTCAAAACACATGACTGGCTCTAAGACCCTGCTGGATAACTATGTAGAGGCCGCTAGCCCTACTGTAGTGTTTGGTAATAACTCCACTGGACAGACTGAAGGTTATGGATTACTCTAAAATGGTCTCATTAAGTTCACTAAAGTTGCTTATGTAAATGGTTTGAAGCATAACCTCATCAGCATAAGTCAACTATGTGATGCTGACTACAAAGTGATTCTTGATAAGCATCAAGGCACTGTGGTCAATGTAAACAAGGAAGTCGTCTTGGTTGCTCCAAGAAAATGAGATGTCTATCTTGTTGACTTCACTCATGTCAAGACTAACAGTGAGACTTGTTTCTTTTCCAAGTCAGCAGCTGAATTAATATGGCCGTGGCACAAGCGAATGTCACATGTGAACTTTAAAACATACAACTCCCTGGCCAAAAAGAACCTAGTTCGTGGCCTTCTTCATCTTTCCTTTGAAAAGGATAGACTCTGTGGTGCTTGCGAAAAAGGCAAGAGCCATAGGTCTACCTTCAAAACAAAGCAAGCCAATTCTATCAAGGGTTGCTTTCATCTTCTTTACATGGACCTCTTTGGTCTAGTGAATGTCCAAAGTCTAAAGGGTAGCAAATACACTTTAGTTATTATGGATGAATATTCACGATACACTTGGACTATCTTTCTTCATTCCAAGAGTGATGCTGCTGAAGAGATTATCAATTTCATTAAGAAAATGGAAAATCTCAACAGCATAAGGGTCAAAGAACTCAGAAGTGATCATGGCGCTGAGTTCGGAAATCACACTCTTGAATCCTTTTGTGCTGATCAAGGGATCTCACAAAACTTCTCTTCTGTTAGAACTCCTGAGCAAAATGGTGTTGCTGAAATAAGAAATAGAACACTCATTGAGGCAGAACGCACCATGCTCAGTGAATCATGTCTGCCAAGTAAATTCTGGGCAGAGGCTGTCAGCACCGCCTGTCATACACAAAATAGGTGCCTCATTGTCAAAAGACATGACAAAACAGCCTATGAGGTTTTGAAAGGAAAGAAAACTCAAATAAATTACTTCCATGTTTTTGGATGTCCTGTTTTCATCTTGTATAACAAGGATCACTTACGAAAGTTTGATCCTAAAGCTGACGATGGCTACTTTCTTAGCTATTCCTCCATCAGCAAGGCTTTTAGAGTATTTAATACTCGAACTCAAAAGGTGGATGAATCCATTCATGTTACATTCAATGAAAGTTCATCAGCTCTCAAGGACATTCAACCCTCTTCCACTGAAGTCATTTTCAATGAGCTCGCTGATCCTCTGACTGAGGAAGCTGACTCATTCATTGATGCTTCTTGCTTGCTGCCTGGAAATAATCAGCATACCACTCAGGACAAATCAGCTGATGCTGATCAGGAGCAAGTTGTAGCTCATATCTATTTAATTGAGCCAATTGAGCCTATCTTAAGATCAATCCATGCTGCCTCAGCCAAAACTAGATCACTGGCTGAGATCGAGCATGCTGATGACCCTGCTGAGGAGGAGTTTCATGATGCATCAGCAAATGTTGATGACATGGAGTCAGCTGATGACTCCAACATCAATGACAACTCAAATCAGTCGAACGGCTCAACTGATCACACACCTTCTGAACCCATTCTCACCATTGACTTCTCTTCTTATAATGATCTCTCTTTTGCTCCCATCTCTCAGTCTTCCACTGACACTCAACTAGGTTCATCAAGTGTTCTAGCACTTCGATGGACATGTAGTCATCCAGCTCACCAATTCATTGGTGACCCTCATCAGGGGATCATTACTAGATCAGCGACTAGAAACACATGTCTCAATGTCAATTTCTTGTCTATGATCACTATTAAGCACATAGGAGAAGCTATGGCTGATCCATCTTGGGTTGATGCCATGCAAGAGGAACTTACCTAGTTTCAAAGACAGCATGTATGGTTCCTTGTTCCTTTGCCACCTGGAAAAGATCCCATTGGAACTAAATGGGTCTACAGAAATAAAATGGACGAAGATGGTGTTGTTACACGTAACAAGGCTAGGCTGGTTGCACAAGGATACCTTCAAGAAGGTGTCGATTATGATGAAACATTTGCACCAGTGGCCCGTCTAGAATCAATTCGCTTATTCTTGGCACATGCTCCTTACAAAAACTTCACTGTATATCAAATGGATGTAAAGAGTGCTTTCCTAAATGGTAAACTCGATGAGGAAGTGTATGTTAAGCAGCCACCTGGTTTTGAAGACCCGGCCAAGCCACACCATGTCTATCATCTTTATAAGGCTCTGTATGGTCTTAAACAGGCTCCTAGAGCCTGGTATGACACTCTCTCTGCTTTTCTTCTTTCTCACAAGTTTCAGCGAGGGTCCATTGATAGCACCCTCTTTATCTACAGAAAGGGTTCTAAGGTCCTTTATGTTCAAATCTACGTAGATGACACCATCTTTGGATCCTCCAGTACGAAACTTTGCAATAGGTTTAGCTCACTGATGTCCTCTCACTTTGAGATGAGCATGATGGGTGAGCTGACCTTCTTTCTTGGTCTTTAAATTCGCCAACTCTCAAATGGCATCTTCATTAATCAGGAGAAGTACATTCGAGACATGCTGGCCAAGTTTGACATGACAAATGTCACTCCTAAAGCCACTCCTATGTCCCCTCCAAATAATCTCCATGTTGATCCTGATGGTAAACATGTGAACCTCACTCACTACCGGGGAATGATTGGCTCGCTGATGTATCTCACAGCGAGTCGTCCTGATATCATGTTTGCTACTTGCTTATGTGCAAGATATCAAGCATCTCCTAGGGAATCTCATCTTCTCGCTGTTAAGAGAATCTTTAAGTATCTGAAAGGTACTCCCTCGCTGGGTCTTTGGTATCCCAAAGACTCCAGTTTTGACCCTGTTGCATACTCTGACTCTGACTATGCTGGTTGCATGTTAGATAGGAAAAGCACCAGTGGAGGATGTCAACTGTTGGGGGGGGAAGCTGACTAGTTGGTCTAGTAAGAAACAGCACACAGTGTCCATCTCCACTGCTGAAGCAGAGTATGTATCAGCAGCAAGTTGTTGTGCACAAGTCCTCTGGATGAAAAACCAACTCGCTGACTATGACCTAGATTTCTCTAAGATTCCCATTATGTGTGACAATACAAGTGCAATTGCTATCACACACAATCCTGTTCATCATTCCAAGACCAAACACATAGACATTAGGTATCACTTCATTCATGACCATGTCATGAAAGGGGATGTTGAAATCTATTTCATCCCCACTGATGATCAACTTGCTGACATCTTCACAAAACCTCTAGATGAAACCAGATTCAAGTATCTGGTCAGTAAGTTGGGAATGCTAAATGGTGAGTCAGCGACATGATGTGTCATATCTGCTGAAATTCAACTTATTTTTCTTTGATAAGCTGAAATTTGACTTTCTAGTCAAAACCCTTATCAGCGGGTTTAAGTCTGTCTTGATCGCTGAACAAAGTCAATGAAGAACTTAAAATCTTCATCTAGTCCAGCAATAAACGGCTCTGGTAAAGACTTATCAAATCCGTTGATTCCTGTTGCTTTGGAAAAAAGCAAAAATAAAGTAATGAAGAACTTAAATCTTCATCTAGTCCAGCAGCAAACGGCTCTGGTAAAGACTTATCAAATCCGTTGATTCCTGTTGCTTTGGAAAAAAGCAAAAATAAAGTAATGAAGAACTTAAATCTTCATCTAGTCCAGCAGCAAACGGCTCTGGTAAAGACTTATCAAATCCGTTGATTCCTGTTGCTTTGGAAAAAAGCAAAAATAAAGTAATGAAGAACTTAAATCTTCATCTAGTCCAGCAGCAAACGGCTCTGGTAAAGACTTATCAAATCCGTTGATTCCTGTTGCTTTGGAAAAAAGCAAAAATAAAGTAATGAAGAACTTAAATCTTCATCTAGTCCAGCAGCAAACGGCTCTGGTAAAGACTTATCAAATCCGTTGATTCCTGTTGCTTTGGAAAAAAGCAAAAATAAAGTAATGAATAACTTAAATCTTCATCTAGTCCAGCAGCAAACGGCTCTGGTAAAGACTTATCAAATCCGTTGATTCCTGTTGCTTTGGAAAAAAGCAAAAATAAAGTAATGAAGAACTTAAATCTTCATCTAGTCCAGCAGCAAACGGCTCTGGTAAAGACTTATCAAATCCGTTGATTCCTGTTGCTTTGGAAAAAAGCAAAAATAAAGTAATGAAGAACTTAAATCTTCATCTAGTCCAGCAGCAAACGGCTCTGGTAAAGACTTATCAAATCCGTTGATTCCTGTTGCTTTGGAAAAAAGCAAAAATAAAACGTATTGACGTTTCGCTTTTGCAGAAGTGGGGGCCCACAACCATACCCAATATATATCGAATCATCCTCATTTTCAGTCTTTTACGCTTCCTTCTTTCCAATTTCATTTCCATACTCTTATTCTCTCTAAATTTCCCAAATACTTTCCATATTCATTCCTTATTCAACTATTCATCTTCTTCATCTTCATTACTTGTTCATCAATGGCTTCCACTTCTGAACAACTTCTCTCTGAACAACAAATCTCTGAAACCCAACCTCAAAATCAAGATCCTCAATCTACCATTGAACCCGAAATCTTAGAAGAGGATCTTGCAATCCAAGAGGCCTTAAAGAATGTTCCTCTTTATATGCATTCTGCAGTTTTTGATCCAGAAAACATTGTAGCATCCACTAAAGTCACTTTCCAACCACAAAAGATAGCTATTAAATCCAATAACTATCTTGGCTCGCTTGAAGTGCCTTCGGGCATAAAAGGGTATCAACCAATGCTTGATTTTATCAAAGCATGTCATGTCAAAAACGCAATCTATTTAGACCCAGAAGATATGTTTGTCTATCTTCTGAGGGAATTTTGGTGGACTTGTGACTACAATGTAGGAACTGGTGCTATTTCTGGGACGGTTATGAAGAAGAAATATACTATCAACATCACCCCAGACACTCTTCGTACCGTTCTTTGTCTACCCAATCAAACTGCTGAACGACCATTTGTTGATCCAACAACTGCTGAGCAGTGGAAGGAATGGCTACCTTCCATTGGATATGGAACTGATCTAGTTCCTCCTTAAACTGTCCCCAGCAACCCTACAAAGAAGCATCTCCCTGGTGTGTGGAGATTGATATTTGCACACGTCATTCAGTGTTTAGGTGGAAACTCTGGTTCATATGATCAGGCCACAACAGCGAATATGCAAATCATTCATGCGCTGGCTAATGGTAGATTTATTGATTTTGCCCAAGTTATTTTTGAGGACTTGAAGGCAAAGGTACAAGCCAACAACCGTTCTCATACAGTTCCGTTTGCAAGATTTCTCTCTCTGATCTTCAAACATGAACTTAAAGCTGACTACAATCAGTTTGGTGCTACCATTGGCAAGGCACCAAGAATAGGACCTTCAGTGTACAAGCAACCAGCTTGTGACACTGAACAGTTTGACATCAAATATGCTACTCTCTCCAAGCATATTAAAGAGGTATTGTCTTCTTCTTATCCCTCTTTGTACCCTAAAAACCGTGCTGGTGGACCAACACCACAATCTGATGAGGTTGTTGGTTCCCTCACTGGTGCTGCCGGATTCTCCTCTGAAGCTGGTTCGCTGGAAAACCCCGTAGCAACCTCCAAAGCTTCCAAGCCGACTAAGAAGTCAAGGACGAAATCCAAACCAACTTCTGCTCCAACTTCCCCTCCTGCTGATGTCTAAAAACAAAAGCAGCGAGTACCAAAGGGCTTACCCACTAAGGTTAAGACGTCCTCACAGCCCAGGGACACTAGATTACCAGCCAGCCCATCAGCAGCCTCAAAAAAGGCTGCTGACGAGAAAAAAGGGAGCCGCAAGCAGCCACCTCAATCTTCTGTAGGAGAGGTTGGTGAAGAACAAGGGTCACCCCAGCCCTCTAGAGTTGTGTCAACCGATCAAATAATTCCATCTTCTTCTCAACCATCTGAGTCGGTGTCAGTCTCTGTCATATCATGAATGTTGAAGAAGAAAGAGAAGGAGATGCCACTGAAGGCATTCTCGCTGAAGAAAATGTTGTTGTTTCTAATAATGTTGAAGGCAGTGAAGATGCTGGTAATGTTATGGTGATTTCTAAAGGAAATGTTGAAAATTTTGATGAAATTGTAGAGATGGAGGATGTGGAAGATGGTGAGTCCACTGATGAGTATGAGTATGATTTGGAGGGAATGAATGCTGGTGATTTTGATGTGGTGGCAGCCACTGAAGGCATTCTCGCTGAAGAAAATGTTGTTGTTTCTAATAATGTTGAAGGCAGTGAAGATGCTGGTAATGTTATGGTGATTTCTAAAGGAAATGTTGAAAATTTTGATGAAATTGTAGAGATGGAGGATGTGGAAGATGGTGAGTCCACTGATGAGTATGAGTATGATTTGGAGGGAATGAATGCTGGTGATTTTGATGTGGTGGCAGCCACTGAAGGCATTCTCGCTGAAGAAAATGTTGTTGTTTCTAATAATGTTGAAGGCAGTGAAGATGCTGGTAATGTTATGGTGATTTCTAAAGGAAATGTTGAAAATTTTGATGAAATTGTAGAGATGGAGGATGTGGAAGATGGTGAGTCCACTGATGAGTATGAGTATGATTTGGAGGGAATGAATGCTGGTGATTTTGATGTGGTGGCAGCCACTGAAGGCATTCTCGCTGAAGAAAATGTTGTTGTTTCTAATAATGTTGAAGGCAGTGAAGATGCTGGTAATGTTATGGTGATTTCTAAAGGAAATGTTGAAAATTTTGATGAAATTGTAGAGATGGAGGATGTGGAAGATGGTGAGTCCACTGATGAGTATGAGTATGATTTGGAGGGAATGAATGCTGGTGATTTTGATGTGGTGGCAGCCACTGAAGGCATTCTCGCTGAAGAAAATGTTGTTGTTTCTAATAATGTTGAAGGCAGTGAAGATGCTGGTAATGTTATGGTGATTTCTAAAGGAAATGTTGAAAATTTTGATGAAATTGTAGAGATGGAGGATGTGGAAGATGGTGAGTCCACTGATGAGTATGAGTATGATTTGGAGGGAATGAATGCTGGTGATTTTGATGTGGTGGCAGCCACTGAAGGCATTCTCGCTGAAGAAAATGTTGTTGTTTCTAATAATGTTGAAGGCAGTGAAGATGCTGGTAATGTTATGGTGATTTCTAAAGGAAATGTTGAAAATTTTGATGAAATTGTAGAGATGGAGGATGTGGAAGATGGTGAGTCCACTGATGAGTATGAGTATGATTTGGAGGGAATGAATGCTGGTGATTTTGATGTGGTGGCAGCCACTGAAGGCATTCTCGCTGAAGAAAATGTTGTTGTTTCTAATAATGTTGAAGGCAGTGAAGATGCTGGTAATGTTATGGTGATTTCTAAAGGAAATGTTGAAAATTTTGATGAAATTGTAGAGATGGAGGATGTGGAAGATGGTGAGTCCACTGATGAGTATGAGTATGATTTGGAGGGAATGAATGCTGGTGATTTTGATGTGGTGGCAGCCACTGAAGGATAAGCCAGTGACATGGAAACTGAAAATGAAACAACTGCTCAAGTCCATGTTGCTGAAGAATCACAAGGTGCTGGGGAACCAATCATACCTGAAGAAGTTTGTGCTGCAAGTGTTCCCCCACCTGAGCAATCTGCTATTCCAATCATGATACCTCTCTCAGCCAGTAAAAGGCTGCAAAAAGTTGAAGAGGGCTTGAAAGATCTCACCAAGGCTGCTAATGAAATGGTGAATCTGAAAGAAAAGGAAAATGACCGGTTGGTTGACACTCTAACCAGCTGGTACAAAAAACAAGAAGAAAACAACAAGGACATTGAAATCATTAAGTCAAATTCTGAAACCCTTGCAAAGAATCAAACCAGATCATATCTGCTGGCTCAAAATGTTCTTCGTCGTGATCAGCAGATACTCAAGGCAAAGGCTACCACTATTCAGCGAGCTGTTAGTTCATCAACCTATGCTGCACGAAGAGCTGCTTCCTCAAGCATTGCAGCTGCTTCTCAAATTCAACAACTTCATGAATTAATAGCTCCACTGACCAATCAAATCAAGAAGGAGATGCCACTGAAGGCATTCTCGCTGAAGAAAATGTTGTTGTTTCTAATAATGTTGAAGGCAGTGAAGATGCTGGTAATGTTATGGTGATTTCTAAAGGAAATGTTGAAAATTTTGATGAAATTGTAGAGATGGAGGATGTGGAAGATGGTGAGTCCACTGATGAGTATGAGTATGATTTGGAGGGAATGAATGCTGGTGATTTTGATGTGGTGGCAGCCACTGAAGGCATTCTCGCTGAAGAAAATGTTGTTGTTTCTAATAATGTTGAAGGCAGTGAAGATGCTGGTAATGTTATGGTGATTTCTAAAGGAAATGTTGAAAATTTTGATGAAATTGTAGAGATGGAGGATGTGGAAGATGGTGAGTCCACTGATGAGTATGAGTATGATTTGGAGGGAATGAATGCTGGTGATTTTGATGTGGTGGCAGCCACTGAAGGCATTCTCGCTGAAGAAAATGTTGTTGTTTCTAATAATGTTGAAGGCAGTGAAGATGCTGGTAATGTTATGGTGATTTCTAAAGGAAATGTTGAAAATTTTGATGAAATTGTAGAGATGGAGGATGTGGAAGATGGTGAGTCCACTGATGAGTATGAGTATGATTTGGAGGGAATGAATGCTGGTGATTTTGATGTGGTGGCAGCCACTGAAGGATAAGCCAGTGACATGGAAACTGAAAATGAAACAACTGCTCAAGTCCATGTTGCTGAAGAATCACAAGGTGCTGGGGAACCAATCATACCTGAAGAAGTTTGTGCTGCAAGTGTTCCCCCACCTGAGCAATCTGCTATTCCAATCATGATACCTCTCTCAGCCAGTAAAAGGCTGCAAAAAGTTGAAGAGGGCTTGAAAGATCTCACCAAGGCTGCTAATGAAATGGTGAATCTGAAAGAACAAGGAAAATGAACAAAAGGACTTTGAATACATCAGGCAACTAGCTGTTGAAGAGCAAAAAGAAAAAAAAAAAAAAAAAAAAAAAAAAAAAAAAAAAAAAAAAAAAAAAAAAAAAAAAAAAAAAAAAAAAAAAAAAAAAAAAAAAAAAAAAAAAAAAAAAAAAAAAAAAAAAAAAAAAAAAAAAAAAAAAAAAAAAAAAAAAAAAAAAAAAAAAAAAAAAAAAAAAAAAAAAAAAAAAAAAAAAAAAAAAAAAAAAAAAAAAAAAAAAAAAAAAAAAAAAAAAAAAAAAAAAAAAAAAAAAAAAAAAAAAAAAAAAAAAAAAAAAAAAAAAAAAAAAAAAAAAAAAAAAAAAAAAAAAAAAAAAAAAAAAAAAAAAAAAAAAAAAAAAAAAAAAAAAAAAAAAAAAAAAAAAAAAAAAAAAAAAAAAAAAAAAAAAAAAAAAAAAAAAAAAAAAAAAAAAAAAAAAAAAAAAAAAAAAAAAAAAAAAAAAAAAAAAAAAAAAAAAAAAAAAAAAAAAAAAAAAAAAAAAAAAAAAAAAAAAAAAAAAAAAAAAAAAAAAAAAAAAAAAAAAAAAAAAAAAAAAAAAAAAAAAAAAAAAAAAAAAAAAAAAAAAAAAAAAAAAAAAAAAAAAAAAAAAAAAAAAAAAAAAAAAAAAAAAAAAAAAAAAAAAAAAAAAAAAAAAAAAAAAAAAAAAAAAAAAAAAAAAAAAAAAAAAAAAAAAAAAAAAAAAAAAAAAAAAAAAAAAAAAAAAAAAAAAAAAAAAAAAAAAAAAAAAAAAAAAAAAAAAAAAAAAAAAAAAAAAAAAAAAAAAAAAAAAAAAAAAAAAAAAAAAAAAAAAAAAAAAAAAAAAAAAAAAAAAAAAAAAAAAAAAAAAAAAAAAAAAAAAAAAAAAAAAAAAAAAAAAAAAAAAAAAAAAAAAAAAAAAAAAAAAAAAAAAAAAAAAAAAAAAAAAAAAAAAAAAAAAAAAAAAAAAAAAAAAAAAAAAAAAAAAAAAAAAAAAAAAAAAAAAAAAAAAAAAAAAAAAAAAAAAAAAAAAAAAAAAAAAAAAAAAAAAAAAAAAAAAAAAAAAAAAAAAAAAAAAAAAAAAAAAAAAAAAAAAAAAAAAAAAAAAAAAAAAAAAAAAAAAAAAAAAAAAAAAAAAAAAAAAAAAAAAAAAAAAAAAAAAAAAAAAAAAAAAAAAAAAAAAAAAAAAAAAAAAAAAAAAAAAAAAAAAAAAAAAAAAAAAAAAAAAAAAAAAAAAAAAAAAAAAAAAAAAAAAAAAAAAAAAAAAAAAAAAAAAAAAAAAAAAAAAAAAAAAAAAAAAAAAAAAAAAAAAAAAAAAAAAAAAAAAAAAAAAAAAAAAAAAAAAAAAAAAAAAAAAAAAAAAAAAAAAAAAAAAAAAAAAAAAAAAAAAAAAAAAAAAAAAAAAAAAAAAAAAAAAAAAAAAAAAAAAAAAAAAAAAAAAAAAAAAAAAAAAAAAAAAAAAAAAAAAAAAAAAAAAAAAAAAAAAAAAAAAAAAAAAAAAAAAAAAAAAAAAAAAAAAAAAAAAAAAAAAAAAAAAAAAAAAAAAAAAAAAAAAAAAAAAAAAAAAAAAAAAAAAAAAAAAAAAAAAAAAAAAAAAAAAAAAAAAAAAAAAAAAAAAAAAAAAAAAAAAAAAAAAAAAAAAAAAAAAAAAAAAAGAAAACCCATTTGGTATGTTCTACACTAACTTTCAGAATCAACAGCTCTTCTTCAGAGTGAGTGATCTTGCAAAGGCATCAGTGGGATACTTACTGGCCATACGAAGAAGGTGTGCTGACACCACAAACAACAGGGTCTTCATTGGATTAATTGATCATGAGTTGCTGCTGCCTCATAGACAAGTTGATCCATCATTAAGGCAGATAAAAAATGAAGATGTTTGGGAGCAACTAGCAAAACAACAAGTGTAATAAATTAGTTAATGCTTGTATGTCAGCATGTAACACTTGTTCATGTTTATATAAAACATCCTTTTCATTCTTGTTATATTTTCTAAGTATCATCTACTCAGCAAGTCTCCTCAGCGAATAGGGGGAGATTGTTGAGTCAAGGATTCGCTGACCAAACTTGGTCGCTGGTGAAGATGTCATCAGCAAGACATCAGCGAGTCCGCTGACTCTTTGCCAACAATGCATTCTTATCCAAATTGTAAGTCAAGGCGGGAAGAATTCAAATAAGAAGAAGACAAGAGTCACATGGTGGTTGTTCCAACTGTATTTTACCATGTATGGCAAAGTTGTAGTTGGATCCAAAAGAGAAGGGTTTCTCTCTCATACCCGATTTGGTAAAGAAGACAAAGGCTCCTGATGCAAGTACTTCAAGCCAATAGGATCTCGACAACCACCATCCTATCACTATCAAAGCAAGTTGTGTTGCCCTAATTCCTCCCTTATATAAGGCAACACAGCCGCAACAAACACTTTGTGTTTGTCACCATAAAGTGTGTGTCACTTATTTTTCTCTCTTGTAATTGTTCAAGTTTCTAGTTAGTCTAAATTTAACAATTGTATTTTTCATTTACTTTCTTGTAAGATAAGCTGTAATATCGACCGTATATTCACTGTTTAATCAATGATACATATGATTAGACTTGCATAGATTCTTGTATTTAAATTCTACCTTTGTTCTTGTTCTTTACTTATTGTTACTTACATTCTTGTCTAGTTAATTAATCCAAGTCAAGCAAACAAGTGGACTGTCATAGCCCCGTGTTGAAAAGTTAAGATTTTTGGGACATGCAAAATTACCATTTTACCCTTAATTAATTAACTTACACAATCATTCCATTATCATCTAAAAGATATCCACTACTCTTTTAAATCGAATATCTTTATATCAAATACCTACACCACTTGACGCATCTGCCGCCACCAACGGTCGCCGCCTCTGTCACCACATCAATGTCACTGCCATCGCCGCCGCATTGTGCGGGTACCATGCTCGTTTACTTATTACAATTCCAATACTATGTGATTAAAATTTTAATTAGTTCTCTTTTGAACTGTCTAATTAACTTGAGACGTTACAATTACCATGCATGTGCAGGTTAAGAACTATCTTGTCCAGGTAAAGCATCACCAAGTTGTGCTAAGTAATTTTCATGATACATTTAAGTGAGTAACAATTGATATCGTCTTCCACGGTTTATAAATGCTTATAATATCGTCTACAATATAATGGTGTATTATCGGTGGTGAAGATAAAAATGTAGACAACTTACTTCTTGAGTAGAAAAGATACTCTTGTCTTATAAGAAATTAAAATCGAACCTTTAACGTTTGCATATCATCAAAAACAAAAGTGTTAACCACTTGATTTAAGGCTTGCTAAGCCTTGCTTGTTGAGTTTCATGATATATACGTTTGTTTTAGTTAATTTATTCATCTTTAACTTCCCGGCCAGTATATAAAAATCTAATGGATATTGAACACCTAGATTAGATGCATGGCATGTATAGTTGTGAAAAGTCGTCTTTAAATACTTCGTATATAATTATGAATAAATTACAACTTAACTAATAAGGAAATTTGTTTCTATTCGAGTCACCTGTAAAAAAAAAAAAAGAAAAAAAGAATTGTATTACAATTAGTTACCTAATTCAAAGCATTATATACTCGTATATATATTAACTTATTGAGTAAATTACATTTTTGGTCCCTGTCGTGGGTCAAAAATTACCGTTTTCGTCCTTACCTTTCATAAATTACCGTTTTGGTCCAAAAAAATTTCCTCCGTCAACGGTTTTGGTCCAATTCCCAAACGAACGTTTATTTCCCCATCACGTGACTTGCACGTGATGGGCACTTTAGTCATTTCATAACACAGGGAACAAAAGTGTGATTAACTCCGAACCTTTTTTATTTATCATCATCTATCTGGATCTATATCTATATCCCTAGATCTATATCTATATCATATAGTTATGAACAACAAATCAAAAAATCTACTCATATATAAAGTAAAACTACCTAGATCAATTCCAAATATATCAAATAAATCTACTAAAAAAATAAACTGTCCAGAATTGATCGATGAATCCCCACCCCCATCTGGAATCGCTGCCATGGCCACCCCCTGGTGGCCGGCAGCCGGCTGTGCAGTGGCGGCTAGCGGCGGCTGGGTGGTGTTTGCTTGATTTCAACCGATTTCATGTAGGTTCAGATTGGAATGAATCGGCTACAAATGACGAAGAAGATGAGGATCTAAGATTGTAATTGGACCGATTTGCAGCAGAGGAAGTCGAATTTAGACCTAGGGTTTTTGGATCAACCCCGTCGAAAACAACATCAATCTTTTTTGAATTTTTTGAAGCTTTTGATCGGCTTGATGGTGATTTTCTTGGCATGATATGGATCGAAATTTAGCAAGGAATTAAATGGGATTAACAGATTGAAGATTCGATTGTGTTTTGGGTGAAAAATTGAAGATTAAGATCGGATTTTAACAGTTAATCTTGTACACTAAAATGGAAGAATGAAGAATGAAAGTGAAAGTCAAACCTCTTCTTTCATATCTCTAATTTCACCGGTTTCTTTATTTGATTTAGCCGCACCTAATTCAATTGAGGCAATCCTCTCAGCAAATTTGAGGATACTAATAATCTCTCCGATGGCATTAGTTTCAGGATTTATATGCACAAACATCAGTGTTTTAGAGTAAATTATTTATATATTTTTGTTTCCTGAGTACTTGAAATTTTTGGGGATATTTAAATATTATGATGGTGATAGAAAGTAGAAGATATATTGATTTGAGAATTTTAGGATGTTGATATGAGTATATGTGTTTGATTTGTATTATTGAATCATGATTTTTAATCTATATAGATATAGATCCAGATAGATGATGATAGATGTAAGAAGTTTGGAGTTAATCACACTTTTGGTCCCTGTGTTATGAAATGACTAAAGTACCCATCACGTGCAAGTCACGTGATGGGGAAATAAACGTCCGTTTGGGAATTGGACCAAAACCGTTGACGGAGGAAATTTTTTGGACCAAAACGGTAATTTATGAAAGGTAAGGACGAAAACGGTAATTTTTGACCCACGACAGGGACCAAAAATGTAATTTACTCTAACTTATTAAACGAAAGTTTCAAAGTAATATTCCCTACGTAGGGTTCTGCTTTCCTTTTCCTCCATTATATACATAAATTAAACAACACACTTACTCTCTCTTTAATTTCTTCCCCACATGTAATAAAGAAAGAACCCTCATGTGTTACCTTTTTTTTTTAAACCTAAATTTTCTCCATTACCTTTATAATTTATTTATATTATATTCTTGGACTCTTTCCTCCTATCCTAGCCTCTATTTTATTTTTATTTATTTTTATAACTTCTTTTAATTTACATACACCCAAATACATGGCTAACAACAACTCTACTTCCCCTTTCACCCTCCAAAACCGCCCTGATCTTCACCTCCAAATCCCACCTGATTCGGAAGACGACACGAACCAATCCACCCCTGGTTCGGGTGAAGGAAGCGGACGCCGTCCCCGTGGTCGTCCTCCTGGCTCCAAAAACAAACCAAGACCACCAGTTATCATCACCAGGGAAAGCGCAAACACCCTTAGAGCTCACATACTTGAAATCAGCAACGGATGCGATGTTTACGAATCCGTTGCTGATTACGCTAGAAAACGTCAACGTGGGATATGTATAGTCAGCGGTAGTGGAACGGTTAACAACGTTAGTCTTCGACAACCGGCTGCAGCTGGATCTGTTGTCACACTTCATGGCCGGTTTGAGATACTTTCACTTTCGGGTTCTTTTTTACCACCACCGGCTCCACCGGGTGCGACAAGTTTGACAATTTACTTAGCAGGTGGACAAGGTCAAGTTGTTGGAGGGAATGTTGTGGGAGCCCTTGTGGCTGCTGGACCGGTTATAGTTATAGCTGCTTCTTTTACTAATGTTGCATATGAAAGACTTCCTTTAGATGAAGATGAAGCTGCTGTTAGTAGTGGTGGTGCTAATAATGCTGAAGGAGGTGCTGATGGAGGTGGCCATAACTTTCCTCATGACCCATCATCTATGGGTTTACCATTTTTTAACTTACCACTTAACATGCCTGCTAATGTTCATTTACCTGTTGATGGCGGCGGGGGTGGTAGCGGTGGTGGTGGTTGGCCGGGTAATACAGCGAGCCGACCGCCTTTTGGATAAATAATTAAAAAAGGTCAGATAATTAAATGTTATAAAAAAACAATGGATCATCATTCATCAATATTAGCTATCACTTCTTCATCTTTTTTTTTGTGTGTTCCATTTTCATCTATCTCTTGATCCAATTGTAGTGTTTAGCACTTTATTTGTGAATTACTACTATTAATTAACATCAAATTAATCATCTTTGTACTACGTTTTCTTGTTATCTTGTAGTGTGTTTGTGATACTATTTTGATTTTTCAAAAATTAATTAAGCTAGTAATTTCTTTGCAAAGATTAATGACATCAAATTAATTAACTTAACTAGTAATTGTGATTTATTAATGTTCTTCTTTTTTGGGTTTGGTGATTTTTATATGTTAGTACTAATTCATGGAATATGGTACGATTACTAAACAACAATGACAATTTTCATATTTTATTATTAAAAATCAACGTGTTGCTATCGGTTGTTGAAATCAAAAGTATTTCTAATTGACTAAAGACTTCAATCAATCAATTTGAGTAATATATAAAAATTCAAAAAGAATAGACCTACTTATAATTAGAGTAACATTATTGTCGTGAATTGGTTAAAATTATTTAATGTTCTTGACTAAAGTAGATAGAAACCCTAATATTATAATTTATATTTCATCTTTTAATGGACCATATATACTGGTTTCCTAGTTCGTTGCTAGATTCGATGGATAAACATGTGTTCTCTCAGGGATAATAATAAGCTGGCTGGGCATGTGAGGATTTAGCCTTTTCCTGAACAGATGCTTCTTTCTTTTTGTTTTTTTTATAATTTATACTATACTAGCTACTGCATACAAACAATACTTATTTTAATCAAAAGTAGTACAGCAATTTATAACTCCGAGAGTACTTGCACTGTGTGTCCTGTTTTATACATATTTATATATCTCCATCACAACTTCATGAGTACCACCTAGCTAGTTTCTAGGCTTTCATGCTCTCTTCAACCATCATTTTGTGAAAAAAAAAAGTGTAGGGTTTTTGACTTTCTGAATATACAGTAGTTAAACAAGATTTGGTTAGTTAACATGTATAGTAGCTAGCACTATTTGCGATGGGCATGTCTCTATGTATGTGTTTTGACCTTTAATACACCATATATGTTATAGACCACAAGTCATATGCCCGCGTAATGTAGCGGCGATGGTGGTAGTGGCGCCGGGTGGTGGTGGTGGCGGGTGGTGGTGGTGACGGGTGGTGGGGGCAGCAATGGTGGTGAATGTAAAAGTCATTGATGTTAGGAGGTAGTGTAGTTATTTAAGGATTGAGAGATTTATGTTGTAACTTATTTCATTAAGGGTATTATAGGTATAAGTGGGATGTTTAAATTAATGAATAAAAGGAAAAGGGTATTTTAGGTAGTTCAATTCCTTAATTGAGATTTTTGGGGGGTGGGTTCCTCTTTTATAAGGTACGAGTCATATGCCCGTGCAATGCGGCGGCGATGGTGGTAGTGGCGCGGGGTGGCGGCGGCGGTGGTGACAGATGGTTGGGGCGACAATGGTGGTGAATGTAAAAGTAATTGATGTTAAAGGAGGTAGTGTAGTTATTTTAAAGATTGAGGGATTTATGTTGTAAATTATTTCATTAAGGATATTATAGGTATATTAGGTAGAGATGTTTAAATTAATGAATAAAGGAGAAGAGTATTTTAAGTACTTCAATTCCTTAATTGAGATTTTAAAAAAAAGGAATTGTTGCTTTATTATTATGTATTATAGATATAGATTATAGATATTGCTCATTTTCCGGCATGGTTTTCCAGCATCTTGATTTATTTTCATTATTACTCCATCATTTTTGGCTATCGTAGAAAATAATATTCCGTCCGTGTAATGGTTTTATTTATATATTAGCTAGGATTTTCATATATATACTAGAATAACCTATAACTCCAATTATAAGATTTGAATTGGCATTTTGATAAGTTGAAGTGTATTAATTTTGTAGGAAAGGCTGATATTGAAGTCCCAATATTATGTAGTTGAAGCCCAACATAACTTCACTCTTGTATATTATATGTTTGCCTTTGGTACTATACTGGATATATGTCCGGCCTGCAGATTTCTTGTGTATATATTTTCCCATCTGTATGCTCCTTTTTCCATTTCCTCTACTCATTGATCATAGATATGATGTAGCTCTATCTATTAGGTGAACTTTACTTAACAATGTCGATCTTTGTGTACGTGATGGTTAATACAGTTTTAGAGTTTTGTATACTTACGATATATATTCAGATTAAGTTTCGAGCACCTAATTAATTCAATGGTACTACTGAAGAAGTACGTCTTTTCTAATACTTAATTTGTTAGCTCCAAACTAACTAGTACGTGTAGCTTTTGATGTACTGATGTCATGTGATCCCCAATTAATTAGCCTCAATACTCAGCAATCTTGAATTCAAAATTGCCTGGCTAGCTAGTGATCGATATCTTACTTTTTATTTTATTTTTTTAGCACCAGGAATGAATCTTTAGGAGGTAGATGGCCAGGTGGGTTGTGGCCCTTCCAAAAATTTGACATCCATGTGTATTTTTCATGTTTTTTACATATATATAAATTTAGTTATATTATATTTATTAAAAAGATACATACAGATTAATTTGGACCCTCCAAAGGAGTAAAAAACTAATATTGTGGGCTTGTGGCCCTCCTAGGCTCAACTCCAATATGTTTGGTCAAGTTTCGTCAGATGCTAGAAACTTAATTTCAAAAGTCAATCATAACAAGACTAAAGATCAATAATTAAGTTTCCAATCAAGCCAAATAATCTTACATAGAGCTTAGCCAAATTGTGAAATTTCTTGACGTTTATAAATCTTGATTGGGAGATTACCAAGCTTTTAATTAATCGGTCAGTCTAATAGCTTAAATATGTGTGTATACTAAGATTCTGATTTGGGTGTTCCCACCTGAAAATCTCTTAATTAATATAGAAATGTATGAAGAAAATCAACTAGATAATGAACTTTGTTTTTGGAAATAATTATTAGCTCTAGCAGTGGCCGGATCACCTCACTTTGATGCATGCATGACAAATTAAATTAAATTTAAATTATTATATATATAGGACCATTTTCTTTCTCAAATAACTATCGATCAGCTTCTAGTACGTGATTAATATACAGATAAGACAGCGTGTTAGATATATGTTCTAAACATCAATGGCTAGAATTACGATTAATATATAGTTAAGTTTCAGGCTTCTACTCAATTAATAAAAAAAATGCGCGCCTAGATTAGATACATGTAGAGAGATGCGTATTATATATGCACAAATTAATTACGAGGAGTTTATATTTCATTCATTGTTAAAAGATAATTTTGACATTCTATATTACTCGTAATATTGTTGAAAACAATAAAAGCATATATTCTAGATACACATGGTTGATCATGACCCCGGCCATGATGATTTGGACCAGCTAGCCTGTTTAGACCGCATATTGCCACGTGAATCTATATTGATGGGTTTAGTTCATCATGGTAAACCATATGGGCTGAAAATCTTATGTTTTTGGCATAACTAACTAAGTGTATATAGTACTCGTACTACTATAAGGAGAATTAATCTCTCTTTCGTTGACTGTCTTATTCTCGTTGTTTGTATATATATGCGCCTAGATTTACACGGCATCATCTACGTACTTTCGCGTCCACGCTTCCCACTCGCATCTTTTATATGTTCACGAAGTTCATCAAAAAAACACAAAAAAAAAAAACAACACATACTCGTATATGTTTAATTTGTTGTTGTACTTGATGACTAATTAATTTATTGATTAATTAAACTCTTTCACAAAGTTTAAACTCATCAAGCACAAATCTTATGCCAAAATAGAAGCAACATAAATTAACATATACTTACATTACAAAGACGGTCTCTCATGATGAGCTAAAATAGATGCTCTTAATTAATTACGAGTATTTAATAAATAATGCTTTCTAGGCTACATTATTAAACAGGCATTAGGATTTTCATCACTAAACAACTGAGGGGCGTATACATAGTGAACAAAGTACGGGGCCTCACCATCCTTACCTTTTGCTTCTACTTTCTTCTTCTCTTCAAATTCTACAATTTTTGCAGTTACATCAACAATCACTTTCTCTTTTGTTTCCCCCTTCTTCTCAACCTTCTCTTTCGAAGAAGAGTCGGGTATGATTTCCGCGTGTTTCCGTGCTCTCTTTTGCATGTAGGTCACAATCTTTTCGGCCTCAATGGTTCCTTCTATCACAATAGTCTGCGACTTTATGTCAGTTTTGACATTGTGTATACCTACCATTAATTTTCCACGCTAGCACTAATTAGTTCAACTATTTGCACATTAATTGCAAATCGAATAGTATTAAAAACCAGAAAATCAATGAATTCTGCATTTACCTTTGTGTTTCAGCAGCTTGGATCGAAGATCATACTCGCATTTTTCGCAGTGCATATATGCTTTTATTTTGGTCGTCTTTATAGTTTCCTTCAGTCACACCAAAAATTAAAAACAAAATATATAAATTAACTTTACTATATATACTTTAGCTAATTATATATATATATATATTAGCTTATTACATTATTGTACCTTAATTAAAAACAATTATGTACGAGGAAAAATAAAAAGGCTCCTATATAAGTCAGTTTGCACTTAGCTTGGTTTTTCAAAATTGAACTGAAACCATAGGTACACGTACCCTTATCATTTTTCAAACTTTTTGCCTCTCGTGGCTTACCCGGTGAGGTGAATAACAGGAGAGTATGCATGTGGGTCCTAAACCAATCTCAACATTTTGTCTTCTATTTTATTTTCTTTTTAATTTTATACCAACTATGTTAATGTATACTACCAGCCAAAATTATAGTTTTCCTTATCAAAAGTACTTGCAAAGTAACAACGCGAGAGAATTATAGCCGTCCTTTGAATTTGTGTAAACATATTTACAAACGTTGTGTTCCAAAGTCGTTTTAGATAAGAAGAAAAAAAAAGGAGGTGAGAGGAGAGGAGAGTGAGTAAAAAGAGAAGAAATTATTCTTAGATATAAGAGGGGACGGAATGGGCTGGCGGGTTGAGCCATACCGGCGGGCACATTGGTTTCGGAGGTATGCTCGGAGAGTTGAAAGCCCGTTGATGAACCCTCTCAATTGACAGTTAATGTGTCTTTAATGTCCCTTTTATGAGTTTAATTTATAAAAAAAAAATCAGAGACAAAAAAAAAGTAGAAGAAAGAGGAAGGAGAGACTGGAGGGTGCAGGAGAAAAAGACAAAAACTCATGTTTTCTTTTTAGCCCCTTGAGTTCTTAATTGTTGACAAAATAAATAATACAGTTCTAAAAATTTTAATTTTAACCTTAGTTTTTGATTAAAAATACATATTTTGTTTAAGGTATTATGGTTGATTAAAAATACATAGATTGGTGCCCGCGCAATGCAGCGGCGGTGACGGTGTGGTTATTAACGTAAAAATAATTTCATTACGGTCGGTGATGTGATGAATTTTTGCGGTGGGATGTGAAAGGGGGGAGGAAGGGACGAATTGTGAATTATGGTTTTTTTCTATTTGTTTCTACGTGAGGGAGAGATAGAGGTTGAATTTTTTTTAAGGGCATTTTAGTCACAGTCTATAAAATAAAAATAAGGATGTATTAAGATGGAGGGTAAATTAGACATATCAGGTTCTTAAATTTAAGGGAGGGGTGTTGAGTTTGTTTTATAAGGGAGTATAGATATTTTAACTTTAATTGTTTTAGAATAATTGTTTACTTTAATTATAGAAAAAAATATATATTTGAGAGAGCTATCTCATAGGCGCCACTAAATTTAGTTGGAAGGCTTGATTAAAAAAAATCTGAAAGATTAAAATTAGTTGACAGTGAGATTTAAAAGGGCTGGAAATTTCAAAAGCATAACTCCTACCCTTAGGTAGATAGAATGAATAATTAAACAATGATTGAGATTTTTTTTTTCTTTTTGAGCAATAAAAAAGCAATTTGTGAGTATTTTTACTTTCTTTGTTATTTTTTCTCTTTTAAATGAAATTTAAGAAAATATAGACCAAAATTTATTTCTTAACAATAATATAATGTCAAAGAAAAAAATAGTTTTCAATTTCTTTCTTTTTATTTCTCTCCTTAAATGCACACGGGAAAAGTGATAATGTTTTACTTTTCAAATGATTAGTTAAAGTGAAATTTTACATAATACTACAAAATTATATAATTAAAACACTAATAAGGTGAAACTGAATAATTAGACCGTTAATTATTAATATATTTGTGATATATCTACTAAAATATCAACCATTTGGTATTTTTTTTCGATCTAAATGTTTTAACTAAAGGATCAATTATAATAAATGTGTTAAATTTAAATAAAAATATGAACCGAATCGAAGTAACTCTCACTTTTTTTGTTTCCTTCTTCTCCACTATTAGTTTCTTGTCTTGTGATAGAATCTCAACTTTTTTCCTGCTCCATTTTTGTAATTTTTCATGAATTTTTTCCACCTCGATAGTGCCCTCTACTGTAATTTCTCCTTTTTCATGCTTAATATCCACTTTATGGACTCCTAATAACCACAAAATACATGTATTAGTTTTTTGTTTATATAAGCTTACCAAAACCGATACGAAGATTGTGTTGATAAAGCTAAATAAAAAGTTTATCTAATAACTTGTTAGATATGTTCAATAGATATTGTTGTTAAAAAAATGTGGATTGATTCGCTACTTGAAACTAATTTACAAATAATAAATATGTAAGTGAATATAAGTAAACACTATACTTTTATGAGAATATATAAAGTATACCCGACTTAATATGTAATAAAAACCATGCTTATATAAATAAGGGAAATGATAAACACAGCCCCCGGGCTATGTTTAATACGTTATTACATGCATAAATGACTTGCACATTGAACATAACCACCTCTATATTTACGGATTGGATATCCATTGTACAACATTTAATGCATGTAATAACGTATTAAACATAGCCCCGTCATTTCCCTATAAATAAAATACATATAACAATTTTCATATGAACCTAGTATAAAGCATGAAAAAATATACAGTACCTGGAGTTCTCATAAGAGGTTTTTTGATATCATGAGCACATTTTGGACAATGTAAATTAGCTTTATAAACTGCAATGCTGATTGTTTCCTTCTTTGCTTCTACTTTGGCCATGGTCGAAATTGGCGTTATTATCACTGGCCAGTTATGAAAAAACTATCAATGACGTTGTAGTATAAGTAAAGTGTTTATCAAGAGAAATATTTGGTGGGAATTTTGATTAGAGTGGTTCGCTAACCACTGAAAACATATGAATCAAAATTGATGTTTGGTAACTGTCACAATTTGAAATATTCTAACTTGTGATCTCATGCATGGCACTCAAAATCTCAAATACAAGGTCAAAAATGTATTACGACTATATCTATTAAAAAACTTTTACACTAAATCAATTGGAGTTGCTAGAGAAATCGAATGGGTCAAAAACTTTTTGCACATAAGTCATTAGACCGTTTTATGGTAATTGTAAAACCTTTTACAAAGAAGTCATTAAACCACTTTAGGGATATAGCTAACTCGTAGTTGATATACACGATAATTGATACGAGTAACTATTTGGGGGGCAAAATCCACTATTAATGTTTATGCTGGAGCCGTGATGCATCTCAACATGAAGACCATATTGTTTAATGATGTGACACTTGTTATAAAACAAATCATTCATTTTTTCTTTCAATTTTTACATTTTAAAATATCTAAATTAATCTTCTAAATTCCAATAAGTATTTCTTAACTCACTAACTAGATCTATCCAATATACCCCAAAGTATTTTTCAGTCTCTATCTACCCAAATTACTCTCTTTTTATTCACTAATTTAAAAATCTCCACATAATATACTTTTAATGAATCATTTATAATATACATCATCCAACTCTTAAAATTATTACACTAACTCATTTTACATCAATTACTTTTACACTAGTAACCACACCGCTACCCCCGCCGCCGCTGCCACCCGTCATTATCATCACATTACGCAGGTACCCGTCTAGTCACTATTTAAATAATCTGCTATTAGTGTAAAATAAATATAATAATAAAAAGAGAAACAATGCAGTAGGTATATATTGCATTCATAGTCGAAATACTATATAGCATGGAGACAAAAAATAATTCGTTGTCCTAAATTATTCTAAAGTGCAACGCATTTTTTGATAATTATCTTTTTAACTTCTTGTTTTCTCCCTGCTCCCCTTAACAACCGCATTCTTGCATTCTTATACAACCGTTATCAATTAAATTAACACCCCGAGAAACAAAGTCGTCCTCTAAATTAAAGCTCGAATGGACTCATCATCATCTTCATACATGGATAATCAAGTCAAATTCCGGACCCAAATCCTAGCCCGCCATCTCCAAAACCACCACAACCCCATCACACATTTGCTCCAAGTCACCCCATGTGCCACATCAGAGCCATCATTTGATTTTGACACGAGTTCACTTCGTAGGCTTGTGGACGGCAATAGCATTGATGAAATCGACTATATGTTGAATTTGATGATGCAAAGTGACCTGTTTTGCCCGAGAGAACGGGGTGGCAAAGTGTTTATTTCACCGGATTATAATCAACCTATGGAGCACCAAAGAGACATGACAATGAAAAGAATTGAATACTTATTGCAACAAGGAGCTTTCGATGGGTGGTTTAGTAGAAAGGGCCCAGAGGCAGAGTTATGGGGATTTTGTCGTGCCGAAGCTATTGCTATGTACGATCACTCGCTAGCGATTAAGCTTGGAGTACATTTCTTTTTATGGTATGTTGCCTTAAACCTGCGATAATGTATGTTGAATTGACTGATTGGTTTCCATATTGATTGATTTGCATCCATAATTAATTCTAATTGTTATATGTCTGAAAATTTTAGTTTCCATCTTTTCATTGTGTTCGAACTTATGATAATATGATTGACAAAATTTTATGTGAATTATTCTCTTGTATAGAATGCATCGAATGAATATATATGGATCATTTTGGTCACATCCTATGATTTATTGGTATTATGATCTTGATAGATGAGTACCTACGAAAAGAAATATGAAAATCCATGAATTTTTACCTTTAATAGTTGATTATTAAAGTGACATTCATGTTTTATCTAATAGGTTAGTTGACTTAGCTCTCAAATTCATCTTCGTTTGATGGACAGATAGTTTTATAAATATGTCGACTAAGTGAATTGATAACTTCGATGAGAAAAAAAATATACATATGTAATAATTTGCATTTCATAAAACACCATATATGCATAAAAAATAAACTATAAAGTATAGTTTTGATTTAAATACAAATGTTAAACCAAAATCATATAAACAACTAAAATATCAGTTTTGTTTATACCACATAAACAAATCATATTTTTAAAAAGTTATATTGAGATAAATTTATAAAAATGGTTACTTTCAAACATTTATAATTCAATGATTATTAGAAAAATACATTACAATCCAAATATAATAAAAATAAAACCTACCAAATTTAAAACCATAATCTTTTTAGAGCATTATAGTTTTCTGTATAAAAAGGATGATTTGAGGGAACTAGAATATTTAGATATTACTCGTACATAATTGTCAAAAATTGATAAAAACTCATATTTTTAGAAAATTAGGAAAACGTAATTATGTTTTAATAGATATATACAAAAATAATATTCATATAATGTTTTTACGGATAAAAAAAAATAAATGATAGAGATAAAATAGTTTTATTGTTAAAAGTTGTTATAGAGTTAGTTTTAAATTTAGTATAAGATTGTTAATAGTTGTGTTTATTTTAAAAAGACTAGACTTATGCTCGCGTAATGCGGCGGCGGTGGGGGTAGTGATGGCGGAGGTGGTGGTGGTGACGGTGGGGGGGCAGTGGGGACGGTGATGGGGGCGACGATGGTGGTGAATGTAAAAATAATTGATGTTAAAGGTGGTATTGTAGTTATTTTAAGTGTAGGGGATCTATACTGTAAATTATTTCATTAAGGGTATTATAGGTATATTAGATGGAGATGTTTAAATTAGTGAATAAAGGAGAAGAGTATTTTTGGTTTTTCAAAGGCAGAAAGTTTAAGGGAAAAAAGGGTGGTTTATTTTATTAGATAGTATAGATAAAGATAGAATTATGGAAAAAATAAAGGAGAAAAAGAAGGGAAAAATTTTTCTGTCAAGAATTTTGGTGATGTCAGATGTAACATAACCTTCTTTTTAAGTTATAAGATAGATCCATAAATTTATAACCAGCAGACCCAACTTGTAAAAACAACCGGCCTAGCATAGCCCAACAACCAGTAGGCCAATCCTAATTGACTCGTTACTGTTATTGGTCCGTGGTCATTACATTTACATTAATTGATACTACATTTTTCTCTTTATAATTTATAATAGTTCTTTTTTGAATATTATATTAACATAATATGTATGCAGGGGAGGTGCAATCCAATTCATGGGCACAAAACGCCATCACGATAAATGGTTGAAACCAACCGAGACTTATGAAATTAAAGGTTGCTTTGCAATGAGCGAGTTAGGACATGGAAGTAATGTACGTGATACTTGTTTTTTGTTACATTTTTTACTCTAATAGAAAAGGTTGGTGATATGTGCATCAATATGTATTTTGTCCAAGTGCCATATATATATATATATATATATGTTTTAGCCACATGTAAAACACAAAGCATACTTTGGCTGGTGATATACCGACAAAGTTAGTAACGTACATATCACCACACCCTAAGAAAAATGCTACACAACAAACATTTATCTAAGTAATGTATACAACTAAGAATTTGTTAAAACATAGTATAGTATTGTTTCTTTTGTTTAATGGAGTTGTTTTCATTACATTATATACGCATGGTGTCACATATGTGATGCTTTAACTTTGAATTTTCAGGTTCGTGGCATTGAAACAATTACTAGATATGATGCAAGCACTCAAGAATTCATCATAAGCACTCCTTGTGAATCTGCTCAAAAATACTGGATCGGGGGTGCAGCTAATGTAAGATTTCATTTATTTGGGGCCAACTTAATTAAACTTATCTGCTTGATTAGATGATGACTTAAAGAACATTATGTTTCAGCATGCTACACATACAGTCGTTTTTTCCCAGCTAGAAATCAATGGTGTGAATGAAGGAGTGCATGCCTTTATAGCCCAGATCAGAGACCTAAATGGAAATATATGTCCAAATGTACGTATTGCTGATTGTGGTCATAAAATAGGTTTAAATGGTGTTGACAATGGTCGAATATGGTATGGATAGTATAAACATGTATGTAGATACAATATTTGTTTAGATGCAAGTGGCTGGTAACCTTACATGTATTTCAGGTTTCACAATTTGCGAATACCAAGAGAGAACATGTTGAATTCTGTTGCAGATGTTTCACCTGATGGCCAATATATGAGTGCAATCAAGGATCCACTTCAAAGATTTGCTGCATTTATGGCACCTTTGACATCTGGACGTGTGACTATTGCAGCGAGTTCAGTTAACACGACAAAGGTAAGTTTACTAGATTGTTTTAACAAATGTCATTCTATAAAAGATACGCTTATAAAGTTGTGACGCATAACTATATGTTCCCCTATAATTTGGGCAGATTGGTTTAGCAATTGCAATAAGGTACTCCATGTCAAGAAGAGCCTTTTCACTTATACCAAATGCACCTGAAGTTCTATTACTTGATTACCCAAGTCATCAAAGACGCTTATTACCTCTTCTTGCAAAGACGTAAGTATCAAATAAGTTATGTGCTTACCAGTTAATTTATATTACCTTATTGGCATTTAATAAGTACTTTCTCTTCAATTTGCAATGCAGATACGCACTGTGTTTTGCCTCTAACTACTTGAAGATGATATATGTTAAAAGAACACCCAAATCAATGAAAACCGTCCATATTGTTTCTAGTGCACTCAAGGCTATCTTAACCTGGCATTGTATGAGAACCCTTCAGGTTGTTCCATCATTATGAAAATTAATTTTAATTCAAATGAATTTACTTGAACGTTTTTCTTGTGAAAACTTATGGTTCATTGTTGATTTTGGGTTGGCCAGGAATGTCGAGAAGCTTGTGGTGGGCAAGGTGTGAAGACAGAAAATCATGTTGGTCATTTAAAAAGCGAGTATGATGTGCAGTTGACTTTTGAGGGCGACAATAACGTTTTGATGCAACAGGTTAGTAACAATCTACATTCCATTTTTTGTAAATCAAATCTTAATATAATCATTTGATAATTTAAATACAAATGTGAATTGACTTCAGATTAGTAAGGCACTCCTAGCAGAGTTCTTTGGAGCCAAGAAAAAGAACAAACCAATTCAAGGTTTAGGACTTGAACACTTGAACAAAGTCAAACCTGTTATACCGTCTCAACTCACAAGCTCTACACTAAGAACCACTCAATTCCAAGTAATATAAATATAAAAAAACAAACACTTTTTCATATACTTCTTATAACGTATTTATGTTGGTTTAATGTACACTATTTGAAAATGTTTAGACCGACATCTTTTGCCTACGAGAGAGAGATCTATTACATCGTTTTGTTTCACAAGTATCACAACACCAAGCTCAAGGAGAAAACATAGAACATATATTCACAATGGTATGCAAAAATCAACTCAGTCTCCTAAGTATCAGTCATTTTCTTTTTTCATCGACGTTATTTAACAATTTGTAATAATAAAAAAAATATATACGTTATTAGACATATCAAATTGCCGAGGATTTGGGCAGAGCCTTTGCAGATCGTTTAATTCTACAAACATACCTTGATGTTGAAGCAACCGTTTCTAATGGCTCTTTAAAGGTGTGTATTGAACTTTTCTTAAGTAGATTATATTTAAATGGTGAAGAAACTAAGTAAAGATGGTTATGATAAATCTGTTGTATGTTGCAGAATGTACTAGGTTTAATGAGATCGATGTACACAACAATTGTGATGGAAGAAGATGTTTCCTTTATTCGATATGGCTACTTATCAACAGACAATGCTGCAGTGGTTAGGCAAGAAGTTCTAAAACTCTGCAGTGAATTAAGACCGCATGCACTTGCTTTGGTGACTTCTTTTGGAATTCCTGATGCTTTCTTAGCACCAATTGCTTTCAATTGGGTCGATGCCAATGCTTGGTCTTCGATTTAGTTAAGGAAAATATTGTTACCCGAGGCAAATTAATATAATCTTGTTGTTTTTCTATCTTTTGAAAATAATAAAGAACTATCCCATATATATGTTGTAAAATTAAAGTAACAAAATGTTGTGTTTGTTGTTTTGATACATGTATTTTTAAAGTTATGTGTTGATTTCTTACCTATTAAAATCGTATAAACCGCTATCAAGATGTTTTATGGGTCAAGCCAATGTTTCCGGTCACAAAACTATATGAAATCCAAGCCTCGGCCATGTCCACCCATACATCCTATTAAAAACTATTGAGTAAGCAGTGCAAAGGCTTAAAAAATGGTTACAAGATATCCAAGTTCAATACAGACATTTGAATCAATGATCTATCTTACCAAGAAATTTGAATTTAAAAATCGTTATCTGTTAGTAAAAAAATAAATAAGTAAAACTTAATGCCGTCTTTTACGAATTTTGGGTCCTAATGTCACGACGGTGTCTGGAGGAGGTTGAGATGTAAAAGTTTTACCCCTATCTAAGGTAGAGGTTGCTTTGAAGTTCTATCTAAGATAGAAAAGGACCTTCAGTCTTACAATGCATTGATGATAGAACCTTCAACCGTTATGTTCAGAGGCAAAATGTTAACTACTTGATTCAACCTTGCTGTTTTTTATTTTTATAGATATATCCATCACATTCATTAAGAGAGTAAGTTTCAAAGTATATTTCTAACATTTTTACACCATGATGATTTTTTTTTATCAACATGATTTGTTCATCAAGGGAATTATTGTGTTATCAAAATATAATAGACGGATCGTGTGCCAATGGGGTTGGTAGGTCATAGGTAAGGTTTTTGACTTTATAAAAAAATTCACTTGAGTTCGAGTTCTACTTTTTTTAATTATAGAGTGATTAATTGGGGTTTTCAAATATCTTAATTTTATCCCAAATATTCGTATAATTTAAAGAAAATCACATATTTAACCACAAAATTACATGTAAAATAAAAGCTTATATGACAATTAAAGATTATAGCTATCTAAGCTTTAAAATATATCCTCTTATAGATACATGACAAACCTCATAGTTAAAAAGCAGACCAAATAAGCAAAAAAATCCAAATTTAGGGACCAAATTTAAGACTATCTCAAAACTTATATATCAATTACATTTTCAACCCTCTCCTCGAGTGGACCTTCCTTTGCCTCAGTGTGTGTTTTGTTGAAAGATCAAAATCATAATCAAAATCAAATGGAGATGAGATTCAGTAAAAATGATTTCATAGCTTGTTGTGGAAGCACTAAATTTGCGGAATATATGATCGCTGATGGACCTTATACTAGTTATGAAAAAGCTGTTGCTGCCGCCAATTACATCTGGTTCAATAAAGTACTAATATTTCTTTCTTTCTTTCCTTCCTTCCTTTCTATATATATACCAGCAGGATAAATATATATTGTAACTTTTTGATTTTTTATCTAAGTGTTTTTTTTAATAAAATCTAACAATTTTTATTTTGTACTTTTTTTAGGTTGATGTAAATGGTTGGCTTGAAGCATTTAGTGCTCACCCACAAATTGGCCAAAATCCTTCATCGTCTCTTGCTCATAATACTTCTTCCACAAGTGCTCAGTATGTTGTGTTATATATATATATATATATAATTTTTATTGGATCTGGAATTTGATATGAATTTTTAGGATATGTGATAACCAGTTTACTCAATCTTTTGTATTAAAAAAAGATGTACATGTATGCCCCAAGTGTTTGGCTTTTTCCCATCAAGGCTGCCAATGTATGTATGCGTTATACTAATTCGGGCCAAGTTTATGTAAGAAAGATTGTATATTACAAAAGTGCTCAGGACCTTAAGAAATTAATATAATTACAAAATTTTAGTTAAATATGATATTCATGTTTATTTGTGGAATCTAATGTCTCTGAGGATGACCCAGTTGTCGCCCATGGCGGGAGTCTGGGGGTGCCCGAGCAAGTCGGTGGTAATTGGTTAGCAAAAAGGTAGTTGGACTCTATATATACAACCACTGAAAACTTGTATCAAGATATAAAATTAGTATAAATTCTTTTTAGTCTGCCTAACCACAGGAATTTTTAGTGATCTTTTTCATTTTTTGTTCAAGTTTGTTGTGTTGCTAAAGCTTTGTTTGCGTTTGAACTAAGGTGTGAACGTTGAATCCCCAAAGGACCAAGCATTCCCTTTTTTGTATATCACGTTTAATTAGGGAAATATGCATAATGGTCACGGCCCTCAAATGTGTATCTAAGTTAGTTTTTGAAGGGAGGACTTTGCAAATTTGGTTATGTTTCACGATATGGGCGGGCACTTTACTTAGCGGGCCGTTGAGCAAGTCTGCATTGCTTTCCATATGTTGTCCTCAGGGTGAGGCATATGGACGGGTCAACGTTACCAGTTATCAACGTTTTTGCAAAGTTAGGTGAACTCTTTTTGTATCCCTTTGACTCTTTTCAAGCATTCGTTTTAATTGGATGCAGTTGGCATAAAGAGAGACAGATACATAGCTGGCTGGAATATAATATGGTTTTGATACATGATTGGCTTTATTTTCGTTTTAATAAAAAAAAAAAATTCATGATTGGTCTTGATGGAAAAAAATGTATATCTAGGTGGCCTGGACTAACATTTTTTATGTAAATGTATATTTAGGTGGCATTCCCATTAGCTCTTCTACTAAATTTTGTTTTCTTTGTTTATAGATGGAGCAAAGGGGAGCAGTCAACTGCTCTAGCAACAGCAACGGATTCTACTTTACAGGTATAAAGACGCATGAGTGCTATCAGCCAAAAACCATATAAAATAATGACACAAATGGTTTGCCAACTGAGATACATGGTTATGTTGTATCACAATTTTGACTGTAGTTAAATATTATACTGCTCAGGCATAGCAGCTGTCTCTTTATTGCATTTGTTTAAACATTCACAGTTTCTTGAATATTAGTAAGGTACATTATCAGTTGGGGATGCTACACAGATAAATAAGTTAGGTGTGTCTATGCAGGAATTATATGAGTGGAATTCTCGATATAAGCAAAAGTTTGGGCATGTTTTTCTTATATGTGCATCTGGAAGGAGTACTCCTGAAATATTATCCGAATTGAAGGTATATCTATCTTGCTACTCTAGTATTATGAACGTGTAGCCTGAAAAGTATTTACTGTTCTTGCTTGTCCCCTTCAGTAATTGGGCTTAAAACTAATTGATTGAAGATAACGTGGAAGCCAGTAATATGGACCCTAAATATCCAAATCTTTCCATGCAAGTATACAAGTACATTGAAGTTGATAAACATTATTTCAGTTGAACATTAGATGTCGCCAGGTAATTGCATCAAATATGACGCTTTCTCTTTCTCAACAAGTTAAATATGCTAATGCAACTATGTGCTTAAAAATGGAATTAGACCATGAAGAGATGACGAAAGGAACTTTTTATTTTGTTTAAACCTGCCGAACAGATATATTAATGATGTCATCTATGTGGAAGTTGTCAATTTGTCATGCTAGTGTCGTGTTTATGGGCATGTCCCAAAGCCGTATAGCTTGACTAATCCTTCTCTTCAAGTAGCGTTCACTGTTTAGGACTGCTCTTGTTTCAAATCTCTATTTTTATATATATAAAATTTTACCAGGGTGGTATCCTTTTCTCCATGATATTTACTGATATCATTTATGTTTACAACTACAACACCAATACCCTGTTACGATCCCACATCGGCCAAGTATGGGATTGATTGGTGGTTTATAAGCCTACTTAGCTTATTGCTTGATGCGACCTATTATTGGATGGGTTCGTATCATACCCACTCCGGCCAAAGGCGAGGTATAGGGGAGGTGAGATGTAGGTAGTCATTTGCTCATTCCTCTACCCAAGGGTATATCATTTATGTTTACATTATTGCTTTTCAAGTGAAGGTAATCACTTTATAATTTAGTATTTTAGCTTCTAGCCAACAGAGTATTCTACATTTGGGTTTGATTTGCACATTTTGTTGTTTAGTTTACTCTAAGTAGGATACAAAGTGCATTGAATGTCATTACGGACAAACATTGCTGCAAAATCTTTGTTTTTTCCCTCCGTTTTTAAGAATATCATCTTTCTGATCTCTCTTCAATAAAGTAAAGTTGTTGCCAAATTACGTATGTACTTACTTGTGTTTACATAAGATGATAAGGGTGAAACCTATCTAAGTTCAACAATGGCAGATAAGATGTGAGATGGATATAGATAAACAAGAACGGCTTGTATATCTATATCTCAATTGAGGAACAGTCTCAATTGAGTTTAGTTTGCTCAAGAACAACCTGAGAGTGACCATAATTTTTCTTTAATACAAACTGGTTAAAATGATTTACGGGACGGGGACAAGTATTTGTAGCCTGCAATTATCTAGACCGACTTACTTCTGACCAATGAACATTAGACATGTGGACTACATACTCACTATCTTTGGTGCCCATTTGTAATGTAGATCTTTGTTGACCCTTTCTAAATGATCCATAACATAAAACTATTTTTATGCATAGACGTAAAAATACCATGCATACATAAATCTAACTTTTGGAAGATAAAAGAAAGCAGTAAAGTAAATTTACAAGGGATTTTTCAAATAAAAAAAAGTATATTTACAAGGACGTCTAGGCTTTCTACATAATAAGGACACTTAAAAAAGTCATTGTGGTAGATACATGAGCTGATCTTATGCTGCTTTTGTAGAGGCGCTTTTCAAATAGGCCAATTGTTGAGTTTGAGATTGCAGCCCAAGAACAAATGAAAATCACGGAATTACGTCTTCAAAAGCTTTTCTCGAACGTAGAAGTTTCTGCTTCAACTCGGGTCCAGTCCACCGCAAGTGATGTCACCAAAGTAGAAGGTAGCATTTACTTTGCAAATTGATCTTTTTATATTCTTTTAATACCTCCCTTCATATATTTCTACCTATACAATTCTTCCTGTCTTGAACAATATAACTATGAATGAGCAAAGTTCAGAGCATTAATAAGTCAATGAACTGAAATATAAGTATTTTTACTGTTTTATATATATAATTATAAAGTATTACACCCACATACCCACTAAATATACACAGTTGATGCTGTGGTATGATAATGTGACCTGTTTAATTAGTGATAATGTGACATGATGTAATGGTAGTTTATGTGAACAATACAGAAACTGGGACCCACTATCGTGTACTCTAATCAGATGGTAGATTTGATGGCAATATGGCATGTTGGTAGTGTTGTAAATATCGGCTGTATCGGCCGAGAAATCGGATTCCATCTCGGGATCGGGGAGTCAAGGAGACGGGATGGCTGGATCGGGTCATATATCGGGTCAACGCTGGTCAACCTTGGAGAAATCGTTGGATCGGGTCAAATCTCGGAATATCGGTCAAATATCGGCTTGGATCGGGTCAAAGTCAACAAATTTTTTATTTCTTTTTACAAGCTACTAGCCTTTATATTTATATTTATGTTTATTTATATTTGTCAATTCTTTAAATAAGTTACACAAAAGTTCAAAATTTTTGAGTTTTTAATATATTTCTAAAGTTTTATTACATATATTTCCATAAATTATTATTATTATTCACTATTCACCCAATCCGATATCTCCCCGATTTTTCAAAATCTCCCGTCTCCCCACCTCGCCGATCCGATCCCGATTCACGAGTTCTACAACCTTGCATGTTGGTCACTAATGTACCATGCGTTCTTGAAATGACAACCTGTTTAGGGGTACTTCGACTTGGTTTACCTTGTTTTTAACTTGTCAAGTGGGCCAAAAAGCAAAAATAAAAATGGATAAAACATGGTCAAATGGGTGGAAAGTTATCCAAAGTGTATTCAAAATGCATAAACCTCCTATTGATTGTTAAAAACTTTAATGTTCGATAATGTTTAATACTTTCATTATTTATAACGGAACACAAAAAGAGAAACAAAATCAGGGTTTGTGGGTCGACTCATCCCCGCCAATTTTGAGTTTTTGACCAGTACTTACGATTGTCTGTTATGACCCAAACTGTTTTGACTTGTTATCCAACCCAACCACTATGCTGCCTCTTATATGTTTACCCATGTTGACGTTCGTCCTTTTAATGTAGAAGGTCGGGTAGCCATATTGGGAGGGCACTTGACTGCTCCATCAATAGCTTCTGATGCAAAATTATCTGCAGCGACTACACGGGCTCGCCCACCCATCACTACTCATATACTAGATGTAGCCCGTGGGTGCCCTGCTTCTGGAGTTGAAGTTCTGTTAGAAATGTTTAATGCCATACAGCCTGGCCCAGTGTTTGGTGGCTCGGATAAAGACAAGTGGATAACGCAAGGTTCATCAACTACAGATAAAGATGGAAGAAGTGGTCAGTTAATGAAAGTGGTCAATGATTTGAGCCCTGGTGTGTACCGAATAAGTTTCAACACTGGAAAATACAACCCAAATGGTTTCTTCCCGTACGTTTCTATTGTCTTCGAGGTGAAAGAGTCCCAGAAGACCGAACATTTTCATGTTCCTCTGTTGCTTTCGCCTTTTGCGTTCTCGACCTACAGGGGAAGCTAAGTATAGATCGTCCGCTGCTATATAATTGTAAAACTCTGTAAGCAAAACAAAAACCCGTGTTCCCTTTATTGTGTTATGTAAGTTCTGCAAGGCATTTGTGACCACTCGTTTAGATATTGTGAATTAAATATTCAAATATAGGTGTTCACTGGGTTACCTCCAATTTTTCTGTTCTCAGTCAAGGATATTATTGAGTTGTACAAGGTCAGCAACCTTGGGAAAAAAGCAAGTAAGGTGCTGAAGGGTATTTGCTTCGTGACATGTTGGAGCATTTGGAAGGCGAGGAACGAGAAGCTATTAGACTGGCTAGATTTTAATATTATGTAAATACGGTGATATGTATTCTTTGCCACTTCGCAACGGCGAAGTTGGTTTTTGTTTATAAAAGTCAATTTTCAAAAAAAAAAAACAGAACTGAAAACTGATCTATTGAAACCCAGTCTGATTTGGGTTTAGAACCACTTTCGTCCCTCCCAATGGTACAAACAAGTGTATTTAATGTTTTTTCATTGTTGAACTGGAAAAGTTTTTTCTTCCTACATACAGTTCAGAAAGTGTTCTAGTTATGTAAGTAATATTTGTATTAGAGAGCGATTCTTGTTCAGGCTACCCGAGAAAAGTCAAGTCTTTAGTTTTGTTGTATGCGGTCTAACCGGTATTCTCATGACTGTTTTTTAGACTTCTATATGGCTATCCTAAGATATTTTTCTAAAACACACCTTTAGAGATGCTTATGCAAGTATATAATAATAGTGTAACGTATTAATATTGATCTAATTAATCATTAGTTTTCTCAAATCAGTGAACCATATCCAAGATTTTAATTTGATAGGTCGACCTTAAAGCACTCCTATATTTAATGTGTTCCAACACTTTGTCATTAGCCACAAAAAGTACACATCTATTTCGGTAACATTCATTTGGGTACATATAAATGATACAAGTATCTATATTGTATGTTTGTTGAAATCATTCTCATTCTCTCATATCATCAAACAACCAAAATATATTACACATTTGACTTTTAGGAAACAAGGAAGTCAAGAAATATGCAAGCCATTAGAGAAAAGATTAGCGACATCCGTGGAACACGCAAAGTGAAGTCCGACTCTAGACATGAACAACAACAGGTATGGTTCCTCAAACCCTCTCACATTTGACCAAAACCAGGTCAATATTAAATGTGCTTGCTTTACCCGAGTCAAACCCTCTCACGATTGAAATGGGTGTGGTTAATGGGTCCGGCTTGAAGCTAGCCTACCTTGGGTATGAAACATTTTGCCAAGAGCAAGACTGGTTAAGGACAAACAAGCATGTGATTAATAATCATAATGACAGATAAACATAAGCACAATAGATCTTTTTTAATCATCTATATGTACATGTATTCTCATGATAATTGTAACAATTTTCATCTACATTTTAATACGTGATTATACAATGTTTCACCATTTTTTATCAACAACATGTGCTTTAGTAACTTGTACAGTGTGTTCAGAAAGTTGTACTGTGTGGTAGATTTATCAAAATTTGTGATACGAATATCATTTCCCTTTTAAAAAGGGGAAATAGCAGCAAACACATTCACGGTTATTAAGCATGAACAATATGAACTTGGTTTTTCCAATAGGCCGAGTGGGCAAGAGCACAAGAGGAAGCTCACGAGGCAAGGCTAATACGAGAAGCTGAAATCGCCATGGGTATGCATGCTGAAGAATATATTCAACACAGGGCTAAGCTCACAGGTGACCACATGAACACAACTGGCTATGGTGGCAGTGGCTTAAACAATCGACATGTTGCTGATCACACACATGGAAGCTATGGTGGAGCGGCCACACGCTATTCTGGTGGCGCGTACACCACGTCACCTGGCCATGACAGCCGGAAAATGGCCATACATCACAAGTATTTGTAGGTTGTACGTGTGTCGTTTTGGTTTTTAAAGGAAAAAGCCTTTAATGAGATGGTTAATTAGGATTTTAATCATGGATGTATTTTTGATGTTAACATTGTGTATTAGAGGATACAGATCGATGCGAAATCAAAATGTATAAATGTATTGAGATCGAGAGTACGTACAATGCGTTTGACTTGATCGAATAGAAAGTGTTCCCAGGGTCCAATTTAAACTAATGTTCTCAATACAGAAAATACTTTTGATCTATTTTATATGGGCTTAGCTTGGATACCGTTAACTGCATCATTTTTTTTAGGAGGTGGGGGGAAGGGCATTTTTGTAATATATTAATCATCTATGTGATATGTGTGTGTGACTTGCAGAACTTTGCAGTCAACTGTATATTCGATTTTCCCATTTTATATAGTGCTATCTTTTTACTACTTTAAATACAAATATTAGAATAAGTGAATAACTATGCAACTCTACAAAAATCATATTTATATTAATACATTGATTGAAAGTATAGAACAATAAATAAAATAAAACTAACATAATAAGTCAAACAAAATATAACGAGATAAGAATAAATAAAAGTCTCATGTTCACGAAAATAAGAAATCAAAATAAGAGAAAGTACTTTAAATGTAAACAAAATCTTAAATAGTACGAGTACTTATCTAATCATTATTCCATCATACATATTGTATGTTCGCATGAATACAACGGGTAGTATAATTCATTTCATATCCAGTATAACATGATTAAGCATTTGACAAGATAGCTAAGTTTGATCTTATAAATATAAATAGACTTAATATGTCCTAAATAATTTATGATTTTGAAGCATTACAGAAAGAGAAGTTGATAGATTATTCATTATTTATGGTACTAATATCTGAAATCGTAAAGTATGAAAAAAAGCAATGTTTTAAAAACCGGTATTTTAGTCATACCGGTGTGAAAAAAATTTCCGGTATTAGCGGAAATACCGACCGGTACGACTATTTTAGTTTATTTTATATAAAAATCCTACAAAATTTGTTACAATTTAACGAAAATAGTCAAAATACAATTATAATCTACTCAAAAATAATACCAAATAGGTATTTCATAACAAAATATACAAAAAATAACATTAAAGTATCATATAAATAATTTTTAAAAAATTCAATTTTTTTTTTATAAAAATACCGGAAATACCGGAATGGTATACCGAAATACCGGCCGGTATCGAATAGTAAAAATACCGAAAAAATACTGGGCTTAAAATACCGGAGTACCCCCAATACCGGTAATACCGGCCGGTATATACCGGTATTTAAAACATTGAAAAAAAGAGAAATCCTCTCCGTTAAATCTGCCACACGCCTACACCCAAGCCGGGTCCATTTTGAAAAGCCCAACCCATTTGGTTTACCGACCCATCCAGACATGACCCGACCCGATAATGTTTTGCACTCTGGTTGTGTTGTTTAGTCATATCATTGTTCCGACTCTCTGTCTTTGTTGATCTTCACAAACCATGGCGCCAACAAATCAGGTAATCTCTTTTTTACTCTCTCTTTTTTCTTTTATTTTCAATTTAACAATTTCTATAAATAAATTACACTCTTATTACTCGTATTTATTTCCGATTGTTATGCTTAAACTTTCTTTATTAGTATTTGCTTGAAAATATTGTTTAATTTGAAGTTACTAAACTAATTTCCACTACACTGAAATTTTTTAGTAATCATTCTGCACCATTTTCCTCGTCACCCCCAAAAATGTTTACTTAGAAAATTCCAAACATAAGAGACTTATTAAAAAAGAGGAAATCTGGATTATCAATTGATTATCACGAATATATGGAAAGATAAAAATTTAGGTGCTTAAAACTTTCTTTGTGATATTGACAGGTATTTGTTAAAGACAACTTAAATGTGAGAATCATCATATTGAATCGGCCTAAGCAACTAAATGCGCTTTCCCTTGAAATGGTATTTATTATATTCGCTCATGTCACACATTTTATATTTAATCTAATTATTTCTCTAAACTAAAGTTTCCTTACAGTTATTGTAACTTTATTATGTCGTTGTAGGTTTCCCGGCTATTGGAACTATTTCATGCCTACGAGCAGGACCCGAGTGTCAAGCTGATAATTATGAAGGTACTTCTACTCCAAGAAGAATATTACTGCTTGACAATGATTAACACAAGATTCGTGTTTCATTATGTCAGACGGGATAAATTGATAAGCAAAAATTTGACAGCATATTTAAGTTAATGGAACTTTAGGAATCATGAATTTGTTCGTGTTTTCCTCTTCTCATTTCATCTTAGATATTATACTTGTGTTTTTGTTATTATTTGTTCTATCTAAGTTAGTATCCCTTAGAAATCAGTTTTCTTCTGAACTTGTGACTTACACTGTTATGGAATGTGGATGCAGGGTGAAGGAAGGGCTTTTTGTGCCGGCGGTGATGTTGCAGGTGTTGTTAATGATATTAATAAAGGTATTTTGAGCAAGCTTCAAGCTGTTTTCTGCCATATATGACGAATTCAGTTTCTGGAAAAGCTCAGTATTATAGCTTGCAAATAGTTGTAATGTATTGACGATGCTTTATTGCTTATGTGAAAAAACATTTTGGGTATCAGCTAACTGGAAAGTAGGCGCACATTTTTTCTCCAAAGAATTTACATTGAATTATTTAATGGCAACATACACTAAACCGCAGGTAAGCATCTTTCAGACTTGATGGTTTCTTTTTACCTACACGGTTATCACAAAATGTCAACTTGAAATCCTACTTGAAGGTATCACTCCTTAGGGGAATTGTTATGGGAGGCGGCGCAGGCGCTTCAATGCATGGTAGATTTCGTGTTGCTACAGATAATTTGGTATTTCTCTTACTGCGTTCATTTGCATTTTTTGGTCTTGGTGTGGTTTAAATCAATAAACCCTCCTTCTTATATTCCTGCTTCCTAGAAACTGTACCCATGACCATACACCATTATATAGGAGTAGCTATTTTTCTAGAAACCTCATTTGTTTTCAATATAAACATTTCATGATAGCAACATTTTGCAGGTTTTTGCAATGCCTGAGACCGCATTAGGGTTATTTCCAGATGTAGGCGCCTCTTATTACTTATCACGACTACCTGGATTCTTTGGTAATTCCAATTTGATCTTTGTCTGATGGAGTTCCATCTTATGATATACTATGAACGAATGATCTTTGCTGAAAAATGTGTTTTTGTTTTCCACAAATAATGTTCTCATGAAGATACGTTTCGCATAACTCTGATTTCAAGTCTAGATATGATTATACTTAAGATGCAACAGGCTTTCAAAAATGTATCTTAGTTCAGATTAATGGCATTGCCACTCTTCAATTCAAAAAAGCTTAGTTCATCATGTATTGGTCGATGTCTGTATAACATTTTTGATGTTTGAGATTTAATTTTGGCAGGAGAATACGTGGGTCTTACAGGTGCTAGATTGGACGGTGCTGAAATGCTTGCATGTGGTCTTGCAACCCACTTCGTCCCATTGGAGGTAAATTTCATTTTGATTTTCGAGAATTAGTGTGGGCCAAAACAGTCTTGGTCAGGTCTGGCCGACGCATGAATACTTTTTCATCACGTTTTAAATTATGTACAAGATACTATGTATTACAGAAACTAGATTATTACAATTATTATCTGGCTTCAAAATTAAAAATAAAATAAAATAAAATATAAGCTATCTAGGAAGGTATAAACATTTGAGGTTTATACAGTTTATTGGATGACTTGCGAGCCATTCTTAAGTTAAATGATTTAGCTTAATCTATTTGATATAACATATAACCCAAATCGACCCATTTGTATGTCGATAGGTCGATCGCCTCCTCCAATATGCACACATATACATATAGAAAATGCTTCCCATTATTATACGATATATGAGTGTGCATTATATTTTTTTATACACCCATTGAAGTATCTAATTTAAAAGTAATACAGCCAGCTATTTTTTGTTTTTTAATTATCACTTGTGCAATTCTAAGTGAATTTATAATTTTTCTAATAAATCTTCGTTTCTATAGCACAAATCTGTTTTCTTTTTGATGTTTGACTGACGTATTCTATCACATAAACAGAAGTTATCCTTACTAGAAGATGCACTATGCAAAGCAAATACAGGTGATCCAAATACTATCAGCAAGATCATATCTGAATTCTCGAGCACTCCCAAGTTGAAAGAGAAGAGTCAATATTTTCGGTATACTCAACTCATATTCATGTTTTCCATAAAATAAACAGAACTTGTCTATTTCTAGCATCTTTGGCTGAATTTTAGTTCCAGGTGTTCAAGCGAAGCACTCCCTTGACATAAACTAGTTGTGGCATTTGTGACCCGTTTACATGGGTCAATCATTGGATATGTTTATATCTCTAATGAGTCAAATGGATTAAAAAAAAGCAGCTCGAAGTGATATGGGTGAAATAGGTCAAATGGGCCCAAAATGTATATTAGTTTAGTAATGTAATGTTTGTGATTACATTAAACACACTAAATATTTTTCATGATATTGATAATTATGTATAACCTGTACCAAAAGTTAACCATGTTGACCCATTATTCGACCCGGACATTTCGTCAACATTAACACAAACTATTCAAGTTTTAGGCTTTTGGACTGAAATGTGTATGATAGTGTCATTCTTGACTCCACTTTTTAAGTTTTAGGCTTTCGGGCTGATATGTGTATATGATGTGTATGTTGCAGGTTGAAAACCATTGAAGGTTGTTTCTCTCAGAGAACGATTGAAGACATTATCTCTGCACTCGTAAGTTCAAGAGTTGATAAGCTTTGACGTGACCTTGTTTTATGCTTCTTTTTCATGAAATAAAATTTTGTATTTGAGTAAAATCTGCCGATCTACCATCCGCATGGAAGCTGCAATTTTTGATATAGCCCGTAGGTTGTGTGAATTGTTTAACTATGTGTCAGACATAGAACATGCTGTTCCCTAAATGCAAGTAATGGAACTTCCTAGACTTAAATCAATATGATCACTCCATCTACAATGATATATTTGGTAAAGCACGAGTATGTGATTTGGATTTGGAATCTTTTAACAAAACATGTTGCACTTCCATGTAGTTATTTACAGTTTTACTTGCTAATTTGGATATGTTTTTGGTTAAAATGTTTTTTTGTTTTTTTGTTTTTTTTTTTTCCTTCTTTTTCTAGGAGAAAGAGGCTGCTAAAAATATGGATGAATGGATCTCATGGACTATTGAGTCCTTGAAGAAGGCATCTCCAACAAGTCTCAAAATTTCCCTTCGCTCTGTAAGGATTAACTGTGACTTTGGTTTCAAATAATTAATTAGTTTCTCTAAATATAACTTATAAAGGTAAAATTATTTTCTACTCAATTACAATGTTTAATTACTGGATTATAGAACACTGTAAAATAGTATATCATATTCTCTATAGTGAGTTCTAAACTAGGAAAAATTACAAAAAGACAATACATGATTTTTCCTTTTTATGTTAAAAAGGGACACCCAAGATTCTATATCTATTTGCCTATGGTGTGCAGATTAGAGAAGGGAGACTTCAAGGTGTTGGTCAATGTCTTATCCGTGAATACCGGATGGTTTGTACAGTCATGCAAGGACAATTCAGCAGGGATTTTTTTGAGGTACCAATTAAGTACTGCCATCACTCATCTGTCACCTAAAAGTTTCAATGTTGGACCAAACCATATGGTCTAAGAGAAATGCTCTACTATTAACTAAGAGTATAAAGTTTGAATACCATCAACAAAACACAGGAGTCTTGTAAATTAAATTAGGTTTTGTCAGCGCTTTGCAATGATGATAATGTACAAGTGTACAAGTAAATTTAACTCTCCGGAAAAGTTTTTGTGTCCATCTTTCTGCTAGTTGGAATTTTAATACTTATGCATGATCTGCATTCTATAGAATCATCAATCCAAAAGGCTGGACATGCCCCTCTATGCATTTTCTTGTGTACTTTATGCAATGTAGATGGTATTATACTCTGCATATTTCCTTCACAAGACCGTACCTCTTTCTAATGCAGGGATGTAGGGCGTTGCTGCTAGACAAGGATAAAAACCCAAAGGTAAATAGATAGGAATGGGAAAATGGGTGGATCAGATGGGTTGGGTAGTGGATCAAAATGTGTAATTCTGATACGGGCTGGGTTGGGTGGACTTACAGACACTTTTTTGGACTTTCTAAATGGTTAGTGTGCTAAAAAGCTGTATCTTTACAAGAATCTGAACTTTCTCTAAATAAAATGATTTGAGTGTTTAATGCATTTTAGCCCATTTGACCCGCTAAACACTCTTGACTAATTTTAAGTTAAATCTTTTAGCATAACCCATTTGACTCTTTATTTCTATTGGGCGTTAATTTTCTTTTTCCTTTTTTTTAGTGGGAACCTTCAAAACTTGAGTTTGTAAGTGACAGTATGGTTGAGCGTTACTTTCAAGCATTAGACGATAGAGATTGGGAAGATCTCAAACTCCCTGCCAGGTCAAACTTACCTTCATATGCCATTTCAAAGCTCTGAGCTAAATCATTAATGGTTTCAAAGTTGTAATAATTTATGTTAAAAAGAACAAATATGTTATACTACTTCTGCCCAATAATATATGTAAAATTACAGTCACCCAGTTGTAATAATGGGTATTTGTGCCCAATCGAACCATGAAGCACAAATTTCTATAGCATCCTTTGTAGTAGCTTTGGCCGTTGTTGAGTGGCGGATCTAGTTTATAAAAGGCGGGGATGAGGTCCCACTCAAGATCCTGCCGAATTGCATTTTTTAGTCACCCAATATGAAATCGTGTTAGTTCCCTTTAGCCCATTGAGTTAAAAGTTGGCCCATCTATCTGATCAACGCCTTTACCCTCTCTAATGATATCCACTTATCCAGCATGACTTCAGAAGGTAATCTGAATTTTAGCGAAATGATAAGAAATTAGTAGTTTTGTTTCATGTTAGTGCTTAATTTTGAAAATTTGTGAAATGTGCATTTGTGATTATGAAAAGCATGGCTGGAATTTAACAACAAAGGTGGTGTGGTCTAGTCTCTAAGGGTGAAAATACCTAGAAATCCCAAGTTCGAATCTTATAAGCACAAAAAATATACCCCTTATGGCTACAAAGGTTCACCAGCAACGACTCTGGGCTACTCCAATAGCAGGTGGTCGCCTTGGGATTAGTCGTCTCACAGAACGCGTTGGATACCTAAGTTAACCAAGAAAAAGCGTAGCTGGAATTTTGTTGCTAACCATCAGGTATTGTTTTAAGTTGTTTATTTTGTTTCCTTTGTTTAGGTGGTGTTTTAAAGCTGTTTGGGCTTTTTATTAAGCCTTTTAAGTGTTTGTTCAGGCTGTATTCCCTCTTGTATATTGTTCAAGTTGTCTTAACTTTTAAATTGTTTGCGTCTGTTTTTAAGCTCTTTGCTATGTTTTTAAGGCAGTTTAGAGTTGCTGCACAGGTGGTGTTGTGCAGTTTTGAAGCTGCTTTGGGTCTTTTTGATGCTCTGTAGGGTTAATTTTGTGTAGATTCGCAGTGTTGCAAGTTTGGAACACTTTATCTTGGTCAGACTGAGTGATCTTTAAGCTAGTTATTATATGGATCCGCCACTCGTTGCTGTTGATTTACTTGTACCCAAATGAATGTATGTTTATCTTTGTGTTTTTAACGGCATAAAAGCCCGCTGTTATATGAAGAAGAACAACTGTGGTTCACCAAATGATTCGTGTAGCAGTTGACAAAATTGATTATAACAACGCTTTCGTACCCAAAACACTACGTCAGGCTAAAAACGTTTTATTATACTCGAAATGCAATGTTATATTCGTACTTTGCTAGGTCTTATGTCAGAAACGATCTAGTCAATAACATAAACATGATGAAACAGTCTTTAATTCTTTAAACAGTTGAAATTGTTTTCTTTATAAGTTTGTATGTTTAAGCAGCAAAGGTACAATCTCTATAACTTTTATGTGCATGCCGGTCTCTATAAAATACCTTAAAAAATGTAGTGTTCTCTCTTATATAATAAATGGATAGATTAGACGGATATAATTAGTGTGCTCTAATTAAGTTATAAATTGGTTATTTATACTATAGGTTTTCTGAATAGTGTTCCTATCAATATTTTATACTCTTTTCGTCCCAATGTAAATATTCTAGTTTGACTATTTAGTTTTTCTTCAACTTTGTATATAACAATGTTTGTGTTATATAATATCTGATGTAAAATATGTGGATGGATTGACTTTTTAAATGTATTTTTATTAATACAGTTTTCATCAATATATAAATGCACACATTATATAAAAAAATTAAAAAGTGAAATTATGGAAACGAATAAAATATAATTTACACGACCAACGAGGATGTATACATCTAGTTATACACCGACTCTTCAAACATTTATTGGATACAACGAGCATGGTACCCGCGCAATGCGGCGACGGTGGCGGGGACGACGGTCTAGTGGTGTCGGTGACGGTATTCTTGGTGGTGGTGGTGGTGTTAAGTGGTGTAGGTTGATGTAAAGGTGATAGTGAAATATTTTAAAAGATAAACTTAAAGTGTTAATTATTAAAATAAGAATTTAGAGTGTAAATTAATTCATTAAGGACAAATTTGGTAATTTATAAAAACTCTTTCCATAGTGGGTATTTATTAAAGGCAATTTAGTAATTTCGTATGTAACATTTGTAACACTTTCTAAAATTAGGGGGTGTGATAATTTTTATAAAAGAGTACGAGCATGGTACCCGCGCAATGCGGCGGCGATGATGGCGGCGGCGGAAGATGATGGTGGCGGCGGCGGCGTCAAATGGTGTAGGTAATTGATGTAAAGGTGTTTGATTTAAAGGGAGTAGTAGAGATACTTTATAATATAAAGGATTAATGGTGTAATTTAAAATTAAGGGTGGTGTTGATTTAATTCATTAAGGGTAATTTGGTCATTTTGCATGTCCCATTTTTGTAAACTTTCAACATAAGTGTATAATTTTTATATAGTAGTATAGATATTGCCATATGGTTCTAACATTTATTTGGATGTAATATTGCCATATGGTTATGGTTGCCATGTTCAACTTGTATTGCCATCTTGCTGACTTGACTTTAGAAATGCAATATTATTACAATGCCCACAATCTTTTCTTTTTTTTGAAAGGCTCAATGTCGACAACTAATGGGGTCTTTTTCCCTCTTCTTCTTGAAACTAGAAAATGTATTTATGTCGATGTTATATTATATGCCATATAGCAACAAATGTGCTTGCTTGGATGTTATAAATCTATATATATGTGGTACTTTTGTAAGCATAATGTAAAGTCTTACCTAATCATCAAATTTAATGAAAATTGACATGCCAAGACGATGGTACTATCAATCCTAAAGAGGCTCCTCATTGACTAAACATAGCATATGCTTTTCTTTTCTTTTTTTCGTTAATTTTTTTAGCAAAATGCCATTATATTATTTTGTGTGCATGTCATCATTTTGATTTTAGAGGTGATTACCACATAGTAGTTAACCAAAAACTTTATATTTGACTATCTCAATATATTGACCTACTCATAACAATGTATGGGTTTTCTTGTATTATTTTTTAATTTTCTACATTTGTAAGCTATCCGTTTGTTGCAGTTTGCACCATGACTCAAGCAATAAAGTTGACATATTTGTTCCTTTAATTTTAATATTGGCATTATTTTCTATAATTTTTCTATGACGGGTAAAAAGTTTTAAATGATACCCGAATTCGGAAATCTATAGTGTTGGTTGAACTAGATTAATTCAAATAGCCAAAGTTACATTAGATGTTCTTCCATATATTTTATAATTATAAATTATAATTATTTTAACCTATCTATATTCAAACATTTTGGCAACTAAAGAATTACTTTTTAGTTTTACAAAACAAAAACTTTTTTTTTCTTTTTTTACGTTTTATTTTTAAACTATCATGATGATACATCCATGCAATGTTACATTTTAAAAAAAACTTTGGTTCATCTTATAAAAATAATTAATAAACATCACTAGTTCTAATTCGTTCAAATATATTTATTATCCGTATGTAAACAATTAATAACGTGATATCTTTTATATATTTCATATTTCTAACTCAAAAATGTTTTAGTTCTCTAATAAACGGATAAGATATTTACATGTGAATTTAGTTTATCGTTTAAACGAAAAATGTCATCATCAACAAAAGGTTTACCTTGTGCAATAATATTTAAAGATATATGCATCGATCATCTTAATTGCCCTGTTTGAGTACCACCTTATGTAGTTTGACATTTATCTTGATTGGGTAGCATTAACAAACTAAATTCATATAACAACAAATGAGTAATATGTTTGTCAACATTAACTAAACATTGATCAAAAAGTTAAGTTGGATCGATGTTGATGATCTTGCATTAATTTTATCTAATTTTTTTCCTCTTTTTAATCGAGGGCTTTTGTTTCATTTCTTGGATAACCATCACATTAATTGTGACATAATTTCACACTGTTATATTATATATACACACGATTTAAAATCTTATCAATTAACTAGTAATGTGATTCTTAATTAAACTAGTTAATTTTGAACGTTAATTCACAACCAATAGGTGGATGGTCTATCACATATATATATAAGATCGAATCGTATTAATTAGTACGTACATCTAATATTAACCATACTCAAATATACCGCATGGGCGCATGATATAATTTAATTAAACATTTGAACTCAGCTTTCCATAATAACAAATTGGTCACAGTTCAAATTTGCTACAAATTCTTTGGCCGTAAATCAGGCTCTCATTATGAACACAAGTCACAAATATTCAAGTATATACAATACCAAATACGAAGTTTACATCTTAATTAAGTTGACAAACTCGATTATTATATAATTAATATAAGTATATAACGAAATATTAATATAATTGCAACTTGTCAGACAGGTATATATATATTTGATCCCCATGTGTGGCAAGCGTTAGATCTAATCTCACTTAAAAATATTTGTAGGTCAACGATAACGACTAAGCTACAATTAAACCCCTTCACTTTTAGGATACATTCATTATTCCTCCTCCTATATTGTTTCTTTGTTTTTAACAAGTACATGGTTAGTTAACAAAGGAAAACTTATATTGTGGTACCGCTATACGGGATCTGTTTGTGTTTATTTTGTTTACAGAAGACTATCGAGCATTTTTATTAACTTGTTCAATTCTAAACATCATAAAACTCAGGGTCGGCCCTGATTGGCGATTGTCTACGATATATTACACATATACTTCCTTAAGTTATTTAAACTTATGAAGCATTTGAAGTGTATATAATTTATCGCTTTGCCCATTTAATTAGTTTGCATGCGTCAAAAAGTTAGAGCATCAACAATTTAGAGACTGTTCAAAAAAAATCAACAATTTAGAGGATATATTGTGTAACTGTAACTTAGTTTGGGGACTGAAGTACTAATACCATAACTTGTTCTTTATGCATATACATTTCAGAAAATCAACTCTACCATGTTGCTTACATGTTGTGCACTGTACACAGTTTGCAAACGCATTTTTTTTTTTAATATATTCACTCTCATTTTCAGTATTTGACTTTGATTTTTTCCTTATTAGACTTTTCATAACTCTCCTACTTGTACAAAAGAGTATGCATATATATATGTATGTATATCCAAATTAAAGAGTAGAGAGAGCCCAACTTCTATGTTCTTGATGTCAAACTACTCGTGCACTACAATGGAGTTAGAGAGATCAAATAATCTTGATTCAGAAGAAGTTGAGTCTATTCCTGAAGATTTTAGATGTCCCATATCCATGGAGCTCATGAAAGAGCCGGTCATCATCTCCACAGGGGTTACGTATGAACGAAAAAATATCGAAAAATGGTTCTTTGACTACAAGAAAAAGACTTGTCCGGCCACAATGCAAACTATAGAAAGTTGTGGTGTTACCCCTAATCATACCCTCAAGAGACTCATTCTTGTGTGGCAAAATAGTCATTTACCATCGTCTTCGAGTTCAAGTTCATCACCATCTCCATCTTCATCATCATCACCTTTGCCATCCTTCAAGCGTGATGAAATCGTGTCGTTGCTCAAGATCCTTGCCTCGAGTCCATTCAAGGTAAACGCTTTAAAGAAACTTCAAGAAATTATTGAAATAGGAGATGAGATGAAGCTTGATTTCATAATATTAGGAGGGTTGGATGTGCTTTTTCACATAATTGTTCAAATTTTAGTAGATTGTTCGGATTTCATGGTGTTTAGAGCTTGTGAGGAGGCCTTCGGAGTTCTTCAACATCTCCATATATCGGAAGAAATTGATGGTAGAAGTAGAGTGATTATTGAATTCTTTTCAAAGCCGGAATGCATGAAATCAATGGCAATCATTCTTCAAAGGGGAAGTAAGGAGGCAAGGGTTTCCACGATATCCATACTTAAAAAGCTAGCTAATTCCAATTTCAATTGGAATGTTATTGTAAATGATCATCAAGGGATTGGTATGTTCAAATCCATGTTAGAGCTTGCCTCAGATGAGATCTCATCCAAGGCAAGCTCGTCTGCTTTGCAAGTCTTGATAAAGATCTTAGATTCATCCAAGAAAAGCCGAACAAAGGCCATAGAGGCGGGTGCAATGTGTACCTTAATTGAGCTACTACCTGATTCTAACCGGTCCAAGTGTGAGAAGATATTGCAAGTAATTAAATTATTATGTGAATGCGCGGATGGAAGGGTAGCGTTCATTGAACACCGGCTAGGGATTGGTGCAGTATCAAAAAAATTGTTCAATGTGTCTGAAATGGCTTCAAAGATTTGCGTGAAGATCTTGGCGTTGATAACTAGTTTTCATCCAACGGAGAAGGTGTTGGAAGAGATGATGATATACGGGGTGGTCAAGAAGCTGGTGGTGTTGTTGCATATGAGCGGACCTTCATCAACAAAGAACAAGGTGTTGGATATGTTCAAAAAGCATGGAAATTCCTGGAGTCGATATCCTTGTTTTCCTGGTGAATTGAAGGACTACCTCGGATTACATCGTACACCTATAGCTATTTAGCTAGCTAGGAACTTATGAAGATTAAAAAAAAAATTACATCGTATGATAATTGTAGCTCGATCTCACTAGAGCTCGTCGTTTATTAACAACTGATCACGCATCAGATAACTGTTTGCCTAATTATCTAAGAATATATACATAAAAACTAAAATACTATACAAGTACATGTATCATTTTATATAAACTATAGGTTTAGTTTGGATTTATTCTTTTTGGTTGGGGTTTAAACCCCTGTAATGCAATGTATGAAACTAAGTTATAGAAGCAATATATGATTTTGTAATATAAGAAAAATGTACAACTAGTAAGTATTTATCTAAGGTTTCCATTTCATTTAAGGTGTTTATAAATTTTTTTAGAATATTTTTTATATCTTTACTATTATATAAAGTTCTTTCAACTTTTTCACTTTTAACATACTCAAAATGCCCTTAATAATATACGAGTATTTAACATTATTTTGTGCCTATTGAATACTCAATATACTCTTAACGAAATTAATTTACAATATCTAGTCATGAATTTTTAAAATAACTACACTATCTTTTTACATTATTAATCTACACTACCCATCACCGACACCAATCGCCACCATCATCATGTTGTTGATACCACCATCACCGCCGCATTACACTGATAAACAAGAATCGGTTATTAACCGGTTAACCATTAACCGGTTTTTTTCCAATAATATTAACCTATAACCGGTTAACCTATATATTATTAATAATATTTATATTAATATGTATATATATATTACACATTTATAATATTATTATTATATAATATATATATATATATTACACAGAAGGGGATAAGAGAAAGAAAAAGAAAATACACAAAACCCTATCACCGATTGATTGATTGAAAATACATATATCAAGCATTCTACTAGTTACCTTTCTTCCTCTCTTCTTCTTCTGGTTGATTGAATCGATCGGGACATATATAGAACTGTCATATATATCAATCAAGAATATACACAAAACCCTACCACCGATTGAATCGATTGGGGACATATATCAATCGATCGGGGACATATACACAAAACCCTACCACCGATTGAATCATTTGCAGAGGCTCCAACGACTACGGTGTCTAGCCGTGGCCGGAGGTTTTGTTTGTTGATGATGATGATGATGGCCGGAGGTTTGTAATTGATGATGATGATGATGGCCAGAGGTTGGGTCAGTTTGGGGTCTGGGTCAGGTTGGGTCAGCTTGGGGTTGGGTCAGCTTGACCCAATATACACATAATCTACACAAATGTAGATTAATCTACACAAATGTAGATTATGGGTTTTGGGTCAGCTTGGGTTCTGGGTTGGGTCAGCTTGGGTCAGGTTGGGTCAGCTTGGGGTCTGGGTCAGGTTGGGTCAGCTTGGGGTTGGGTCAGCTTGACACAATTTACACATAAGGGTTTTGGGTCAGCTTGGGTTCTGGGTTGGGTCAGCTTGGGGTCTGGGTCAGGTTGGGTCAGCTTGGGGTCTGGGTCAGGTTGGGTCAGCTTGGGGTTGGGTCAGCTTGGGCGGTCATCTTGGGTCAGGTTGGGTCAGCTTGGGGTCTGGGTCAGGTTGGGTAAGCTTGGGGTTGGGTCAGCTTGGGTCAGTTGGGTCAGCTTGGGGTTGGGTCAGCTTGGGGTTGGGTCAGCTTGAGGTTGGGTCAGCTTGGGAGGTCAGCTTGGGGTTGGGTCAGCTTGGGGTTGGTTTGGGTCAGCTTGGGTTTGAAGTCAAATTATTTACAAAAATGCCACCGCGTTTTTTTTTTAAAAGCCACATGTCACGTTCTGATTGGTTCATAGGACCTTCTCTCCCTTCTCTCCTTAAGACATAACAACCGTCTTAGAAATGTTCTAAATAAGTTCTTATCAGTACTTTCAATCAAACCTCCTGATCTGATAATATCTTTGGTCAAGGTCTTAGCCAGTACAGTGGCTCTTGACATGGTCTTGGGGCCCTTACTGGTGAGGTCACGGCGGATCTCAGGAATCAAGCCCCAAATAAAACGATCAATCTTCTTTTCCTCAGTAGAAGCTAAGTGTGGCACAAGTCTAGCAAGTTCATTAAACCTCAAAATGTATTTCTCAATCTCAACACCTTCCATTTTCAGATCCCAAAACTCTTGTTCCAATTCTTGCAAAGCATCTTTGGTACAGAACTCAGCTCTCATCATCTTCTGAAGTTCTTCCCAGGTGAAAGCATAGGCGGTCTTCCTGCCGATAGTGGTGACGATGCCAGTCCACCAGGACCTAGCAGCACCATCAAACTGGCTGGTCGCGTGCTCCACCATCCTATCTTCAGAGGTTTGAGTGTGGTACAGGGCTTCTTCCATGTTTTCAAACCACATCAATAGTTCAGCAGCACCCTTTTCCCCTGAGTAGACTGGGGGTTTGCACTGAGTGAAAGTCTTAAATGAACACCCTCTGCTTTGGCTGACTCTGCCTTCCGCAGTAGCTCGAGTGTTGATCTGGCTAGCTTCATCGGAATCATTGTTTACTTCCTGATTTTGTTCGGGTTCTTCTTGAGTCCTCCTATTCTGAGTTGCTCTAGCAGTTCTAGTACCTTCAGTTTGTGGAATTTCCAGCATCTGAGCAACTTGAGTAGCAAGATTTGGCATCATCGCATTCATGCGGTCAGTGATGAGGTTCGCTACGTCTTCCAAGGTAAAGTTGACGTTCGCACCAACACCAGGTTGGATAGGTGGTTCAACGGCTGGTGCAGTCTTAGGTCTTCGTCCACGTTTAGGCGGCATTCTTCCTTATGCCCCTATTAAGATAGAAATATGAACTCGATTACGTTTCGCACAAGTCTATAGCTCCAAGCACGTAGTACATTTACAATGATCGTCGTTAGCACAATATGTGAACAAGAACAGTCGTCGGTCGCACGATAAGGACCTATAGTCGTATAAGCTCTAAGGCCTATAATCGAAGTACTAGAACGTATGTCTTAAGAGAACGAGTGAACTAGAACTGATATGATCGAAGAACGAGATTGTACTAAGTTCTTAACAGAGTTCTACGAGACGGATGATGCCTTCAATAACACACTTTGAGTGCTAGGTACTTTATTCGTAATTAGATGTAGTTGATCAGGTTACATCTAATTAGGACAAAAGTACGTATTACTCAAACCGGTCATACCAGGGATCACCTCAGAGTGGATTCAAGTTATAGCTCGAGTTTTCCTTAAGAAAAGCTCGGTGTTCACTATAACCATGTCTCTGATACCAACTGTAACACCCCGCTAAAGCGGAATATACGGGATGCACAGACAAGCACAAAAGCACATAGTACAAGTTCCAACACAGCCAATAACATTAATAAAGAACAGAAGTACGGTAGTTATTACAGAACATAAAATGAACTCAGAATAATCAATATTCTTAAGACAGAACAATTGTCTTTAAGTACAGGAGTCTGAACTGAATAAGCAAAGGGAGGTCTTCACAGCTTCCGGTCTTGAACGTACGAATCCTTCGCCCAAAAGAGATGAGCCTTAAGGAGGAAGACTCCTATGCTAAGAGATCTACTAGCCTAGCCTGAAAAGCATGTAAGTTCAAAGGTCAACTACAAAAGTAGTTGGTGAGATTCACATAAGGTACTAGTACGTATACATATAATAATATGTAGAGTAGGAACAAGTCATAAGATCTGTACGTTTAACAAAAGTGCTTTATGATCGTAAGAACAGTACAAGAACATGTAATGAACTTTAAATGTATTATCACTGCTAACCCGATTGGCCAGAACTGAACTGTAGTGAACTTATGCACATAATAATCAAGTACTTCACGAAGGTCTAAATCAGAACAAGAACAGATAATATGCATCCTCCAGAACTGCGGAGAATGAGGGTGGGCCTACCCTAAACAGCGCTGTCCATAATTATCTACGGTTCAATCCCTGAACTGTGGGATATGAATTGATAGCAGTGAATAAGAACTGAACAAGTACAAGTACGAACTAGAACATGTTAAGGATCAATATAGTAGTATGGAGGTATTTAAGATCCTGCCCATTCAAGACTTAAATACTCCCTTAAGCAGTATAATGTATTTAAGATCCTGCCCATTCAAGACTTAAATACTCTTTTAAATAATTAGGAATCATATCATAAGTACTTCGTAAGATCATAAAATAGTACGTAATATAGTTCATGATCATAATATAGTACGTAAAATAGCTCAAGAACATATGTACAAGTACAAAATAGTTTTCATGCTTTTCAGTCCCCGATAAAGAACTTGAACAAAATGTACGAAAGGGGGAATAGTGAACTCACAGTGATCTGGTACAAGCACAGTAGTATAAGCACAGAGAACAAGCACAGAGATAGATAAGTTATATCTATCGAAATCCAAGTACGTCTTGATGGATGCCTAAGTACAAGTTATTGTTCATAGATATGCACACATATTAGTTCAAATGACTAATTAATTACTGAAGTGTCCTTGATGAACTGATGATTTGGTCCCTTGAAGATCTTTGGACGTTTTGACCCAAAAAGAGTTTAAATGAACTTTAAGTACATGAACTGGACTCGAACTGAACGTCTTAGAACTCACACATAAGTACTTATCGTGTTAATGAGTTGAATGTGTCTTTAATAATGAACTTTAGCCTTTAGAACTTGGTTTAATCGTTCGTAGAACTCGCACTTTGATAATCAAGAAAGAACACGTCTTAATTGTACTCAATTAGGGTTTGCACTTTGTACATTGTCTTAGGTCGAATCATGAACTAGCTTTGGTGTTAGTACGTAGCCTTTGATGTGTTTAATCAAATGATAATGACGTTATGAACTGGATTGATGATTAAGGATCAAGTGTGGTATAGTATAGAATAAGTACAAGTTGTTTTAGGGTTGCACAAAGTCGTCCTAGGGTTTTGGATAATTAGACCGTCCTAGGTATTTCAAGATCGTCCTAGGAACTAGTGGTTCAAGATCGTCTCATGGTTTATAGCACAAGATCGTTCCATGGTTAATAGCACAAGATCGTCCCATGGTTAATAGCACAAGATCGTCCCATGGTTGATAGCACAAGATCGTCCCATGGTTAATAGCACAAGATCGTCCCATGGATTATAGCACAAGATCGTCTTAAGGTGCATTGAACAAGATCGTCTTAAGGTACATTGAACAAGATCGTCTTAAGTCACCAAGCCAAAGTCAGGATCGTTTTTGGTATTTCAAGTACAAGATCGTTTCACACGACCAGGTTCAAGATCGTCTTAGGTTTAGCTAGATTTCAAGATCGTTTCCTAGTTTGATGGCTCAAGACCGTTTTACTGGTTAAGGCTCAAGATCGTTCGATATGTTTCTAGTACAAGGTCATTTTAAGTTCTAAGTACAAGATCGTCTCAAGGTTTGGTGCACAAGGTCGTCTTAGAAGACAAGGTACAAGATCGTTTTAGGCTAAGTTCAATGCCAAGATCGTTTTGGCTTTTCAAGGGTCTGGGACGATCCTCCCAGGATCGTCTTAAGTTTCAAGGGTGGAACGATCATCTCAAGATCGTCCTAGCTCCAAGTACTTAGCAAAATATTGGTCTCCAAGGTGAAACGGTCCTGGTCGAGGTCGTCTGGGTCAGAATCGTTTCATTCCCAAGGACAAGAACAGGGTCGTTTCTAGTTCAAGTGTTTGAGCAAAACCGATCCGAAGGATTAGTTACCCATTAAACGTACCAACACATCACAATACCACACGAGATTGAACGGATAGGAACCATGAACCAAAAGAGTTGTCTAGGACGATCTTGGGACAAGATCGTCCCATCCAAGACCGTTCTAAAGGCCAAGACGAGCTGAACAACACACTCACACAATTCGAAGGTCTAGATTGATTTTAAGACATGTTAGAACATAGCACTAGTACTTATATGCATAATAACAACAACTTATATCACTTTTAAGGCTTTTCAAGATCAAAATGCACCTGGACTAGTCATGGTACTCAAGAACACACTTTCTTCATTTTCAAAAATGGGTTTGAGATTAGAGTACGTTATGACCCAAATTTGTTCATAAAAATGTTGTTAAACACATTTAGACACAAACCCATTAACATTGAACATGATTTTCGTTCAAGCACTGGACCAAATCATCAAGAACATAAACTTGAAAAAGTACACTTTTAATTTGCTCAAAAACTCATAATTTGTTGTTGTTACCTGAGATTTGATTCGAGAAGTATGTTTTGATTATCACAAGGATGCTAGAAGTACAAACGATTTTGATTTAACAACCCAAAATCAAAGGGGGAATTTTGTGTGTGAAAATGTGGCTGCCAGTGTGTGTTTTAGTGAGAGAGTGAAGAAAGGAGGAAGATGAACAGTGATACTTCTCTCACTAGGGTTTCCATCTCTTTCTTTTTATACCTTTCCCATAATTAATGAACTTCATAAATGCAAGGACTAATTGCGAACATTTTTGAACTAGAACTGAAAAGCCCATTGAGATCATTGACAGAGATGCTAAACGGACTAGACAGAGCAGAGTACCACTAGTTCGGGTACGTTGGAGTGCTAGACATGGATACAATGACACATGGGAACGCGAGGACTTCATTAAGAAGAAGTACCCTCATCTTTTTGATCGACAAGACTCTTAATTTCGAGGACGAAATCCTCCAAGTGGGGGAGAATGTAACAACCGTCTTAGAAATGTTCTAAATAAGTTCTCTGAAACGTACTTTCGCCACCGGAACGGCCAGACAGTTCAATTTATATAAGTTCTTGACGTACTTTAGACTTGAATTATGTGCTTATATGAAGGTCAATTTGATCTTAAATCATGATTTATATGACGAATTTATGATTAAATTCAATGAAATACTAAAGTGCAGTACGTAAACGTTCGTGTTCATAACAGTTCTAGTTCAAAAATGTTCGCAATTAGTCCTTGCATTTATGAAGTTCATTAATTATGGGAAAGGTATAAAAAGAAAGAGATGGAAACCCTAGTGAGAGAAGTATCACTGTTCATCTTCCTCCTTTCTTCACTCTCTCACTAAAACACACACTGGCAGCCACATTTTCACACACAAAATTCACCCTTTGATTTTGGGTTGTTAAATCAAAATCGTTTGTACTTCTAGCATCCTTGTGATAATCAAAACATACTTCTCGAATCAAATCTCAGGTAACAACAACAAATTATGAGTTTTTGAGCAAATTAAAAGTGTACTTTTTCAAGTTTATGTTCTTGATGATTTGGTCCAGTGCTTGAACGAAAATCATGTTCAATGTTAATGGGTTTGTGTCTAAATGTGTTTAACAACATTTTTATGAACAAATTTGGGTCATAACGTACTCTAATCTCGAAACCCATTTTTGAAAATGAAGAAAGTGTGTTCTTGAGTACCATGACTAGTCCAGGTGCATTTTGATCTTGAAAAGCCTTAAAAGTGATATAAGTTGTTGTTATTATGCATATAAGTACTAGTGCTATGTTCTAACATGTCTTAAAATCAATCTAGACCTTCGAATTGTGTGAGTGTGTTGTTCAGCTCGTCTTGGCCTTTAGGACGGTCTTGGATGGGACGATCTTGTCCCAAGATCGTCCTAGACAACTCTTTTGGTTCATGGTTCCTATCCGTTCAATCTCGTGTGGTATTGTGATGTGTTGGTACGTTTAATGGGTAACTAATCCTTTGGATCGGTTTTGCTCAAACACTTGAACTAGAAACGACCCTGTTCTTGTCCTTGGAAATGAAACGATTCTGACCCAGACGACCTCGACCAGGACCGTTTCACCTTGGAGACCAATATTTTTGCTAAGTACTTGGAGCTAGGACGATCTTGAGATGATCGTTCCACCCTTGAAACTTAAGACGATCCTGGGAGGATCGTCCCAGACCCTTGAAAAGCCAAAACGATCTTGGCATTGAACTTAGCCTAAAACGATCTTGTACCTTGTCTTCTAAGACGACCTTGTGCACCAAACCTTGAGACGATCTTGTACTTAGAACTTAAAATGACCTTGTACTAGAAACATATCGAACGATCTTGAGCCTTAACCAGTAAAACGGTCTTGAGCCATCAAACTAGGAAACGATCTTGAAATCTAGCTAAACCTAAGACGATCTTGAACCTGGTCGTGTGAAACGATCTTGTACTTGAAATACCAAAAACGATCCTGACTTTGGCTTGGTGACTTAAGACGATCTTGTTCAATGTACCTTAAGACGATCTTGTTCAATGCACCTTAAGACGATCTTGTGCTATTAACCATGGGACGATCTTGTGCTATCAACCATGGGACGATCTTGTGCTATCAACCATGGGACGATCTTGTGCTATTAACCATGGAACGATCTTGTGCTATAAACCATGAGACGATCTTGAACCACTAGTTCCTAGGACGATCTTGAAATACCTAGGACGGTCTAATTATCCAAAACCCTAGGACGACTTTGTGCAACCCTAAAACAACTTGTACTTATTCTATACTATACCACACTTGATCCTTAATCATCAATCCAGTTCATAACGTCATTATCATTTGATTAAACACATCAAAGGCTACGTACTAACACCAAAGCTAGTTCATGATTCGACCTAAGACAATGTACAAAGTGCAAACCCTAATTGAGTACAATTAAGACGTGTTCTTTCTTGATTATCAAAGTGCGAGTTCTACGAACGATTAAACCAAGTTCTAAAGGCTAAAGTTCATTATTAAAGACACATTCAACTCATTAACACGATAAGTACTTATGTGTGAGTTCTAAGACGTTCAGTTCGAGTCCAGTTCATGTACTTAAAGTTCATTTAAACTCTTTTGGGTCAAAACGTTCAAAGATCTTCAAGGGACCAAATCATCAGTTCATCAAGGACACTTCAGTAATTAATTAGTCATTTGAACTAATATGTGTGCATATCTATGAACAATAACTTGTACTTAGGCATCCATCAAGACGTACTTGGATTTCGATAGATATAACTTATCTATCTCTGTGCTTGTTCTCTGTGCTTATACTACTGTGCTTGTACCAGATCACTGTGAGTTCACTATTCCCCCTTTCGTACATTTTGTTCAAGTTCTTTATCGGGGACTGAAAAGCATGAAAACTATTTTGTACTTGTACATATGTTCTTGAGCTATTTTACGTACTATATTATGATCATGAACTATATTACGTACTATTTTACGATCTTACGAAGTACTTATGATATGATTCCTAATTATTTAAAAGAGTATTTAAGTCTTGAATGGGCAGGATCTTAAATACATCTATACTGTTTAAGGGAGTATTTAAGTCTTGAATGGGCAGGATCTTAAATACCTCCATACTACTATATTGATCCTTAACATGTTCTAGTTCGTACTTGTACTTGTTCAGTTCTTAGTCACTGCTATCAATTCATATCCCACAGTTCAGGGATTGAACCGTAGATAATTATGGACAGCGCTGTTTAGGGTAGGCCCACCCTCATTCTCCGCAGTTCTGGAGGATGCATATTATCTGTTCTTGTTCTGATTTAGATCTTCGTGAAGTACTTGATTATTATGTGCATAAGTTCACTACAGTTCAGTTCTGGCCAATCGGGTTAGCAGTGATAATACATTTAAAGTTCATTACATGTTCTTGTACTGTTCTTACGATCATAAAGCACTTTTGTTAAACGTACAGATCTTATGACTTGTTCCTACTCTACATATTATTATATGTATACGTACTAGTACCTTATGTGAATCTCACCAACTACTTTTGTAGTTGACCTTTGAACTTACATGCTTTTCAGGCTAGGCTAGTAGATCTCTTAGCATAGGAGTCTTCCTCCGTAAGGCTCATCTCTTTTGGGCGAAGGATTCGTACGTTCAAGACCGGAAGCTGTGAAGACCTCCCTTTGCTTATTCAGTTCAGACTCCTGTACTTAAAGACAATTGTTCTGTCTTAAGAATATTGATTATTCTGAGTTCATTTTATGTTCTGTAATAACTATCGTACTTCTGTTCTTTGTTAATGTTATTGGCTGTGTTGGAACTTGTACTATGTGCTTTTGTGCTTGTCTGTGCATCCCGTATATTCCGCTTTAGCGGGGTGTTACAAAGACACCTTCTCATTTGATCTCTCTCCGATTAATAATTCTAGTTTCCTTATTATTAGTATTGCTTTACTTGGTGAACAAGTTGTATATTGGCTATATGTAACATCCGCGAATTTTGACTCGTTGACTTTACGTGTAATATGACTAACAATATAGGTTAATGAAGTATTCGGGTCGTTTTGGGTGATTAAATGACAATGTGGAAGCTATTTGGGTCGTTTCGTGAATTAAATGGCAATGTACCGTATTCGGGTCAATAATGTGTTTTGATCGGTGTTTAAACGCCTAACGATTGTAACTTGGCTTGAGAAGAGAAACGGGTCGGCCCGTGGGTAGTCCACGACCCACCAGCCACCCAAGACCCAACCCTCTCCTTATCTCTTCTTTCCCCCTTTCATTTCTTATCTTTCTTTCTTTCTCATTTCTCTCAAGTAAAAAGGGGCAAGACCATTTCATTCTCCTTCTATCTATCATCTACTTAGTGTTTAGAAAGGATATAACATTAGAATCATCTTCATCTATACCTCATTATCGTCATATCGAAGAATCAAAGGTTGGAGTTCAAGCATTTTTACCCATTTTACCCATTTTGACCTAATTTCGGATTTGAGCTCAAGAAGGAGTTTTGGTGAGTCTAATTCATCCCATTTACTCCTACTTATGTTTGTTTATGCATTTCTAGTCATCTTGAACATTTACAAGTCCTAAATCGGTCTAAAACTAATTTTGGGTCAAATTAGGGTTTATTTAGGGTTTGAAGGATTTGGGTGTGATTTTGATGTTTTGGTCGAAATTGTGGATTGGGTTATGTGTATTTATGTTTATTGATACTTAGTTATGCTTCAATTTAAGTTACAAGTTCCTACAAATCGATTTGGATTGGTTTGGGTCGAGTTTTAAGGGTTTTGGTTTGGTTTTCCTGCATATGATGCAGCTGCTGCTTCTGGGTTCAGTACTGGGCCACTGCGGCGCAGTGGCATGGGCTAGCCCACTGCGGCGCAGTGGCTAGGGTCTGTTTGGTGCGTGGTTAGCCCACTGCGGCGCAGTGAGCTTGGCAATGGCTCACTGCGGCGCAGTGGATAGTTGCTGGGAAACGTATGCGCGTCAATTTTCAAACGTCAATAACTTTTGATCCGTAAGTCCAAATAAGTCATATGACCTATCGTTGGAATCGTGAGAGAGTCTACTTTCTCATGGTAAAGTCCTTTTGATCTGAATCCTTTTCAATTTCTAAAAATGTCGGGTCAAAATGTTATAGTTCATGCGCGGGAGAGTCATTAAGGCGTTGTGGGACTTTGGCGCGACTCAAACTTACTTAACCAACTTGTGTAGGGTCATAGAGTTGATTTTGATGACACCATGATATATATTGATAGGTTGTGGGCTCGTGGCGGTCGTTGGACATTTATAGCTCGATATTAACTTGTCGTTTTGCTTGGAAATCAAGGTGAGTTCCGTAGTTCCCTACTCGCTTGAGATTCGGGCTGAAAAGTGTAAAATTATGTGATTACTTGTTATTTGTGTTTGTAAATGATTGTTGGTGTTGTTTGATTTTACTCACGTACAAAACGTCTTGTTGGTGACATTGGATGAATGATGGATAGTTTTGCTTTAGTGTTTGATGGGTTTGTATGAGATGGTGATATTGTTAAATAAATTAGGATAGTAGTGTATACATAGAGGTCGGTTTTACTTTCATTGGGTTTTAGATGTGGTGGGAAGGCTGCGGGTGACCCTATACATAAGCATCTAGAACTCGATGTAAGTAAAATCCTCCGAAGTGTATGTACGCGTTGTTTAGAGTAAATGATGGACTTTGGGATCACATTTGAGATGGACATGAATACCTTGATATGCTTGATTTGTGTGATACGCACTCGAGCATACCTTTATCGTTGTATTGACGAACTTATGAATTAATGTTTGACGATTGAATGATCGATTGAGCGATGGAATAATGGGTTGTTGGTTACGTTTATTTGATTTTAGTAAAGGATTGCGATATATATATTATTATTATTACTATTTAGGATGGACGTGCATACATGGAAGTCGGTTATGCCTTCAAAGAGTTCTAGATGTGGTGGGAAGGCTGCGGGTGACCCTATATATAAGCATCTAGAACTTGATGAAAGTAGAATCCTCCTAAGTGTATGTGCGTGTAGTTTATTTTGAGTTAATTATCGATGGTTGACGATTGTTGAATTGTGGTTGGTGTTTGTACGCGGTTCACACGCACGCGGTTCACACGCAAGCATGGCCTATTTATATACGCGGTTCACACGCATGTATATTCTGTTTAAGCGGTCTACACGCAGGCACACCCTATTTGGTGCATTTGTGGCATGGTTGATACGAATTTGATATACATTATGATATGCATTATGATTGTTTATGCATTTAGCACTTGTATTGATATCTACATCATTTGTGCACATTTATTACACGCTTACTTGTTTGTGTAACTTTGATTGTGGACGATATTGTGTTACTTAGAGGCTCACTGTAAGTCATGTTTCACCTCTACTTGTATATTGTGATTACTGACGATGGTTCTTTATGGACCATTACTACGAACTCACCAACCTTGTGTTGACTATGCTTAGTACACTTTTCAGGTAATCAGGTTAATCCAGGGCGTGGAGTTTGTTTGTTAGCTTGCTGTTGAACCCGGACTTGGACTTATATGGATCAAGGATCCATTTGCCTTCTTTTGCATTGTACTTAGAACCGTTAGCCATCTTTTGATGTTCTGTTGTAATCTTTGATGATGACTTGCTCTTTATGTATTTTGATTCTTGTTTAACTTACTGTATGGATTCACTGAATCCTCTATTTGCATTTAGTTCTTGTTCTACATTAATTCCACCTTGTGCTATATGATTTCCGTGATATTCTGAGCCTTGGCTTGGGGTGTTACACTATATAAAGCCCTTCATTGTATCAATAATATTAAGAACAATTCACAATTTCACATCACAATATGGTATTCAGAGCCAAATCCGCTCCAACGAGCAAATTGTTCTTAAAAATTCAAAAAAAAAAAATCCGCATCAATTCTTATCAATTCGTAGCATACTTTTCCTTCATTAATTTCGTTTAGCATACTTTTCCTTCATTAATTTCGTTTTATGCATCGCCACTTCAATTCATTCGCAGCCATCAATTCTCATCCTTTTTTTTCGATAGCAGTTTTCAAAAGAAAAGCAACAGTTTTCAAAAGAAAAGCAACAGTTTTCAAAAGAAAAGCAAGAGTTTTCAAAAGAATTTCAAAGCCCATACCGTAATGGCCGGTTTCTGCAACTTGTTGCCTTCAAACAATGTGCAACAGTCTCTCGAAGCCCATACCGTAGTGGCAGGTTTCAATTTGTAGTGGTCAAAAATCCACACAAAAAAATTTCTTCAGTTTGTTGCCTTCAAATAATGTGCAGCAACCTCTCTCTGCCCATACCGTAGTGGCCGGTTTCTTTGGTTTGTTGCCTTCAAACAATGCGCAACAACCTCTCTCTGCCCATACCGTAGTGGCCGTTTTTTCCAGTTTGTTTCCTTCAAACAATGTGCAACAGCTTCTCTCGGCCCATACCGTAGTGGCCGAGTTTCAATTCATGTTGCTCCAACGAGCAATTTCATCCATATGCCCATACCGTAGTGGCCGGTTTCAATTCGTACAATTTTTTTTTTCTTTTTTGCTCCAATGAGCAACCTATTTTTTAATCAAATTTTCACTCCCTCAGTCGGGTTCTTCGCTACCTCAAAAATAAAACCGGTAGTCAATGATCCATGTTTCAAATTCAAGGCCAAGATATGGCCGATCATCTTGCGGGGCGTATTAAGGAGGTTATCTACAAGTCAAGGCCAAGATTTCGAGTTCAAGTCCAAGATGGGCTTCCCTTACGGGTCAGCCATCTTGCGGGGGCGTATTAAGGATATTACCTAGTTTAAGTATAGTTTCCTAGTTGTATTATATTTAGTAGATTAATAATTCTAGTTTCCTTATTATTAGTATTCCTTTACTTGGTGAACAAGTTGTATATTGGCTATATAAAGTCTTTCATTGTATCAATAATATTAAATACAATTCACAATTTCACATCACAATAATAACTATATCTATACTATATATATCTATTTAAGATGAAGGGTTTCGGCCTTCCCCCACCCAAATCGACCCCATGGAACCGATCCTCATAGCTGTTGAGCACCTTCTGCCTCTCTTCATTGGCAACCACCTTTTGCTTTTGGTTTCTTTTTGTGAATGTTATGTGTCGAATTGTGATTGGTGGTTGCCTTACCAAATTTTAACCACACTTTCCACCCTTAAAACGATTTATTTATATCCGAAAGTAATGCCTTGTCAATCTTATTGACAACAACAATATAATAAAGTGAAGCCTCTTACTTGGAATCGGTATTACGATTGTTTTTGTTTTTTTTTTTTTTTTTTTTTTTTTTTTTTTTTTTTTTTTTTTTTTTTTTTTTTTTTTTTTTTTTTTTTTTTTTTTTTTTTTTTTTTTTTTTTTTTTTTTTTTTTTTTTTTTTTTTTTTTTTTTTTTTTTTTTTTTTTTTTTTTTTTTTTTTTTTTTTTTTTTTTTTTTTTTTTTTTTTTTTTTTTTTTTTTTTTTTTTTTTTTTTTTTTTTTTTTTTTTTTTTTTTTTTTTTTTTTTTTTTTTTTTTTTTTTTTTTTTTTTTTTTTTTTTTTTTTTTTTTTTTTTTTTTTTTTTTTTTTTTTTTTTTTTTTTTTTTTTTTTTTTTTTTTTTTTTTTTTTTTTTTTTTTTTTTTTTTTTTTTTTTTTTTTTTTTTTTTTTTTTTTTTTTTTTTTTTTTTTTTTTTTTTTTTTTTTTTTTTTTTTTTTCTTTTTGCTCCAATGAGCAACCTATTTTTTAATCAAATTTTCACTCCCTCAGTCGGGTTCTTCGCTACCTCAAAAATAAAACCGGTAGTCAATGATCCATGTTTCAAATTCAAGTCCAAGATTTCGAGTTCAAGTCCAAGATGGGCTTCCCTTACGGGTCAGCCATCTTGCGGGGGCGTATTAAGGATATTACCTAGTTTAAGTATAGTTTCCTAGTTGTATTATATTTAGTAGATTAATAATTCTAGTTTCCTTATTATTAGTATTCCTTTACTTGGTGAACAAGTTGTATATTGGCTATATAAAGTCTTTCATTGTATCAATAATATTAAATACAATTCACAATTTCACATCACAATAATAACTATATCTATACTATATATATCTATTTAAGATGAAGGGTTTCGGCCTTCCCCCACCCAAATCGACCCCATGGAACCGATCCTCATAGCTGTTGAGCACCTTCTGCCTCTCTTCATTGGCAACCACCTTTTGCTTTTGGTTTCTTTTTGTGAATGTTATGTGTCGAATTGTGATTGGTGGTTGCCTTACCAAATTTTAACCACACTTTCCACCCTTAAAACGATTTATTTATATCCGAAAGTAATGCCTTGTCAATCTTATTGACAACAACAATATAATAAAGTGAAGCCTCTTACTTGGAATCGGTATTACGATTGTTTGACTTGATCATAAACTTAAATATTTAAATCGTTTAACTTTAACAATAAAAAAATTGCGGCTGAGCCAATTGCTCAGTACGCGGATATAGAAATACATATAGTAATATTCAAAATAGATAATAACTTTTTCAATAAATCATTTAATAACTCGTACAAAGATTTAAAAATGTTTTTTTAGCGAACCAAAGTATTAGAGACAAAATTTAAATAAACAAAAAATTACTTTAAACAAATATAAATACGATCGAAACAATATTTTTCTTATTATCAAAGAATATATCAATATCCAATGTTATCAAAAACCTACCAACTTTCATATTTTTAGATCCAACATTATCAAAAATGCCTACATTTCAAGGTCCTATATTTTCAAAGCCAACCGAGCTCCTACAACAAAAAAAACGCATACATTTGCATATCGAATCACAAGGATCGATAAAACAAATGCCAGACATATGTACAATGGACCTGCAGATCCAAATGTACCCTACAAATGTGCAATGGTGTGTCGGGCACAACACAACCATCCACCCTACCAGAACAGAACCTACAAACTAGAGTCGACTCATACGCCTCCCAAAACAAAAGGCAATGCTTTTATAGCACACCTACAAACGGAGACGCCGTAACCAATCACACTGCCACGGAAGTGTCACACCATTGGTGCCCCCAATGATGTGCCTGTAGTACCCCTACAGGTGGTTAGCTCGGGGTTTTCATATCATATTCTCATATACCAAAACAACTTTACAAATAGCTTTTCAAAAATAATCATATAGTACAATGTTTCAAAAGCTTTCTTATTTCGAATAAAAATTTCAACATATTCAAAGATCTTTCGTACATATATTTCAAAAATCAGAATTTATTTAAAACCTTCGGATCATAACTAACATATAGCATATACGAACAAAAGTTTTGAGGCCTTAAAAGACATATCAAAATCACTTTAACAACAGAGTAACGCATAAGGAACAAACGGAATTCAAATCATAGTTTCATATATATATAAGTTTAAAACAAAAATCTGTACTATTATATAACGAACATAGTTTAAAATAGAAATCCGTACCTCAACCGTTGTCTAAAATTCTAAAGCCGGTCGATCCACCACAATCCTTACAAATCTACATCCTTACAACTCTCGCAAGACGAACTATTTGATCCGGAAACTCCAACTACGTACAACCCTCATGTTAACGCTACGAGGTGGATGCCCTTTGTTTATTCCTCTCTATCCCAACCTTATGTTTCAGACTTAAGGATTGAATATACTTATTTCGAAAAACTAAACTTGGATGTGGGATGAATTATAAATTTGAGTTTTGCATGGCCGCATGGGATATCAAGTGATTCGGCAAGATAAAAGGAGTTATTATATATATAGAAGAAGCCCGATAGCAAAACAATGCGGGATTTTCTAGTCATGCAGTTTCAAGAAGTAGTCTTATGATTATCTATTAAGTTATCTCATATTTAAATTTCCTAGTCTTATATTTTATCAAGACTCAATATATAATTTAATTGAAATTAACATAATTATGGCCATGAAAGTTTTTCTAAAACATAGTAGGACTTTTGATTCGTTATCCTTATACATATCACACATTTATCTTTTTTTTGTTTAAAAGTCGAGATGCAACTACCAGCTAAATCTTTAGAATCACGGCTCTCTAACTATCACTAGTATAATTTACACTCCATATTTATCTAAGTGTTAGACTTTATTTATTTATTTATAATGTTTATAAAATTCGGGGTATTACAGGTAACCCTCCTTTTAAGTATTGAACCACATTTAAACGAACCAAGAATCGCACTAAACAGTTATCAAGTAATTCCTCATTTAGTCTACTAGTTATAACCCCTATAAACTGGTGATTTAGGTAATACAAATAACGTGTGCAGGTCAAAATGTACACTTCTAAACCAGCCCAAATCTGTTGCTAACAATATCGGTTTATTTTTTTTCAAATTTATATACTCCATCCGTTACATTTTAATTGTCCACATTACTATTTGTCAACTTTTCCTTTTAAATCCTTAACCGTTCACATTGTATTAAAGCACAGATTAAACATGTCTTCGAGATAGCAGCGTCTAGACAACTACTGCATGTTTCCAACATAAACTGATGTTGGATAATTTCACATTATTACTAGCACGCTACGAAGTTAACACCAACAAGAGGATATACATATATACACAGTTTTGGATACAAAATAGTGCTTTTAACAACCCGAAAGTTGTCCAGCATCATTCACTGCAAAATCAAAATAACATATAAAGCATGAATAACACAAGAAACATCAAAACAAACCAACCCTTTCTTTCCCAGTAAAACAGTACGCATCTAGCATGATTATGCTATGATATTACAATCGACTCACAGACAGGGGCGGATCCACATGAATGATAGTGGGGGGTAATGCCCCCAATAACTTTGAAATTTTTGATACAATTGTTATTAGTTTTCAAGATGAAAATGGCCCAATATTCACAATGCCCCCAGCCCATATTTTCAATGCCCTCTTCAAACTAATAAAATAATGATAAAAGTGAAAGAAATTAGAAACATCATGACATTATTTTATAGTACTCTGATATTGCTACCCTTTTTGTCACATATCGATGCAGGACTCTTATAATAGTTTCTTTGTTTCTCTATTTATGTTTGTTGAACTAAAGAAACAAACTATATTTACAATGAGTATAACTATTACGAGTAGTTCATATGTGTATGTATATACAATTTTATAATGATTTCTTATAAAGTTCATTTTCATATTAACATTTACAAGACTCTAAAACTTTCTAATCATTTTAAAGATTGCAACATGAGAAAGAGTTAAGTAAACTGTGAAAATCTACTTATGATTAATATCAACAGTTGTCTATTGTTGCAATAGAAACTCAACTATTATGATAATAAGAACAAGGTTAGGACAATGAGTGACCCGATCCGTTTTTAACAGATTCGTTATGAGCAGTTACGCCACTCGCTCATGCTAGAACCTTTTTTCCACGTGCCCCCTACACATCAAAATCCTGGATCCGCCTCTGCTCACAGATACACTTTTCCTTTTCATCAAAACTTGCATTCTTCAGGCTATCCAAAACAGTGGAAGGTCTTTTACAGGAAAGTGTTTACCAGCTAGATAATACGAAAAAGCAATTTTTGACTCCCCAATAGATGTCGATTCCAACTTCACTCTTATCTATACTATATTATAAAGCAAATAAGTTTTCCACTTTCAATTTCAACAATGTACACATGATAATGCATGATGTACCATACATCAATGCCCCACAACTTTCAACTTTCATTTTCACCTCTCTCCTCAAATCTCAACCACTCATTTTTTTCTCTCTCCTTCATAAATCATTTTATTCATCTAATTTATTCAAAATCTTTTATCTCAAAAACCGTACATCGATAAATCATAAAAATTATATGGGTGTTGTTAAAATTTCATGCTCTTTCATTAGAGATGTCATTCGATATACTTTCGACGAATTTTTAAATCCGAGGGCGGAGCCCGTACGGCTAAGGCATTTGGCTATCACACTCTATTACCTATCACCTCCTATGACCTGTCACACTCTATGACCTATCACCGCCGCTAACTCCACGGCCACCGCAACGCGCGGATACCGTTCTCGTAACCATAAAACAAAAACTCCTGCACCCTGTAGCAAAAGGGTCTGCAAGAAACTTATTAGATGAAACATGATTGATCCCATTTGGGACAAAAATGGAAAATGGAACCATCAAGTTAAAGGTGACAATTTTAAGCCATATACTTATGAATGAGGCAACTTAGGTTATCTTTTATCTTTACCAAATCAACTAAAAATTAGCTTAAATCAAAATGGGTCAAAAGCCGCCCAGGGTGTTTTTCTATTTTTAATGCATATAAGATTATAAGAACTCTTGGAATCATTTTAGTTTTAAAAAAAAAAAAAAAGAAGATTAATTAGAAATTCTAAAATCTTGGACCAAAAGTACTATGAGTCAGGCAAACTGACCTGTTTTGGCTTGCACCAAAAAAGTTACATGTTTTGAAACTACACCTAACCGACCCATGGGTGGCTACACATCATCTAAAAGGCAACTGAAAAGAACAGAATCTGGAGTCTAACTATACTAATACTGACAAGTGACAACCATACAAGTAAAATAACAACTCCATGGGACTATCCTCTACGTTCAAACATTAACGAGCTACAATCGTCTGCCAAGACTTTAGTCTAAAATTCAAGCTACTTTGCTTACTTCAGATTATAAACAAAAGATCAAAAAAAAAAAGGGTAATGGAGGGAACCCTAGCCCGGATACCACAATTGGATATCCATCGACTCACCCCGTATGAGCCATATGATGCCGGTACAATACCTCCATCCTAATCCCCACATGATCTGGACACCCCGAAGGATCGAACCCGCGTATTTAAACTTCACATGTGGGTCTAGGTTTCATTGGTAACGGGTACCTTAAAGGAATTATTTTTTGTGCCAAGAGGGGATCGAACTTGAGACCTTAAGGTCATCAAGAGTTTTCCTTACCACTAGGCTAACTCCTTGTTGGTTAAACAAAAGATCAATGTCTGTTCTCAGATCTAAATCTACATTAATCCCGCAAGAAGTTAACTCTCATGTCCCACCTCCATAACAAACTTATTAAGAAGAAAAACGGTGATGGCAGCAGGCCAAACTAGTATTAATAGTAGGGATCATGATCACCCTTCAGTAGCTCTCAAAAAGACATGAGGGTATTTAAGGATTTCTCTTCTATAATACAATGATAAAACCTACGAGACTAGAATACTAAAGGATGTTAAGCAAACAGATGAAAACTATCAATGTTAATGTTAACCAATGTTCTAAGTCAAAACACGATCCCCAAGTTCGTCAAAAACCTCTCAGTGGTATAAAAGAACAAGCAGATAGAACAGAAACAGATATCCGTTTATTTCAGCTTTTAGCATTTGCAAACTTTACAAAAACTAATCAATAAGTAGCCATTAATAACTTGATAAAATTGCATACATGATTCATGAACTTCATCTGTTGGAAACCTTTTCAATTGAGGCCAGCTTCTTTAGGAGTCTTCGCAACAATCGAAAGTGCATGCAAACCCGATTCCATCTCATCCGCCAATGCATCATAAACCATACGGTGTCGTTTCACAAGATTTTGCCCATCAAACTTGCCGGAAACGACCTTCACATTAAAATGAGTCTCATTTGCGTTGTCCTTAACAGCAGCATGACCCGCGTGCTGATATGATACATCCTCCACTTCCAAAACCTTTGCCTCTAGCACTGATTGAAGCTTTGACTTGATCCTACTTGCCCTTGACAGCATTACATTTGCTCCACGGGAACCCATGGTTTTTTATTGCTTCTCCAACTAACTGGAAGAAACAACACACCTCTATTGAGTCCCAAAAAAACAACACACCCATCAAGTGATAGATCTAAGACGCTGTTTAGGACTATGTATAACTTATTGCATTTCTTGACAGCCAAAACGCTGTTTAAAATGTTTGGTTATTAGGTACGTTACTTTTAGCTTATTTTAGAGGAAAAAGATACTTAATTTTAATTCGGGGGAGTGCTGCTTATTTTGAAGACAAAGCACTTAAAAGTATGCACCCCTAAACACCATCTAAAAGGTATATCACAAATATGAACAGCACAATAAGCGGCCATTTGGATTAGTGTTTTGATAGTAACTATCTGAACATTGCAAGTTTTCAACTACAGGTCACAATAAACAATTGCTAGTTACCGGGTTGGGCTCATATCATGAATTTGTTACGGCTTGCCATATAACGAACTACTGATATACCTTTATTTTACGAATGACAAGAAATACTATCAAAATCTGTCAATGCTTCAAAAGAATTATCCGAGGAGAAAATGACAACCAAAGATCACAAATTTGACAATACTTTATTCTTTTTCTTTTAAAGGAAGACATTTTCACAATACACACTCATTCACACATTTGTCATTAACGCGACTCGAACTCACAACCTCATGGTTCCAAATTTTGATAATGGAGTACCAAAACTTTTGTAGCTCATTAAAAGAAATGAATGTTTATATGTTAAATAAAAATGGAAATTTAGCGAAAAAATGAAGTATATTCGGGTCGAAAAATTGTATAAATTTTGAAGTTTCACTTTTAAAATAGTCCAGTCACATCCAAATCCCTAACATGAGCATACTTATATGCACAAAACAAATCAACAGTAGCAGAGCATCATTCAAAACCCTAATAGCAAATTACAAACTAATAAGAAAATTAAAAATATCAAATGCATAAAGATAGCTTTAACTCATCAGCAGCAATTATCATTTAAATTCATATTTTACGGAATGAAAATTACCTTTTTTTAATGTGGGTTTGCTTTCTAATCCTGTGTCGTTGCTTGCCTTTGATTCTGCAAAGTTACTGATATTAAATATTGGGTTTTTTGTTTCATGTTTGAAAATGGTAATGCCCAATTGAGTTATTGGGCTTTTAAAATGGGCTAAGATGCTTTACTTTTTCCTTCTTTTTTTTTTAAGTTGTGAATATCCGTTACGTTGTGGGTATGTTACTAGATTTTAGACCCTAACATTGGACACGGGCTTACGACATTATTAATACTAAATGCTTTGATAACAATTAACTGTGAACATTATTAATACAAAAAATTAATACATAAAAAGTGAAATTTTTTACCTTTCAAGTTGTACATATTGGTTACGTTGTGGGTATGTTAGTATGTTATTAGGATATTAAAACCCGTGGTAGCAAGTTCGAATCACTATCCACATGTTAAATAGTAATTGATATAGTAGATGATGATAATCTGTTTGTTTCATGTTATAACTTCGATTTGATAAATTGCACAAAATGACCCTAAATAGTAAATACTACAATGACACATTACGACTACAATGACATACAACGATACACCGGACTATACTACCTTTCCCTAGATAATGCAACAATCCTTAAGTTTACAAATGTGACACTCACGACACAAAGGCGAATAAAAAAAAAAACTGTCATTCGAACCCAAACACAATATAACCGCAATCACCAAATGAGTTTATTAATTATATGACTTTTTCATAAGTCTATCAATACAATATCATACCAACAAACAAAATGATCGTGAAAAAGAAAAAAAATTTTTTAAAAATATCTCCTTTAAATATGATCATATCTTATCCCCAATATCCGTCACAAGCTTTCCAGAAGGAATCAATGTCGGAGGTGCCGTTGTCTCTGGCTGCATAATAAACAAACTTATCAAATGCAGGTTGAGTAACTTATCAAAATTGTAATGTTCTGTACCAGTCAAAATGGGTTGGGTTAGGTTGACATGAAACACTTTTTTTTTTATCAGAAAGAATCATTAAGCACAATGAATTAAGTGTGTCATATAATGATCATAGAAGCTATAGTTTTGGCCCGTTAAACATCAGTTAAATTGAACCATTCATAATGCATTCGATCTCGTACAGGAATGTGTGCAGGAAGCTAGAATTCAGAAACAGACTTGTAACTCAGCATACGGTTCAAAAAAGACGCTAATTTGATAAGTAAGCTAAGGATAATATATGAAAGATGTACCTCATTGTTTGGTTGTGAGACAGGACTATTGTGTTGGTTAGCAGGAGGGGAATGTGATGTATCTCCAGCAAGTGTTTTTTCGACAAAAGAAACAAGCTCTGAATGAGTGACACGCAGATGTGATATATCTAATATATGGTGGCAGTACATAGGCCACTCCTTAAGACGTTCTGTAAACTGTTCCAGTGCCGTTATACCAAAGCCATACATCTGCATATAAACATTATTTCATTATAAAATAGGCAAGTTCCTTAAGAAAATTGACATTCTAGGAAAATAATTTATTCCTAAAGTTAGTACTAACTTTAGAATCCACAGGTTTACGCGATGCATCTAGAACCTGTCGCAAGGCAATACCAAGAGGCAAATGGGTCAGAAGGTGATTCTTAATTAGCGATCCTGCAATTTCAAGTTTATGATAAGTTCAATGTGTCTCACATACAGATAAACTCGTAGTAAACAACAATGATATTCACTACTATATATGTCTGTCTATACTTTATATCATAAAAGTATAAAAATTAAGGCCTTACCTAAGAGCAGTGCAGCGAGTTTAAGTTGTCTGTCAGGGTATCTGTTGAAAAACTTGTACTCTTCAAAATAGTTCGCGATCATGCTCTCAAATATCGACCGTTCCCTAACGTGTTGCATATCATAGCAGCACAACATAAGTACTAGCTCAACCTAACCTTAAATGTATAGTATACTACTTGGGGTCCTCGGAGCCACGGACTTTTAACAGATTTCATGGTGTGTATATATATAGTAATGTATAAATTACTGCAACATATATATATTATACGAGATAGAAAATTATATGTATTAGTAAAAGGTTAAAATATGTGTAGAAATTAAGAATAAACCTCTGGTTTGAAGATTGCCTGAACCCGGTCATCGTTTGAATCATTGCATCAATCGTCAATTTACCGGAGAAATATTGCCCGAAGTAAGAATTGCCCTCTGTCTCTATATCATCTTCGGTATTTACTACTTGAGACGTTGATAAATCAACAGTACCACCATTGTTCTTCATTCGATCTCAACTGTTGTTTCTTCTAGACTGATTCAAGTACATTTAATCAATATTTGCCACTAAAAAATATGTATACAAGATAATTATATATATTCAAGCAATTTGGTCGATCTTCTCGTTATCATAATACTATACGTATCAAAACAAACTGTTATATATTTAGACTTCATTTAAAAACCCTAAATGGCAAAACCAACAATCTAAAATACTTTAACGTATTTGAATAAACACATAAGTTGTGTATGACGGCTGTAAATTATTTTTATGGGAGATTATTTTATACAAAGATTTTACTGCGTGTTATTCAGGTTTAACACAATCCAATATATTATAAAGAAACGCAATTATATACCATATGGATAAAAATTAATCTGCCGATGTCATTCATAATTAATAAGACTTTATTTATCAGTCACGAATTACATACCTTTTTTCTTGTCTCGTACTTTAGTTAGTAATTACGAAAGAGTTTGAAAACCATGCAACTCTGATATATATATATATATATATATATATACAATTGAAATTAGAATTATTATACTGAGAGAGTCAGAAGTCCGAAGTAGAGAAGGAATGCCAGACCATATGTGATTATAAAAAGCCCATTTATTATTGGGCTAATACTTAGACCATTATACTTTTTTATTTATGAATTTAAACTGGTTTACGATTTTGTAACTTTTTGATTCATCATAGTCCAAGGTTTATATCATATACATAGTTGGGTCCATTCTCAGTTCAATCCGGCAAAATCCATCGACTTGTACGATTTAATAAAATTTGTAAGTTTATAAAGAATCCAAATACCTCTTTAAATTACAATCATTCATACTTTCATCAATGTATAACTAAAAATTTAGGCTACGTCCACCTTACTTAATGATTTTTTAAAAAAAGAACCAAAAGTCAAATAACCCAACCCATCATATTACCAATGACCAATCCCCCTAGAAAGCTTTGATGGTAACTTTTATCAATGTACCCAAGTGACGAGGTTTTAGTTGGTAAAAACTTAGTTTTGGCTACATCCCCCTAATTCATGATTTTTCAAATCCCGGATAACCCAAAACTTAAATAACCTTACCAATCAACACCCCAAACCCTAATCCTTTTTAATTATATTGATAGATACGTTGTCTTTTCAGCTATGTTGTTACAAGGTTATCATTGAATTATGACAACTTGTAAACATCACACCCCAAAATCATGTAGCAATATATATGTAATGTTTGATCAGAGTATTTTCAATATTGTGATTATCACCTCCCCAACAGAGTACCTCCTTAAAAAAAGGGTCTATCTGACACTGCTTTCAAATGTGGGCTACCTCTTTGCAGCCATAGCGAGACGCAACTTAGTAATTATTCGGATCAAGTTGTATATAAGTTCTAAATAATAACACAGTTAGCAGGTATATGTTTTCTAAGAGAGGTTGCTGGGCATTACCTACAACATTGATATATATAGAGTATAAACAGATGAATTAACCATACTTAATACTAACAGGGCATGGGGATTGATCTGCTAATCTACTGCAACAAATTCCACAGCTGCAAGCTCTAAACACGGAAATGGTTAGCCTTCATAGCCATTTCTAACCACCCAAGCAAATGACATCAGTCTACCATATACCATCTGCATTAATCCATTAAAACTTTTCAAAATGACTACCCTTTAGACAATTGGGTCATAATTATAAAGGGGGGTGCCACTGCCGAGGGCTGGCTACATGTGTAAACAGACTTTTAGCAAAAAGTGATGTCTAATGATATTTGGGTCTGATTAACTAGCAGGTTATATATGCTCAGTGCCAGACCTATTCTGAATATCTGTTTCATCATTAACACGTCTAGGCCGGTCAAATGGATAAGGAAACTAGCATCAAAGAAACATGTCAAACAAGCTGAATGAATGCATAAAACCTCAAACTTTATGTCTTTATTTATTAGAAAAAGATCATTTTTTATGTAGTTTACAGTACTTCTGTAATAATGCACACGGATTTTTTTATAAAGAACTCAACACTTTATTTTAAGTTCACCATACCCGACCAAGACAATATAGTTACCCTTTTGACCCATTACCCTATCCACCCAACTTACCACATCTATGCATGGGTATATGGTATCAAGAGTAAAGAAAAGAAATAAGAGAAACGTACGTGGACCATGGATAATGTATTTATATCCAGGGCCAGATGTTTTCATCGGCTTAGTACACTTATTGAGTTCCACCGGTGCCACAATAATAAAAAATTAACTGAAAATGGAGTTTGAAAGATATAGGATACAAAATACAAGTTTTGGTTTCTTCCTGGACCGCATCACTCAACTGGGAAAAGCAAAACTAATACATATAAGATGATGTGAGAGATATTGGTTAATAATTCGATAAGACCATATGCACAATTCTGAATGACAAAAAGATGTAACGTCGGAGATTTATAATGGCATTACCTCACTGCAGCACCGGCAATTAACTTCAAATAAGCACTTCATTCAAAAATGTACCAGGTGTTTTAGACTAATTCATGCATATACATATGTACACATATTGATCTTTTCCTACATCTATTCTTACTCTGTCCATATATCTCATAACGGTTATAGAAAACTTGCCATATAAAGGAAGTCAAACTTTGGTGTAAAACCAAAAAGGGGTTAGTGCAGGTCAAAACGGGTCAGTCTGGAATGACACGTAACAACCGACTTTTTGTAATCAAGTATTAAAAAAAATGTTAACTACAAATACATTGAATATGATTACAAATTACAAAATTAACATCATAGCAAAAATAGTTTGAAATGCTGATAAGAACGATTTAGAAAACTTGCATTAGAAATTGCCCATTGGGAGTTTAAGCATTTTGACCCATTGAAGTTAAACTTAACCCAAATAAACCTACTCATAAACAAATGGGTCCAACTCCGGGAGAAGTGTGGCACCATCTTTTTTTTCTGAGTGGCTGCAAAAACAATCAACAAATGAAATGCCCTACTCATAAATATCTGGTCAGCTAGAAACCGATCTCTGTTTTATCATCAGAGAGATGCACTTCAACAAAAGGATATCAACTGTAGCATGCACAATGCATATGTGGAGAGGTAACAAAACTGCTTCCAGTCCCAATAGCTGAGCAAGCTACTATAAACAACCCAATGGAGCACATCAAAAGTCTGATTTGGCTAAGCTGCATCATTCCAGAAATCTACATTACATTATTCTTCTGTTCTGCTAGAGTTGGTCAAAAATATATATTAAAACAAAAAAAAAAAAACAGGTTGGGAGTAAAAAAAGGGTGACTTTTTTCTACAGGGTTGATCCAAATCACATAATTTAACCAATTACAGTAAGCTACCGTATCACATAACGCTCTTGCTTAAGTGTTCAAGTCAAAAGAATTTAACCTCTTCTAAATAAGATATAATAAGATCATTAAATAGATCCACAAGCGTTTATATTCGTAAGGAAACAAAATGCAAAACCAATCAGTAACTGATTAGAAATACAATACCCGCTATGACTTCACCTGATCAACAAGCCCCCAATGAAGCTATGCATCACAACAGATGAGAAGACAGATAATTAAGTTTAGTTATAATAAAATGTAACATGTCAGCACAGTTAATTAACACTACTAAATACATCTTCTTATTAACACTACTAAATAACTACTCCACAATAATAATAAGAAGAATAAGATACAGTAGTTTATATTAGTTATGATAAAAATATACGAGTAAAATAATTAGGGTTTTTCATGGAAGAACAAAGTGAAAGGGAACTACTTTAAAAGTAATATCCTCGACCAAACCCTAACTAGGCCCAACTAAGCAGGCCCCTTTTATTATTTCTTTCTTACATTATTACAAGCCCAGTAGATAGTTTTTAAAGGTTACTAAAAGTCTAGAACCAATGTTTTCGATACAAGGCTGGATTTCCAATCATTTTAGCAGGCTCCACCAGTCCAGTAAACCGAATCGAAAAAATTGGTTTCTGTTATTATGTAGTTATACATTATCTGATAGGTTATATGAATAAAGGCCATGGTAGGTTTTTCACATCAATATCGATGTGAGACAATAATCAAAAGGTTATGAAACTGGTGACAAAAGACAAATATCACGACATCTGGTGGTCATGTTTGAATAACTATTTTAAAATCACAAGTAAAAAGACATTACAGTCTCAAATATCTTTATTTGAATACGGTTTTAAAGGTTATATGTGATATCGTTTTTAGGATTTTACAGATGCAATGTTCCTAGGTAGTTTTGCTACATGGATTATCTATTAATCTAAATGAAAAATTTGGATTCACCTTCTATTCTAGTTACAGAAAATGTTTTCTTCAAATGATACATACATGGAAGAACAAAAGTGTCCCATCTAAGCCATATCATCATTTGGGAGCAAATCTTCTGCCCTTTTGCGATCCCGTAACATATCACGAACCTGGTATTCACCGCGATCTCCAACCTGAGTTTCATGTTCATCTTTCTTCATGAAATTAAATCCCATAAGATACCTGTATTCTCCCGTCCCAAGACAGCGTGAGCAGTAAGTTAGCCCACTACCACCACAAGTCTTACACCTGTGAAATACCAGGAAAACAAAAAAGGAAGGGTGTATAAGTTATAGCAATAAATTTGCGTATTACTTGATTCTACGTGTTTTAAAAATGCTCGAGGTTTGGGGGTACTTCACCATTTTGGCCACTCCCCACTCGGGAGCATTGCTAATTCAACATTATTTGTCCTTCCTACAAGAGACTAAACAAGCATCATTTGTAAGCACCAAATGTCAGTTTCTGTCAAATGGTAAAATGTGCACACATGGGTTGAGTAGTGACAAATCCATGCCATTATCACCAATTTATGCAGTTAACATATTTCGTTAATTTTTCAGCCTAGAGTCTTAAATTAAAGAAAGTTCCCTGCCACCATACAGCCTTGATAAATTTTCAGCTTATTGCAAAATGGGTCAAGATATATTGACGCCACATGTGGCAATTTCAACTTTTATTTAAGAATGTGTTCAATCAGACTATGTTTTTATCTGATGGGCGAAGCAGGTAATATAAAACGGGTCAAAATTGCCCAAGGTGTATTGCTGTACTTGTAATGCATAAAAGCCCAAAGGAATTATACTAGCTAAGATTATCAATCAAACAATATAACCTCTATACTCATATTTGACACGCCAAGTATTTAATAAAAATTATATAGAACAAAAGTGTTATAGGTCAGCCCGACAAAAAATCTACCGGTTTCTATATATAACCATACCCACAGTTTCTAATGACTCATAAACTTTAGTTTAGAAAGCCAACATGTTTTTTGAACATTAAAGAAGAAGTTAGTGCTGAACAAGGTTTGTAGCATTTTTGTTTGTGATGGAAGGGAGAGGGTAAGACTGACCTTTGCCACGACAATCATGACAATCAGCTCTACCACTGCCTCTGCAAACAACACATGAAGGATCCGGTTTTGGTCTTTTTTCTAATCTAACATTAGACTGCAAGAAGAGGAAGGTAAATTAGAGACCTGAGTATTCATCAAAAGCACTCACATGAAATAAGCAGATCAAAACAGCAAAATTTCAGCAGAGCACAAGCAAATAAATAACCACGTTCTTAATTGTTTGAGAATACTTGTCAACCTCAACATTATTCTACACTCCAACTAATTTTTTTGAAATACATTTCACTATGTATGAGACCGCTATGTCTATGTAAACAACCCATATATGTCGTTACTATTGTCACAGCGAAAGATGGAACCATCAGAGGTTTCATGTCGGAAAATTGAGTTGTCCCTCTACATTCAAAAGGAAAAATCACATTGAATAGCAACTTACCTTTCGTATATTTCCACCTTATGCAACTTAGCTTTTTTCATACTTACAGGATAAGTAACTACTTCCAACTTCTTTAGATCTAAGTAACCCATATTGGCTAAAAAAGACAAAACACAAGTCACTTGCCATTTTAACAAAAAGTATACCGCCTGAAGAGGGAAATGGGGATTATAAGCATCCTAAGCATTATCAGTACGCTTATACACTTTGGCCGAAATTTGACCTGTTTGACCAATTTCCGTTTCAGCTATATCTTTTGATCTGACCCATTTTAGTTTGAGATAAATCATAACACAAAACGTTTTATCCTGAAATAAACTGGTAAAGGGTAGCCTATTAGGGAGTTCATATTTTAGCAGTGGCTTAAAAATGTATTCAAAATAGTACCATACACCTATGACCTACCTTCAACAGAAAACAGAGAATTTGGAGAATGATGAATTTTTTCATTAACCTCAAAATGAAGCCATAAGTGGGCTTAAATAAAATGAAAAATAAACTAATTACAAGCTAAGTCTAACAATTATTAGCTAATGATAAAAAGGACCCTACAATATACATATAATATACAAACATATCTCTACAAACTGAATATCTCATTGAATCGTGTTATGACGTTCCAAAAACAACAATTCGACCCTATATTGTGCGATTGTTACACAAACTTTGTTACGGGATAATAAAAATAGTAATATTCTTGATTTAAGCATTAAGAATCCTGATGTGGAATTAATCAAAGTTTCAACCCAATCTTGATTAGAACTAACTGTTTTAAAAGCGGTTACAAGACCTAGACATCAGGGGTAATTAACCAAAAATGTTTAAAACCATACATTAATGGTCCTAAAAGGTCTAGGAAGTTACAATAACATGTGCAACAAATGAACATAATCGCTGATGAGCATAATTGTTGATCAGCTTGATCCATGACAAGCTCTCGTTGTTGATTGGCATGATCAGTCACAAAGTGCTGTTCCCTGTATGCTGTATACTGATACGAGTTGGCTTCCAAGTCTTATTGGTTTCCATCAGCACCATGACTTCAATGTTTTCTATAGTCAATTTTCATTGAGGTTTCAGGTCGCTACCCTAAACCACGCAAGTGCTTTCGCCCCTTGACCCCAAGCCTTGACTACAACTGAGACTGCCACGAGAGAGTGTTGTTGGCGAATTTACTGAGCTCGATTACGGCTAGATGCGTGGATCGAGTTCTACTAGAATAAGGATTTGGAGTGTAGTCCAAGTTTAACTCAAAATAGGATTAGTTAATGGTTTCCTTATTTGTTGTGTTTACTAATTATGTGTTTAGATAATTAGTGGAATCCTAGTTATAGTCTAACATGTTTTGGTTGGTCTATATATACCGTGCTTAGATGAGTAGGAATTGTTGTACACACTGAATATTGAAGTTTTGAGTTAGTTTTCTTCAATAAAAGTTTTGGCGTGTTTTGGCTCTATCTTTCGATTTCGGTGATCATTGATTCGTGTCTTTAAGTGTGACCCCCTAGATTCCCCTATATCTGTGTCAGGATGGCATTGCTGACTTAATGTGTTGAACGTACACTCCATACCTCCCCTGACTCATTTTCAAGTCTAACAACAAGAACCCCCAATTACACCCAACCGGGTGCTTAGGTAACCTTTTTAACGGGGATTAATAGCTTATTGCATTGTGTTAAAACGATTTGTATGAGCTTTTCTTTGGAAAAAGCTTATTTGTTTTCCAGGGAAAAGTAAGCTTAAACCCCAAATCTGTAGCTTTATAGAATAGTAACACGTAAGCTAGTAAGCATAACACCCCCTTCTAATATTTGACAACTTAATCGAAAGAAATACGAGTAACAAACTAAAATTGAAGTTTTGATAACAAAAAAAAATATTAAGTTAGTTGAGTAGTGTTACCTGAGTTTTGACATTCCAAGAAGGCTTGGGGATGGATAGAAGAGGTTTTCGGCTGTGAGTTTCCGGAGGTGGGGTGCCGTTGGCCTGAAATCTTACTAGTGTGGTTGTGGGCGACAACATTCCTCCACCCATACTTTTGTTTTTCCTTTCTCTTTCTTTTTGGAATAAAACTACCAGAGTACCGGGTCCGGGTGTTATAATCGGCTAAGACCATAGAGAGTGTAGAGTGAGCGGTTCCCATCACCCCCATTTTTACTTTTTCTTTTTTTTCATTTTGTTTAATTATTTTTAGAGTTAATTTCACGGATCGTCCTTATGGTTTGTCCAAAAATGCAGGTTTCATCCTTTAACTTTCGAAATGACAGTGACAATCCTTTATAGGAGGATAATGGTCAAGTTTGATCCTTTATTTTAACGGAGGTTTAACGAGCCGTTAAATATGCTCACATGCCTTGCACATGAGGTCAAATATGTCATTTCACACATAAAAGACAAAACTTGATACAATCCCTAATATCTAATACATACGATTATATATATGCAGTTGTTTCTATGCCCCTAAATATTAATCATCTCTTTCAAATCACACAAACTATCCCAAAAAATTAATCACAGATGCCAAATGAAACAGCAAGCTTAGAGCCACCAAACAAATGTTCATAACACAACCTTAAAGTTGATTACCAGACACAAAGATTACCAGTGAAACTTGATTACAAGTGTGGTGGCACCGAAGTATAAATCCAGTCAACGGCAACAGCCCCACCAACGCCTAGATTTATACATACACACATAGATCGGAAAAACTGTATATGCATATATTTTGATGGTCAGAAAAAGAGGAGCGGATCGGAAAAATGGGGTGGCTGTGAAGGGAACAGTGGTAAGGGGTTGCTACGATAAAACAGTTGGCCGGAAAAAAGGCGTAGTTGGTGGCGGTGGTTGTCAAAGGAAGCAGTGGTGGTTTTCCGACCACCATTACCAATCTTGTTTCCTTTTTCTTTTTCTTTTTTTTTCTCAAGAAAACCCAACAATGAGATCCGATCTATCCTTTTCTTCGGCGTGATCTTGTTCTCTAATTCTTTGTTTTCTCCGGCCAAAAACGTTAAGGGGTCAAATATTATGGTGGTGATCGCTACAGTGGTTGTGGTGGGGAGGGGGGGAGGAGAGTGGGGGGAAGGGGGGGAAGTGAAGCACTGCAAAAAAAAAATGGTTATGTGATTTGGAATGGGCATTAGTTTGTTATGTGATTTATACCAAATCACATCAAATAGGTATTAATTGGTTATGTGATTTCGATGGCGATGACTTCATCTAATGGGTATATATATCTTAGATTTGAAGATATTGGAAGAGAAGAAGAACAAAATTATTTGTGGTCTTTAGATTTTGATTTTGATTATATATAAATAGATACAAGTATAGATATAGGTATAGATACAGATAGTGACACAAGATACATAGTGTAGTATGTATAAGAGAAAATATATCTGCTATGATCCTTTAGCATGGAATTGACTTTTTTGCCCTCACGTGTAACGCACATGAGAACACTTAACTGCTCCGTTAAATGTCTGTTAGAATAAAGGATCAAACTTGACCATTATCCTCCTATAAAGGATTGTCACTGTCATTTCGAAAGTTAAAGGATGAAACCTGCATTTTTGGACAAACCACAAGGACGATCCGTGAAATTAACTCTTATTTTTATTTACATTTACCCCT
>CM067172.1:115606159-115658659 GCA_034093135.1 Erigeron breviscapus
ATTTTAATATATTCAAATGATTAAGATTTAAGAATTTTTTTATAAAATAGCTATTAACAAATTATAAATTGAGTAATTAAATATCTTATAATAAAAAGATAAATTAATGTTCACTAAAATAATGGTTTTTATAACATATAATCATTTGAAATATCCAAAATTTAAGGTAATTAAACAACTAACTATAATTCTTTATAAGATATTAAATATTGTATATATAAACCTTTTTTCCAAAAATTCTTTTTTTATAAAAACCTTGAAAACTCTTCAATTTCATTAGAGGTCTCATGTATTTAGAGTTCATTTAAATTTGAAATGTTACAAAAATTCATGTCATAAAAAGAAAAAAATTTCAAAATTTTAAAAATAGTTTTTGTTCACATGTAAATAGTACATATAAACAAATGCATTCACATTTGGCAATTTTAATAAAAAAAAGTTTATTGATATTATTAAACTTGACTAAAATTTTTTGGTTATCTTTTATGTATCTAAAGTTAGTTTTAAATTCATTTTGAGTTTTTTTTTATAAGTTTGACAGCCGTTATTAATTTGCCATTTTTAGATTAAATTGTTAGCTTTTTATTTCCACAATTCCAACATGAATACGACATTTCTAGATTAAATTGTTAGCTGTATAAGTTTGACAAGGTCAATATACCTATATACATATTAAATGGCTATATTAGGACTTGAGTTGGCATGTATGAAACTGAATGGGAACATACAATGTATGTAAAAACTAAAAACCTTACTTATCGTTACGAGAAGTTAGCCACATAAAATCCGAGCTATTTTCTCTGAGATATGGAGATATGAAGATAGAGATCGTTAGCTCATAAAAATATTTAAAAAGATGATCCCATAAGAAACTAATTAAGTTTATATGTATATGTTTGATATGTTTTTTTTTAAGAGTACTTTCTTCCACGCTAAATATATATCAACCGATGAATATAATTCAACAAAGTAATTCCCCTTAATAATTTCATAAAGGTGATTCATATATGATTAAATCATCTGGTAACGTGTCCCAATTCTATACCAAGTTAAATTAAGAGTTAAAGTACTTTTTTCGTCCCTGTGGTTTATCGTTTTATCACTTTTCGTCATCGTCGTTAACTTTTGGCTAAAATCATCCCCGTGGTTTGCATTTCGTCCCTGCCGTTATAACTTTGCCGTTAACCCCCTCACATGCAAGTCACGTGAGGGGCATTTTCGTCTTTTCACCAATTTAAGTGCAAAAATCATCCCTGTGGTTTGTCGTTTTTGCATTTTTCATCCTCGCCGTTAACATTGTTGACCAAATCTTCATATGTTCTTCATAGCTGCTTCCAAATCATCCCTGATTGCGTGTGTTGATTGTGTTTATATTGATTTGTGTTAATGGAGGAGGCGGTGGTTGTATATGGAAGTGGTGGTTGTTATTAGACCGGATTCTGGGTTTATATGAAGATGAGATACAGAATCTGGGTTGCTATGAAGAACAGTTGAAGATTTGGCCAACCGTGTACAAGGATGAAAAATGCAAAAACGACAAACTATAAGGATGGATTTTGCACTTAACCATGGGTGAAAAGACATAAATGCCCACGTGAGGGGTTAACGGATCCAGGGACGAAAAGTAAACCACAGGGATGATTTTAGCCAAAAGTTAACGGCGAGGACGAAAAATAAACAAACGATAAACCACAGGGACGAAAAAAGTACTTAACTCTTAAATTAATTTGCAACAAGGTCACGTGTTATTGGAATTTCGAATTAAAGCATTCACATGGTTAATTTGCATTCATAATAATCTGACATACCATAGTGCGTAATGTGACATTACAAATTAGTTAAAAACTAGCTAGCTGGGTAATATTGTCCCCCACTAGTAGAACTGTGAATATATTAGTTAATTATGATAGATTGACAATGGTGCACGGAATGTATATGAATTGAAGCACTCGGTGTATGCATGTTTTTTGTAATGTGAGAATGTTATGCGATTTTGTTAATTCACCGTTAAACTTTTTTTTTTCTTTCTAGTAACTCTTAAATATATAACCATGCATTGGCATGTTATAATCACTTTTAACTAATATGACGTTCCATCATCACATTTATTGGTAGGAAACAGGGCCCACGCGTATATAAGTAGCAACACACATAATATTAAAGTCGATCATATATCATAAATATACTACTCGTTATATCTATAACTATATATGTTGGCGAAATTTAATGTGACAACCATAAAACACCGCGAATACAATTCCTGTCTTTTAGAGACAATGACTGATCGATAATATATGAACCAAATTATAGAGTAGTACTTTGACAAAAATTATCGCAATTAGTTCGAATTCATTCTCACTAATTTATAGAATGATATCCGCCCAAATATAACTAATTATTGATTTGATCATTGGTGTCATGGTGAAATAGAAGAATTAAATTTACAAACAATAATGGAAATACGCTCGTACGATACACACGGATGATTTCGGTTTTACACTAAGTAACTACACCCACATATATAATGAATTTAGTTACCCTTTGCTAATTCATCCTGCCGTGTGGATGGCAGTTCGATTACAGAGAAGTAAATAATGGTTATGTGGGTGTAGTTACTTAGGACCCATTTCTTTTTTTAGTCATTAAGTACTGAGTGTATTAAGTGGCTGAATGCATTAAGAATGTCTATATGTATTAAGTGAAATATAAGTAATTGACGGTTATTTTTGTTTATTAAGTTAAAAAACTAGCTAGCTGGGTAATATTGTCCCCCACTAGTAGAACTGTGAATATATTAGTTAATTATGATAGATTGACAATGGTGCACGGAATGTATATGAATTGAAGCACTCGGTGTATGCATGTTTTTTGTAATGTGAGAATGTTATGCGATTTTGTTAATTCACCGTTAAACTTTTTTTTTTCTTTCTAGTAACTCTTAAATATATAACCATGCATTGGCATGTTATAATCACTTTTAACTAATATGACGTTCCATCATCACATTTATTGGTAGGAAACAGGGCCCACGCGTATATAAGTAGCAACACACATAATATTAAAGTCGATCATATATCATAAATATACTACTCGTTATATCTATAACTATATATGTTGGCGAAATTTAATGTGACAACCATAAAACACCGCGAATACAATTCCTGTCTTTTAGAGACAATGACTGATCGATAATATATGAACCAAATTATAGAGTAGTACTTTGACAAAAATTATCGCAATTAGTTCGAATTCATTCTCACTAATTTATAGAATGATATCCGCCCAAATATAACTAATTATTGATTTGATCATTGGTGTCATGGTGAAATAGAAGAATTAAATTTACAAACAATAATGGAAATACGCTCGTACGATACACACGGATGATTTCGGTTTTACACTAAGTAACTACACCCACATATATAATGAATTTAGTTACCCTTTGCTAATTCATCCTGCCGTGTGGATGGCAGTTCGATTACAGAGAAGTAAATAATGGTTATGTGGGTGTAGTTACTTAGGACCCATTTCTTTTTTTAGTCATTAAGTACTGAGTGTATTAAGTGGCTGAATGCATTAAGAATGTCTATATGTATTAAGTGAAATATAAGTAATTGACGGTTATTTTTGTTTATTAAGTTAAAAAAGAAACATGAAATTTGACTGAATGATTAAGTTCTTAACTATTAAGTTTATTAAGTAAAAATGAAACGGGGCCTTAGTGTAAAACCGAAATCATCCGTGTGTATCGTAAGAGCGTATTTCCATTATTGTTTGTAAATTTAATTCTTCTATTTCACCATGACACCAATGATCAAATCAATAACACTATAAATAAAATGTCATTTAGTGGCACATATTTCTAATGGCAATTTTCTTATGTGCCACTATAGAAAGTTTTTAATGACACATAATAAGCAAATTGCCACTAGAAATATGGTTATGTGGGTGTAGTTACTTAGTGCCACTATAAAAAGTTTTTAATGACACATAATACGAAAATTGCCGCTAGAAATATGGTTATGTGGGTGAATTGTGATTGGAATGCACTGTTCATATAAACTTAATCTACCTATATGAAAGTGGTGCTTAAATTTTGTTTAAATTATTATATTTTTTGTCTGTAAGTCAATTGTTTGTCAAAGATATGTGTCTGGATTATCACTTTTAATTATAATGTTATATGATTTTAAAGATAGCTAATTTAATTTGACGAAAACATATAGCCTCGGGGGCTATATTTAATTTGTTAGGAAACATATAAAAGTATTGTACATTGAATAAAATCACTTCCTATAATTATGCTTAAAAATTAGTGTACAATAAATTCATGCATGTCTAAGCATATTAATCATAGCCACGTGGCTATGTTTATTATTTCTCAATGTAAATATGTAACTATAAACTACTTATATATATATACTAGCATTTTACCCGTGCAATGCGGCGGCGGCTGTAGTAGCGGCGGTGGTTGGTAGTGGTGGTGGCGGTGTGGTTATTATTGTAAAAATAATTAATGTAAAAGGGGTAGTGTAGTTATTTTAGGAGTTGATGAGTCTATGTTGTAAATTATTTCATTAAGGGTATTATAGTATTTTAAGTGAAGATGTTTAAATTAATGAATAAAAGAGAGAAAATTAATTAATTCATTAAGGGTAGAATGATCATTTCGTATGGGGACATTTTTATGAGAGAGAGTGTTGAAAAATGTTAGAAGAGAGAATGTGATAATTTTTATAAAATAGTAGAGATGAGGAATGTGAATATGTGGTTGTCAGGCACCTAGTTTGGGTGTAGAATCTCTAACATCTTGATTTTTTAATTTATAAAAAACATAAGGGCCAATCATTTATATATTATATAATAAATATTAAAAAATTAGTATGTAAGAGTTTCTACACCAAGCTTAGGTGTCTAACAGCACATACTCACTTTTCTCTCTCTCTCTCTCTATATATATATACATATATATACACATATGAGATTAGTGAGAATGTGGCTGTTAGACACCTAATTAAATTGGGTGTAGAATCCATCACATCTTAATTTTTTAATCCATAAAAAACATAATGGGCCAATCATATATATATATATACACACGACGGTTAACCCTTTTGTTAAATTTTTTTCCGACCAGCATGAGCCAACATTTAAACTCAAATCTTTCATGATTGAATTTATACATTTTCTTACATATTGATTATTTCTATGTGATTTTAACACAAATTTCACCGTTTTATAATATATAGCATCCGTTATAACAAATGAACGGTTTGTGACAAATCATAAATAGGTATCTCATATTCAAATTTGTTATGTTGTTGTCTTTATCGTTGTGGGAGGAAACATTATTGTCTTCATTCTGGTATTCTATACTTCTTCCACTAGTATTAAACAACGATGTTGATGTCGCGCGTTGCGGTACCTTTTTTTGAGCTTCACTCTTTTATAATTTAGGAAATTAATGTGTGGTGAAATATAATTAAAGTTGGTGTTAAATTATATTTCGTTTTAAAAAAGTTAAAGTACGTAGTAAGAGGTTTTCCCCTATTAATCGTCGTGTGTTCGGGCAGATTAGTAAGGGGTTTTCTCCCCATCGGGTATTTGAAATAGGCATTTCTACTTTGAGGGAGATCTCTAGCGCGAATCCGGTTAAGACAACGTATGCTAGACCTCCCGTTATCGAATCCCGACACGAAGTTTCCTGCGAAATTCACCTTTAAAAAAAAACGTAGTAAGGGGTTTATACCAGTTTAATTACATTTGCCATATGTTTGTGTGTGGGTCGACGTTGGGGTCATGTGTTTCCATTTATTTGTACTTGTTTTTCTTTTGGAATTAAGTGATTATCTAAATACTTCGTAGATATTTTTCATTTATTAGCCATATTATATAGATATATACATGGTAGACCCTATATGATATATCAAACATATTGATAGGTATAAAAATAAATTGAAAAGCATGGGTGAAACTATGAAATGGGGTGTAAAAATAAACTTATGAGCCTCAGAGTAAGAAAAATTACTGCAGTACGTTGTTAAAGAGTATGAGAAATGGGGTGGTGTAAAACCAAAATTATTTGTGGATATGATGGGGTCAAAATTTTCGCCCCTTTATAATATAGTTTATAATTATAATTTAGAAATGAATATATCTAAGTTTAGATTTATTGTTTATAAAACTTTTAATTATAACTATATACCTGTTAATTATGATAAAAGGTTTTTATGTATATAGATAAATGTGTTATGTTTTTAATATTAAAATATAAAGATAATGTATGATATGGTGTGGTTATTGTTACGGACGTGGTGTGGTTGCTAGGTGATTGTGGTGTGATACTGACATGGCAATGACGTGGCACACCACCTTGGTGTGGTGGTGTGACCATTACAAATGCTCTTAGGATGGTATTTCAAGTATTCGTCATTAAATATCCGTGTATACATTTTGAAGATTAGCTAGCTAGCTGGTTGGTTGTTTATAATAAAACGATGACTAAAGTTGATGGCTGCTCTACTATTGATCGACTATTTTTACTGTATATATCCAACTTGCCCTCCTAGCTTATCGATAAAGGAAAGAGCAAGTAGATTAACTAGATCATCTTGGCATATTGTTGGACTATATTAGAAATGAATCAAGGATAAGATTAAGAAAGAGAATTAGTGGAATCCATGTGTCAAATTCTTAAAATTTTAAGTTGATTTTTAGGCATATGAGTTAGGCGGATTAATCATTTTCTTTAGTCTCTTCGATCTCCAATTAGCCCCTATATCTTTCCGTTTCACGTACAGCCAAGGAACTCAAAGCCTTCAGTTTGATCTTCGATCCACAAAACACAAAATTGAATGCCCGAAATGGTGTTGTTTTAACTTTTGAATCACTCTTTTTATATTATGGTTTTACATTCCTTTGTTTGTACTTCTAAGTTCTCACTACTTTTACTAGTTTCTTTATTAATAAAATGTTTTGAACCTTCAAAAAAAAGTTTGTAACGAATCCTTAAAAAATGTGGATAAAATCAATTTGAAACAATTAGCTTCTAGCTAACCCTATATATTCTAAGAGATGAAGAACTCTCAACATTATATTGAATAAATATTAAAATTATTTGAACATAGAATAGAAATCAATGTTACATATATTTAAAAAAGAATAGTTTTTGGCTTTTGCGTGTCTATTTGTTTTTTTTTATTCATGTAAAATTAAATATCACTGACATGTTTATAGTCTACAAAGGAAGGACTGTCATCAAAACTCTTTACAAGATTACACCTTCCCATTTCATGGAAAACAATTCTAGGGAGTCTTGTATGTATGTATATAAGATCTAAAAGATTCATATATTTTGGGCAGTAGGGACGAGGTCCGAAGTACGATATATAAATATGGGTCAGGGTGGTGGGTGAGAAACATTTAAGCTCAACAGATATTATTTATTGTTTGAGTTTCTATTTTTATATGTAATAATAATATTATTTGGTTGTCTATTATATTGGTCAAAAATAAAATAAGTAAAAAATATTGGAAACCAAATAAAAGAAAAACAATAAAAGTAGAAAGGAAAATTAAGTGTTGACACTTGGCTGCGCGATGTTCACAAATAGTCTGCCAGCTAAAAAATAATTTGTCATGTGGTTAACTGGTTATAATGATATGAAATTTGCCTTTCAAAAAAAAAATGGTTATAATGATATTTACGTTTAAGAAGATGACTCATCAAGTTCTTTGAATTTAAGTTTTCTCTCAAAAAGAAGTGGAACTACATTGAATGTAGAAGTAGTTTGGGTTAAGAGTTTGTTAAATAAGTTACAAATTAAAATATGTGAAATCATTTTTAAAAAGCAGAACAGATAAATGATTGATACTTTCAACTTTGGTGTGTTCATGCCAGGTTTGAATCCTTGCAACATCCTAAAGGATTTGTTCTTCCATGTATAGATGAGTATAACGTTGTTAAGGCCTCTCATCACATTTGCATGTGACAGAATTCAAACATTAATTTGATCTTTAGGAGAAAACCACAAAGTAAAAAACTCTCTAATCACTGGGCTATCATGCATCCCCATGGCAAGATTATGTGCAATAACAATCCGATATCACTACACCAGACTAAATCAAAATTACGAAGTCACAAAAATGTTTGTCCCAATAATAAGAAAAACAAAAATAACAATCTAGTATCACCATACGCCAAACTAAATCAGAGTAAAAAATTAAAAAAATATTTACAATCCTAACAAATCATTGACTGAGTTTTAATTACTTTCAGCGTTAAAAATGATTATTAATTTTGAAGATATTAGAAGAATAAATGTTAAGTTAAGTTGGTTTTGAGAAAAAAGTTAATAGTTTAAATGGTTGAAAGTGAATGACTAAATTATTATTATAACAAAAGATCTTATTGGTTAATTAGGAATTTTTTTTCCAACAAAGCCTTTTCTTATAACTATATCAAAATGATAAGATAAATAGGTGTATTACGACGACATTATTATTTCTATTCTTTTTCAATTTATCAAACTTGGCCAAGTAGAAACAGCCAATAGCTTTGGGTGTATATATATATATTAGCTAGAGCTAGGTTCAATTCATAGATATATGGCTGCGACTCCTGGATTTCTCTCAGACTGGCCATGGAAACCACTTGGAAGCTTCAAGGTATATATATTATATATAGTTACCCATTTGTTGCACAATGCACGCCGCCAATTCTTCCTCACTTCTCTTAATTTGTATATGTCTATAAAGATAATTTGCTTGTACATTCAAAATCCATTTTATTAAAAAGTATGAGCATATAATCACAAGAAATATGAGCACATTCCATGTGTTTAGAATTTTATTTGATAGACCGGCATATTACACGGTCAAACATACCAGATTTTATATGTTCTGGTTATCTGAGGACGTGCATTTTGTCTCAACTATATGTATGCGGCCTAACCTGGGTTACCCCTGACCATTTCCGAACCCTTTCCTGGCCACGCTAAGATTGTAGATGGTGAGATTCAAACATGATACCCCTTATAAAGGACGTTAACTACTAAGTCGATCACCCTGTAAAGATAGACCTTCATACTCATATAAAAAAATAAAACAAAAGTGAGATTACAGTAAAAAATATTTAACAATTTTATTTTTCTTATGCTATATAAAAGATTTTTTTTTTTACATACAATGTCTAAATATGGTTTTGTGTTTATACATGTGTATTTGAGTATCTTGCTTTTTGGTGTTACTGAAAATAATTTGATTTTTCTGAAATTATTGTAAATGTTATAGCTTTGAAGTGAGTACTTTTTTACATTTTCTTGGTATGAGTTTTGATATCAAATTATTGCGAATTGAAGTACTTTTTTTAAAAAAGCATAGTGAATGAGTAAGAACTTTTGTTTCTCAAATATTGGATCTCCCTAAAATGGATTAAAAGTCGTTTAAATTATATTTTAAGAGTGAGTTAATCATGCCATTAGTTTTAAATAGAAATTATTTATGTGATTATTACAATGAAATTTATAGCGAATACACATATATGTACCTATTATCATGTTACTAACAAATTGCTTCATTTTATGGAACCACTGAAGTACGTGGTTTTGGCCCCGTGGGTGGTGAAGAGCATCTATGATTTTGTGACTACAGACGCAAGCAAAAGGGATCCAACGTTGATTCTCATTTTCCCCCTACTCTTGTCGAGAATGCTCGATAATCAAATTTGGATTTCCCTATCTCGATACAAGACCGCAAAAGGCAAAAACCGGATAGTTGACAAGACCATCGAATTTGAGCAAGTTGATCGTGAAAGAGACTGGTTTGTTTCTCTTTACCTACATGTTGAGTTTTTTAAAACATGCCTCGGTATGTATTTTGATGCATTTCTTGCCTTATATTGTGACTTGTGATCTGATGTGAAACTTAATTGTCGTTGTCTTCCGTGATCGAGTCTCATGTCTCATGAAATTAAAATTAAAATCTAATTAATATAAATGTTTTAATCGTTATTAATTACTAGATCACTTGTGATGTCAATATGAGGATAACCCATTTGGTAAAATCATTTATCTTTTGAAGTGAAGGTCAGGATTCAATTTTCGAGACAGATCGAGTGCTTTATAATTATTTGGATACTTTAGTACGTAGAGTAGTACTTAAGATTTACCTTCAGAAATTATAAAATCATTTGAGATTAATAGTAAGTCAACATTTTACATATAATTCAGACAAAAGATATGAATTATAAACGTTGAAAAACCAACATTTATATGTAAATCCTCCAACATCAACATTTTACAAGATATTTTCAGACAAAAGATATGAGTTATAAACGTTGATCAATTTTGTTATTGTTCAAACCATTATAACACATATGATTTTTGTGGTTGGAAGTAATTACGACGATTGTTTCCAACTGTTTAAAATTATAAAATGTGTTTGAAACCTGTAATACTTTACTCCCTACTAAAATAACACACAGATTGTCTCTCTAGCCTAAAGAACGACAAGTTAATTAATTTATAAACGTAGAAATTTGAAAAGTCAAAAAATGCTAGTGAAACTTAATTAGCTTTAAACATGGGGGACCTTTATCTCTAGGTGTAACTAAATCTAAGGCTACGTACGTATTCAGAAAAAGAACAAAAAGAATACGATTTTTATTGTCCTTAGGATTATGATGACTTAACATTATAATTATTTTGATGCACGTACATTTGCAGGGATGACCAAATAATATTCAATGGATTGTTGTACTATGTGGCAAATCACTATTTGGAAGGGGCTAAAAATTTACCCATATGGAGGACGGATGGGATTGTTATACTGAGTTTGCTACATGCTGGAGTGGTGGAATTCTTATATTATTGGCTGCATAGAGCTCTTCACCACCATTTCCTCTACAATCGCTACCATTCCCATCACCATTCATCCGTAGTCACCGAGCCTATCACTTGTAACTTTTTTAACCTCTCCCTTTCTCTTTCTATCAATACACATTACATTATTATACGTATATATACACATTTGGATGCATGCATACATACATTTGATACATACACTCGCGGATCCAACAATTTATTCATCTTTAAAATTAATTTCCATACAATATGACAGGAGTAAATGGTCTATCAGTGACATCTGACGATTTTATATGACGGTTCTCAAAAATGGTTTAATATAAAGAAAAAAGATTAATTTGTTTCATTACTCTTTTTGAAATCTATAAACAAATTTTTAATGCAAAAATCATTTTGTGTATTTTAAATTATGAAAAAGTCTATTTGTTTCTTTAAGACATTTTTTGATTTCATTGTTAAACTTTAAAATAAAAAAAAATATAATATACTAAATGAGTTAATTACATAACTTAAAAATTTGGCTAAACAAAATAAATATCAATTATGACATAAGCAGTAACAACATATTAAATAATTTAATAACTCTAAACAATTTTTTGGCATGAAAATATTATCCACCGGACAAAGAAGTACTTTTTACCACATGATTTATGAGTTATGACAGTGTTTGTATGTGGGAAAATTGGAAGACAGATTTGTCATTTACAATAAATTTGACTATTTGTATAAATTGACACAAATACTATGCTAGTACAACGTAATGTATACTAGGTTACAATCATCTAAGCTTATGGTTACAACTTACAAGTATATCATAATAGAACCGTTTTATGCAACTGCTACGATAGTTCAACACACAATATATAATAACTGAATGCCTAAAAATAATGTGTTTGATGGCAGCTGTGATTCACCCATTTGCGGAGCATATTGCGTATTTTGCATTGTTTGCGATCCCGTTGATGACCGTAACTTTGACGGGCACCTCATCTTTAGGCGCGGTAGCTGGTTACCTCACTTACATTGATATAATGAACAACATGGGCCACTGCAACTTTGAGCTTATTCCCAAATCACTTTTCACTCTATTCCCTCCTCTCAAGTACATCATGTACACTCCCTCGTAAGTCTCCCTCCATTTTTCTTTTTCTACGGTTGGATGTTACTTTCACTCTGTTTACTTTTCTAGAAAAGATAATAGGTATGTTTAATCTAATGATACCCCCTTCAGGCTACGGTTAAACATACCATCTTTAAGCAAATGTATTTACAAGTATCACAAGCATTAATCCACGTTGTCCTGCTAATCTTGCCACTACTAGTTATGAAGTTCTAATATTATATTGTTAATCATAGTAGGAAAGCGTACAAATAATGCTTTTAACTCTTCTATATCCTAGGTACCACTCGTTGCACCATACTCAATTCCGAACAAACTACTCGCTTTTCATGCCATTCTATGACTACATCTATGGCACGATGGACAAATCTACCGACACATTGCATGAGAAGTCATTGTTGCGAAAGGAAGAATCACCAAATATCGTGCATTTAACACATCTAACAACACCAGAGTCTATATATCACATGAGGCTGGGGTTCGCCTCCTTAGCTTCTAAACCACACACTTATTCCAGATGGTATATGTGGATTCTATGGCCTATCACGGTTTGGTCCACGCTGATCACACGGGTTTATGGAAAAACATTCGTAGTTGAAAGGAATGTCTTCAAACATCTCAAACTACAGACTTGGTCCATACCAAAATACAAGATACAAGCATGCATATTGTTCACATATTAGATCTTTTTCCTTCCCCTGCCAGAAGATTGCAAAATGTAAAGATTGGGTAATTGGTCAAAATGGGTAATTTTTTTGAACGAATTGAAACAGGTCACTCTCTGAGTTTTTGAAATATTCATAAATAGTTTATCAAAAATGATACAAAAACTAACTATTTAATAAAATGATTTCAAAGGTATATATGCATAAAAAATACAATTACACTTCACTCGCATCCTTTTAAGCCAACTTTGATTTGGCTCGCTAGAAAAGAACCTAACACCAATCAGCCCACTTATAAATAGTGAGCAGGGATTTCCTTTTGTTTCTTCTGTTCCAAAAATTTAAGTTCTAATGCATTCTAACGGTTATTTATAGTACCTAATGGAGTGGCAACAGCAAAGTATCAATGGCCTGATTGAGGAAGCTATACTAGAAGCCGAGGCCAAGGGAGTGAAGGTGTTTAGTCTCGGTCTACTAAATCAGGTTCTTTCAAAAACTTCAAATGGGAAAATATGATGTTATAGAACATAATTCCCCCAGATTATACAATTCTGTGAAGGAGATGATATGTACACCAGTACATTTATCTATACACCCCTGAATTGTATGATATGATGTTATACACCCCATATTTTCTTTCACTTTTTAAGAATAAAGATCAACCTCAACCTGTTTATTTTCATGTGATAAGTTAAACTTGTCTCCTAAACAAATTTCACCTTCCCATAGATACAATAGACTTATCAATACACAAGGAAGATGTCCAGAAACCGTTTTATATGAGTACCATTGTAGCGATTACCAACTCTTCTGAATATATCTAGACAACCACTACAAAAAGTTTACGATAAACGACTTTGTCAAGTAATTTTGAAATATATTTTAAATTGATTAATAGAACAATACAACATTACGCGGGATTTCAAGAATCAGGTTACGACTGAATCCAACCATTTGAGATATGACAAGTATTACTTTGTTAAATTTTTAGGGAGAGGAATTGAATAAATGTGGGGAGTTGTTCCTGAGAAGAAATCTAAAACTAAAAGTGAAGGTGGTGGATGGGAGTAGTTTAGCAGTTGCAGTGGTCTTGAACAGTATTCCAAGAGGCACTACTCAAGTTGTTTTCAGGGGTAACTTCAACAAGCTTGCTTCCTATCTTGCTGTTGCCCTATGTCAAAAAGGCATCCAGGTGATTTTACTTTCCCTTTTCCTTTTATGAGTATACAATATACAATGGTAACTACAAATCAGCAATGTATACTATCGTTGATCATTATTCTCCAAAAATATACCGTGTTAATTTTCATGAGTTTCTGTCACATCATCTTGTGCTTACTCGTTTATACGTAGGTTGCCATATCTCAAGAGAATGACTACAAGATGGTGAAATCCAAGCTCAAATCAACTGATGACCACAATAAGTTGGTCCTTTCACGAACTTACTACCAAAAGGTATATTGTTGTCTTATTAGCTATTACTGTTAAGAAAAGTAGATAAAACACTGCTTATAATATTCACATGTTCCTTTGTAACTGATAGCTTAAAAATAAAACCCTCAAATCTTGAACTTCAAATTTCAAAATACGTACAATCACTAATCACTGCTTATAATATTCACGCCTGATTGCTTGGTTATGTAAAGACATGGTTAGTGGGAGATGGGCTATCCAAAGAAGAACAAATGAAGGCATCAACAGGAACCCTAATCATTCCTTACTCTCAGTTCCCTCCAAAGAAAGTGCGCAAAGATTGCTTCTACTACACCACACCATCCATGCTCACTCCCAAATATCTCGAGAATGTTGATTCTTGTGAGGTTAGTACAAACACTGCCACTACAGTTTTCAAGAGCTAAAATGATATACGAGTAATTCACTGAAGATACTATTTAGAACTATTGTTATAGTTCTGATACCAAATCTACCTTCTTCCCAACCTAAAAGTAAATGTTAACCTAATTGGGATTATAATCTCATTTACTCTGTAGGGATCACTTGAACCACTCCAGCACTTTAGATTAATCAACCAAATACACTAAAGGGATGTCCTAAGCATTTACAGCACTAATCTTTCACCAAATTTAGTAATGAAACTTTTTGGTTTGTTTAACTTACAGAATTGGTTGCCAAGAAGGGTGATGAGTGCATGGAGAATTGCAGGGATACTTCATGGTTTAGAAGGCTGGAATGTGAATGAGTGTGGGAATGAAATTTTCAACATTGACAAAGTTTGGGAAGCCAGTCTCCAACATGGGTTTACTCCTCTCATGAAATCATTCACGTAATTTGTGCGTTCACGTGCTTCATGTTTATATATTTTCTTTAAGCTTTTAATACTGAATTAAGGGCGTTTGTGAGTCCATTTAGGTTTACTCGTATTGGATAAATGATGGCTAATGTGTACTTTTCCTATTATAGCTTCCTAGTCCCTATTCCACGAAGAAGGCAAGTTATGTGAAGTCAAACATTAGAGAAAGTTGACAAATACTATCACTTTAGGATGCTAAAATTATCTAAGAAACCATATTCGTATACTATCAAGTCAGTTTATTTCTGTTGAGCTAATTTTCATCACAATCATCAAAGAACACAATCGGAGAACCGTCGGTTCTCAAAACCACCAGCATAACAGTTTACAAGATTATCTTATGCATTTATGCTGAATAGAAACAATGAATTGCCCAGATCAAACTTACAGACTTGTTTGGACAATGAACATCAAAAAATATATTGATTATCAATCTAACTTAAACATGTGACTAACCTAAAAATTAAAACTTCTGTGAATCTTATACATATCAATCTAGTGTTTTCATATATAGGATGCTGAAACAACATATTGATTTGACTATAGGGTTGTTTAATTTTTGTTTCCATTGTATGATCCTGTTCCTGTAAACATCATGGGTAATGGGTCAAAAACAGTTTGGATAAAACTGTACGATTTACTATATGTCTATATATCAATCTAACTTAAACATGTGACTAACCTAAAAATTAAAACTTCATTCAATTTAAAGGCATGGATAGCTTCTAAAATTAAAACTTCATTCAATTTGAAGGCATGGATTGTAGTTTGGCTAGCAATTGCACTACCATACATTTTCCTTCAATAAGGTTACCAAAACCTTGCCTTTGCTCTATACTACACAGTTGTCTGGGTAATTTTGCTTCCTTCTTGAAGTTGTACAACGTACCTAATACATTTAATATTATTTACTATTCCAAATTTCCATAAAGGTTTTAAAAGTAAGTATCTAATATCTTCTCTTGTGTTTATTAGGTTTCTTTGTCAGTTGTCACATCTATAAAATGAGTTGACTTTACATATCAAATGAGTTGCTTTATTTACTCTATATAAAAGTGATTTCTGTAGAAAATCAAAGTTGACGATTATACTAAGGGTATGTTTGGTTAAGAGAAATGGATAGAGAGAAATGGAAATGAAATTATTTCCCACGTTTGGTAAGCTTGGGAAATAAAAGACACGGAGAATTGCACTTCTCGAGAAATCATATTCTATGTAACTTGATTTCCTTCCCATTTAAGAAGAAATGAGTTTTACACTGGCATATTTCTCCGTGTCATTTTGTGAAGAAATTGAACTGGCTTGTAAAATATCAGGTATAAAGTGCAAATCACGTGATTCGCACATTCCACCAAAATATATGTTACAAACTCCACCTCTACACTTCCTTATTCTGAAGCCACTTATCGCGAAAAAATCCGTCAATCTACCCATCATCGCCAATCCATTACAAGTGTGTTATACTATCTCCTTTCTTTCTCTATTTGTTTCTGCTACCATAATATTGTGTCATCACATATGAGAGATGTTAAATACAAAGTGAGATCTGGATTGAAATCTAACTTTTTTGGTTCAATTCGGGGCTCGTGGTATCCGGATCTGAATATTGTTTTTTGGTTTAGTTTGGGGTTCATGGTATTGCTTTCGATCTGGTCGGTTGCTTTCGATCTGATCATTTCAGAAGCATGTGATGCTGAATATATTAATAAGTTCTTAAAACCTCACTTGGTTAGTTTTTTTTTCTTTTTTGGTGTGATTCACGATCAGGTTACACAACTCATTTTGTATTAATTTCTATTCAATGGTATTTGATTTTGTAGTGGATATATTCAAATTTATACTAATATATACAGCTAATACATATTCACGAACCACGAATGTGTTTGGGTGAAATTATAATGTATGTTTGTTTCGTGTTCTTTTTGTTTGATAAAGATATGGCTTATTAATGAAATCAAACTATGAACAATTGTGTGATACTCTTTAGATTTTTCACAAAAATAGAATAATGACATTAGTTTAGCACGATTCTATTTCTATTTCTTTGTTACTCTGATTTTCCTACCAAACGTTAGAATTGATTTCTTGATGTTTATTCTTTGGCATTACCAAACAAAGGATTTTATTTCATTTCTCAGTCAATTTCATTTCTCCTCATTTCATTTCTTTGTTTCATTTCATTTCTCTGAATTTCTCCTTACCAAACACACCCTAACAGTAGAAACGAAGAGTTATATTCTTTTTTCCTTATTTTATTTTATTTTGATCTTTTAAAAACATGGTTAGTGGGGGATGGACTAAGCACAGAACAACTCAAGGCATTATGCAAGACGCTAATAATTCCTTACTCTTTAATCTCTCCAAATAAGAGTGCATGAATCGCTTTAAGTACACCAGACTAGTATTTATAAGCCTTCTTAAAGGTTATGAATTACTCTAACCAGCTGCATAACCCAAACCTTGGTTAATCTTTATCCAGGTTAAAAACTAGGCATCATCTATTAGATGTCACTACACTTTATAGGCTTAGATTTCCATTCATAGATATTGGGGTTCCTTAGGCTTCTCTACTAGTGTGTTTGTAACCTTACTTGGGGCCAACTCTGACATAGCTGCCATTTCACACATATTTTGATACGAATCTTAGGAGATAATATTTATTATTTCGGTATTTTATTTAGTAGATACATTCTATTTTAGATATATATTATTATTTAGTTTAATAGCTTGCTGTCCAAGATATAGGTTTAGTATTTATAGAACATAGGGCTGTAATTTAAGGAGGTGTGGAATATTATTCAGAAGTTTATGGTTTTGGGAGTTTACTGGTTCTCGAATACCAGCCTATCTTTCTTATTGTTCTTATCATTTGATACAAGCCATTGGTTCGTATCAATTGGTATCAGAGCATCGATCTTGCAACCTGTGATATCCGGGGAAAAAAAAAGTCACAACACTGTTCACGGGGGTACTGTTCATCACCAGAAACACTGTTTACGCGTACTGTTCATCCGTTGCTGTTCATCGGGAAATTTTTTTAATATTTTTTATGGCAATGATGAAGGATTTCAGGGCGAAGATGGAGGATATCAATAGAAGACACGAGGAATACATGGAACGGAGGGCAAGGCAACACAATGAGATCATGAGGTGCTTAAGGGAGCTAGCGGTTTCGAGGGGCTGCGATGTGTCTGATTGGCCTTCATCAGCAGCGATACCACCAACCGCTACCACCACAACTCCACCAAAAACAACCCCTACTTCCCCGCAACCCGTGCCATCACTGCCACCAAAAACCTTGCCATCATTACCACTAAAAACATGCCCTATTTCCCCGTTGAAGTCTAACTTTACCGCAGTCTCAACACTACCACTAGCAGTTCCATCAAAAGTCAACCCAAAACAGATACCGCCAACAACTGTCATTTCAAATCCAACTCTCAAACCTGTATCAACCTCGTTGGCACCAAAACCTGCACCAGCATCACCGCAAAACACCACTGCGACCAAGCCATCATCCAAATCAAATCATACGCCTTTTGAAATTTTGACATCAAAGGTTACTTTTGAGCTGTCGAAGGCTGTGAATACAAGAATTACTGAAGCAATCTTAATTCATCATAATTCTGGCTTTTCACATCAGAAGAGGGTATTTCGAAGAATGAATTGGGATCCGGGAATCACTTGAAGCATTCTTTGAAGCCACACCTTGAGGACAAGGTGTGTTTTGCGGCGGGGAGTAATGATACGAATCTTAGGAGATAATATTTATTATTTCGGTATTTTATTTAGTAGATACATTCTATTTTAGATATATATTATTATTTAGTTTAATAGCTTGCTGTCCAAGATATAGGTTTAGTATTTATAGAACATAGGGCTGTAATTTAAGGAGGTGTGGAATATTATTCAGAAGTTTATGGTTCTTGTTAGTTAATTTGGGAGTTTACTGGTTCTCAAATACCAGCCTATCTTTCTTATTGTTCTTATCATTTGATACAAGCCCACTGGTTCGTATCATATTTGGGCAGGAAATTGTGTTTACATGAATAAAGCTTGGCTGTTAAAAGAAAAGTACACCACAATAGTAATGTTGACTCCTAAATATCTTCATATCGAGTTTTGTGAGGCTAATACTAAGGGTAGGTTAAGTTTAATACCGAGGTGAAGTCAAGTCATCCAAACAAGTAAGAAACACAATGGATCTAGAGTTGTTGCATCAAATGTGTTAACCACGTATACCATTTAGTATTGAATGTGTTTTAAGCACAGTTCAAAAAGCAGATTTTCAAGTCTCCATTGACTCCCAATCTCTCAAATAATGAGTAGCGGCTTTTCAGATTTTAATGCAAACTTGTGAGGCTTAGTTAGTAAGGAAGGAAAAACAAAGTAATATGAATGTTTTTAACATGGAAACAATACTTCTTTTATATCTACTATAGCATATATATCCCGCCATAGGGAATATAAAGGGGAAAAAAAAAGATAAATATCAAGAAAGTTACTTAACTGCTGGTGCTTTTTTTCAGATACACTCAAAATAGCTAGTTAAGGAAGAACAGGAAGTTCAATTTTATTAAAAGAAAAGAAACTTACACGCCCATGTTCGACATAACAAAACAGCAAAGGAATGCCTTCACATTGTCTTTCAAGATTCTCAATCTGTTCCTTCGTTGATGGATTGCCACTGAGACAGAAAAAAACAGCAATAAATTTTAGAAACTTTGTGTGCGCAGATTAATTCATTACATGAGACTGTATTGAACATCCGCTTTTATGAGTAACAATATGCAATCGCAAATGCTACCACTGAAGATCTTTCTGTAAATAAAACATAACAAGTTATTCTTTGTTTATGTTACGGTTATCTTACTGGTTGATGCAGAGAATAAACATAGGATCGCCCGGACTTGACTTTTTGAACATGCTGTTTGGAGGGTAAACATCAAAAACCGGTCTTACTTCATCTTTAATCTTCACGGCCCTGAACAGTTCAGTGATTTCAGTTATAGAACTGATGTCCTCACTTCCATTATCTATGATCCTTTGGCTCCCCGACTCACCTTCAACAGATGCAGGCGCCCATTTAGCATGCTTCATAGTCCAACAAACACCATGCCTCTTGACTATATAACCTAACGACTTGAGATGCTTGTACACCTCAAATGACTCCCAAGACAAACCACCTATTCCCTGTGCAACCTTCATGTATATATCTTTTAACGGAATACATTCATCCTTATCGTCTAAGAGATGTAACGCACCAATTTCAGCCAAAAACCTACACATTACCAAACATTTTTGTTTAATTTTACCAAAGATGCTTAAACCATCCTTTCATTTCATCATATATTTCAAGTGCGATATCACTTACAATACATCTTCAAGAAAGGCATATATTTTGCCATCGCGAACTATCCCTGTTGTTTTCCACCTTGGACCTTTAATGCTAACAATCTCGGCCATTCCCAACTCTTCCTTCCAGTGAGCCCTGGTGACATTTTTCCTATATATAATCAACGGTTGAACACGCCTTACATTGTAAATAAATATAAAAAACAGCATTATGAAGTAGTATAACAAAATGATGATGTAGTTGTAAAAAACATAGTATATACGAGAAAAATTCAAACAGTGTCGTTTTAAAGTGTCACATTAAATTCGTTTTAACCCTAATTTCTCAAACTCCTCAACAAAAGTATGTTTCAAGTCAGCAAAATGTAAGCACATCATCGGTTATCAGTTTATCACACGGGAGCAGAGGACCAATAAATCCTCATGAAACTTGAAATCACAGGGGAAATTAGTAAGTTCACCCAATCAAGATCAGTAAAATAGTAGGTTGTTATTTTATGCACATAAACGCAAACGTACCTAGGCTGCAGCTTTGGTGAATCACCTAAGTCATATTCGTTGTCGCTAACGGCAGATGCTACCTCCAAATCGCTCGACCCGCCCGACCAGTCTTCGGTTTCCATTCTTTAAACAATGTGATTATTACTATCTTAATGTAAGAATATGTAACACAAACCTAAATTATAGCAACGAGAAAAATACAGTAAATATACATTCATCAAATAAATATTATATACACATAATCTAAACTAGACACTAGTCCAGGAAGCCAATATATAGAAATTAATATTATTATTAGTCTAAAAATATCAACATATATGTATATAAGAAGAATAATATAAAGAAACAGAAACAAATTAAATTAATGAGCTAGGGATTAGATATATATAGTTACAGTACCTTTCTTTTGATTAAATAATAAACAAGAGTTGAAGAATGTGTGAAGCGGCACGTAGAGTTCAATCGCCGCCGTGGTTGTGTGTGACAGCCACGGGAAGTATGCAGGTGGTCAGTTACCCGGGCTTTCTTTTGAAGCCGATCGAAGAGTAGCGGCTGAATAACATACGAATCAATATAAAAAAAATTTATTTTTCTTTAAAATGTTTAATTCAGTACCTTTTAGGTTTTATCTTTTAAAAATCGATTAAGCTAGTTATAAATTTAGTTTTAAAATGATATCTACAGAACTATTTTAAATCTTCATTTACTAACTTTTGGTAAATTTCAACAAAAGAATTTAACAAATTAGGTTTTAACAAGCTAAAATTACATATATAATTAAATAAACTATACGGTTAACGACTCATAAAAAAATCAAACAAATTAAAAAATTAGTAAAAGTTATTGTTATTGTTGCATGACGCGAGTAGCCGAGTATAATACTAAGGGCAAAGGAAGTGGGGCTTGGTGAAAAACCGGCGCCGATTTCACCGAATCAGTAACACCGCTGCAACGTACCCCCTGACAAAGGGAAATCGGTGATGACTTTGGTGAAGTTCACCAAAAGAGAGAGAGAGAGAGTCAAATACACGGATTGTTTATATAACATTTTAAAGTTAAGATAAATTATTAAATACATAAGTTTAAATGAAAAAAATGTAAGTAAAAACAAATTTAAATAGATATACTTCTAGAACATTAAATTATCCATATATAATAGTAGTAATAGTAGTAGTAGTAGTAGACTAGTAGTAATAAGTAAGTGATAACAATGTTTATTTTGTTTCAGCAATTAAATAGTGAAATGAAAGAAAAAATATTTTCAAAATATACCCGAGTTAACAGAACTAAAGCTTATAAGTAAAACATGTTGACAAATGATTGAATCGTCAACGTTCGCTATAGGTTACCATATGAGACATATAAGATGTGCTCCGGGATACATAGTTGCCCATGGTTTCATAGAAGATTCGCCAAACATTGGACAACTTGTGCTAATGAGGGAACCAGATAAGAGGCGCTTTGTGATACACCTGGATTATTTGCTAAAGCACTATGTGTGTAATGAAGGTAGTATTTCTCATATATATATATAGAGAGAGAGAGAGGTGAAAGAGAGAGAGGGGAGGTGACTTTGGTGAAGTTCACCGAGTCGGTAAAACCACCGCAATCAAACTGGTGATGTTTGAATAGAATTGGATAGTTTTGAGTTAGATGATTTTTATTGAGTGACAAACTCGAAAAGATCACTAATTCGGTGACCACTCCCTCCGGCCTAATATCTATTGGGTAACATGTACTTTTAGACATAATTACATTTGTTAAGCGTTTTTCTTGATTTTTTTGTTTTTATCCAAAAAAAACCATGACAGGTCTTAATAATTTTTTGCTCCAACGATTTCCAATTTAAATTACTTTGCTTCATCATACAAAGTTCCCATAATTTGTGATGGGGTTCGAGGATTAACATTTTATTTTGAGTTTTGCTAAAAACAACCCTTAAAACTGTTAGCAAAAGCTAATTAAATTAATTGCTAGAGTTAGAAAATATAAGGTTTGTAATTGTCTTTGTAATACATTAGCCAAAAGTTCCAAAATCGGTGGACAATGATTAAATGAAGGTGTCTCATTTTTAAATTTCCAGCTTAATCTTTAAGCGATTACTAAACATCGTTGCACTATAATACTTTGTAATTTGGTATAACAGATATTTTATGGTAAACACGGGTCTAAAATCTAGTTTTAATCCAAAAGAAATTGGCCCAAACAAAACTTTTAGGGGCGTTTTGGGGAACATGTGGTTCCTGAACAGAGGTCTTGCATGCAAACATATGATAAAAACCAACTGAAGCATTGGACTGGTACTAATAAGGACTGCTAGATGTTTAACTTGATATTAAAGAGCAAAAGTTAATCTTCTAACAAATATAAGCAACATTCTCCTAATCTGTTTGTGACTGATCCTCAGATGACTTCACATAAAACCGATTTAGCCGTTCCGAAGCCCTCTTAACCTACAACACGCAAAGCAAAACTTTTGCTAGTAAATATAAAATGACCAATGAGCTCCAAATAGATATATATAATGAATAAGCTTTAGCAAAAAGCGAAGGTGTCCGTTTCGACCAATTTGCTGACAAATAGGTTGATTCAAGTTATGTCTGATCTCAAATGGGTCAAACGGATAGAAAGAAAAAAGAGGTTATAGTCTCGAAAGGAAAAATCTTAACAGTTCGAAGGGTTGAAAGTTTCATGTTACGCCTGTATTGCATAAAAATTCCTAAATCATTGATCACATAAGATAAATTATAATTCGAAAACTCTCACTTTTTAATCAAACTTGACACCATTAGTGATTAAACAGTATTAGGTGTCAACCCACTCATTTTGACTTCTAGACCATATTTACCTGATCATCCCAATCCGTTGTCCATGCCATATAAACAAGCGCAATTGTTTGAGTAACAACGCCAAAGATCATTCCAATCCAGATACCCTGTCAAGCAGCCCACTTGTAATAACCAATGCAAGTAAGAACAGCTGAAAAGAAGCCTGAGTCGAATGTTGCATACCTTTACTTCAAGGTTAGTCAAGTAACCAAGCAAAGCTCCAATCGGGATACCAATCACATAGAAGCATACAAGGTTCACGATTGCTACGCTGGCCTGCAATCCGGCTCCAACCGCCATCCCTATTGACAACAAAATTTATCATATTTAAGCTACCGAAAATACTTGAAACAACCTTTTTTAAGGATAGAAGATTTTTGGTGGATTGATACGACCCTGCCATATTTTGCATGCAGTAAAAAAATGATTTTGCCATATGTAGTTTAGAGGGTGAAGGAAAACCTGAGAGAACCGGATAAATGCTGTTCAGTAAAACCGAAAAAGAAAGCAGTAGCGAAAGGTCTGATACTGTATCTGCCACTCTTTCATCATCTGTAAACATGTAAGCTATTTTTCTTCCAAAAACCAAGCAAAGAACAAAGAAGAACACTCCTATGGCAACAGAAGTGCCCAACAAGACTTTAATTGAGAATTTTGCAGCTTTAGCATTCCCTCTTCCTAATTCATTCGCAACACGGACACTGCATTTTGTCAAACAATACAATGTAATGTAGATAATAGCAGGAAATTTATATAATCTTTGTGACCAGTGATGTGATCTATTGTGTACCATGCAGCCCCTAAGAATCCGAGACTGATCATGAATTCCCATGCATTGATATTCAGACTGCAGAATGTTTGCAAGTTAGATATCCACTCTGAAGTAGGATGAAGAATCAAGTAAAAATACACAGAATTATTTTGATACCATATGGAAAAGGCGGATATAGCAACCTCTGCATCTTCCATATACCCCGCAAGCAGCACCAGCACGGCATTATACCATAACTCCAAGCTACATATACAGTAAATAATAATGGTTCCTAAGCATGAAATATGATATGGTAAAGATGCATAAGTTTACAAATCCAGATTCAGCGTAACTGTCTAAGCTTGAAAAGGTGCAGCAGGATAATTTTAAACGTTTTACATATAAATAGTACTAACATGAATGTCTAATATATGATAATGGGTAAAGATATCAAAATTAGCTAAAAACCAGAAATGTTGACTTTTGGTAAAAAGGTATTTACAACATCATAAGTTATTATTAATTGATTATGTTAGTTACATAGCTTTTGCCAGATTGTAATCATATACGGAGTAGTTTACATTTACTATTGACAAATCTAAAAAGATATAGCTAAAAAGGTAGCCTACCCGGCCCAATTAAATCTGAATATAATCTCAAGTCAGAAAAGTAATCAGTTGGCCATCAAAAGACAAAGCATAAATGGGTGTGTCCTACATACCAGACCATTACACCAGAAGATATCGAAAGCTTGACAACTGGAAACAGATCCTTGAATGCAGCTACCGTAAATCCTTTCCAAGAATAAGGACACCAACCACCAAATATATACACGAATTCTCCAATAACAAGAACCCATGAAGACATAGACAATGCAATCATTGCACCACCAACCCCAAGGTTTAGCTTATACACAAAAAGTAACGACAAAGGGATGTGGATCCCGAATTGGATGATTGAAAGCCACGCAATGACCATGTTTTTCAACTGTGCTTGTAGATACATTTGTACAGTCAAGCTGAAGACGAAGTTGTAGACAAAAGGGATGAACCATAGAGATATGTATCCACCACTATTTGCAACAGCCTCGTCTTCACCTAAAAATTTGAAAATTTGTGTCGCAAAGATGAAAATTGGTAGCAAGACAGTTAAGGTAATCAAGTCAACGATCCAAGATCTTTGTAAGTAAATGCCCATCATGTGGTGCTGTCCTGCTCCAAACGCTTGTCCACAAAGAGTTTCAGTAGCACTCGACATTCCCAGCTGTTAATACATAAACATATTCTAGTTCAGGGGCAGGGGCATAGTAGCTCTAGGTAGAGGTGGCAACACGGGCAGATCATGTGTGTTGAGTAACAGATCAAGACCAGTACCTTTTAAGAGTATGACTCAGATTGACCCATAGATACTCTTTGTTCTTTTTAAAAGATATACACTAAATACATAAAAAATGTTTATAAAAAAATATAGTTGAAAATGACGATCTTTATTCTTGTAACGACATCGTGGGTTACATTCAACCCGTTCTGCCCATTTGACATTCACATCTTAGCTAAACTTATGATCGACCTGTTTGAATCAAAACAGCACATTCGTAAGTAAACAGATTGAAATAGCCACCTTCTGGTTCTAGTATGACAAAGAAAATTTCAAACAGAGAGGCACAGGGATCGCACACATGGTATTCTCGTGTCTGTCTCACCCAGCTGACTTAAAACAAGAAACAATTGTTAAAAATCAACTTACGAGGATTCCATTGACAAATCGGACACTGAGTGTTTGAACAAGGGCATAACCGGCAAGGTCCAGCTTACTAATATGGCCAATAAATGATTGTGTGACAACAATGGTTCCAAATGCACATACTCTTGATATGACACCTGGCAACGCAACCCTCCATATCTTTCGAGATTCATCCCATATCCTCCCTTTCAAGTCGCCTTCTTCCTCTTCTTGTTCTACATGTCGAACTAACAGCTTATCTCGAATTCCATCATCCATGTTTCTTTTAAACTAATCACAAAAGAAATATAAATTCATATATCGTCTGCATCAAGTTGGATTTTTTGTGGTAGAGAATCCAGTTTTTCAAATTATCTTTCTGACCTTGTCTAGCTATGCATTTGGTTCGGCTCAGCTCACAAAGTATTATTATCACATAAATAAATAAAATAACAATTGATGCTCAACAGAATGACTTAATACCAATTAGGCAATTATGGGACATCCTAATGGTTGTCTAGGAATATATAATTAGTGTGATAATCATATAGAGCACTCGTCAACAAAATGTTAATAATAAACGCTATATTTAGCAAAAGAAAATGTTCACATAGGAGTTTAATTAGTTACATATATAGACTTTTTACGGAAAATGACGCGTGCTCAACATATAAAAAGATGACTCTATTTTATATGTAGCAAAGTCATCGTGGCCATGCATGCTATGAATGTGTCACGTGTCCTACAAAACATCCTCCTCCTCCTCCTCATCATCTTTAGTTTACTTTGCTCTCGTGATCAACAACATAGGAGCTAATATGTACGTCACGCAAGTTATAGACTTATAGTTGTACTATACTTTGAACACATCATTTTCACTACAAATTATTTTCATCACATATACATTCCAACTTAATTCTATTAATAAGAAAGTAAAAGAAACACAAATGAGCATATATTTCCAGTATTTGAATCACTAGCAAAATGATATTGCTGACCAAACACTTGGTGAACCTAGCTAAGAATATTGAATGTCACTTGGTTTACAAAAGTATTTAGTCCAAGTGTATCTTTTAGTTCGATCCTACGCCTTTTAGAAAATCATTTTGTTTACGAACTTTTTATTACATGAAAAAAAATCATATGGTTCACAGATCAAAGTCTCAATCCGGACCTGCATGTGATGTGTAAACGTCCGTAAGAAGTGTAAATTACACATAGAGAAATTAAGAAGGATAAATAGAAGACTTACATAATTATTAGGAAGAAAATTTATATACAAGTATCGGTGAAGAGAGATAGGCCGGGCGATATATATATATATATTATTATAGTAGTAAAGTTGAAGTGGTGGTGAGACAGTAGTAGAGGCAGGGTTTGGGCCCGATGAATAATGTGGAAATGCGTGGAACGAAGAATGGGTGATATGAGTGATGGCCGGAGGATTATTTATTTATTTATATATTCAACACACCGACTGGCTGAGGCATAGGAGTGTGTTACACCTACCCACCGATCCTATTGCTTACATAATAGAGTAATTCAGTCAACTTTGGGTTAATTCAGCTCATATTTTTACGGCTCAAGTGGTTAGAGGATCGAGCATTTGGTGGAGGTCTCGGAAGAAATTTAGAAAATGATAGTCTCGCTTATATTGTTGCATATTTATATTTATTATAAAGAATTTTGAAAAAAGGGCCTTATTTACTTATTCGTTTTACGAGTAGTTTTTATTATACTATGAACAAGTCATGATTCATAAGATAGACATAATAAAATTCCTTTAGAGTACAGATAACTTCACAAAATATTTTAAAATCAATTTATACAACATTAGCACTACATTCATACGATACACCATATTGTTTCAATTAGAACTTAAACCATGTGTTTTAAAATTAAGATTCAAAATTTTGGCCTAACATTTAGAGATGACATGATCAGTGTCGTCAATTGTCATCTTGTAATGTGCTACAAAGATTTGCTTTTAAGAATTAACTGCAATAACAGTAAACAATATGGCGATTATAAATTAGTGAATCCTCGTTTACACATTTCAACTTGAGTTTGATACTCTGGTAGTAACTGTTGTCCTACTCTGTAGTTGCGGAGTAATGGAATATACTGAATGATACATACTCTTAAAAAAAAAAAAAGTGCACTTAAAAAATTGAAAATACTTACAATCTTAATATACTAAATGCATCTCAATGGTTCAAAACATTGAACCATTTGTAGTTTATGAAATGAAGTTGGATTTTCTGTAGGACTGAATATGAACACAAGCAACCTGGGTACTGCTTAGGTTGTAAATGTATTCGAGATGCCTTAACAACAGTCGGCAGTTGTGTGATCAAAGTCGGTCAAAATATATACGCACAGGCTTACAGCATGTCAGCAACGCCACCTACTCTATTAAAGACCTTGGAACAATTTAACATGGATAACAATAACAAGAAATTAGCCTAGTGGTAAGACAAACACTTGGTGACCATAAGGTCTCAGGTTCGATCCCCGCTGGGGACAAAAAATAATTCCTTTAAGGTACCCGTTACCAATGAAACCTAGACCCATATGTGAAATTTAAATACGCGGGTTCGATCCTTCGGGGTGCCCAGATCATGTGGGGATTAGGATGGAGGTATTTTACCGGCATCATATGGCTCATACGGGGTGGGTCGATGGGTATCCAATTGTGGTACCGGGGCTAGGGTTCCCCCCATTACCCTTTTTTTTTTTTTAACAATATAATCATTCCCCAAATAGTTGAGAAATAATAAGAGCCGTTTCTATAGATGTACAACAAATATCCTCCATAAAAAATACTCACAAAATCAACTGTGCTACATCCCTAACGTATCAAGGACCAAACCGAAAGCAAGAATAAAGTGTGAAACAATGAGCATCAAAAAAATGACGAACTTTCCCCTCACCGGGCTGGTGAAAATTCTAACATCACGATCACCGCACCCATGACACAGCATCAATCTCATCCCTCGATACCTTGTACAATTCAAGCCTTTTTGCAATTTCTAGCCTCTTGGACATCAAAGTTGGATCTTCATCTAGCAACTCCCCTAGTTGTTTGCCCTGAAAAACAATTCAGGTAACAATAATTCTCAAACGCCTTTAACTGACTACCCCACCGTGATCCAATTATCACAGACAAGATTCTGATTTAAAAAAAATAAAGTGTGCTTTTTGTGAAAAAAGATATTTGTGAAAAAAGATATTTCAAGCGCATTTAATAAAGGTTGGCATTGACCCGGTTAAATAAAATAAGTTGACTGAAAGTATGTTCAATCTCTAAAGGCTTAAATGAGTTAGACTAAGGTAACTAAAGAAATGGGTCAGAATTCCTCCAAAATATATTCAAATGCATAACGATTTCTTATTCATTTATCAAGTGAATTATTATCATAACATAATAGGTCTGGAGATCATATGTAACACATCATTTGTGATCATAATGGGCCAGAAAATGCATTATGCAAATCAATATGTAGATAGGATCAATGGTAGCATCCTTTCTATGAAACATATTAGCCCAACCCGCCTGCTTAAGCCCCAACTTTTTTCATAAACTGGATCTGATGATTGACTTTTTAACGGGCAACAGTTGCATACACAGGTTATAGCAATAAATTAGAAAAACCATACAAGTAGAAAAAGAATTACCTCCTTTCTCCCTATTTGTGTGTAAAAATAGTTGAGTAGGTTTTGCTTGGCTTCTTTAACTTGACACAGAACAACTGCCTTTGGGATTGTGCTCCTGATTGTGTCAGACACCATACTGATGTAAGATGATACATTTGAACCTATCCTTCTAAAATGAGCATCTCCATAACGATCTCCTAATGGGTCAACTGCATTTCCACGGTCTGCACCAGGGATTCCACGATCTGAACCAGGGTTTCCCCGGTCTGCAGGTGGGTTTCTGCGATCTGCGGATGAGGTTCGACGATCTCCTGGTGGAGGAGCAGGAGGCCCACCTCTCTCAACTTCCTGGGGAAGTTTCCTGAAAAAGTCCACAGTCAAGTATGAAGACTCCATGTCAACTAGCCGCACAACTGTCTTCTTACTTTCATCACGGAATTTTTCTAATGCTTCACCCGCGGCAGCAGCAATAGCTGATTGCAGAGTTGGAAACCGTCTCAGCTCCTGTCACAACCAAATAATTAAGAATATGCAATCCTTTTAAGAGGGTGTTTGAATATTTAAATGTGCCTTTTGAAATAAAATATCTGATTTAAAATGACCAGAACCCAGATAACTGGTTGTAAGAAGACAGTTTGTGTGAGTGTTTGACTATGCTTTTGTTATTTGAGGTTGTAATAATTATATAATCAGTATGGTGTCAAACAAAATATTGTTGTCGGCAGCAGGCATCAATGTTCAGCCAATAACCGATTAACAAGGCAAGCCAAATCCTAACATTTCAACCTGATGATCGTCCCCTTTATCCAAACAACATTAGAAACCGAATACTGAATTTGTAGCCATAACAATCAAATAAGCAGCTTCAAATAGCAAAACTAAACACCCATTGTGACAAGAATGTGAATATTTCAAAAAAAATAATAATAACAAGTATGCTTGTCAAATCTAACCTCGGTTTCTCCAATTGACTTCCTGACAAGTTCTTTCAGAACAAAATGGACCTAAATTTTTTTCCCAGTAAGTCACGCAACACAATACCAACATAACATACTAGAGATTATGGTTCAAAAAACAATACTTACAGCATCAACAGAAGCTTCAGCTGGTCCCCTAAAATAATTCAATGAGCCCTCTATAAGACGTCGATAACCTTGTTCAGGAGCAATCAGATGTGGTTGGTAACCATCTGCTTCTGAAACAACTTTCCTCACATTCTGTAAAGAAAGGTGTCTATCGAATGGAAGTTTCCTTAAAGCAGCAGGAAGCTGGTTGTCAAACACTCCATATATTCTGTCACCTCCAGGTCGCCTGAAATAATAGGCACAACTCTAAGTTCATCTAATTGCAAACTTACGTATATTAAGCATGGTTCAGAGACTAGGCAGGAGAACAAAATATTATTGTAAATATAAGTTAGTTTACTTTAGTAGGTACGAATTTGTGATTCAAAAGTTTAAATTGGGCAGTGATCCCAATCGAGTGTGTTATGGACGGTTGGGTAATGGCTCGGAACATTCTGGGTTGACCTGGCAGAACTGCTTAATACAGCTTTTTCTATTTCAAATATACCTAATGAGTGAACTAAACTACTAAAACCATCTGTTAAAAAAGATTATTTAAATTTTTTTAGAAAAAAATTGGGAGACTATAAACAGTTTGTTACACTCCGCCACTCCGGGCGACAAATTCAATTTGTTTCTCCCTTAGTGATATTCTTTACATTTACCTGATTAGATAACTATTATCCAAATCGACTTGTATTTACAAATCAGTTGTTATTGCACCCTCTGAACTTTAAGGTCAAAAGGGATGCTTACCCTCCATCTAGATGCTCCTTAAAAATTTTGTCAAAAGCACGGCAAAGTTCCAAGATGGTGTACAACTGAGCCTGAAAGAGAGAACTTGAGAGTCTTAAATACAATTATGCAACATTCACCATGACACTAACAGTAGACAAGCTACTTACCCCTGCATCAACTGCGATTGGCCTCCCAAGACGGTCCAACTCGGCTTCCATCTCATCAATACCTTTGTTTATCAAGGAAGTGATGCTTGGTATTTTAGATTTGATAACAGTTTCCAAATGCTGCATATCAAAGCTTTGAATTCAGGTGAAAGAAATTCACAAGGTAAAAAAAACACTTAAGCACCCTCTCGTCTAGTCTCTAAAAATTCTTTCACCTTATACTGATGATTACTAATCGGATATCGAATACACACTATATGTCACAAAAGAAAAGCGAGAGGGGGTTTGTGTGTGTGTGTGTGGTGGGGGGGGGGGGGGGGGGGGGAGGAATAGAGTATACCTGCGACAAAAGTTTTGCTAAATACTCAGAACCCATTTTATTGGCCAGATGACCATAATCAGGACTAGTAGCAAAATACTCCCTCTCCCTTCGCCTTGCATACATCATATCTGTTTTTTTGTTGATATCAGCTTGAGATCTGTTCACAACTCCCACCCAAGGATGTTGAAGACGATATGCTCTTCCTTCAAGGACCTATGAAAAACATAGTATTCAATGTCAAACAATCATTAAGCGACACCGAGAAGATTTAGCTTTTCTGTCACATTTAAATTGGTAGATTTGAGTTATGGTTTATATTCATAACTGTAATTTTATGAATAAACCTGTAAAGCCATTTTATTAAAATTATCCGATTAATTATTATTACAACTTGGGACAACCTTAACCTATCGGCCCAACGTCTGTGTTTGTAGACAGATACACATATAGTCTGAGAGAGAGAGTGAGAGAGAGAGAGAGATCTTACATCCAAGGCATTGGTTCCTTTGTCCATCAGATCAAGCTTTGTCACAACCCCAAATGTGCGTTCGCCTAGCCAAGTTAAGAAAATGCTAAGATATAAAAAAACTCGCCAGAAAATTATGAGCAGAAGCATTTCTCCAAATAGTGAAGTAAAGATACCTGATGGATCCACTTCCTTAGCAAGTTTAATTGCATCAGACGTAGCAATATCTTGGTTCGCAGGAGATATTGCTAGTATGATGGAGTTGGGCTGGAAAGGACCACGCAATCATTAGTGAGAACCAACAAAAAACCCGGCTGACAAGCTAGAGAAAAAAGTATGATAGGAGAAAGAAATTATATTTGTACAACACCACATTAATTGATATCAAGTTACAGATCACCGAAATCTAAACCATATCAAAGGTCACATAAACCCACAATTACCATCCAAGGCTTCGTTTGATTGACACAGGAAAATTATGTTCATTACAACAAAAGATAATACTTGTCAATGTTCATTAATAAGAATATAAGATAAATTAATATTACCTTATCAACATAAAGCCGAACCATATTTTCAATATCCTCAACAATCGTATCAGACTGTCCATCTGATAAGAAAATTGGCTATTAATATAGACGAAGATTTAGTAAAAATACATAATCCAATTTGATAGAAAGATGAAGAGAACATACCAACAGCAATTTTTGTCAATCCAGGTAAATCGATTAAAGTTAAGTTGACAACTGGAAGAACAAAGAAAGTATGCTGAGGTGTTAGCATCATATAAGCTTTAATCCAACACAAATACAGGTCTAAATGATGTATATTAACAAGACACACCATTTGGTGAGTATATACTGAGATGAATTGGAATGGGAGATATTTGTTTTGTCTTCCCCGTGATTCTGTCTGTTTCATCTTCAATTTCCTTACGTACCAAAGCTGTGGAAAGGTTAAGATTGTATAAACATACATTAGCATCATACAAAAAAAAAGCTACACAGATTATAAGAGGCATTATTGTAAATACTAGGTCTTTAAACTAATGCAATCTGACTAATTAAAAAAAAAACATGCCAGATAATGATGTAGAAAAAACTGTACCTAATATCATGGACCATTAAACATACAGATACATAAATTCAAATAAGCAATTGCATGTTCAAAAACACAATAATCAGCATCAGAGTTATACATACCAAAATCAGTGAAACGTCTGCGGGGCAAATGTCCAAATTCAGCATATTCTTCTTGCTTGCCCTCTGTCTTGTGTAGCTGCAACACCAATGGACGTCTAGTGACAATCCCTGAAATAGACACGCATAGACCCTTTCGTACATCAAAAAAAACACCAGAAAGGTAACAATAAAAAAGAAAAAATAATAATACATAGAAAAATACAGAATAGAAAACTAACCAGATCCTCTAGGAAGAAAATCTCTGCCAACAATGCTCTCTAACACAGAAGACTTTCCAGAACTCTAATAACAAGCACAGCGGCAAAAAATTAGTTTAGGTAAAACAGCACAAGAAAAAAGAGATAATTTCGCCAATACACACGAAGGCAAAAATTAAGTACATTAGTTAAACAACGGTGTCCAAAAGGGGTGAACTTTCAATCCTACTTGACGACATCCCTTTCTCCCCCATCATCTCTCCCACACTCCAACCCTTTACCCATTACTGTCGACTCTCACAATACTCCAAAACACCTAACAAGTACTTACAGAAAAACAAAAATACATTTCGAAAACTTCATGCTAAGATCTTAACTAAATTCCTGCCAATTCCAGCTCAAAAATCATACTTCCTCTCAAAAATTCTAACGCAAAAGTGTTTTATACAAGTGCTAATTTAACTTCCAGCTTCTATTAAAACGACACGACACAACAAACGAAAACTGTCTAGTTTGGAAATCAATATATACATTCTCACACACACAGACACAACAGAACATCACCATGTTTAAAACAGTTTGAGCATCTACGAATTCAATATTACATATAGAAACACTCGATTTCATTAGAAAACTAAGCAGATCGAACATACTAACTGTTAGCGGCATAACGATAAGATCTTAATCTAAAAGTTAATAACAAAGTTTTTGATATCAGGTTAAAGAGATCTTAAAAAAAAAATAAAAATACCTGACCGCCGACGACCGCGACGGAAGGAAGAGCGTCCCAAAGAGATGAGAAAGTGGAATCATCGCCGCCGTAATCACCGAGAGCAGTACAAGCTCTTTGTATACGATTAACTAATCCGATGAGGCTCTCCATAGTCGCCGTCATGATTAAAGTTATAATACACTAACAATAATATAGAGATAGATAAAGATATAGATCAGATCGGAAAGATGTATGTCTGTGTAATATGATCGGAATTGGATTAGAGGATCTAGAGAGAGAGAGGTTTGTGTGTTTGTGTGTGTGAATTGGTCGTTAAGGAACGGAGAAAGAGGGTGGAGATTTTAATTTGAAATTGAAAATCTTTTTTGTCTTTTTATTTCGGTTGGCCGTCGACTCCAATCTGTCCGGGATATCTTTCATACGCGGGGTATAATACTGCAACTCCATATAATAAACCAAATTTTTATACCTGTTGGTTTATGAAAAGGGTAATGGTATTGATTTTTTTTTCCCCAACATTCGGTCGGACATTAAAAATTTTTCCCCGTATAATGGTGAAGCGTTGCACGTACTCTATACAACGAGATGTTGACCATAGACCATTACAAGTATTCGGAGGAAAAACCCCAAGACTTGTCATCTTTAAAGATCGAACTCAAGACCTTGGATAAACCTGAAAGTGTCTGACCAGTTAACTAATCATCATTGGCTAATAATATTGATTCAGTTTTTTATATATAGATAGTGATATTATACCATATTTTTAAAATTTTCAGTTATATTATATACCATAAGAAACAATAAGTTATTTGTATTACTTATAACACAATATTTGTAAATATATCAAAAAATTTGATATAAATATCATTACCTTTTATATACTTATCAATATTGTGTAATAAGTAATTGTATGATATGTATAAATTATTATATTTTGTGGTTTACATGTGACAACTCCAGGATACCCGTAAAACAGGTAATCGTTATGAGATTAGTCGCCACGTAAAACTGATTAGACTTACTAACCAGAAAATATATATGCTAATATTAAAAAAAAAAAAAATACGGATAATCTTTACATGTTACGACTTATAAGTTACTAGTAATTATTTATGGTTTGTGTTTGAACATTGTATTTTGCTAACAATTTCTTAAGCTAATATAGTATTAAAACACTCAATCAATCAGTGTTATAAAACACTGTTCCTTTTGTATTGGTTAAAATTTTTAATATCAAGTTACATTCACCACTTTGGTGGGGTGGTAGAGGCTTTGTCCTCTTGGAGAAAAGACCAAGGTGGTTTTTTGGTGTATTTAAATTGGGTAGTAGTAGTTTAAAGTTTGCTGTTAAAAAAAAAGTTGCATTACTTGTGTCTCAATCATTTTTGGAACGAGATCTTTTTTATAAGTAAAACTATAGTCATCCATTATATATGCTTTGCTATATTTTAAGCTTATATTTTAAACCTATATATATTGTTACCTATTTCATAAGAAAATAAAAAACTAAATATTACGAAAGCTACAAAGTATTAGTGATTTATCTTATTTGAACATAGTAATACTTAAAATACAATTTTTTAAAGAAATTGTTTGATTTTCATAAACTTATCTGAAAGTGAAACCAAAATCAAGATAACATTATTATTATTATTATTATTATTTTAAAACGACATTTTATCGTAATTATATTCCTAAATTACATGTATGTCTGGGAAACTCGGGATTCTCGAAAAACCCCATTATACACCTCACAAATATAAGAAGTAAGACTCGAACAAAAATGGATCTTTAAGATCAAAAACCTAATTTGAAATTTTTACTTACTATTTTGTCACATTTTGTTTAAATTTGGAATGAATATTTGAATTTTGAAAACTGGAAAAAGTACCGTTGGCAAAACGAAATTGTGGCCTACCAGAGGCTGCTTTTCATTACCAAACCAAATATTTAATGATTGAACAGTGTGTTATAGTGCCTTCATGATATGTAATGACTAATGAACCATAGGTACAAATAAATAAAAGTTGTAATGTAATTCATTTCAATATTGAAATTTGAAGTCATTGTTGATCTTTACCATCACTTTAAACACAATTGAATATTGTAAATGGCATTAGTAGCCACAATAACCTTTTCACTAAGATATGAGTTTTTACATTAAACATGGTATTCGTCTTCAAGTACAATATGTTGTAAGTGTATGTTTTGATCTAGCACCTTGCTAGTGAAGTAATATAATTATTGTTTGCCGTTCAAAAAAAAAAGTAAAATAAAAAGACCATCCCTGTTGCCTTGAATATTTTGTGTTTGTAGCAATTTGTATCCTTGCCTATTGCTGCATCAATAAAGAAATTGATCTCGTAATGAAGATTTCGATATATAGATAATAAGCTAACTTACGTGCTCGACAAAAGAGTGAAAATTGTGAGCCATTTACTTATGCTTAAGGTTATCCAGAATTCCAGATTTGAGGCAATGTTCTATCTCTAATAGCTATATTTTTTAATGCTTCAAATCTTCTAAATCATCTTACTAAAATTCATATATTATTATATAAAAAGTGTTGCAGATAACCCGTCTAGACTTGGCCCGTCACAAATTCCATGTGACCCACTCATTTTGACACATATGGTTCTCAGCACATATAAATTAACTGAGATAAACTAGTGGTAAATCATACCCAAGGAAAGATGACTGAGGTTGTTTTAGTGAGGATCACCATGGAACACCATCGATTAATGGGTTCTTTTCTATGTATTGTGTATTCACTGTATCGTGGATGCCCGCATGGAGAATTTAATCGTTCTTGTAGATTAATGTTGGGTAATCAGGCTTCCACATATTGTTCTCCACATGTAAAAGGATTTCTTCCTGCAAGTAGGAACCGCGTTATATAACTTAAGTCTACACGTGAACTGGCCACAAAAACATTATGTAATAGAGGTAGTTATTGACCTGCAAGTAACTAGAAAGTGCACGTAGAGTGGTTGACTTGTATAGTTATATTAATCAGTGACTTTATTTTATGAAGTTTTTTAGTGTGGAATGTGGATAAAAGTTTCCTCTTTGATTCCTGTAGGTAAAATTAGGTGACCAATTTTTGGCCTTAGATCTAAAGTTTTAGGGTTATAATACATGCGTATCATAGAGGTTACACACGAAGCAATACAAAAAGTTGCAACATGTGATCCGGGTTATGAATGTGTAAATCCGGGTTATATTTCATCTTATCAGTCAAATGTCACCCAAAGTGTTTGTATGGTACTGTATATGTTTGTAACAAACCCGACTGACCCGCCCATCTCCTATTGTTAGAGGGGGTATTTTAGGGGTTGACACAATTTCAAGAATACCTTATTTAGCCTCTTGAGATCACGAGAGTTCATTTCACGATATCCTTCTGCTAGATCCTCTTTTATAGCTTCACTAATGACAGCAACGGCTACCTTTTTTGTTATATCACGTATGCTGGACGCGTGAACATACCATATACCCATATAATAGTTAAATAAGTTCCGTTCAGAAAAAAAAGTTAATACGAGTTACATCTTTGATACAAAAGCATGTCTAGTTCACAGAAGAAACTTTCATATTATATACCTTGATAATGGAGGGAATATTATGCCTTTCACAACCTCATCTTCGCTCATGTATTCAGCTAGGCTGTAGGTTTAACAAAAGAAAAAATACAATAAATCCGATTGAAGTTGTTCCAACAGTGAATTGTAGCTTATTTTGAAGTGTTGTTTGTATCGTGGGACACAAAAATAGACACTAGGAGGGCTTGGGCAGATCACAGGTCAAAATGGGTAAAGTTTGGTACAGGTCAGCCTGTCATGTCGATGAAAATGCTTTTTTGTCAAATATTTCAATAACTAACTAGTGTCTCAAACATGATTACAAAACCTTTGTCACTTTTTAAATGCTCATTTTATTAGAAGAGAGTAAGGTACCCGCGGGGTGGTGATGTAATGGCGGTGGCGGTGATGGGGTGATCTACCTGACGGGCTCCGTCCTCGGATTTAAAAATTCGTCGAAAGTATATCGAATGACCTCTCTATATGAAAGAGCATGAATTTTAAGAACACCCATATAATTTTTATAATTTATCGATGTACGGTTTTTGAGATAAAGATTTTGAATGAATTAGAAGAATAAAATGATTTATGGAGGAGAGAGAAAAAAAAATGAGTGGTTGAGATTTGAAGAGAGAGAAAGGGTATTATAGTTATTTTAGGTAATATAATAGATAGGGGGTCATTTTGGGGAAGTAAATGTTGAAAATTAAAATTTTAGACATGGGCTATTTGCTTTATAATATAGTACAATAAAACTATGTTGTTATTTACTTTTTATTTGAAAGATAATTGAGCTATTTCTACATTACCCATTTGACCTGCTAGATATTTACCGCCATTTATAAGTGAGTGGGTCAACAACTCAACATTGCCACCTGACCAAATATAAATTTACCCTCCAGAGGCTGAATGAAGTTTATATTGATAAGAATACTACCACTCGGCTGCAGCCTGTAACATGCCATCTGAGATTATCCTAGCACCAGACAAAAGAGTACCGAGACCAATGCTGCAGATACGGATTAGTCCACAGTCAAATGGAGAGTAGTTAATAAGAAAAATGTAAAATTTCTGATTAGTGACTAGAGATAAGAACTGACCCAGGAAAAAGATACATATTATTTCCCTGATTGCAGTAGCCAATCTCTCCGTTTCCTGCAATCATCAAGTGCATGTTATTGCAAAATAGCATACACAATGAGGATCATAATTTATACCTTTTGCAAGCTCAACTATAACTATAGCTATAGTAAAAAAAGAATAACTTCATGGAAACCCTTTCTCATATTTATCCTTGGACAACCGGTAGCAATTAATAGAACTGCTTATATGATAGAACTATTTTCTCCAAGTAATGACCCGGAATCTTAGACATTGACAAACAGGGCTGTTAAGATGATTTGAAGGTTTTTATGTTTTATTTCTTAATTGATATTACAACATACAGACATATCTCTTATATAGAGATTGATTTACAAAAGAGTTAAAACATGTTCCGTGAAATACGCTTGCTTTTTCCTTTCTTGTATGCACTCCTCTCCTTTTTGTTCCTTTCTTGTATGCACTCTAATTATTAGGAAAATGATGGAATACTGACCCCATATTCTAACACTCCCCCTCAAGTTGAATAGTGGGATTCCCAAAATTCAACTTGTTTAGACATTTGTTGAACATGGTTGTCCCGACAGCCTTTGTCAGGATGTCTGCGAGTTGGTCTTCAGTCTTGACAAACGGAAGTGTGACAATTTTATCTTCAAGTTTTTCTTTGATGAAATGACGATCAACTTCTACGTGTTTAGTTCTGTCATGTTGAACTGGATTTTCAGAGATCTGGATGGCGGCTTTATTATCACTGAAGATTCGTATACTTTCTTTGGATGCGAATCCTAATTCGGTCATAAGTTTCTTTAGCCACAAAGCCTCTGCTAATCCTTTAGCAATACCTCTAAATTCTGCTTCAGCACTTGACAAAGAGACAACTTTCTGTTTTTTACTTTTCCATGTGACGAGGTTACCTCCTATCATAGAGAAATACCCTGATGTAGATCTTCTATTTCCTTTGTCTCCAGCCCAATCAGCATCTGTATATATCTGAATGTTAAGATTACCATTTGGTTTGAATAAGACTCCATGACCAGCTGTTCCTTTGAGATACCTGATAATTCTTAGAACTGCATCCATGTGTTCAACTTGAGGTTGATGCATGAACTGGCTTATATTTGACTGTGTAGACCCACCGACACCCTACTGGTTTCTTTCCTTGTGGTATGACACATTTTTCCCACGTTTCATTCTTTATTAATGCACCCATTTCAGTATCCATAGCCTCCTTCCATTTCTTTGATTTTAATGCATGTTCCAAATTTGATGGAATTTCTTCTGAATACAAATTTCCAAAAAATGTCTTTGCCTCTTTAGACAGATTTCCTTCTGCTATGTTGGCCATAGGATACTTGGAACTTCTGGAGTTTTTTTCTGGGGAGAATCGATCTGGAGGAATTCCTCGGTTTAATCTTGGTGGAAGAACATATTTTTCTGGAACTTCTACCGGAGTAGGTTCTTCAGTTTCCTGAGTACCTAAAGTCTCATCTGAAGCATGAATATCTCCTGGAATTTCACCAAAGGAAACATTTGGTTGAGAATTACTTACCTCGGATATCAGGCTTGGGATGTTATCTTCGGTGGCACTGGTATTTGGAAAGGACTGTTCTTCAGTAGATACATTATTCTGATTTATAGGACTTTCTTCTGAAGAATGAGCATATCTGAGCCAACTCAATGTATCACACTGTTCCTCCCCCTGAGCATTGTGTTGCGAGGAGTAGAAATACTTGGTTTCGAGAAAATCACAATTCATGGTGGTGAACATGTGACGAGTGATCGGGTTATAACACCGGTATCCTTTTTTATTGACTCCATACCCCACAAACACACATTTTTCAGCGCACGGATCAAGTTTATCCCGGTGTGTTTTGGGAATGTGAACAAATACCGTACATCCAAACACTTTGGGTGGAAGAGTAAGGGCTTGAGGAAGTGGATGGTATTCGGTGAGTGTTTTTAAAGGTGTTTGCATTTTTAAGATTTTCGTAGGAAGACGGTTAATCAAATAATTAGCCGTGGCTAGAGCTTCTGGCCAAAAAGTTTTTGGAACACATGATTCAATTATGAGAGCTCTAGTCATTTCTAACAAAAGTCTATTTTTGCGTTCAGCAACTCCATTTTGTTCCGGGGTATGAGGACATGTGGTTTGATGGACTATCCCTTTAGATTGAAAAAAGGAGTTCATGTTTGAATTTAAATATTCCCCACCATTATCTGACCGAAGAATTTGGATAGATTTTTGGAACTGAGTTTGAATCATGGAATAGAATGTAGAAAATCGATCAAATACGTCAGATTTATTTTTTAAAAAATAAATCCAAGTCATTCGAGTACAATCATCAACAAATATCACATAATATCTGAAATTTTGTCCTCCAATTACAGGTGCAGGACCCCACACATCCGAATGGATTAATGAAAAAGGGATTTTTACTCTAGTATTGCTTGGTTTGAAAGTTTGTCTATGGCTTTTGGCTAATATGCAAGTTTCACACGAAATAGGTTTATTTGACGGAAAAAGATTAGGAAACAAAGTATTTAAATAACTACCGGATGGATGCCCTAGTCTTCTGTGCCATAACCATGTCTCTCGTTCATTAGTTCCATGAGCTAACATCACATTTCCACTTGGAGTGACTTCATCTACATAATACAGTCCTTCTCTCTCAGTGCCACGCCCAATAATCTGTCCCGTCCTGATATCCTGTAAGACACAAAAAGTCGGGTGCATTAGTACTGAACAGTTGAGTTCTTTTGTCAGATGACTAATAGACAAAAGTTTGTGTGACAAGGACGGAACATATAAACAATTAGGCAGTTTAATGTTTTGGGAAATTTCGATTGTTCCTCCATTTTTCACATCCATTTTCCCTTTGTTTGCGGCTTTGATATGTGTTTTTCTCGGTTTTGACATTTTTGCAAAATCAGTTAATTCGTATGTCATTGTGTCAGTGGCTCCACAATCAAATATCCAAGACCCATTTGATTTTTTAAAAACATTTTGAGCCATATCTACTGACCCATTCAAAGTTGAGGGACCATTTTTGGAACTCTTGGAAACATAGGCGGCTGGCCTTTTTGTATTTAGATCCCCTGGTCGATTGATTTTGGAAGAAACCCCTGGTCGATTGATTTTGGAAGAAACAATTGTTTCTTGAATATTTTCTTTTACACTCCTATGTGAATGATTGAAAAAATTTGCGGGTGAATTGTTTCCATGGCCCTTTGATGGATCGGTTTTTTTCTTACCACACTCCATCGAAAAAAACTCATCTTCTCCTCCTTCTTTTCCGGCCGCCGCAACTCCTCCGAAGCCAGATATTTGTCGTCCATCACCGGTGCCGGAGTGAGTGCTGGCGGTAGGATTATTGGTTGGAGCGGTCCCGGTTTTAACCGGTTTGAAGCTTTTCTTGGTGCGATCTTCCCACCAATCTGGGTAACCAACTATCTGGAAACATTGTTCTCTTGTATGTCTCGACATACCACATTTACTACATATAAGATGAGATTTATCATCTTTGTTGACCCATCTTTGTTTGCCGTCGTTCCTGCGAAATCCTTTTGTAACGAAACTGGACCCATCGGATTCTCCGACGATTAGGCCGGTAGCTATGCCCTGTTCACTGTTAGTTGCTCCCAAGATGTTTTGGTGAGCGGCTTCTTTGCGAACCGTGGCGTATGCAGCTTCGACGGTAGGAGTTGGATCAACTCGAAGTATTTCTCTTTTGATGTGTTCGAATCGCTTATCCAATCCATTTAAAAATTGAAAGAGTTTTTGTTCGGATCGGATTCTTGCATATGTCGTGATATCTTCTGAGCATGTCATGGGATTTGGATCGGTTCGATCTATTTCACCCCATACTCCTTGCAAGGCAATCCAGAAATCTTCAAGTGGCTTATCACTTTGCTTGAGTTCATTTGCTTTGACGTGCAGGTTAAATATTTGAAGTTTATCTTTCCCACTGCTATATGTTACTACCAATGCATCCCATAAGCTTTTGGCCGTGGGATATTCGGTAAGGTTGCCTGCTATTGTGGGCTCGATATTTTGGATAAGCCACGAGAACACAATCAGGTCTTCTTGTTCCCAAATTTCATATTTTTCATCTTTTGTTTTTGGTGGATCGTTGGTTAAGTGATTTAGTAGGTTTTTTGATCTTCCGCCTATGGCAACTCGGATCATTCGAGTCCATAATGCATAATTTTGACTGTTTAATTTGAGATTAATCTGGAGGTTGTCGGAAAGTTTTGGATTTTGTGGTTGTTGATTTGTGTTGGCTTGCAATAGATTGGCTAGTTGAATTGCTAAATCCGAACCAGAGCTACCGGCATCATCTGCCATGGCGGCTTGGTTTGGTTTTTATATGGTTGGGTAAATCACTGGGTATATGATGAGGCCATGATCGGTGGCTCTGATACCATGTTAAGATGATTTGAAGGTTTTTATGTTTTATTTCTTAATTGATATTACAACATACAGACATATCTCTTATATAGAGATTGATTTACAAAAGAGTTAAAACATGTTCCGTGAAATACGCTTGCTTTTTCCTTTCTTGTATGCACTCCTCTCCTTTTTGTTCCTTTCTTGTATGCACTCTAATTATTAGGAAAATGATGGAATACTGACCCCATATTCTAACAGGGCCACATAGGATGGTAAATGTACAATCAGAAGAAATTTAGAAGATAAACCAAGATCCACATCCTTAAATAGGCTTCCACTTGCGTAAATTATGTTTTTCCCCACAATAGAAAACGCTTCTTCGGGTGTACATTCAGCTGCCACGGAACAAAACTCATTAGGACCACATTTTTACAGGTCAAGCTGCAGAATCGGTTTCAGCCATACCAATATACCATACCATTGGTTGTGGGATTTGACAATGCAAATATTGCTGGTCTGGTTGAAGTTGAACCTCTAAAAGCTTCCAATATCTGGGGAAAATATTTAACTTAAAATTATAACAAAAAAATGTCTTAAGTTGATTCTTTTAGTTATTTAATGTAAGATTATACCTCCTTAGAGAACAAGCCACCAACTGCAGATAACCCAAGGAGTACATCAGGTTTCACCTCCTGCACCTGACCACCATATAATTTCCAATAGCTTATCAATAAATTGTGCTTAAAAGGCCATAAAGCATATGCATATATAGAACGCACCACTTCTGTAAGACTTGCTCCTTCCCTCAATCCCCGGCGCCTAATGTCATTGACTTTCTTTGCAAATGGCTTGACATCATCATCGATACTTTCACGATCCTCTGTGATCAGGCCCTGATTCATTCATATAAAATAAAGACGTAAAGGTAATAACTATTCCAATAAAAGACAGTTGTAGATATGTATGATGATAAGAGTATTTGCGTACATTGACGTCAACTACCCAAAACTGATTCCGTGCACTCTGAAAAGCATGTTTATTATTTCCTAATATTCTTGCCATAGTTCTTCTGGCTGCCTTCAGAACTCCAACTCCTGCACTGCAATTACAGAAAATTAGGTGCAGATAATTGGAACTAATAATTAAAATCTTATAAGTACTTATATATCTTCATATTAATCAAATGTAGATAAATTCATACCTTCCAGCACCGGCAACAACGATATTCTGCTTTGGGAAGTCAATCATCATCTTTTCTTGTGCCCTTACAGCTCCCAGAAGACCAGCAACTGCAACTCCCGCTGTTCCCTGGACATTAACGAGAAATCTAGTCTAACGTGTAAACATTCTCATCACATATTAAGAAACGAGAAAGCCAATACCTTAGTAGTGGTTCAGCTGGTACCATAATAAACAAAAACTACACCCTTTGATTAAAATTACATCAGAGCGTGCAACTAAATGTTCACTAACAATAACATCGGTACTATATGAAAAAGCATCCAGCCCGAGAAAGTGCTAACGGTTTACCTGGACATCATCATTGAACATTCTATAGGTATTTCTGTAGCGTTCGAGTAACATTGAGGCCCATTTATGTTGAAAGTCTTCAAACTAAGAAAAATCACACGTGATAAGTGTCTTCTTAGAATATTCTTTGAAAATGTAATGAAAGAAAAACAACTAAATGGCATCGGATCATTAGTTCTGAAAGCAAAGAAAAAAAGTACCTGTACAATCACATGGGGCCAACGATTGAACAAAGCCTCCATAAGCTCATCGATAATGGAAATGTACTCATCACCTTCAAGACGGTTTTCTTGCAGCCCTAGATCTAAAAAGGAAAAAAAATTACTGTTATTATCTCTGGAAAAAAATACTTGGAGAAAGAGTGAAGAACGTGATAAGATAGCTAAGAGTAAACTGATGTAGTAAAAATCATAAGTGAGTAAAAAGAACTTACACAGTGGGTCTGTAAGAAGGCTTTCATTGTTGGTTCCGACATCAATCATAATAGGAAGTACCTATTATTATATAAGAATTAAAAAAAAAAAGGTAAGTAGTACACAAAACTTAGAGAGACATATACGTGGGCTAGTACGAGTGGATGCAAAGATTACTCTTTGAGGATTTATTCCTGCTGCTGCAACATATAAATCCAACTTCCCTATTGCAATGCCGATCCCCTGAACTCCCAGATCACCAAGACCCATGATTCTGCTTCCGTCAGTAACAACAATCATATCAACCTATGCAAAACACAAGGCATAAGTATAATATATAGTATAATTATGACTATAGCAATAAAGGTAATAGTTTGAAGACTAGCAACCACTATCTAATAGTTTTAAAGTAGTCACGTCATTACTAGTAACAAACCTGATCAGCAGGCCAGTTATAAACCATTGCCATCATTTCTCCGCGATCAGCAGCACTAAAATACATCCCCCTTGGTCGTCTAAATAATCCACTGTATTTTTGGCATACAAGTCCTCCTGTTGGAGTGTACACTATTGGGGCAAATTCCTTGATTTGGTTTATAAGAATCTGTCATTACATAGATATCGATATGTCAATCCAAGTGTACAGGATTCTATCTAATTGAGCTTGCATTTGTTTAAGATTCTATCAAGTATGTAAACTTCTTTAAATAAATTTTACATGATTCACTAACCTTATAGTACATTGTTTCATTTCTGTCGTGTAGCCTATTTAGTATACGCCACTTGGCCAAAGTGACTGTGTCCGAAGGTCCATCCATGTAATTGATCTCAATCTTCTCCAGGTCTGTCTCTATAATTTGAATAAAAGTTCTTAACAAACTTGAAATTAAACAATACTATGATAAAATAGGGACACGTGGCTCCAAAGAGCTACAACTCGTTGGATTCGAACTTCAGACCTTTTTTGAAGAATCCAAAGCCCTTGGCGTTAGACCACCCTCTTTGAGTTTAAACAAAAACCTTGTCGGAATGCCTAACATATAAGCTTGAAAGATCAAGCAAAGCGATTAACTTACTAAAACATCTTTGAGTTTAAACAAAAACCTTGTCGGAATGCCTAACATATAAGCTTGAAAGATCAAGCAAAGCGATTAACTTACTAAAACGTTCAATCTGTTGTTGCTCTGTCTGAACGTTTGGAGGTAGAAGTCCACGAAGATCTAAACGATCTCTTTCAGTCAAAGAGAATGATGTTCCCTGCAAACCCAAGTTGTCAATTTTCAATCCTGAATTTTGGTTAAAAATTTTAAATTGGCAGGTGATCATTTTTAGTTACATAAGCCCTCCAATGATTGTCAAAATGACATTTAAATATAACTAAATTACGCGTTAATTATGGCTATCAAGTGAGTAGAACACATAATGCTTAACATTTATGAGACAAATTATAAAAAAAATGTAAATTTGATCTGATCATTTAAATCATGTACCTTATTGAACCATGGATTATGAAGAATATCGACGCCTTTTTTATTAAGAATGGTAGGTCTATGGCATTCGATAGTACTAAATGATCTTAAATTTTTGTACAAAACGCCTTTGATCTGATTCGAAGAGAGCCGAATTTGACGATATAAATTCGACATTGTTGCCTTGGAAATCAGAAAGAACAAAAAAACTGATGAAACTTGTAAAATGTTATACTTCGATTGTTTCCTATAACTATAGATGATGAAAATGTGGGAAACCAAAGCGTCCTGTTTGAAGTTGCTATTTTTGGTAGTTAATTCTGTTACGATTTCCAACACTTTCGCTTGTTAATATTATAGAAGCTGCCCCAGGTTTACAGTAAGTTACAAATCCAATAATCCTGGAGTCTTGGCTGTTACCATTTGAGCCCTAAGATCTATAATATTTGTTACCATACTAGTCGTGTCTCAAAAAAATATATATATATATATTAAAGGAAACACCCCCTGACCCGAGTATTTTTTTTTTTTTTTTTTTTTTTTTTTTTTTTTTTTTTTTTTTTTTTTTTTTTTTTTTTTTTTTTTTTTTTTTTTTTTTTTTTTTTTTTTTTTTTTTTTTTTTTTTTTTTTTTTTTTTTTTTTTTTTTTTTTTTTTTTTTTTTTTTTTTTTTTTTTTTTTTTTTTTTTTTTTTTTTTTTTTTTTTTTTTTTTTTTTTATTCTTCTTTCTTCTTTTTATCCTTATTTCTTATTTCTTTTTGAAATAGTCATAAGCTTTCTTATGAATATGAAATCAAACAATTATTTTTTGTGAAGATAAAATATTTACTTTGAATCCTTCTTCATCTGCATCAATGTTGTACACAAAATCGAGGGCTCAAATGTGTGAGTTCAGTCCAATTTAATTGTTTTAGATGTATAGGGTCATGAGAATGAAGTTAAAAGCGTGTCATCTTTATTAAGTTTTACATGTATAGGGTCATGAAAATGAAGTTAAAAGCATGTCATCTTTATTAAGTTTTACATGTATAGGGTCATGAAAGTGAAGTTAAAAGCGTGTCATCTTTATTAAGTTTTACATGTATAGGGTCATGAAAGTGAAGTTAAAAGCGTGTCATCTTTATTAAGTTTTACATGTATAGGGTCATGAAAGTGAAGTTAAAAGCGTGTCATCTTTATTAAGTTTTACATGTATAGGGTCATGAAAATGAAGTTAAAAGCATGTCATCTTTATTAAGTTTTAGATGTATAGGGTCATGAGAATGAAGTTAAAAGCGTGTCATCTTTATTAAGTTTTACATGTATAGGGTCATGAAAGTGAAGTTAAAAGCGTGTCATCTTTATTAAGTTTTACATGTATAGGGTCATGAAAGTGAAGTTAAAAGCGTGTCATCTTTATTAAGTTTTACATGTATAGGGTCATGAAAATGAAGTTAAAAGCATGTCATCTTTATTAAGTTTTAGATGTATAGGGTCATGAGAATGAAGTTAAAAGCGTGTCATCTTTATTAAGTTTTACATGTATAGGGTCATGAAAGTGAAGTTAAAAGCGTGTCATCTTTATTAAGTTTTACATGTATAGGGTCATGAAAGTGAAGTTAAAAGCGTGTCATCTTTATTAAGTTTTACATGTATAGGGTCATGAAAATGAAGTTAAAAGCATGTCATCTTTATTAAGTTTTAGATGTATAGGGTCATGAGAATGAAGTTAAAAGCGTGTCATCTTTATTAAGTTTTACATGTATAGGGTCATGAAAGTGAAGTTAAAAGCGTGTCATCTTTATTAAGTTTTACATGTATAGGGTCATGAAAGTGAAGTTAAAAGCGTGTCATCTTTATTAAGTTTTACATGTATAGGGTCATGAAAATGAAGTTAAAAGCATGTCATCTTTATTAAGTTTTAGATGTATAGGGTCATGAGAATGAAGTTAAAAGCGTGTCATCTTTATTAAGTTTTACATGTATAGGGTCATGAAAGTGAAGTTAAAAGCGTGTCATCTTTATTAAGTTTTACATGTATAGGGTCATGAAAGTGAAGTTAAAAGCGTGTCATCTTTATTAAGTTTTACATGTATAGGGTCATGAAAATGAAGTTAAAAGCATGTCATCTTTATTAAGTTTTAGATGTATAGGGTCATGAGAATGAAGTTAAAAGCGTGTCATCTTTATTAAGTTTTACATGTATAGGGTCATGAAAGTGAAGTTAAAAGCGTGTCATCTTTATTAAGTTTTACATGTATAGGGTCATGAAAGTGAAGTTAAAAGCGTGTCATCTTTATTAAGTTTTACATGTATAGGGTCATGAAAATGAAGTTAAAAGCATGTCATCTTTATTAAGTTTTAGATGTATAGGGTCATGAGAATGAAGTTAAAAGCGTGTCATCTTTATTAAGTTTTACATGTATAGGGTCATGAAAGTGAAGTTAAAAGCGTGTCATCTTTATTAAGTTTTACATGTATAGGGTCATGAAAGTGAAGTTAAAAGCGTGTCATCTTTATTAAGTTTTACATGTATAGGGTCATGAAAATGAAGTTAAAAGCATGTCATCTTTATTAAGTTTTAGATGTATAGGGTCATGAGAATGAAGTTAAAAGCGTGTCATCTTTATTAAGTTTTACATGTATAGGGTCATGAAAGTGAAGTTAAAAGCGTGTCATCTTTATTAAGTTTTACATGTATAGGGTCATGAAAGTGAAGTTAAAAGCGTGTCATCTTTATTAAGTTTTACATGTATAGGGTCATGAAAATGAAGTTAAAAGCATGTCACCTTTATTAAGTTTTAGATGTATAGGGTCATGAAAGTGAAGTTAAAAGCGTGTCATCTTTATTAAGTTTTACATGTATAGGGTCATGAAAGTGAAGTTAAAAGCGTGTCATCTTTATTAAGTTTTACATGTATAGGGTCATGAAAGTGAAGTTAAAAGCGTGTCATCTTTATTAAGTTTTACATGTATAGGGTCATGAAAATGAAGTTAAAAGCATGTCACCTTTATTAAGTTTTAGATGTATAGGGTCATGAAAGTGAAGTTAAAAGCGTGTCATCTTTATTAAGTTTTACATGTATAGGGTCATGAAAGTGAAGTTAAAAGCGTGTCATCTTTATTAAGTTTTACATGTATAGGGTCATGAAAATGAAGTTAAAAGCATGTCACTTTATTAAGTTTTAGATGTATAGGGTCATGAAAATGAAGTTACAAGCGTGTCACCTTTATTAAGTTTTAGATGTATAGGGTCATGAAAGTGAAGTTAAAAGCGTGTCATCTTTATTAAGTTTTACATGTATAGGAAGTTAAAAGCATGTCCTGGAACACATATCGCAACATGTAGCCGAGATAAATGTGTGTGGATATGGGAAGGTGTTCTAGGGTATTAAAACCCAGGTCTTATGAAAAATGTCACTTTCTTTTGTTTGCAAAGCATTACATTGTCTAAATTTTTTTAAATCTCTATAGATCATGAATAGATGTTAAATACACGAAGTTGACGGGTTCAAACAAGAAAAAGGTAGTGTTTTTTTTCTGGTAGGTACTCCATTCGACTTCACACTTTTCGTTTATTTGTTGTTTTAGTCATTTCTTGCCATTAAATATTGAATTTAGGCCAGCCCTTTAGTTTAGATAAGTTGCGAAAAGCCTAAGCACCATCAATCTTTCGTACAAGTTTTCTTTGATATGTTGCATTACCTTGTGGAGATTAGTGGATATAATGTGACCATTTTCATTTGGGTGACAATATTATTGTAATTTTTTTAACGATTGCTCTATTAAATAAGGTGTACACCTTCAAACTTGGCAAACGTATTTTATATAGAGCAAAAGTAAGTTCAAATCGTCTGCAACCAAGTTACAACTTCAACATGTGATAAGTAGTAGATTAACATTTTAAAGATTTATATATCATGCTTAAAACTCGTATCTAATGAATCAATGTATTTTTTACCTATTAGTTGAAGATGTTACAAGGACATTCTACATTAGATGAGCTTCACTACACTTTATTGACTCACATGCCGAGATTGCAGGTTTAGCTATAGAGCCTCTATCGGCCTTTTTTTTGTTTACATCATTTCTGAAACTTAATGAACCACATGATGTAAGTTATATCGCCGTCTAAATTTCTTAAGTATAGCTGTTTTGTTGTTTTTTAGAATATGATGTTTTAGTTTATTTTTCTTTTGTCCCCTAACTAAAAATTTTCGATACCTATATGTATGTTTAATAAATTTTTTAGTGTTACTTTTCCTTATGTCCTTTGTTTGATTGTTACAAACAGTATGCGTTTTCTTACATGGAAGAAAGATTGCATACATTAAAAGTCGTAGCAAATTGACAGTTGTCCATTCTTTTTGAAAAAATGCACAGTTTCTATTTGTATGAGCTACCGAAGAAGTAGTTGAAGTTAGTTTTTTATACTGCCGAGGGAATTGCAATGCTTATGAGGTACCAAAATTTTGACCTGTAGTGATTTGACCTACAAGAACTTTCTATGTAGTTCCTACTGCGTACCAAAAGATAGTATCTAACTTTTTTTTTTGCCTTAACCTTACATTTTGCAACTGGTATTGGGTTTGGTTCGTGTGGGTAGATTTTGTGTGTATGTTCATTAAATGGGAGATGATGGCATTTTTAAGTGTTTGTTATGTCTTCTGGTTTGAGGATTCAAGTGTCTTTTGAAAAAAGGATCTGATTAAAGGCAGACATTATGGTGCTGGCTTGCTGGGCTATATGGTGAAGAAACGAAAATGGTTTTTGGCAATAAGAGTATGGTAGTCAATAAAGTTCTGCTGGAAATCAAAAGAATTGGCTCATGATCTATGGTTTACTACAACTCTACAAGAACCAATCGGAGGAATATAACATGGGAGGATTGGATTAATTCTTCTTTTAGCCACATGTTTTGATTTGTAATTACCTTATCTAAACTTCTGTATTCCATGTAAATATTTGAAGTAATAAAAAAAAAGTGTGGATGGCATGGATATGTGATCACATGTAATGCCTTATCATGGATGTTGTTCACTTTCTTTTCGAGTTGTCCCCAGGTCATGGTCATAGGTTCTTGTATTGCCATTGCATGTAAAGTAGTATTATGTTGTAAGTTTTGGTTTTTGTTGTATTTTTGGCTTTTAGCTCTATATACATACAACAAAAAGGAAGTCTGGTTATGTGGTCGTTCAAAGTTGATTAAAAGGAGTTTGTTTTTGCAATCATGTCTTGCTAACTGATCTTCTTTATTCTGGTTATCTGATGAATTTAGTGCTATAGGCTTTGAAGTCAAGTATATGCGGAGTTTTTTATTTGCCAAGTCAAGCCACTTTTACCAATCAGTATCCATGTTAAATGTTGTGTTGGGTTAT
>CM067172.1:115671159-115705781 GCA_034093135.1 Erigeron breviscapus
TAGATCTCGACATGCATGAGCATGAGGAAGAAGATTTTATCAACTTGCCCTCATCAAGTGTGTTTTTCAAAGAAATTAAGAAGAAAATACAAACTTTTGATGAAAACACTTGAATATATATTAAAACAAAATAGATTACACTAAGAGATGAAGATTTATACCCTTGAAGAACTTGGTTTTGAGATGAGAATATGGCAGAATTTTCGTGACCCTTAAAGCTCCTAATAACCCTTAATCCTTGCTTGAAATAACCCTTAAACCTATCTTGAATCAACCCTTGTTTAATCCTATATAAACCCTTATTATTATTATACTTTGGATATGATTTTTGATTGTGTTTTTCTTGCTTTATTCCTGGCCGAAAATGATGAAGAAGGAAGAGAAGAGAAAGAGTTTTTTTTTTGAGAGAAAATATGTTTGTGTGTGTGTGTTGGAAAGTGGAGAATGTTTTGTGTGTGTAAGGGAGGTTGTGTAAGGTTTTGGGTATAATGTTCCTTGGGTTAATGCAAGGATAAAAGTCTAGTTGCCCCCTCATTGGGCAATTCGGTTTTGGGGAAGAGGGAGGGGCCGGATTTTTGTTTGAATTTTGTAAGGGTATTTAAGTTTTGTTAGATGTATAAAGTATGGATATGTATTAAGTGTATAGGTTCATGTATGGATATATATATATATATATATATATATATATATATATATATATATATATATATATATATATATATATATATATATATATATATATATATATATATATATATATATATATATATATATATATATATATATATATATATATATATATATATATATATATATATATATATATATATATATATATATATATATATATATATATATATATATATATATATATATATATATATATATATATATATATATATATATATATATATATATATATATATATATATATATATATATATATATATATATATATATATATATATATATATATATATATATATATATATATATATATATATATATATATATATATATATATATATATATATATATATATATATATATATATATATATATATATATATATATATATATATATATATATATATATATATATATATATATATATATATATATATATATATATATATATATATATATATATATATATATATATATATATATATATATATATATATATATATATATATATATATATATATATATATATATATATATATATATATATATATATATATATATATATATATATATATATATATATATATATATATATATATATATATATATATATATATATATATATATATATATATATATATATATATATATATATATATATATATATATATATATATATATATATATATATATATATATATATATATATATATATATATATATATATATATATATATATATATATATATATATATATATATATATATATATATATATATATATATATATATATATATATATATATATATATATATATATATATATATATATATATATATATATATATATATATATATATATATATATATATATATATATATATATATATATATATATATATATATATATATATATATATATATATATATATATATATATATATATATATATATATATATATATATATATATATATATATATATATATATATATATATATATATATATATATATATATATATATATATATATATATATATATATACAATTTCTTAGACTATTAGACATCACTTATTATATATAAATATATAAGACAAAAATATGTATCTATATATATATGGGCCGTTAATATGTATGTGTGTATACATAATTTTTGGTGTTTTAATATTTTACTTAACTCGTTGGTTATAAACTTGTATTTATATTAGACATATATGTGTATGCACTTATTATTATTCAAACTCACTTTATGTACATAAAAAATTATAAATGCATTATTGAGGTAGGCATTATATATTTATGTTCAAATGTAATCTAATTAGCTTGTTTTTTTGAATTGTTGGACATTTGTGAAGTTTTATGATTGTTATCTCAACTTGTGAGTCTTACATTATTATTTGTATAACTTAACTTCTTGGAATAAAATTTGTGTTCATTGTCATTCTATTAAGTTGGATTAGAACTTAATTATAGCTCGAGATTGCTAATCTAGGGGCATTATCTACTAGCTACTAATATAACTATGGCTTGCGGGATCATAGGCAACATAACTAGCATATATATATAATATTAAAAATGAGGGTTGTTACATCATTACCCCCTTAGAAGAATTCCGTCCCGGAATTTGATTTTGCTTAGGGAAAAGATGAGGATATTTCTCTCGCATAAAGTCTTCGCGCTCCCATGTGAACTCGGGTCCGCGTTTTGGATCCCATCTAACTTTAACTATGGGGATCTTACTCCTCTTAAGGCGCTTTTCCTCTCGGTCTAGAATTTCTACTGGCTCCTCACGAAAATGGAGCTTATCTTCCACTCGTAGTTCCTCGAGTGAAACCACTTTTGAGTCATCCGCCATGCATTTCTTCAAATTTGACACGTGGAAAGTGTCATGAACGTCTCCCAATTCTTGGGGTAACTCTAACTTGTAGGCTACAGGGCCTATTCTAGCAATTATCTTGAATGGCTCAATGTATCGTGGGCTCAACTTTCCTCTTTTGCCAAACTGATATGTCTTATTTTATACCCATTTACCACATTGTATTTAGTTGTTTTTAAATAGTTTTTGAGTCGTTTTCGTATACATTTGGTGCGTTTATGGTATTTGTTAGTGCTTCAGGTTATTAACAGGTATTTGAGCGTAATTCTGGAGGAAACGACGTTTTTGAGGCAAAATAAGTGCTTACGGAAGTTTTACGAGTCCCGAGGCTGCATTTTGAGTCTGGTCAACGAAAGTCAAACAGTCTAGAGGCACATTGCGACGCAACTACAGATTGCACCGCAACCCCAAAACAGAGAGATAAGTTGCGTCGCAACTTGGGATGTTGCGACGCAACGCGTTCAGATCCAGGCCAGCCTCGAAGTCAAAGAAAGTCAAAGTCAACCGCAGTCAAAGCATGTTGCGACGCAACGTGCAGGTTGCGCCGCAACTGGAGACGGAATTTTTGAAGAATTTAGGGAAACTATAAATAGCTTGCTAATTCATTCCTTAACCCTACTTTTACATAACCAGCCGTTTTAAGAGCTTTTGAAGACCATTTTCATCCATTGAAGCATCTTTGAAGCCCTTAATCACGATTGGATTAATTTCATCATTCAGTATTCGTTATTAATCATTCTTGGATTGATTTCAACATTCGGTACATTATGTTTTCATATCTTATTGATTGTTTTTATCTTTTCATTACGAGAGGCTAAATCTCTCAGCACCTACTTGGACAGTGAACATGTCATAGGATTGTTTGATATTATGTTATAACACGATTTCTATCACTGAATTCAATTCATCAATGGCGGTTTGGATAGTGTGTGTTCTTAGTGTTTGTGTGTGTTTTGAGAGAGAATCGTATGTAAAAATGTGTGTGTGTTACTGGTATTAAAAGTTATACAAAGGTTATGTGTTCGTTATGATCTCTAAGGTATGAGAGGGCTATTTATAGTCTAATTATACAATTATGCTAATTGTCACAATTAGCCCCTCAACCTTAGTAATCAAAAAAAAAAAAAAAAAAAAAAAAAAAAAAAAAAAAAAAAAAAAAAAAAAAAAAAAAAAAAAAAAAAAAAAAAAAAAAAAAAAAAAAAAAAAAAAAAAAAAAAAAAAAAAAAAAAAAAAAAAAAAAAAAAAAAAAAAAAAAAAAAAAAAAAAAAAAAAAAAAAAAAAAAAAAAAAAAAAAAAAAAAAAAAAAAAAAAAAAAAAAAAAAAAAAAAAAAAAAAAAAAAAAAAAAAAAAAAAAAAAAAAAAAAAAAAAAAAAAAAAAAAAAAAAAAAAAAAAAAAAAAAAAAAAAAAAAAAAAAAAAAAAAAAAAAAAAAAAAAAAAAAAAAAAAAAAAAAAAAAAAAAAAAAAAAAAAAAAAAAAAAAAAAAAAAAAAAAAAAAAAAAAAAAAAAAAAAAAAAAAAAAAAAAAAAAAAAAAAAAAAAAAAAAAAAAAAAAAAAAAAAAAAAAAAAAAAAAAAAAAAAAAAAAAAAAAAAAAAAAAAAAAAAAAAAAAAAAAAAAAAAAAAAAAAAAAAAAAAAAAAAAAAAAAAAAAAAAAAAAAAAAAAAAAAAAAAAAAAAAAAAAAAAAAAAAAAAAAAAAAAAAAAAAAAAAAAAAAAAAAAAAAAAAAAAAAAAAAAAAAAAAAAAAAAAAAAAAAAAAAAAAAAAAAAAAAAAAAAAAAAAAAAAAAAAAAAAAAAAAAAAAAAAAAAAAAAAAAAAAAAAAAAAAAAAAAAAAAAAAAAAAAAAAAAAAAAAAAAAAAAAAAAAAAAAAAAAAAAAAAAAAAAAAAAAAAAAAAAAAAAAAAAAAAAAAAAAAAAAAAAAAAAAAAAAAAAAAAAAAAAAAAAAAAAAAAAAAAAAAAAAAAAAAAAAAAAAAAAAAAAAAAAAAAAAAAAAAAAAAAAAAAAAAAAAAAAAAAAAAAAAAAAAAAAAAAAAAAAAAAAAAAAAAAAAAAAAAAAAAAAAAAAAAAAAAAAAAAAAAAAAAAAAAAAAAAAAAAAAAAAAAAAAAAAAAAAAAAAATGACTTGAAGATCTTGAATGAAGTGTGTTTGATGAAGACTCTGTTAAAGCTTTTACTTCTTTGACTTGAATCTTCTAACCAATCTCTGATCCTTTTTGAAGCTTTGATCTTTGTCATATCAATTCGAACACTTTGGAGAGTAAGCAATTGAATGAAGTTTGAATGAAATTCTTATGAAGTAATTATGCTCCCCCTCAATCCATGAGTATAAATATTTTTGGAGCATCTTTGGACTTTTGAAGCATCTTGAGTGAAAATCTTTTCATCTTTGGTTTCATTCTTATCTTTGACGTCAATTCAGATTCCCCTTTTTTAAAATCAAAATCTCAATCAACTAAAGTCTAGTGAAAATCTTTTCATCTTTGGTTTCATTCTTATCTTTGACGTCAATTCAGATTCCCCTTTTTTAAAATCAAAATCTCAATCAACTAAAGTCTAGTGAAAATCTGAAACTATTGTCACATCATGAATAATTTTCTCCCCCTATACACAAACTTTGATAAGCCTAGAACTTTGATAAGCCTAAAAACCGATTGAAAACAACCAACTACAAACTATTCTCCTTGTTTCCTTATCAATCAGTAAATCAATCATAATATTTTCTCCCCCTCATAATGACAAAATTGGGAACCAATGTCATTATGTACAAATTTGATTGATTAAAAGGCAAAAAGAAAAACATAATCTTATGAAGAAATGTCAACCATCAAAACAACAACCCAAACCATTAGTCCTACCCAATAGATCCTAGGAGTGACTAAAACGTAAGATTGAAGTTGTTGGGACAAACGTTATATTATGGTGTTGGTGTTTTCTGTGTTTGTGTGAAGAGAAATGATACCGGATAAGAATGATCCGTTAGCATGTTCAAAAATCGAAAGGATTAATGAAATGACCGATTGAGATGTATAACATTTGTCGGATTTCCTATGTATCATCGAGATATGCACTAAACAATTCTCTAACATAGTTCGATCTGCGGCTTTGCAACCACGAGATTGCTTCAAAGAATATAAATCATGGTTAACACTACCGAAGCATTTGATAACCACAATTTTATCCTTAAAGACTTTTTAGGGAAAACCGAGGTCACTTAGACTTCGTGTTAACTCAATAATCACATAAATGTAATTATGAGACCTACGTTCAACGTTGGAAAAGATGTTAGCATTGGTAGGATTTCCATTCGATCATCGTGGAATATCAATTAAGATATCACTACGAATGTTCCGGCTTTATCACAAAGATAAGCAATATGATCACAAAGATATGACTCGAATGTGTTCAAAAAAAAATGAATGATGATCAAATTAATGACCAAACCAGATAGCTCTAGACACATCGTGAGCGAAATGAAGTCGGGGACTGGAGCAGAATGTCGCCCTTTTTCAATATCAACATCTTCCAAATGAAGAGTCAATAGAAATGTGAAAATCTCCGTGAGAAATGAAACAAGTATTTGTTAAGAAACACTTGAGTGGTTAGGAAAAGATGTGCATTGCTTCACTGGGTCCATGAAGACTTCTTCAATATCGAAAATTTCAACAAATGAAATCCGAAAAAAAAAAAAAAAAAAAAAAAAAAAAAAAAAAAAAAAAAAAAAAAAAAAAAAAAAAAAAAAAAAAAAAAAAAAAAAAAAAAAAAAAAAAAAAAAAAAAAAAAAAAAAAAAAAAAAAAAAAAAAAAAAAAAAAAAAAAAAAAAAAAAAAAAAAAAAAAAAAAAAAAAAAAAAAAAAAAAAAAAAAAAAAAAAAAAAAAAAAAAAAAAAAAAAAAAAAAAAAAAAAAAAAAAAAAAAAAAAAAAAAAAAAAAAAAAAAAAAAAAAAAAAAAAAAAAAAAAAAAAAAAAAAAAAAAAAAAAAAAAAAAAAAAAAAAAAAAAAAAAAAAAAAAAAAAAAAAAAAAAAAAAAAAAAAAAAAAAAAAAAAAAAAAAAAAAAAAAAAAAAAAAAAAAAAAAAAAAAAAAAAAAAAAAAAAAAAAAAAAAAAAAAAAAAAAAAAAAAAAAAAAAAAAAAAAAAAAAAAAAAAAAAAAAAAAAAAAAAAAAAAAAAAAAAAAAAAAAAAAAAAAAAAAAAAAAAAAAAAAAAAAAAAAAAAAAAAAAAAAAAAAAAAAAAAAAAAAAAAAAAAAAAAAAAAAAAAAAAAAAAAAAAAAAAAAAAAAAAAAAAAAAAAAAAAAAAAAAAAAAAAAAAAAAAAAAAAAAAAAAAAAAAAAAAAAAAAAAAAAAAAAAAAAAAAAAAAAAAAAAAAAAAAAAAAAAAAAAAATTAACCCAAGCAATTGTTCAAGATGAGACAACAAGGGAGTACACAAAGGCGTTCAATCCGTCGCATCTTACAACAACACGTTGGAGGCAATTAAAACATTTAAGCAAAAAAATTAACCCAAGCAATTGTTCAAGATGAGACAACAAGGGAGTACACAAAGGCGTTCGATCCTTTGCGTCTCATATCAACAATTGAGAGTTTTGAAAACTTTATTTGAACAACTTGATTGCTATCACACATACATATTCATATAAGAACACTTGGAAGTACACAAAGGCGTTCGATCCTTTGCGTCTCATATCAACAATTGAGAGTTTTGAAAACTTTATTTGAACAACTTGATTGCTATCACACATACATATTCATATAAGAACACTTGGAAGTACACAAAGGCGTTCGATCCTTTGCGTCTCATATCAACAATTGAGAGTTTTGAAAACTTTATTTGAACAACTTGATTGCTATCACACATACATATTCATATAAGAACACTTGGAAGTACACAAAGGCGTTCGATCCTTTGCGTCTCATATCAACAATTGAGAGTTTTGAAAACTTTATTTGAACAACTTGATTGCTATCACACATACATATTCATATAAGAACACTTGGAAGTACACAAAGGCGTTCGATCCTTTGCGTCTCATATCAACAATTGAGAGTTTTGAAAACTTTATTTGAACAACTTGATTGCTATCACACATACATATTCATATAAGAACACTTGGAAGTACACAAAGGCGTTCGATCCTTTGCGTCTCATATCAACAATTGAGAGTTTTGAAAACTTTATTTGAACAACTTGATTGCTATCACACATACATATTCATATAAGAACACTTGGAAGTACACAAAGGCGTTCGATTCCTTGTTATCTTATATCAATTTGTATGTATAATAACAAAAGCTTAGAATGTAAAAACACTCTACAAATAAATATATCATTTAAGAACGGGTTGCATACATAGTATATGCAAGCCACTGAAAATAAAAATCTTTTTGTTTATTTTGAAAATATGCAATTTTGTATTTTGGTTTTCTGGAATGTGTCAAGAATTCCTTCAAAAGAGTTAAGGTTTAAGATTTAACATACCTAGCTTGGAGATAAGAAAGTTAAACCTCTTTTCATCCAGTGGTTTTGTGAACAAATCTGCAAGTTGAAAGTCAGTACCCACAAAGTAGAGCTCGATGTCACCTTTCTCAATATGATCTTTGAGAAAATGATATCTAACATCAATATGCTTTGAGCGAGAGTGGTTTACTGAGTTGACTGCAATGGCAATGGCACTCTGAGAATCACAATAGATAGGGATATGATCATATTTCAGACCATAATCAGTTAGTTGTGTCTTCATCCATAAAACTTGAGCACAACAACTAGCCGCAGCCACATATTCTGCTTCAGCCGTTGATAGAGACACACAATTCTGTTTCTTGGAAGACCAACTCACAATTTTATCGCCTAAAAATTGTAAAGTACCGGAAGTGCTCTTGCGATCAAGTTTACAACCTGCATGATCTGCATCTGAATATGCAGTTAGATTGAATCCAGTATCCCTTGGATACCAGAGACCTAAATCGGGTGTCCCCTTCAGATAACGAAAGATTCGTTTCACAGCTTGATAATGTAAATCAGTTGGAGCAGCTTGATATCTAGCACACATACATGTTGCAAACATTATATCTGGGCGAGATGCTGTTAGGTACAACAACGAACCAATCATACTTCGATATCTCTTTTGGTCAAATGGTTTCCCATTTGTATCAGCATTTATGTTTGTTCGAGCAGCCATTGGGGTAGAAATTGAAGAACATGAAGTCATGTCAAACTTTTTCAACATATCATTTATGTATTTACCTTGTGATATAAAAATACCAGTTGGTAATTGTTTGATTTGAAGACCCAAAAAATAATTCATTTCCCCAATCATGCTCATTTCAAAATGATTAACCATAAGAGATGAAAAGTTTCGGCAAAATGTTTGACTGGTCGACCCAAAAATAATGTCATCAACATATATTTGAACAAGTAGAACATGCTTACCTTGTTTGCGAATGAACAAGGTAGGGTCAATTGTGCCTTTGGTAAAGCCACCTCTTAGTAAGAAAGTAGTTAAAGAATCATACCATGCTCGGGGTGCTTGCTTAAGACCGTAGAGAGCCTTGTCTAACCTGTAGACATGGTTTGGCCTTTGAGGATCAACAAAACCTTCTGGTTGATCAACGTAAACTTCTTCTTTGAGATCACCATTCAAGAAAGCAGTCTTCACATCCATTTGAAACACAGTAAAGTTTCTGAATGCGGCATAAGCTAAGAATATCCGAATGGCCTCCATTCTTGCTACTGGAGCAAAAGTTTCGTCGAAGTCAACACCAGGTTGTTGGCAATAACCCTTTGCAACAAGTCGAGCTTTATTCCTTACTACCACTCCATTCTCATCCTTTTTGTTTTTGAATATCCACTTTGTTCCTATTGGATCATCTTTTCTAGGATTTGGAACTAATCTCCATACCTTCAGTCTTTCAAATTGCGCGAGTTCATCTTGCATTGCCTTAACCCACTCTGGATCACGAAGAGCTTCAGATACGGTTTTGGGTTCGATGTTGCTAAGAGAAAGTGCAACAAGACACTCATTTACTGAAGTACGAGTAGTTACTCCTGCTTGTGGATCTCCAATTATTTGATCAGTAGGATGGTATTTTTGCATACGTGTCCACTTGTGAGCATGAGGAAGAGGATCTTGTTGTTGAAGATCAACATCACCATCATTAAAGCTTGAGTTTTGTTGAGAGATGGAATCATAACTTGGTATAACTCTTTCCTCATAAGCTGGATGATCAAAGTCAAGTGGTACATACACATTTGGAGTGTTCAATGGATTTGTTGTCTGAGTTAATCGAGAAGGTTGTTCTTGAACATTCACTTGAGAAAATGGTGGACAAGAATCTTTTGTAGAGATTCCTTGCTCTGAAGAACTTGATGATGATTCATGAATGCTGTCAGGAACTGGATCGTTGTTATGAAGAGGTTCATTGTTTTGAATTGGTTCAACGATGACATGAGGTTCTTGATCATGAATCGGTTTTGAATTATAGAATTCTTCAAAAAGAATATCTAATTCATCACTTGTTGGAGTTGGAAACTTCTTGAATTTTGAAGCTAAGGTAGAATTCCTTGTAGAAGTACTTGAAGCACTTGGATCATTACTTGTTGGTAGCAAACTTTCTTGCTCAAAAATCATGCCTGACATCTCATCAAACCAAACATTCATTGTTTCTTGAATTTTGAAGCTAAGGTAGAATTCCTTGTAGAAGTACTTGAAGCACTTGGATCATTACTTGTTGGTAGCAAACTTTCTTGCTCAAAAATCATGCCTGACATCTCATCAAACCAAACATTCATTGTTTCTTGAATTGTGTTTGTTCGACGATTATAGATTCGGTAGGCAATTGATGTTTTGGAATAACCAACAAAATATCCTTCATCACCTTTCTTCTCGAACTTTCCAAGATTCTCCCGATCATTCAAAGTGTAACAAACACACCCAAATATGTGAAAGTAGTTGATATTGGGTTTGCGTTTGTTAACAACCTCATAAGGAGTTTTTTCGAAACGCTGATTGATAATGGACCGATTCTGAGTGTGACAAGCAGTGTCAACAGCTTCAGCCCACATATTGGATGGTAATTTGGAATAAGCAAGCATTGTCCTTGCTGCTTCTACCAGCGATCGATTTCTCCTTTCAACAACACCGTTTTGTTGTGGGGTGCGAACTGCTGAGAATTGATGAGTTATACCTTTGGATTTGCAGAATTCATCAAAAACAGCATTCTTGAACTCAGTTCCGTTATCCGAACGGATGTAACGAACTGGAAGTTGAAGATTTACTTGAGTATTAGTGATGAAATCTATCAATATCTGAGTTGTTTCATCTTTGGATGCAAGAAACTTGACCCAAGTATATCTTGAATAATCATCAACAATAACCAAGATGTATTTCTTCCCATTTCGGCTTTGTACTTTCATCGGCCCACAAAGATCCATGTGAAGCAAATGAAGAGGTGCTACAGAATTTGGAGATTTCTTCGGTTTATGAGAAGTTCTCTTAATCTTCCCAACAGCACAAGAAGGACAAACATGCTCACTTTCATACTTATAGTCAGGTAAGCCTTCAACAAGATGCTTGTTGACCAAAGTATTGATGGTTTGAAAATTCAGATGAGAAAGCCTTCTATGCCATAACCAAGAATTCTTTGAAGTAGCCTTTGAAATGAGACAAATATTGTCGGTTGGTTGGTTATTATCGAGATTAACGGTAAAAAGATTATCATCACGATCACCACAAAGAATATCAACTCCATCTAGAGTTTGGACTTTGCAAAGAGATTTTCGAAACAGAACTTGAAGATTGTTATCACAGAATTGTCCAACACTGAACAAGTTGTGACTTAATCCTTCAACATAGTGAACTTTCTTGATGATTATTCCATTTCGTTCAATGTCTCCATAACCTAAGATAGGAGCGAAATTGTTGTTTCCAAAGCGAACTGTTCCCATGAATCTTTCAACAAAATTCTTGAGCAAAGATTTATTTCCTGTCATGTGCTTCGAACACCCGGAATCGAGTATCCAAACACAGATGGTTATTTCCTGCAATCAAGGAAATTTAACCGTTTTTAGGTACCCACTTGAAGACGGGTCCTTTATGGTTAGTTAAAACAGGCAGGGTATATAACTTAGGAATCGCATTCAAACATGTTTTTGAATCAACATAAGCATTGACAAGCACATTATCAACAAACACATTTGAATAAAAAGTACGAACATTCACATGAGAATTAAAAGTAACATGTCTACGAGCATCAACATCAGTCACACAAGTACGGGAATTAAGATTGTTTACAAGCTCACAAGGCCTTGCCTTGGCATTTTCAACATTATTTAACAAAGAAAAATTGTTTTTACTAACATGAACACCCTTCCTCCTATTAACATGCTTTCTCCTCTTTGTTTTCTTCTTTTTCTCAACATCCTTTTGATTACTAGTGATCTTAGGTACTAATGTCTTAGCAACCCATTTAGCACCACTAGTTATACTCTTTCCACCTGTTGAATTGAAATTAAGAAAATTAGAACTAGGAGTTTTAAACACTTTCATCTTTTTGGAATCTTTTGGAGGTGAGGAAACTTCTTGCTTCTTTGGTTTATCATGAGAAAACCATCCATATCTATCCCTATATCTAGTTGTACCATTTGATGCATCCTTAGTTAGCGAAACTGTGCTAGACTTAGACACCTTAGGTATAGAACTAGATTGAGAGCTAGATTGAGAAGCATTAGGATAGTCTTTCGGAAGTATCACTTTGGTGTACTTTGTCCTGTGTGGAGTCTCAGCTTGTTCCTTTTTGACATGTTTCACAGGGGTAGCAACAAAGGTTTCTACCTTAATGGTCTTTGGTTCAGTCTTGACGAGTTTGGTCTTAACTCGTTTCTTTGAGTAATATGAAGTTGGAGCTTTGGACAATGGTTTTTGAGATTCCACTTTTGTTTTCACTTTGATTTTGGTAGATTCAATCTTTTTCTCAGTTTCTGAATCAAAAACATATTCTCCCTCCATGAATTTATCAAAATCATCTTTCGTGAAATCTTTTGAAAAAGAAAATTTCAATGGAGATTGATTAATTTCAGATTTAGTTGAAAATTTTGAAAAATCAGGAATCTTGGTGTCCAACTTCACATCATGGTTAGTCTCGGAAATTAGGTCAACTTGAACTGACACATCTTTGGTTTCACAAAAAAATTGAGTAGAAGTATCAACACCTATACTAGCACTAGGCTTAGGGTGAACAACTAACTCATCAACATTGTTGCATGTGAAAAACCTATAGAAGTACCATATCAAAACTAAACTATGTGCAAGTTCTTCATTAGAAAAATCAGATTGCACATAATCCTCAGCTATAAATGTAGCAGTATTTTGACAAGTACATCCAAGAGAATCAGTCAAGGTCTGAGTAGAGGTATTGGTAGATGAATCACAAGTAGTTTGTGTAGAATTGTCTACTAAAGCACTTTGGTCAGTTTGAGTAGAAGCAATCTCACAAACTTTCTTAGTATCAACAACAATACATTTATCCTCTGAATTCGGACTTTGAGACTTGAGATGATCAATAACTTTTTGTTGAGATTCTACCTTTTGTTGTAAACCTTCTATTTGTTTTTCCAAAAATGTGGTTGGAAAATACATTTTAGTTGGTTTAGGTGGAGTACAGACAGATTCTTGGTTTTGAAAATTTGATTCAATTTCTTCCAATTTGAAAATTGAAGATTCTTTTGTTTTGTATGAATCATTTATTGCATCATAATTAACCAAAAATTCTTGTTTTGGTATTCTCTCAACTTCATCAGTCTCAAATTCGTCATCCAATGGACGAATAAATTGTTGTATCATACCAAGTCGTAGGAATTTTTCATCATACAAGGGTTCAATTTCCTCTTTGGCTTTTTGCAATGGTGTGATATTCTCAAATCCCAACCCGAGAAGAAGTTCTGTTTTGTCAATTTTTGACTTGTTGAAATAGGCAGTGAAATTCAAGAGAGGATTTTGTTCAACTTTATATAACTTTTCTTGATAGAAAAGTATATTCTTTTTAAATTCCTCAACTTGTTTTTCAAGATTCTCAATCTCAATGCCTTTTAGAAAACAATTATGATTTAAATCAGAAATCTTCCTTTCGAATTCAACATTGTTTGGTTTAGCTTCTTGGAGCTTTTTATTAAGAATATCAACATCCATTTGTCTTGCATTTGCCCGAAGCCATTCATTGGTCTTTTGAATTTCAAGATCTTGATTGGCCTTTTCAAGATCATGAATGGTCTTTTCAAGATTTTGACATTTTTGTAATAACTTAGAATCAGGAGAGACATTCAACTCACATTCTTTGACCAACATCTCATCTTTGTATGCTTGAAAATCTTGTTTAATAGCATCATGTTCAAAAAGTAATTTGGAATGTTCTTCCAGAAGTTTTGAAAATTCACTTTTAGAAAATGAAATACTATTTTTCAACTTTTTGTTTTTGTTGGCTAAAGAGTTGATATGAGTTATCAAATTTGATAGGGCTAATCTACATGACTCTTTGTCCTTAATCAAAGAAAAAGTAGAGTCGAGATTTACCTCATCATCTGGGTATTCATCATCAGTGCTTTCTTCTTCAAAGACTTTGTTCTTGGCCAACCTTGCCATATAGCAAACATTAGCAGAGAGATCTTGATCTTCATCATCTGTGAGTAACAGCCATTTGTCATCTTCAGCTAGCAATGCATGTCCTGCTTCGACATTGTTTGGTTTAGCTTCTTGGAGCTTTTTATTAAGAATATCAACATCCATTTGTCTTGCATTTGCCCGAAGCCATTCATTGGTCTTTTGAATTTCAAGATCTTGATTGGCCTTTTCAAGATCATGAATGGTCTTTTCAAGATTTTGACATTTTTGTAATAACTTAGAATCAGGAGAGACATTCAACTCACATTCTTTGACCAACATCTCATCTTTGTATGCTTGAAAATCTTGTTTAATAGCATCATGTTCAAAAAGTAATTTGGAATGTTCTTCCAGAAGTTTTGAAAATTCACTTTTAGAAAATGAAATACTATTTTTCAACTTTTTGTTTTTGTTGGCTAAAGAGTTGATATGAGTTATCAAATTTGATAGGGCTAATCTACATGACTCTTTGTCCTTAATCAAAGAAAAAGTAGAGTCGAGATTTACCTCATCATCTGGGTATTCATCATCAGTGCTTTCTTCTTCAAAGACTTTGTTCTTGGCCAACCTTGCCATATAGCAAACATTAGCAGAGAGATCTTGATCTTCATCATCTGTGAGTAACAGCCATTTGTCATCTTCAGCTAGCAATGCATGTCCTGCTTCGACTTGTTTGGCTAACAGCATCTTCTGCTTGTAATACTCATAGTTCCGCTTTCGAGGTTGTTTGCAATCAACAGCAAAATGTCCAGGAATACCACAATTGTAGCACTTTTTGTCTGATGCCTTACCCTTCTCAACAACTTGTTTCTCATAAATTTCCTTCTTTTCACCATACCTTGATCCATTAGCTTCACCTTGCTCATTACTCCTTGGATGATAGTGTTCCTTCTTGGGAAATGCACTTGTAGAAGAAGTGCGGAGATTGTTGTTTGTTGGCCTCGCTTTGTAAAATTTCCTCTTGAAATGCTTTGTTACCGCGGCAAGAGCTTGATATAGTTCATCTGAAACACCATCTCTTGTAGCCATCAGATCATCTCCCTCCTCATCAGACGAAGAAACAACTACCATTTGCCTCTTAAGAGCTTCAGAAATCTTCTTCTCAACTATCAATGCCAAAGGATCAGAAGATACAACTTCTGGCATTTTGTTTGATGAAGCTTTGTTTAGGACTTGGTTTTCATTGAGTTTGAAAGATTCATAAAGAGTATGAATGGTGAACTTGGTCAGATTTTGATGTTGCTTGATCTGTGTTCCAAAATCTTCCCATTCTGGACCAAGAGCTTTGATGAATTTGATGTTTAGCTCAATCTCTGTTTTCTTGACATTGTTCTTCCTCAGCTCATTTATGACATTGCAGAATCTGTAGTAGACAGCTTCAAGAGATTCATTAGGCAATTTCGCGAAGTTGTCAAACTCAGTCAAAATATTGGTCAATCTTATCGTCGAAGTCACGTCAGCTCCTTCCATCTGTCTAGCCACCTCATCCCATATCTCCTTGGCCGTATCATAAGAATCAACAGAGCCATAGATTTCATCCGGTAGAGCTTTGTATAAGCATGACCTAGCTCTGTTATCTGCAGCTGTTCGATCTTTTTGTTCAGCATTCAAAAGATCAGGAGTTAGAATTATTGCATCAGTAGTGGGATGGCGATGAACGGCAAGTCCATTAAGGATGGAATCTTTCATCATATGACCATTTGTTTGACTTTCCACATAGTCCATAAATCTTTTCTTCCATAGTTCATAGGAAACGGGACGATCTTGGTTGAAGATCGTCTTAAGTTCAGAGGAAATGGGACGATCTTGGTGAAGATCGTCTTAAGTTCAGAAGAAATGGGACGATCTTGGTGAAGATCGTCTTAAGTTTAGAAGAAATGAGACGATCTTGGTGAAGATCGTCTTAAGTTTAGAAGAAATGAGACGATCTTGGTGAAGATCGTCTTAAGTTTAGAAGAAATGAGACGATCTTGGTGAAGATCGTCTTAAGTTTAGAAGAAATGAGACGATCTTGGTGAAGATCGTCTTAAGTTTAGAAGAAATGAGACGATCTTGGTGAAGATCGTCTTAAGTTTAGAAGAAATGAGACGATCTTGGTGAAGATCGTCTTAAGTTTATAAGAAATGAGACGATCTTGGTGAAGATCGTCTTAAGTTCATAGGAAATGGGACGATCTTGGTGAAGATCGTCTTAAGTTCATAGGAAATGGGACGATCTTGGTGAAGATCGTCTTAAGTTCATAGGAAATGGGACGATCTTGGTGAAGATCGTCTTAAGTTCATAGGAAATGGGACGATCTTGGTGAAGATCGTCTTAATTTCATAGGAAATGGGACGATCTTGGTGAAGATCGTCTTAATTTCATAGGAAATGGGACGATCTTGGGTGAAGATCGTCTTAAGTTCATAGGAAATGGGACGATCTTGGTGAAGATCGTCTTAATTTCATAGGAAATGGGACGATCTTGGTGAAGATCGTCTTAATTTCAGAGGAAATGGGACGATCTTGGTGAAGATCGTCTTAAGTTTATAAGAAATGAGACGATCTTGGTGAAGATCGTCTTAAGTTCATAGGAAATGGGACGATCTTGGTGAAGATCGTCTTAATTTCAGAGGAAATGGGACGATCTTGGTGAAGATCGTCTTAAGTTTAGAAGAAATGAGACGATCTTGGTGAAGATCGTCTTAAGTTTAGAAGAAATGAGACGATCTTGGTGAAGATCGTCTTAAGTTTAGAAGAAATGAGACGATCTTGGTGAAGATCGTCTTAAGTTTAGAAGAAATGAGACGATCTTGGTGAAGATCGTCTTAAGTTTAGAAGAAATGAGACGATCTTGGTGAAGATCGTCTTAAGTTTAGAGGAACTGGGACGATCTTGGTTGAAGATCGTCTTAAGTTCAGAGGAAATGGGACGATCTTGGTGAAGATCGTCTTGTTTTCTTTCTCAAAACTTATAAGTATTTGAGTTGACCAAACCAATCCTTTCGGATTAATTAGCCAGAAACAAACACTACACAACACACTCTTGTCTAGAACGATCTTGTGAGGATCGTCCAACAAGCCACATAGCACAAGAATGAAAAACGAGCTTTCAAAGACTAAGACGATCTTGGGAAGATCGTCCTAGTGAAGATCGTTTTGGTGTCATCTTCTTCATCTCATCAGTTTTCCAGAAAAAACTCCATTAACAACTTCAGAAAGCTTCAATAACTTTTGAATTACTGGGAGTTAAATCATGAAATCACTTGCAAACTGATTGTATTCACGTCCGCAACAGATTTATGAACAAAATTCAACACAAAACACAACAGATTCAAATCCCTCAAATTCGCGCCTAAAAACACAAAATTCAATCTCGAGAATTAGATTGAATTGAAACTTGAAACTTGACAGGATTATGTTTTCAACAACCACGAATCTATTGGTGAACAAATAACTGTGATTTTATGTGATTTGAAGTGTGAATTTTGATGAACCAGTAGGTGAAAAATACGAACAAAAATTGTAAATAAATTTGATTTTGATGAATTTGTGATTGAATTCAGTTATGGATCGTCATCAGATTGATGTTTTGCTCTGATACCACTTGTTATAACACGATTTCTATCACTGAATTCAATTCATCAATGGCGGTTTGGATAGTGTGTGTTCTTAGTGTTTGTGTGTGTTTTGAGAGAGAATCGTATGTAAAAATGTGTGTGTGTTACTGGTATTAAAAGTTATGGAAAAGTTATACAAAGGTTATGTGAAAGTTATGATCTCTAAGGTATGAGAATGATATTTAGTCTTCTGATTGATATGTAAGCTGATCCAAGTAGGTGCACCTTTTTATATTATTGTTTCAATCAAAACTCTCTTTTCGATTAATCCTGAGGGATTACTAACAAATTGATATGTCCATTTATATATATATATATTCCCATATCGTTTCTAAGTCATTTTAAGCTTAATTCTGTGCAAATTACATATATATTCGATGCTTTGATGGTATTGTTAGTGATTTCAGGCTTAAAACAGGTACAATGGCTAGAAATGGCATTTGGAAGGTTAAAAGATGCATTAAGATGGTTCGTGAATGAGTTCGTGTGAAGACCGAATGAAAAATACAAGTTTTGTGGAAACTGATGGGTTGTGCGGCGCATGGCAAGGTTATGCGGCGCATATCAAGAAAGAATTTTGGGCAGAAAGTTTGGAAAAATCGAACCAAAGTGCTTATGCGGTGCACAGACTTGGCGTACGGCGCATAACGGGCAAAGACAAATCTGGAATTCAAGTTTATGCGGCGCACATGGATTTTGTGCGGCGCATATCGGGGGGTTTAATTTTGGAAACTTGATTTTGTGCGGCGCACAGAATGTCCATGCGGCGCACAAATTAGGTCGGCAGAAAACCCTTTTGGATAACACTATAAATACAAAGCCAAAACCCTCCCATTCGAGATATTTTTTCCACGAGACGAATTTAGGGTTCTTTGGAGACTTTTCAAGCAGTTTTTACATCTTTGAAGATCATAGGATTGCTCGTGAGATCCAAGGCATTCAAACATCGTATTTTTTAGCTTTTCGATTGTTTTCTTCACTTTGGTACAAGATGTTTTCTATTTCTTTTACTCATTGTGATATGATTATGATTATGAGTGGCTAAACACTTCATCATCTACTGAGATGAAGTGACACAATGAATATTGGTTGCATATTATTTTGAATTCAAGTTGATAATTAAACGTTTCATCGAGATCTTAATATATTGAATTCTTATTATTTATTCTATTGTTTGTTGATGATGTGTGAATGGTTTTAGTGGTAGCTAAGTCCAGGAATTCATTGTTCTAGTTGATTTGGTAAAATCAATAGGTGTTAATTCGTGGTAGCGAGTTGATAAACAACAATAGGTAAGAGAATTCAACGTGTTAACGGTTTGGTAGAATCGATAGATGGAATTGTTTAATAATAACAAAACAAATTGGTCAGTTAGGTAGATCTTAATAGAGAAGGTGGTAGCCGGATCTTTAGGATTGAATTAATTGGTTAATGGGTTCGGATAGGGTAATAAGCTAGGTGGCCAACTAGTGAGTTCCTTGCCTAAACTTAGTTATTAAAATCAACATATTTGAATTGGTATTAACTTAATGCAACCAAAATTAAATGTGTCATGGAGTCGAGGTAGATGATCCTTTAAATTATTGTTTTAAATCAATTTTTACTATCGTTTTAGGACGATGCTTGCCCCGGTAACACCGGATTTAATTATTTACTTTTGCTTTTCTTTTTGCAAAGTGACAATTCGGTCACAAAACCTCTTTTTACTTGAATTACTTTATGTCTACAATTGCTTATGTGCGGCGCATATCGGGGGGTTTAATTTTGGAAACTTGATTTTGTGCGGCGCATATCGGGGGGTTTAATTTTGGAAACTTGATTTTGTGCGGCGCATATCGGGGGGTTTAATTTTGGAAACTTGATTTTGTGCGGCGCATATCGGGGGGTTTAATTTTGGAAACTTGATTTTGTGCGGCGCATATCGGGGGGTTTAATTTATGGGCGCAACTTGATTTTGTGCGGCGCATATCGGGGGGTTTAATTTTGGAAACTTGATTTTGTGCGGCGCATATCGGGGGGTTTAATTTTGGAAACTTGATTTTGTGCGGCGCATATCGGGGGGTTTAATTTTGGAAACTTGATTTTGTGCGGCGCATATCGGGGGGTTTAATTTTGGAAACTTGATTTTGTGCGGCGCATATCGGGGGGTTTAATTTTGGAAACTTGATTTTGTGCGGCGCATATCGGGGGGTTTAATTTTGGAAACTTGATTTTGTGCGGCGCATATCGGGGGGTTTAATTTTGGAAACTTGATTTTGTGCGGCGCATATCGGGGGGTTTAATTTTGGAAACTTGATTTTGTGCGGCGCATATCGGGGGGTTTAATTTTGGAAACTTGATTTTGTGCGGCGCATATCGGGGGGTTTAATTTTGGAAACTTGATTTTGTGCGGCGCATATCGGGGGGTTTAATTTTGGAAACTTGATTTTGTGCGGCGCATATCGGGGGGTTTAATTTTGGAAACTTGATTTTGTGCGGCGCATATCGGGGGGTTTAATTTTGGAAACTTGATTTTGTGCGGCGCATATCGGGGGGTTTAATTTTGGAAACATGATTTTGTGCGGCGCATATCGGGGGGTTTAATTTTGGAAACTTGATTTTGTGCGGCGCACAGAATGTCCATGCGGCGCACAAATTAGGTCGGCAGAAAACCCTTTTGGATAACACTATAAATACAAAGCCAAAACCCTCCCATTCGAGATATTTTTTCCACGAGACGAATTTAGGGTTCTTTGGAGACTTTTCAAGCAGTTTTTACATCTTTGAAGATCATAGGATTGCTCGTGAGATCCAAGGCATTCAAACATCGTATTTTTTAGCTTTTCGATTGTTTTCTTCACTTTGGTACAAGATGTTTTCTATTTCTTTTACTCATTGTGATATGATTATGATTATGAGTGGCTAAACACTTCATCATCTACTGAGATGAAGTGACACAATGAATATTGGTTGCATATTATTTTGAATTCAAGTTGATATGCGGCGCACAAATTAGGTCGGCAGAAAACCCTTTTGGATAACACTATAAATACAAAGCCAAAACCCTCCCATTCGAGATATTTTTTCCACGAGACGAATTTAGGGTTCTTTGGAGACTTTTCAAGCAGTTTTTACATCTTTGAAGATCATAGGATTGCTCGTGAGATCCAAGGCATTCAAACATCGTATTTTTTAGCTTTTCGATTGTTTTCTTCACTTTGGTACAAGATGTTTTCTATTTCTTTTACTCATTGTGATATGATTATGATTATGAGTGGCTAAACACTTCATCATCTACTGAGATGAAGTGACACAATGAATATTGGTTGCATATTATTTTGAATTCAAGTTCATGCGGCGCACAAATTAGGTCGGCAGAAAACCCTTTTGGATAACACTATAAATACAAAGCCAAAACCCTCCCATTCGAGATATTTTTTCCACGAGACGAATTTAGGGTTCTTTGGAGACTTTTCAAGCAGTTTTTACATCTTTGAAGATCATAGGATTGCTCGTGAGATCCAAGGCATTCAAACATCGTATTTCTTAGCTTTTCGATTGTTTTCTTCACTTTGGTACAAGATGTTTTCTATTTCTTTTACTCATTGTGATATGATTATGATTATGAGTGGCTAAACACTTCATCATCTACTGAGATGAAGTGACACAATTAATATTGGTTCAGATGTGCGTACTACTCCCCCAGTATCAGTGTCAGTTGAGAATTTACCAGAAATGTCTTCTGGTGAAGAATTTCATACTGAACCAGTACTCCAGGAAATGCCTTCAAATGAAGAATTTCATGATGCAAATCGTGACTTAAATGACTCAGATGAAGATACTGAAGTAATTTGGCAAGACCCTCCTCCAGAATCAACTCCAGAGGAGACTCAACTGAATTCTTGCACTGATATTGTTGTCAGTAACAATCCTGGTCAGTACTCCAGATGGACAAAAGCTCACCCTATTGATCAAATCTTAGGTGACTCCAGTCGTGGTGTTCAGACCAGAAGAGCCTCCAGTAATCAATGCTTATACGTCAGTTTTCTATCTTTGATAGAACCTAAGAAGATTGACGAGGCTCTGGAAGATCCAAACTGGGTGACTGCTATGCAAGAAGAGCTTCACCAGTTTGAAAGGAACAAAGTATGGTATCTGGTTCCTTTCCCAGTTGGAAAGAAAGAACCAATTGGAACAAGATGGGTCTTCAGAAACAAAGTAGATGAAGATGGCCACGTAATAAGAAACAAGGCCAGACTGGTAGCACAAGGCTACTGCCAGTCAGATGTCGACTTTGATGAATCTTTTGCTCCAGTGGCTAGACTTGAAGCGATCAGAATTTTCTTAGCATTCGCTGCTAATCACCAGTTCAAGGTCTACCAGATGGACGTAAAGAGTGCTTTCTTGAATGGGAAGCTTGAAGAAGAAGTTTACGTCAGACAACCTCCAGGTTTCGTTGATGACAAGCATCCACATTGGGTATATCGTCTGGACAAAGCGCTATATGGCCTCAGACAAGCCCCACGTGCCTGGTATGATACTCTGACTAAACATTTGTTGAAAAATGGTTTTAAACGAGGTGCAATTGACAATACTTGTTCATTCTTCATGAGAAAGGTAATCTGTTAATGGTACAAATTTATGTTGATGATATAATTTTTGGGTCTACTGATGAAAACATGTGCAAGAAATTTTCTAAAATCATGTCCACTGAATATGAAATGAGTTTGATGGGTGAATTAACATATTTTCTTGGACTCCAGATTAAGCAAAACAAAGATGGAATTTTTATTAATCAGGAAAAATATGTTAGAGATCTTTTAAAGAAATTCGATATGAATTCTTCACCATCTAAACCAACTCCAATTTCTGCACCACTGACACTGGACTCGGATCCAGATGGCAAACCAGTGAACACCACTGTCTTTAGAGGCATGGTTGGTTCACTGATGTATTTAACGGCCAGTAGACCAGATATTATGTTTTCAACATGTTTATGTGCCAGATATCAGTCTAATCCAAAGGAATCTCATATGCTCGCTGTTAAGCGCATACTGAAGTACCTTAAAGGTGCTCCCAGTCTAGGTCTTTGGTACCCCAAAGGCTCTGGAATGGATCTAATGGGTTATTCAGATTCAGATCATGCAGGTTGCAAGATAGATAGGAAATCCACAACTGGTGGATGTCATTTCCTAGGTGGCAAACTGGTCAGCTGGACCAGTAAGAAGCAAACTTCAGTTTCATTATCCACTGCTGAAGCTGAATACGTGTCTGCAGCCAGTTGTTGTGCTCAGATACTCTGGATGAAGAACCAGTTGCTTGATTATGGTATTAAATACTCAAAAACTCCAATCTTTTGTGATAATACCAGTGCCATCGCTATCTCCAACAATCCAGTCATGCACTCCAGAACCAAACACATCGATCTAAGGTACCATTTCATTCGCGATCATATTATGAAAAACAACATTGAACTCCATTTTATTCCCACTGACAAACAACTCGCTGACATTTTTACTAAACCACTGGATGTAAAACTTTTGAATATCTTGTTGGTGAGTTGGGAATGTTAAACCCCTAAATCTGGAACCTTGGTATTGAACGCCATTGTGTACTACTAAGGATCTTTGATTTAAAGATTCAAAAATTTATTTCTGGATCAACATTCCAGGGAAGACTTGAAAAATATTTTCTCTTAAAAATGTTTAAGTTCAGGGGGAATTAATTTTCTCACTGGACAAATTCTTCAGAAAATATTACTGGTGCTTTGTAAATATGTCCCTCTCACTGGTATGGACAGGTTGAAGTGCGTGTTTGAGTTGACTTATGTCTTCTTGTAAATGTGTCCCTCTCATTTGTCTGTATTAGTTGACGTGCAAGTTTGAGGTTTCCAGTCTTTCAAATTTGGTTGTTCACTGGTACTTTACTGGAGTGTCCCTCCAGTGTACCATCAGTACATGTTCACTGGACTAATCCACCAGTGATACTGGACGGTCTTGTCAACCTCCAGATGCACTGAAATATGTCATAATATTTTCAAAATACTTGATCTTTGTATGTGCCACGTAAGCAAACTTTTTCAAAGATATTTATCTTATAAATCCTACGTGGCATGTAAGTTGTTCAAAACAATGATGGTCTTTTTACTTTGGGAACACAAAAAGTACAAATTGGCTTGTTTTTGTGGGCGGTGAACCATCAACCATTTATGGGTGATGTGATACAATTAAATGCGGATCTCAAAACACGATCAAAAATGTTATTTGATAAATTCAAATTGAACGTTTGAGTTCCACATTCTCAATTCTATATATACCCACTTTCACTTTCAATTTCATTTACTTCGAACATTTACTCCCAAATCTTCAAATTCCTTCATTCAATTCTTCATTCATTTTCCAATCATAATACTCGCATATTAACTTCAAATTCATTAAATTCTTCATAAACCTTAAATATTCATTCAATTTCATTTTCATCTATATATAATCAAATGGCTCCTAGACAATCAAATTCACCAAGAAATCTTCTATCCGCCGAATATGCTCCGTCGGCTGATGTAGTTAGAGCACGTCATATCAACCTTGAAGCTAGGGCTTTAAGGATGAATATGAATAACTGGATGGCAAAACTCACGCTATCCAGTGTCCATGATCCACAATCTATAATTGGGAGATTAAACACCTTTTTTCTCTCATGTCCACTATATGGTGCCCTAACTTTAAATCCAGAAAAGATGTATCACAATTATCTTTGTGAATTCTGGTATACAGCCGAATACGATGAGGAAAATTCCTGCATTGTTTACTCTCTTGAGCAAGGGACCAGACCTTTGTCTCTTTCAGTACATTCTCTCAGAATGGCTCTTCAGTTAAATTATCTGGATGAGAATGAGCTGGCATTACCACTCCCTACTGGTATTAATTTCAGGGAGGTATGCAGATTAATGGGGCATACAGAGATAGTTGATGAAAATGGTCAGTTGTTGAGGAAAGGGACCATTTATATGAGCAGACTGACGGATTCGTGGAGATACTTCTTCACACACATCGTCGAGTGTCTTGGTTGCAGTTCTGGAGGATTGGATCAAATCAATCAAACACACCTCCAGATTGCCTATTGCTTATGGTTTGGGCTAAGGGTGGATTTCGCCCAAATATTCTTTGATGATCTGGTTGATCGTATAAAGGCGAAGGGGAGAAAGCCATTCGTGCCATATATTCGCTTTCTTTCTCTTATATTCAGAAATGCCCTTGGAGAGGGATATGACTTTGAAACTGCTCATTTCTCAATGAGTGAGTATATGAGAGACCTGGCAAATTTAAGGTCCAGAGATGGAGAGGTAGATATTCCTCCAGCAATGCTGACACTTCAAGAATTGAAGAGAATGTGGCACCAGTAAGGGTACAAGTTGTTGATGTACCTACTGGTAGTGAAGATGTTCAGATTGTTGAAATGGTACAGCCAATAAGGCAAGTGGCTCCAGTGGAAAGTGTGCAACCAGAAACAGTAGAGCTCTCCAGACGACCAAGATCACATAGGCGTCTAATGAGAGGTGGAGTCCAGGTAAACCCATTAACCCATCCTGGTGATATTATGAATATTGATGGGTCTCCCATCTTTGAAGAGGAAAATATTGATCCTTCTGTACAATCTGAACAGAGAGTGGACACTGAAGTCCAGGCTGTTGTACGAGAAGAGGATGTTGAAGTTGTTCAGACTGAAGAACAAGCTTCTGGTGAGCAAGAGGCTTCACTGGATTTAAATGTGGAAGCTGGTGAACAGATAGATGTGGTTGGTGCTTCTTTTTGGGACGAGGCTGACTCTCCTATTTCTGGAGGTCAGACTTTGGATGTAAATATGGATTTTTTGGGCGAAGATGTACAGTTTGAAACTTCACCAGAAATGCCACCTCCTCCACCAGAAACCGAAACACCTCAACCAGAAATACCACTTCCTACACCAGATATGCCACCACCAGAACCTTCAATGCCACCACCACCACCACCACCATCAATCCCTCAATCAACTTCATACTTCACACCAACACAAACTCAATCACCAGTACACCCAACCGAACCAAGTGTGCCAGTCTCCAATATTGAAACTGAAGAGGACTGGGCACAAGTACCATTGATGACCAGGGTGACTTCTCACCTGGAACAACCCAGTGGTCTCTCCACTTCTTCTTCCACCGAGGTCCAAGGCCTTCTTAGTAGGGTGGCGGACCTGGAGAGATCACTCCAGTCATCTTCCCAGGTCATTTCTGACTTCAAATCAATGTTGTCAAATAATATAGCGTCAGAAATGAACCTCTTTGCTGGGAATGAAAAGATGGTGTTTGATAAGTTGGATGAACTGGTACTGGCCACGAATGTTAATTCTCAAAATATAAGGGTGGCAGTACAAGGGTTGGAAGGAAAAATTGTGAATTCTGTTGAGACTGCAGTGGAGAATAAGGTTGTGCAACCACTGGCAGGTCTTAAAGATGAGGTTGAGAAGATTGTTACAAGAGTTGGTGCTCTGGAAAGCAGGCCTACATTTGACCAGACTGATCTGGTCAACACCCTCAGTGATGAAGTTGTTAGAAAGGTCAAGGGTGATATGCTGAAAGAGATATCTGATGAAATATCTGGATCAATCCTAAGATCTCTTCAGGATGTAATGTTGCCAGAAGTTGTTAAAAAGATTGAAGTTGAGCTGCCCAAGGACTTGCCAGAATCAATTGAAAGTATTAAAAGGGAAGTCCAGGCACTCAAAACTGGTATGGCTGCTTCATTACCAGAACAAGGAAGAACCTTTGGTTCGCTTGATAGACACATGATGGAAGAGTTGTGGAATGATCTGAAGTCAAGGACTAGAGATCATTCCAAGGGGGAAAAACGTTCAGTTCCATCTGGTGAACAAGAAGGATTGATAAGGAGAAAGAGAGAAGTTGCTAGAGCAGTCGCTACTGAAAGCGTCGTGCAACAGAGACAAGTGACTGGTACTGATGCCAGTGCACGTATGGTTGAAAGAACACAAGAAGCTACTGGTACTGAAGCCAGTGAGCCCCAGTTCGAAAGCTTCCCAGACATTCCTACCACACTGAAGGCTGTAAAAGGAAAAGAAAAGGTGGTGTCTGGTGAAGAACAAGAACAAGATGTTGAAGATGTTGATAATGAGACTTCCAGGAAGTTGCAACAACAGTGTATCATGATAGAAATCTTCAAGAATAATCAAAGAGATGAACTGCTGGCCCATCATAGGGATATGGCTACAATGGGTACTCTGGACTCCTACAACGCTGGCAGGTTAGGCGTAAACATTGAAGTTTTTAAAAGGATGAAGGAGGATCCCAGAGTTCAACAATGTCTTGATGCACTGGACGATGTCCATATACGCTCATTTTATGCTGAAGAAGAGCAGGTATATGACTCGTTGATCTATGGTGTAACCATTCCAGAGTTGATCAGACAGAGAAAGGAGGAGCTGGTAAGCCTCCAGAAAAAGATCAGAAGAAATGCTGGTGCTCTGGAATTGGAATACAGAAAGAGGATAACTGGTCTGCCCAAGTTAACTGCCAAGCAACTGAAAGCTATCAAAGATGGTGATCTGAGCACCTTTATTCCTTTGGATACAACTCTGAAAATCAATAGACAAGAACACCAGTCCACTGAAGGACAGCAGAGTGGTGTATCCAGGGATACTGAAGAGATGGTTCAGTTGGCAAAGCAAAGGGCTAAATATGATGAAATGATGACGTTCAGGGCCAATGCAAGAAGAATTATTAATGCTGAAATCACACTGGCTGAACAACATCAAGGTATGACCAGGTTTAATGTGAAGTTGACCAGAGAGGGTAACTTTACAGATGAGAGGAAGGATACTGCAGTCCAAGCATTTGGATGGACTGAACTAAAGGAGATTGGATTGACATTCAAAGGCAAGACTGATCTCTCTCCAGATGTGAAAGCTTTTATGAAGAGGATTGAGAAAGTCTGGAAGAGAATCCAAGAAATGGAAGCTGTGTTGGGTCTGAGACCACCAGTGTCTGTTCCATTATCATCTCCAAAGAGGAAGGCCACTGAAGATGCACCAGGGCATTCATCAAGAAGAAGGGCCTGAACTCTTACCACATTGTACTTGTTGTAATTATTTGTTTATGAAAGTTGTAATTATTTGTTTATGAAAGTTGTAATTATTTTCCTTTTTGATGAAAGTAATAATAGTTGCAAGTTTTTATATTTACAAGTAGAATGACCAGATTTAGTCTAAGTTAGAACTTAAAAGATGAAACTGAAAACACTCATGATCTATAAAGTGTTTTCCAGTAACTTAGATTAGACTTAAATCGACCAAGTGTTTTCCAGACATACAAATTTGTATATCTATAAGTCTGAAAAATACTTGCATTATTTCTAAACAAATAGGGGGAATTTGTTAGGTCCAGATTTAGTCCAGACTTACTGGACTGGCTCCAGACTGGACTACTGGAACCTTACTTAGGTTTGTTAAGAAACTTGTTTTGCTGGTCTCGCTCCAGACCCGACTACTGGAGCTCACTGAAGATCTGACCAGAAAACATATTCTACTGGACCTACTCCAGACTTGGAATCTGGAGTCCCTCTGAAGATTTGTCAAGAAATAATTGAAGACTAGTGAGCATTTACTTGTACAGGTAATCTGGAGCATTCTCCAGATTAGCTCACTGAAGACTTCACCCCAGTCCAGATCTATTCTACTGAAGACATTCTGACTGAAGTCAAAGACTGAAGTCTGAAGAAAGAAGACTGACAAATGGCGGAGTCCACTGGAAGTCTTACCACATTGTACTTGTTGTAATTATTTGTTTATGAAAGTTGTAATTATTTTCCTTTTTGATGAAAGTAATAATAGTTGCAAGTTTTTATTTTTTACAAGTAGAATGACCAGATTTAGTCTTGTTGTAATTATTTGTTTATGAAAGTTGTAATTATTTTCCTTTTTGATGAAAGTAATAATAGTTGCAAGTTTTTATATTTACAAGTAGAATGACCAGATTTAGTCTAAGTTAGAACTTATAAGATGAAACTGAATTTGTTTATGAAAGTTGTAATTATTTGTTTATGAAAGTTGTAATTATTTGTTTATGAAAGTTGTAATTATTTGTTTATGAAAGTTGTAATTATTTGTTTATGAAAGTTGTAATTATTTGTTTATGAAAGTTGTAATTATTTGTTTATGAAAGTTGTAATTATTTGTTTATGAAAGTTGTAATTATTTGTTTATGAAAGTTGTAATTATTTTTTATGAAAGTTGTAATTATTTGTTTGTTGTAATTATTTGTTTATGAAAGTTGTAATTATTTTCCTTTTTGATGAAAGTAATAATAGTTGCAAGTTTTTATATTTACAAGTAGAATAACCAGATTTAGTCTTGTTGTAATTATTTGTTTATGAAAGTTGTAATTATTTTCCTTTTTGATGAAAGTAATAATAGTTGCAAGTTTTTATATTTACAAGTAGAATAACCAGATTTAGTCTAAGTTAGAACTTAAAATGATGAAACTCTGGAAGAGAATCCAGACTTTAGTCTAAGTTATGAAAGTTGTAATTATTTGTTTATGAAAGTTGAAGTCATGAGAAGAAGGGCCTGAACTCTTATTGTACTTGTTGTAATTATTTGTTTATGAAAGTTGTAATTATTTTCCTTTTTGATGAAAGTAATAATAGTTGCAAGTTTTTATATTTACAAGTAATACTAGTCCATATCTAGTGATTATTAGACTTGTTGTATTTTACACTTTCTATTGGTTAACCATCTCGTTAATTAAGGGACTAACAATCAAGACTATGAGTTGGAGGGAGAATATCCGGACGAGATTCGGTACTTTAAGTAGTTACCAAACGAAACTTGGTATGAAACATGGTTAAGGATTAGAGACGTAGTTGATAAGTTAAGCACGAACAACATTTTTGTTTGTGAACTTGTTAGGTTTTATTTGCGTGGGCTAGATAACGAAACCTACGATATTCTAAGCGAAGAATTCTTAGGGATGAATACCGATGGAGTATTTGATTATTTGGAAGAATTTGTTCAATCGGAGGAATTGGTGTATCTGCCCAAAAATAATGCAATGTGGCAAGAAGTGTATGAGACTTCAGAAGAGAACAAAACAACGGAAGCTTATGATCTCTTGGAAAATGAATTTCATATCCAACCTCCTGAAAGCCAAAAATATCCAGAGATACATGATTTCATTCAAATCCTGAACACTGATGCAATGGAGGAACCACATGTGTCTCTTCCACAATCTGACTTTGGTGAAGTGATAATGGAAGAACTGAAAGAAGAATTCATGGAATCGGGCGATGGTGTTAGTAAGATAGTGGCACAAGAGCTAGAATCATTTCCACAACTTTTTATTGGAGTTGACTCGAAAGAAGATGATTATCAGTTAACTCCTTCAAATGAATTACCACTTATTAGCAATGAGCCAGTGGTTGAAGTTGTTGATGTGGAGTTTAGATCCTCCTTTCTTGGTAAGGTATGTGATGTTTCTTATGATGATACAAATGTTTCTAACTATATCTTGCATGACTTGGAGAATAAATTCGAAATCGCCTTTGATGAAGAGGACGAAATTGGTCTAACAAAGACGATTAAGCTGGTGCACACCATAACGGATGTATTACCCACGGTTCAAGCATGCAACAAACTGGTGAGCAAAAAGAGGAAGCTAGAGGAAGCATCGGCTACTTTCCTCATTGATAAGTGCTTAATTGTCTCTAAAAAGAGACATGTTTACACTTCAGGTAATCCAGTATTATTTGAGAATAACAAATGGCGGTGGGTAGAAATCAAAGATTTAAAAATGGATGTCATAGATCATGTGAATGGAGATTTTGAAAAGGTGGATTTTAAGGAATGGGTAATGATAAAAGTTAAGTTCACAAGTTTTTCACCTTACTCGTGTAGGCCACCGGACTTTTTATGTGTTGATGATGTAAACAATTGGATTCTGACAAAGGTGAAACTTAACTGTTTTTCACAATTTAAGGGTAGACCGCCCAACACTTTAAGTGTGGGGGCGTCAGAGACCCCACCATGGTAATTTTTCGGGGTAGGAGTCTAGCTAACGACTCGTTAATAAATTAAGCGCTTCTCGGGAGGCAACCCGTGTCTTTTATTTTGTTATTTAAATTTAAATTTTGCATTTTTCTTTTCGTTTGTGTTTTTGAATAAACTCTTGATGATGGTTGGGGTTATGCTATTTGATTGGTATTCCTGTTATGCGTTAATCGTGTGTTCATGTTGAATAGCAAGTTTTGTCATATGCATATGCTGGCAGTAAGTTCAACGACATATTTTATTGGCATCATTCAAGCATGGAACACTCGTCATACCCTGCAAGTTTTTTCTTGTTCTTGATTTTGTTTTTTGTTTACTTTCCCCTATTTCCCATGTTTGCCTTAGTTCATTGGACATTGAGGGCATTGTCCAACTCAAGTGTGGGGGGAGTGGTAAATAGGAAAAAGTCGGGTATTTTAGAGGAATTTTTAAACTTTTGCATGATTGTCCTTGTAGTTAATTGCTTTTGTCACCTAATTATAGATTTTAATGAGCAATTTAACTACACCCATGGTACAAAGTTTAATTGGTGGAATGTGTCTTGATTGATTAATTAGGCAATCCCTTTTGGATTAATAACATGACTAGCACGCTTATAGCACCAAAACACCAAATTTGTGAGATTCTTGATTCATTTCTAGATATGCTAGGTGTTTACGGGTTTGGATTTATTGGCCTTGTAAATTTGTCCCTCTCATAGGCTTTTGAATTTATTCAAGAGTAAGGGTTCGACTTAGAACTTTGAACTATGATGTGCAAGTTTGAGGTTAGTTTCTCCATTTCCGGGTTACTTTCATTTGCTATGAGTGTGCCGGTGATTGTGTTGATTCTAGACTTGTCCTGGTTGATCGTTCCATGTAACTAGATGAGGAAGAGGCAAATTTAGGATTAAACCCTTTGATCTTTGTATGTTCACCCCTTGTTTTGTAAACATTTGTTATGTGTTAGGTCCAGATTTACTGGACTCGCTCTAGACTTGACGACTGGAGCGACACTGAAGATTTGTCCAGAAATAATGAAAGACCAGTGAGCAAAATACTTGTATAGGAAATCTGGAGTCTTCCAGATTTCAGCTCACTGGACTTCACCCTAGTCCAGATCTATTCTACTGAAGACATTCTCACTGAAGTCAAAGACTGAAGTTAGAATAAAGAAGACTGACAAATGGCGGAGTCCACTGGAAGTCTTACCAGATCTACGACTGGAGCTTTGTCAGTGTGCTAGACCTTACAAGTCTGAACACTGATTACGAGGAATTGACTTTTTGCCTTTACACACTTTTCAAAGAACATTCCACTTGTCTTTACAAAAGTACTTACGTGTGTAAAGGTGGTTGGTTAAAAGGATAATAAGTTATATTGATGTGACTTTATCCTTGTACTTTAACCAATGCATTAAATGACCTTGTCGGTTCATTAAATACATGCAACCATATTTGTAAATATAAAGTCATTTCCTTGTTAAAATTACTTTTAGCAATTAAGGTGAATTTGTCTAAATACTCTCGATCGTAACAGGGATACTTCACAACTTTAAGTATCTCGATCTAAAGAGTTTATTTAGCAAATATAGATCATTTGTAATTCATAGGTTGTTAGGATACTTACATATTTGTATTATCTTGATTCCGCACAACCTTGTATTTTATTTAAAATCATAAATAAAATACACTTGAAAAATTACATTGTGTTCCACCTTTACTTTAAGTCGTGTATTACTTTGTTTATATACTTGCATTTATATTCAAGTAATACTAGTCCAAATCTAGTGCATATTAGACTTGTTGTATTTTACACTATTGGGTTAAACCATCAAGTGAGGGACTCTACAATTGGTATCAGAGCAGAAGGCTAAAAAAACTTGCTTAGATCTGCTTCTTTGATGGCCAACCCAGAAAATACACAAGGAGGTTTTTAATTTTGGTCCCGATCCTAACATTAATGATCAAAATAATGAACCACCACCTGTCATTAACACTAATCCACCCCCTCCTCCTTCTACTCCACATGTGCATGTGCACTACTCAAACAATCCTGTTCCTAAATTCAGTGGGAATAGTGATGAATTTGGTACGTGGAAAGCTAGGATGATATTGCATATCACTGGAATTGAGAGAAATATGATGAAAATTTTAAATGAAGGACCTTACGTCCCCACATCACCTCTCAATGCTCTTCTTGATCCAACTGGATCTAGAAGAGGTAGGTAAAAGAGGGAGGAACATTGGTTTGAAGAGGAGAGGAGATTGGTAAATTTAGATACCCTCCTCAAAAACATGATCCTCGGGGCTGTTCCAGAAACCCTAATTCCCACACTAGTTCTTTTTCCTAGTGCTAAAACCATGTGGGATGAACTAGTGAACCAGTATGAAGGAGATGACACCATTGTCACCAGAAAGGTCTCCTTAAACAAAAGGTATGAGTCATTTTTTGCTCAGCCCAATGAGTCTCTCACTGGTACTTACACCAGATTTATGAGCATTATTAACCAGTTGAGAGGACTGGGGGTTGAGAAAGACAAGGATATACTTTTGGAGAAATTTTGTGATATATTACCCACCAAATGGGCTCACATGATCCTGGTCTTAAGACAAGGTAAAACTCTGCACTCTCACACTCTTTCAACTTTATATGGAGCTTTCAGATACACTGAAGAAAATCAGGCTCAGAGAGTTGTGGCAGAACAAGATGCCTATAACCATGCCTCCAGTAGATCTAGTGTGGTTAGTCATACTGAACCACAAGTTACAACACTAATATCTTCTGAGAATGTATTTTCTATGAAGAAGATGGTGTCTAAATTCATGGAATCTGGAGAATCTAGTCTTATCTCTCCAGACTGTGATGAATCTGAAAATGATGACCTGGTTGCAATGATTGCTAAAACATTTAACCGTTTCAAAGCAAGAGCAAATAGGCCATTTGGACAATTTGCATCCAGTACTTCTACTGATAAGACCAATCTGACATGCTTTAAGTGTGGCAGAAAAGGTCATTTTGTAATAACCCTCAATTTCCGACTAGGACAATTTACTTAGACTTATCTAGGTATCTATCCCCAGAGGTTTATTAAGAGAATTGGCCTTCTAGACATTAGGCATGGTGATAATTGCCCTCTAGTTCAATGAAATATTATAGGTGACTAGCTATCTTAGAAATGCCATAAATAATAACTATAGACAATCTCAAACTATAAATTAGTTCTAACTGAACTTGGTGAAATATCATCGAACCAAAAACTTTAATTCGAGAAGTTAAGTTATAAAACTAATTGTACAAGACTCACAAGTTGAGCTAACAATCAACAATCCTTATAAACGTCCAACAATTTAATCACTAAGTTAATGAAAATAAATATGGACATGAAAATAGAATGTCTATCTCAAAATATATTTATAAATTTATATGTACATAAAAATGCTTGAAATATTAATAAGTGTATATATATAACCAAAATAAATACAAGATTTTAACTAATGAGTTAAGTAACAAATTTAAGACACAAATATATATACATATACATATATACAAACGACACACACATACACACATACATCTAGACACAACTAGTTAACTTACATATACAAATAAATACATAATACACTTATAAAACACACACATCAGAAGGCTAAAAAAACTTGCCTAGATCTGCTTCTTTGATGGCCAACCCAGAAAATACACAAGGAGGTTTTTAATTTTGGTCCCGATCCTAACATTAATGATCAAAATAATGAACCACCACCTGTCATTAAC
>CM067172.1:115706781-115717914 GCA_034093135.1 Erigeron breviscapus
GAGATGAGAAGTCCGCAGGCCGTCCTTTGATGTAGGTCCAAGTTGCATGATCTTGCCCTGATACCGTACGCATAGGGGTCTCTCCGACGATTGCTGCTTCTGTACGTTCGGGAGGATAGCTTTGACGCTCTGGTACTTATCGAGCTGTTGACGAACAGGAGACAGTGCAACCACGGGCCGCAATCGTCTCCAATCCGTTTCCAGGAGCTGTGGTCGCCCGAAACCGTGGTACCCGAACGTGATATCGTCAGTATAGCGTAGCGGGCTAAAGCAATGGCCCAAGCGCACGCAATTGAGGCCTTCTGAATGGAGTTTCGGTCTGCTCCGGGAGAGTGATGTCTTTCGAGCATGGGGGTCTTCTTATCACGGAGCCCATTGGTGTTGTGTAGAGGGAAGGTTTGCCACGCTTAGCACAAGAGAGCTGAAACCATTCCAGAAGCGACTGCGGCTTCTTGATCAATGTTCTGGGTGTACTTAATGAACTCCGATCAGACGTAGGGGAAGAACTTCGGTACCAGCGAAGTGCTGCATGGTCGAGAGTGGTTGATGACCAAAGGAGAACCCGTTGAGACACGGCGTGTGCATGACCCCAGACGAAATAAGTTCTCGTCATGTTCCTTGACGCAGGCCGTAGTGACACAGAGGCGTTCCGTAACCCATCTTGATAGGAATCGTGTGAGGGACATGAAGCCCTGCATATCCATGCCATCGGTGTTCTCCCAACGCTCATCGGGGGCGAAAAAACGGGGGGGGACCGTCTGAACGGCAGAGCCATCGACTTCAACGATACGAGTACGCAAATTCGCAGCATCACCGGTTGGTTCCAAGCAGCCTTGAAGCGCGGAAGATCAATATATGGGCAGATTTGTAAACATGGCGAGCCATGTATGAGCCGGGGAACTGATGGCAAGGGCCATGAGGCCGTCTTGAAGCGGCGATGCAAGGGAAGGCGGCTTCCATCTCTTGGCACTTCGAGAAGCTGGAGCTGGACGCGAATGTCCTCGCCTGCAGAAAAGGCGGAGGTCGTCGCTAAAAAAGCAGTCAAAGGGAAGAAGCTCTTTCATCCTGAAACTCAATCGAGAAGTGTGGCGGTAGCTGCGACTGCACTCAAGGCGATGGTCGTTGAAGATGTCTTTACGGTGATTAAAGATGGCCTGCCTCGCGTTCCTTGGTGCAGGTTGGATGCTTTGCCGATAGAATCACCGCCAATTTGCTGCGCGGCAATAGTCTTCGCGAACCAATGTTTCTCGTGCGGTAGTCCCAATATAGGGACTCAATAGTTGGTAGACGGAACTCCTTTCGGGTCTCAGGGGGAGTCTTCTCCGCATCAACCATCGAAATAAAAACCTAATTCGGTCGTCGGTGGGCCTGATCAACTTGGAAGTCCTGGCCTTGAGAAACGCATATCCTGTCCAATCTTTTATGGAAGTAACAGAAGGCATGTAGCGACAAGGCAACGAAGGTACGTGGGGGACATGTAGATCGAGGAAGTTGACACTGAGCTGAGCGACCCATGGCCACCAACCTTCCTTTTGCAAATCAGCGTCCATGGCTTTTGAACACAATCCTCGTCACCCTCGTTCTTGCCAGCGCGGCGCCGCGCGACTCGTCGGAGTAAAGCACAGATACGCACCAGATTCGTTCCGGCTGTCACCTTGTAGACCTCAACAGCCACTTGACGGAACACCTTCAAGCCCAGACGAACGTGGTGTTCTTCAACTTCGGCCAGTTCACAACCGCAGAGCCCGCGTGATCTTGAACCTGGGTGTCCTTTACGACTTGAAAGTGCAGGGTTCCGTCAGGTTAATAAGCAGATCACCTGTTTGGTAGAACCGGTTCCAAATGCTGCGTTAGACGAGTTCAGGAGAGCCCAGTCAGGGAAGAGTCTCTGAACCCGGTGCGGCTCGGTTCGGGTCGGATCATCTAGGTACTTCCAAGAACGCTAAACGTGGGACCTTGCAAGGACACCTCACCGAGTGTGGGCCTATGGTGCCAATCCGTTGGGATCCTCGGGATCGCATTCCATGCAGAATGCCCTACCTACAGGGGGCAACCCACCGTAAGGGGTGATGTCATCTGTCGCTGACCACTCGTGTAACGGGTCGAGAAACAGCACGTATTTCCGCGGACCCCCCAACCGTTGCAGCAAGCCTAACTGTCGAACCAAGATTCGAAACACTCATGACCAACAGCCTCGCCATCGAAAAGGAGTAATTCACGAGAGATGGCACCCGCTTAGTATCGTGGTCCTTGCGAAGTCAGGGGTTAGGTACGACCCGTCACGGCTGAGTCGAAGTTTCTTGAGTCCCGATCCAACCGTTCATATCGATCACTCGGACGGGAATCAAGAAGTCGCCACCTGCACCAACGGTCCGACGATCTCGCCGATGAGATAACGACCCAGGTCTGCGGCAAATGGCGCATGTTACCTCAGGGGTCAATTTCACCTCTTTGCAATAGCACGTTTGTGACGTGCAGACGAGCCAGTTCCATGACCAGTCCCCTTGGGCTTGCACGGTAACTACCAGAGGTGCAAGCACAATAAGCAGCTGCTTGGGGGGGTAACACGACATGGACATTGTGTCCATCAGACTCTGGAGTTGAGCCATCTCAGGTCGGCGGATACCTCAACCCACGGACAAAAGCTCAGAGCACAGAGCACTTGGGAAGGGGAAGCCACAGCCAGGATGCACCGTTCTGAGAATAACCCTGCCTCCACCTTTGCTCCGGGTGAGATGAGTCTAACGGGACCCACGCATGCTCCGGCTTTGTGATAGCAAGGATAGCGAAAATGTGCACACGCCTCTTTTCGACGGCACACATGGACCAGATCGTTTCACTTAACGCCATGATTGTCGACAGGTGATGGCAGGCGATTGGTCGCGTCTGAGCTTGCGGTAGAGTCATTTGGACCCTCATGGCACGAACAGCCATGGCTTCGGGCGATCTCAGCCTGGAAATCAACCATGTCGTGGAATGTTGAGTTTCCACCATTTCGAGGAAACATCGGTGTTCCAGGCCAGCAGTTGCTCGAGATCCAAGGGGCGGCGATGGGATGCTCAAGAGGCCTCTGGCTCCTCGGTCAAGCAACGAGCTCCTTGACCACATGCTGTTATTTGATGAGAAGTGCCCCGCTGTCCTCAGAAACACATCGCGGGCGGTGTAATGAGCTGCATATCAACTGCTCAATCAGAGACAGACCTTCACAAAAAGAGGAATAACTGAAATAGCCCCGCGAAGGACTCCGTATAGTCACTTCTCCTGCTGACATTCATTCCAGATGTCATCCTCAGGCTATCGGCGTGGTATAGAACATCTTCTGGAAGGCTGGTACAACGATCAGCTGGTCACATCGCAGGCATCCTGGCACTCATCGTTGAACTTGCCTGTTCTGCAACCAAATTGCTCGAAGCTGACCATCTCGAGGCCTGTGTTTGATGGTCCTTCAAGAAGGTTGACATCTTGATCCTTGTCAAGCTTGACCCTGATGTGCACGTAGCTACCATAGGTCCCGCATACAGAGACTTCCTGTTGAACAGGCGTGACGACCAGAAACCTAGTGATGCCAAACGTCACAATAGTAGCCTCCACGTATCGGTCAGGATCATGGCCAAGCTGGCCGACGATGTAGCCTTGGTGAATTGAATGTCTCCGAGTCGTCCTGGAATTCGATAGATCGGGTACTTTACTGGGACCCTTCCAGACTTATGCTGCTTGGCCGGCGGTGGGAAGGTACACGCTTGCTCCCTGCAACTGTCTTCCGTACGTCTTCGGCCGCCTCGCGATCCATGTTGTAATGTCCTGGATGACGGAGGGCGTAAGGCTGCAGACGAAGGCCAGGGGCGTCTTGTAGGCATATAACAGGTGCTGAGGATCATACGGATATTCCTCCGTCGTAAATCGCGGGTGAATATGTCCAGGTGGCAGTCGAATGCATCACTTGTCCCTCGACAGGCAATCTGAACGACCAAAGTACGAAGATCCATAGTCTCTCCATGGTCCCCCTTAGCCGGGCTTCCAGAACATTTCGCAGTAGAGCACCAGAGGTGTTTTCCCAAGAAATACGCTCCTTGATTGAGTTGCATAGCACCACCGTCGTGTGGACAATGCGAGGTCGCAAGTTGGCGCACAACATGGAGAGTTGCTCCACGAGTCACGGAAAACGTACAAGTCGAGCGTTCTCGACAAGGGTAAACGTTGCTTGAAGATGTACGTACCGGACTGTTCCACTTAGAGCCATGAGACCTTCTTGGAGGAGAGGTGAGGGGGTAGGCACTTCGACGACGAAATCACCAGAAAGATCGGGATGGTTGCGAAACAGCCTTTTCGATCACGCTCTTCTCGACACGTCGTCGAGAAGAGTGCAATGGTGCGAGAGCATTGGGGTTCGTGTCTCCGTCTCGAAGCTTTTTCGGCGACAGCGCACAACTAGGTCATCGAATACATGCTTGACGGTCATGGCAAATACCTCATCTCTAGAGAGTCACAACGGATAGACAGTGATAAGAGTCAACCACCATACGCAGAAGCGGGTCGCGACCAAATCTTTTTGTAGGGAGATTCAAGATCTCTGACCAGATCTTCTGGAGCTGGCTTTCCATCGGACGTTCGGGTGCGCGCTTCTCCCACTGGATAAGCATACATCTCCATGGTATGGAAGTGAGGGTGTGCCTGTCAGAGCAGATAGCTTTTGCGATCCAGATTTCGTAGACGTAATGGACAGGCATGTGGCACAAGGTACGAAAAGGCGGGTACCGTTAGCGTGGCAGGGCAACAGACATCTTGCCGACGAGTGCGGTTAATTTCCTTCTGCAGACGCCCTCCAAGGGAGGAACATGTCGGTGTGGCGGATTGGTGGTGTCGTCGCTCTGGAGAATATAGGCCACAAGGTGGGTACGGCTTCAGCTGTAACAATCAAGACAAATTGCACGATGCCCTTCGAGGTCGTGGTGATGTGGTGTTTCGACTCACCTACTCAACACGTAAACACGAATCTTGACTTGGTATCCTTGCGGCTCGAGAAGATCATCGTGCCGGTCTGGTGTCATCGTAGCAGAGATACCAGGGACTTGTAGAAGCGCTGGAAGTGCTTGTTTTCGCGTACGAGGAGCCCAAGCAGAGGGAATCCATGCACAGCTTCTTGTCTCGGGGTTGAAAGATACTCCCGGAGTAGCGTTGGCCTGGATAACAACCTCACCAACGGTCCCAATGGGGTTTTTTTTTTACTTTTCTTTGCCGGGCCAAAACGGGTTCGCAATCGGGGTAAGACGATCCACACGTGACCACCCACAGGGGTACGATCTTTCCAGCGTTTCCTCGGGAGAGGGTATTCGTGGATGTGACTGACAGACAAACAGTTTCGGCGGGTCAGAGCCGTGCACTATTACGAACGTGGCCGAACAAGCGTCGCAGTGGTCTTGACCAACAGCCTCTCAGCCAAGCTGCATAAATTGACGTTGGGTACGTCTTGCGGCGTTTGATTGTCGTGCGAACGAGGCGTTAGGGAAAGAGCCCAGTTCAGTTGCATGTAGCGGATAAATTCGACGAGCCGTTCATCCTTGTCTCCTGAGAGGGAACACACAAGCAGCCGCGAACATAAGGAGTTTGGCACCGACTATCCTATCGACAGATCGAAAACGTTAAGGGACGCAAAGTAGGCATCCTGACTGCGGCGTGCATGCGAAGGCGCAGTCCCATGTCGAGTTGATCGTGGACAATAGAGCGATGTGTCGATCAAACGAAACCTTGGGAACAGTTGAGCCAGAGGTAAAACGCACGTAACAAGCAGGCTAGGGCAACGTCGGTGACAGGAGCCTGCTTGCTAGATTCGACGTCGCGAGCAAGCGTCCCAGTCCAAGGTCGGGGGTAACTTGAAGAGTTGTTCTTCAAAAGACTACCGGGACAAGATCGGCAGGAAGAGAGACGTGGCATCAGCGAAGCTGCCCGTTGCTCACGACTGCTGGGACAGAGATGGTGGATGAACCAGGATCGAGAGGAACAAATGTCAGACATGCCTTGTTAATGGTAGAATAGCGACGAAGGAACCAAGACGAGTGCTCGAAGAGACATGAACAAGATCAGGTCTTTTCAACCGAATGTGGCACAATATAGTGAGACAGACGGTTAGCAGCACCATTGAGAAGGCTGTAGTGAAAGTCTGTCTCCAACCGGGCACGCCGGCGCATCAGGTCGAATGGGGCCTGCTCTCAAACATCTAGGAACGTGGTATCCATGACCTGGGAACGTGGGCCGTTGAGCTCATTCGCCCTCTCCAAGTCCCAAGGGCTCGCAACGGAAATTCCGGTCCATTACTTTCCGACCAGGGGTTCAAAGAGCTGCCTCAACACGTAGAGAAGTGCTTCGACATGTTCTCCAGCTGAGACTCTCCGACAACGCCAGAATCTAGGTGAAGAGCAGGTTATGTGTTGTCGGAACATCGCCTTGAACCAAAGGTGGGTAGTTGAAGTAGGTGGCGAATTGCTCAGAGCTTACCCAGACGATCGGAGATCCATGTGCAGAATCTGGAGACCCGTCAACCCATGGTTCATGCGGTCAAGAGGGCTGCACAACAAGAAGGAAGAGAAGTCGCAAGCCTCCTTGGCATCGTTGCTCAATTGGAAATGTTTTGAGAACCGTATGCTCGTAAGCAACCGTCTCCATGCATGATCCTGAACGTGCGGAGGAATTCCAACGCACCCAGCTGCGATCTGTCTGGAGTCGTACGGATATGTGGCTACCATGGGACCTGGCATCTCGCCAATATAGGAACAGGGGCTGACGGCCTGACACACTGGTACCAAAGGTGACATAGGTCCGATTCTGAGTAGATGGGCCACTTACGAGAGGCCCAAGCTGCGGCGAAACAATCGAGGCTTTCCTGAAGAGAGTTGTCTCGCAGGTCTTATAGGGATCTCCTTTGACAAACATCTTAGCCTTGCCAACGTTCCAGCTGGGGACTTGGAGGGAAGGTGGGCCCTTTGCAGTTGAAAGCTGCTCAGTCCATAGGCGGCAGAGGCAGATGGTCGACGTCTTGTGGTACTGATAAAGGACGCGAAGGGATGCAGGTCCAAAGTGCGAGTCTCGTGGTCGATCAGCAAGCGTATTGAGAGCAGAAGTTTCAGCCTCCCATCCGTAAAACACCGCGTGGTGGCAAAGAAGCATAAGAAGGCTCGCGTCAGCCTGTTCTACTCAGACCGCGTAGCGCACAAGACGATATCCGGAGGTCATTCAAAGACTTTGGCGATTCCGAAGCTCTGCATCCATACCAGTGGTGTTCTCCCATTGGCATGACTTGCCAATAAAAACCGGGGCCTGGGGACATAGCACCCCTGACATTGATCATACGAGTTCCGCAAGTTCTTGCAGCCCTCGATGGTGGGCGTCCAGGCGGCTTTGAAATGATCCAGGGACATCGGCGGCGAGTCGGTACTGGAATTGCCGAGTACGATGGGTGCTTAACGGACAAGGCGATGAAAACTTTGCTGGAGGGTTGGGCAAGGGTACGCGTCTTCGACGTCGATTGTGGCATCGCCGGTCTGTTCGCGATAGAAGTTTGTGACAACTCACGCTGAGATCCGGGATAAGCTCGAAGGGGCAACACGCTATGTCGGACCGCGTCGTGAACAATCTGAGCTTTCTGCGGAGAGGTGCGAGAGTCGAGAATACTTGAAAGATCTGACAACAGTCAGACAGAGACCCCCCCCCTTTTGTGCGCAATGAGACCAATTGAATGGTGGTAACGAGTCACCACCAATGAAGGAAAGAGTCGTCGCCCCGGCCAATCTCGTTGACGCTGAGATCAAGAATCTGAGCCCAAAGATCCTAATTTAACTTCGGTCTCAGTGGTGGCTCAACCTTGACGGCGGAGCTACCAGCGAGAAAGATGAGAAGAAGCTCATCTTGCGACACCTGTCGGAAATACCTTGAGAGTCTTGCGATCGAGCTCATTGAGGCGCCGAAGAAGGGATCTTGCGAAAGGCCAGTGCATCGAGGGCACCATGATCCGGGCAAGAGAGTTCTTTCAGGTCCGGGTGAGGTTGGCAAGGAAGGTCACGCATACGTCGTCCATAGGCAAGAAGTTGGAGTCATCGTCCCGACGGTTTGTCCGTTGAAAAGTGAGGAAGGCGATGAGGGTTTGACGCGACTTGTGCTGCACAATACCATCCAGCCACATGACTCGATCCAGAGGACACTCTTTGGATGGCGTCCTCGACCTCGCCAAGTTCCATACGCTGGCCGCGTACCTTAACCTGAGCAGCCGGACGGCCGTGGTATTGAAGGAGCCATCCGGAAAATAATTGAACCAAGTCACCATTCTTGTAGAACTTTCTGGGGAATATCACGTCTCAAGCATGGAGACGGGGCATAAATCAACGCCGGTCGATGAAGGCAGCGGCAGTCTTGACGGGGGTCATTGAGGTAGCCACGAGCAACAGCGTAACCCTGGTCATCAGCTCACCAACACCACCCATAGGAGTGAGGCGATTATGATTATCGGGCTAAACGATCAGTTAGTTGAGCAGCGGCCTTCCAAGACACCAGGAATTTGTCTCGGCGGTAAAAGTGTTGAGCAGCACACATAATAGAGGCTCGGCGGGTCCGTATCCGTTGATGAGCATAACACGGTTGGCCAGGAGTCTAGAGCGTGTCCTTTCAGTTGCCTCGCCACCGACATAAGCTCTTAAAGAGGGGCTACTCCGGGTCGATGTACGAACGAAGGACAGGGGTCAACAGCGCGACACAACCGAGCTGCTCCATAAAAGCCGGCGATGCCATCCATAGTCTCTTCAGTAGGATACAGACTGCTTCCGCCAGCACTGAGGGTAGTGAACATTTCGCAGACACTGTCGCATCAAACGTGAACGTAGCAAATGGAGGGAAGCGGGGCTTGTGCGTTCTCCAGGGCAAAATCTTCCTCCTCAAGCAATGGAGGCGGCGATGGCCTTGTGCTCAATAAACCACGATTTGCTTACCGGTGGAGCCGGAAGTGAAGAGACTGTAGGCTCCGTTGTAGTAGGAGGTTTGGTATGGTACTAGCGCTGACTGGTCGAGCATATCAGGGCGAAAATAAACCACATGTTGGTCCGTCATTGCCCTCAGATGAAGCGGCAGTCTTGGGTGAGACGATGAGGTAATGAGCAGCAACTGATCGATCATCCTGGCGGCGAGTTCTTGGGGTGAGACGGTCAGAGAGGAAATGTAGAGCCACCAGCCGTTCATGTACCAACAAGTGCGGGACCGAGCCCCAGGTGACTTCTCCATGCAAACTGGAATCAAGGTTTCGGGTTTGACGCCAATGGATGCAGGGGTTAGCGAGTTGTCAGACGCGATCAAGCTCGGCATAGGTTAGAGTGTGCTGTCGGATAGACAAGCTTCCTCATAGGTGATGCGCGACCACGCCTTCTTAGAAATATGTCGTGAAGAGTATCGTCCACCAAGATCCGGAGTGTAGAGTTCCAGGAAATCAATCTGAGCACGTCCAAGGGCCGGCGATCGAAATATTCTGCAACGTAGTATCTTTTGGTAAGAAGCAGCTGAAGGACAGGCGAGGTGGTAAGAGAGGGAGTTAGAGTCGGCTCCCGATCGCGCCGCGTTGGGGGAGGGGTCATGTGGACTTCGATGGCATACAACTGAAGGAACGCTCCATCGAACAAGAGGATAGTGAAAGATCCATCCATGAGTTGCATCTTTCGGAGCAAAACCTCCATGAGGTGGTGGTCCGAGATGATTATCGCTTGTCGGCGGGATGAACAGTGATGAGACTGCTGAATTCGCAAGCATCCTTCATATCCTGACCAATACGAGTTAATGGCGAAGGACCGACTGCCGTACGATGTCATTTCGGAGAGCTTGGGACTGGACGTCGTGAAGGAGAGTGCCTCAATCTGCAGAGAGCATCGATGCGGACACGAACGGCCACAGTAGCATGGTAGGTACAGGAGTAGACCAAGACCAGGACAGGTGCGTTACGGCCGGAAACAGTAGCGCAAAAGGTGTGGTCGTCGGTCTCGCCGTAACGTGCCAGAACAACGGGCCCAAGCAGCACGCACAACGGACGCCCTAGTTATAGAGGGGTGATGTCGTTGCGCAGCTAGGATCTGCCGGTGTAGCTGCGATGTGATGATCTCATGTTGTTGAAAGTCAGGGAAGGACGGCAGCCTTGGAAGTAGCGAGTGGAGTCTGTCCAGTAGCGGGCCAGCGCATTGTTGTCGATTCTCAGTGACGTGCTTAATAAGCCGGAATAAGGCATCAGGGTGGTGAACATCCTACGAGATAGTGAGCTGAAGTGCTTCGAGAAGCAGGCCACGAGTCCAGCCATCGAAGATCTATGATGGAAGACTTTGACGAAATACGCATACTCGCCGCTTGAACAATGGCGAAATGGCAGAGGCGAGACCGTAGCTGACGTGATCTTCTTGTGAATCAGTAATCTTCATGCAATGACCTTGGCGTCATCACAAGCAACATCTTCGTGAGTACGGACCTGCCTAGCAGATCCATCTACCTGAACAATACGCGTGCGGAATTATCACACGTCTTGATGGTCTGCTCCCAAGCAGCCTTGAATTGTCAGCCTCCACGAGCTTATGGAGCTAATAATATGTTTCATGTAAAGCGCTGGTGTCTGCCATAGTCAAGCGCCATAAGACCAGCTGAAGAGCATTTGCAGGGGTAAGCATCGATGATCTCCTGTCGGAGGCAGCTTGAACTGATCCTGACAGCTTTGTCGTAAAGCGTTGCGCTTGGTTCATCCCGCAGACTGAAAGGCCTGGATTCCACATCAACCTCCTCGTCTACATCGAAGCATTGATAGCCACTCAGAGAGGCGAGGTATCGAAGATGCTCCTTGACGGTTAAACCAATGCCAACTTCGCGAGCCTGGGGACACAAGACTGCATAGCGGCGACGAGTCACCACCGATACGCAAGAAGGTATTCATCACGACAATAGCTGAGATCTGCTTCTTCAAAGATTGGAGCCCAAGCCGGCAAGGCGGATTTCCATGAGGCGTTGCGGGGGCGCGTTTTTCGGCATCGTCGAGGGGGAGGGTATTTAGGCCAATGCTCATCGAGTCAAATTAGCGTAAAGCCTTAAGTTGTTTTACGACCATTGGTAGAGGTGATAACCGGCATG
>CM067172.1:115718914-115841414 GCA_034093135.1 Erigeron breviscapus
GACGACCACATTTCAATTCACTGTTATAAATCATTAGTTTTTATTATTATTATTTTTGGAAAATAACTTAAGATTAAAATTAAACTTAGAACAAACTTATTACCTTAACAAACTTATTTTCAAATCAAAGTACACATACGTATAGTTTCACAAATACCTTATAACTCAACAGATCAAAGTATACTATAAAACCAGGTTCCATAAAATAATGCACATAAGAGTCAAACAAAATTACTTATCAAAGGGTCGAACGCTTCGTATGACACTACGAAAACGCCAACCGTCAAACTTACAAAATGCCTAGGACCGATCCATACGCCTCCTATCAAAATATAATATGAAATGCGGAGACGTATATTTAAAAACAAACTTATTACCTTAACAAACTTATTTTCAAATCAAAGTACACATACGTATAGTTTCACAAATACCTTATAACTCAACAGATCAAAGTATACTATAAAACCAGGTTCCATAAAATAATGCACATAAGAGTCAAACAAAAGTCAACCTGACAAATCAAAATATATACTTCTAAAGCTTGAAATAAAACTCTAAGGCAAGGGGTGCTAAGTCCACTTCTATCTACTCTCTTCTCTCGTTCCCAAAGCCCGCTTGATCACCTGCCGTATAAGAAAGAAAAAGGAATACGGCTGAGCAAAAAGCCCAGTGAACGGATATGACAAAAGCAGAAATATAATATGAAATGCGGAGACGTATATTTAAAAACAAACTTATTACCTTAACAAACTTATTTTCAAATCAAATAAAAACAAACTTATTACCTTAACAAACTTATTTTCAAATCAAAGTACACATACGTATAGTTTCACAAATACCTTATAACTCAACAGATCAAAGTATACTATAAAACCAGGTTCCATAAAATAATGCACATAAGAGTCAAACAAAATTACTTATCAAAGGGTCGAACGCTTCGTATGACACTACGAAAACGCCAACCGTCAAACTTACAAAATGCCTAGGACCGATCCATACGCCTCCTATCAAAATATATACTTAAATATATCAAATATGTTTTAAGGAGACAGAATTAAATTTTTCGACTAATAAAGTAATTAAAAACATTTTAAATAATAACTTAAAAGCACATCTCCGTCCACCCAATTCTCACAAAATTCCAATGGAGTCATCATGCCATATAATATGCGACTGTATTAATATTTCGTGGTCCCACGAATATGATTAATAAATATGCGACTGTATTATATTTCGGGCCAACGAATATTCGAGGGACATATTATTATTCAAATCGGGACAAACTTGTACAAATCATGGCATCCAATGTAACACCTAAACCCGCCTTTTTAGGGACAGTTTTCGAATCGGGTTTCAAGAGACGGTTTTGACACAACTATAGATAATAAAATATTATAATTCCCCAATCAATAATAATACAGGCAACCTCGTTAGTACATCAAAAGTCAGGGATATCACAATACTTATACAAAGGATAACAGATAATAACTTTTCAGATAACACGTCACTTTCATAAAAATTACACATTTAATCAAATAAAGTTTTGAGAGGAAAGATGTTACCGAAAGGATCCTAAAACCACCTAGAATATCCGTACTATTATATACTATATAACAAATAAAATTTTGAGAGAAAAGAGTGTACCGAAAAGATCCTAATAACCTCTAGAATATCCGTACCTCAATATGCGTCTAAAGCCTCATAAGCCGTGATAATCCACCGAAATTCTCAAACAAGCTCTACATCAAAATAGTTTAGCTAAATTAAATGATTTGTTATTCTCCTCATGCTCTCTACTTCGATGTGTATATAAATATGTATTATAACTAGTCATTTAATTGTGTTTACTATTACCTGTTCATGACCCCATTTTACAAGGGAATTTTAACCAAGTTAGTTTATGTAATTAATTGAATAACAAGGTCAAGACTCCGAATGTTAAATTTGTTTATATTTACTAACTTGACTTTTAACAGAATAATGATAATAACACAATTGATGTAATACTCCCTTTAATACCTTACCCTGTTGTTCTTCATCTTTGTTACCCTCATGCGCATATGTACCATGAAAACATTTTTAACGCTTGACATCATTTTAAAAATATGACTACGCAACTGTTTTAATATGATTAACCACATCAACACCAATTCAAATCTTTGTTTTCGCTAGAGTAACACTTATGAGATTCGAAAAAGAAAACTCGATCGGTTGCGACATCATAAAGTTTAACAATGATTTATATTCTTAATAATGAATGACTCGTATAAATGTTTAACAAAAAGATCATTATATATCCAAATAGGTTGATCGGATCATACCTCCGTTGATAACAACGTACACGTGCTGAACTCGAAACGATTCAAACGAGCTCAAAGCGGATCACAAAACGAATTGAATCCAAAACCTCCCCACTTTACTCACGTCTAACTAGTGACACCCACGAACTCGAAACAAACTCAAAAGATCTCGATCGAACTTAGCTAGCAACTTCCTATTGCTATATCTCTAAGAACCACCCCGATTTGTACCCTTCTATTCTTGAAATCACATATATTATAGTCGCATAAGGGAAAAGTGAATGAGACGTACGTATGAATTGAAGGTGATTTATACATTTATATAGACCTTTCGTTTCTACCGAATATTGTGATAAGACCGTATTAACTTTTGATGGTGGACGCTTATCGTAGTGTCATACGAGGCGTTTGCACCAAAAATGAATGATTAGTGGAGTAGCTACCCTATGATTTCATTCGGCCCTTTTGATAAGATATTTGTTTGACTCTTATGTGCATTATTTTATGAGACTTGGTTTTATTATATTTGATTTGTTAAGTATAAGGTATTTGTGAAACTATACGTTACGAGCTTTGATTTGAAATAAGTTTGTTAAGGTAATAAGTTTGTATTTGAAATATGTCTCCGCATTTCATATTATATTTCCGCTTTTGTCATATCCGTTCACTGGGCTTTTTGCTCAGCCGTATTCCTTTTTCTTTCTTATACGGCAGGTGATCAAGCGGGCTTTGGGAACGAGAGAAGAGAGTAGATAGAAGTGGACTTAGCACCCCTTGCCTTAGAGTTTTATTTCAAGCTTTAGAAGTATATATTTTGATTTGTCAGGTTGACTTTGGTTTGACTTTGAATAAGATTAACGCCCTTTTGGCCTTTTAGTTCTTTTGATATCATTTTGTATTGTTTAGAAAATTAGGGGCGTTACACATACCCAAATAGGATACCTTCATCTGCTTTCTCATCAAACTTTCCAAGATGGTCTTTCTGATTCAGAATGTAGCAAGGACTTCCAAACATTCTTAGGAAACCAATTTCAGGTTTTCTCCCCCTAAGAAGTTCATATGCAGTCTTCTGGTGTCTTTTCACAATAAGGGATCTGTTCTGGGTAAAGCAAGCTGTGTGTACTGCTTCAGCCCAGAAATGAGACTTGACATTGTTTTGAGCCATCATGGATCTGGCAGCTTCAATAAGAGTTCTGTTTCTTCTTTCTGCAACACCATTTTGTTGAGGAGTTCTGGCAGCTGAGTAGACTTGTGAAATTCCTTTTTTCACTGCAAAAAGAATTAAGAGTGATATTCTTAAATTCAGTACCATTATCACTCCTTAATTGCCTAACAGGCCTTTTGTAGAGAATTTCAGCTTGCTTGATGAAAAAACTTCGATTTCTTATGAATTACAAAGAGTTAGATCACGAAATCACTTCCAAACTGTTTCAATTCACGTCCGCAACACGATTATGAACAAAATTCAACCTAAAACACAACAGATTCAAATCCCTGAAATTACGCGCCAAAACTCAAAATTCAATCTCGAGATATAGATTGAATTGGAACTTGAAATTGACAGGATTATGTTATCAATAGCCACGAATCTATTGATGAACAAACAACTGTGATTTTATGAGATTTGATGTGTGAATTTTGAAGAACCAGTATGTGAGATATTACGAACAGAATTTGAGATTAAACTTGATTTTGATGAAATTGTGATCAAATTCAGTTATGGATCGTCATCAGATTGATGTTTCTCTCTGATACCACTTGTTATAACACGATTTAAGCTCTGAATTCGATCTAACAATGGCGGTTTGTTAGTGTGTGTTCTTGGTGTGTGTGTGTGTGTTTTGAGAAGAAAGGTCGAGATAACTGAAAGCTTGGAATTAATTGTGTAAGGAATGAAATGATTTTTCTGTTCTTTTTTTGATTTCTAAGGTGTGAGGGCTATTTATAGTCTAACAATACAACTTTGCCAATTATCACAATTAGCCCCTCAACCTTAGTAATCATCTATCTATGACTTAACAACAAGAATGTCTTCTAATCTTTATTACAATTTATCACTATTTTTGGATTTCTAACAGAAAACGGTGTATCTTGAATATTCATCAACAATTACCAAGGAGTACCTCATTCCAGTGAATGATGGAGTACTAATTGGTCCAAATAAGTCCATATGAAGCAGATCCAAACAATTGTCAATGGTTGAGCATGTTTTAGATTTGAAAGTAGCTTTGTGTTGTTTGCCTTTCTCACAAGCACCACACAGCTTGTCCTTCTCATAATTTATCACTGGAAGACCAGACACCAACTCTTTCTTACACAGCTTGTTAATGTCTTTGAAATTCATATGAGACAACCTTTTATGCCACAACCAGTTCAGCTCATCTTGAGTCTTTGACATGAAACAAACTTCTCTTGTGACAGTTGGATTTCTCATGTCAAAAGAATACAATGATTCATCCCTTTTTGCAATAAGAACCACATTGCCTTCTAAATCAAGAACAATACCCTTATCAGATCTAAATCTCACTTCATAACCAGCATCACACAACTAACTCACACTGATCAGATTGTGCTTCAAACCGTTTACATATGAGACCCTTCTGAAAGTAAGAGGACCATTTGAAAGTATACAAAATCCTTCAGTCTTTCCTTGAGAGTCATCTCCAAAAGTAACATTAGGATCAGCGTGAATCCTAAAGTTACATAGCAGGGACTTACATCCGGTCATATGCTTGGAACCCCCACTGTCCAAGTGCCAGGTATTATCGTCATGACTGCCCTGCATTTATGATAAGAGATTAGTTCTTTTTGGGAACCCATCCAAATATGGGTTCACCAGAGCTGACCTTCTGGTCTGACTCAGATTGGGTAACAGAACTTAGACTCTTATCACATTTTGAAACCCATTGTTGCTTGGTCTGACTTTTACCAGATTCAAAATTCTTTCTAGCAACATTTAGAGTTTCTTTTTGAACAAAACCTTTGCCTATTCTAGATTTCTTACATTCAGTTCTCAATTTTCTATGATCAACAATTTTTGGATTAGACACATTTTTAAGAAAATTTGTTTCCATTGAAACCTTATCAGTTCTGGACTCAACATATTTTGAAATCATTTTGTCAGAGTCAGACTTGGTGTTACTTGAAACAGACTCAGATTTTGTTTGTGACTCATTTCCTTGAGAACCAGACTTCTTACTCTTTAAAAGCTTTATTTTCTCTTTAGGAACACTATGATCTCTAACCTTTCTTTTATTTTTCTTTAAACTACCCTTGTTTGTTTTAGTCTTTGAATTTGATTCAGATTGGGTAATGGTCAGCTTGGATAAGTCAAGACTCTATTCAGGTTTTAACTCAACAACCTTATCAGCTTCAGACACAGCTTCAGCAATGGTCTGACCAATGGTTTCAGGATCTTTAAACCCAATACCATATTTCTGAACCAACTTAATTGGTTTAGATTTCATTCCTTTGGTTTGGACTTTGGGTGGTGAAGGAGGCTGATAACAAGGCTCCATAGCACATACCTCAGCAATAGCTATGGCCCTATCATAATCACCATCAAAAATAGCTTGGATCTGATGAGGTATTTGGTCATTTACACACTTAGCAACTCTTTTGGAACATATACACCATGATTCAGTAATTTGCTTAACTTTTAAAAACTTTTCTTCTGCAGTTTTAGCTTCTTTAACCAAAATGGAGTTTAATTGTTTTTGAGCTTTAACTTCAGATTCTAGTTTTTCAATGGTGTGACTTTTAGAGCTGTTATCAAGTTTCAAAACATGTATTTCCTTTTTGAGTTCTTGATTAAAGTGTTTTTGTAACAGAACCTCATCACCAAGTCTATTCAGTCTAGACAGTTTCTCATTATCAGACAGATTGAAAAAGAATTACCTCAGGTGGAGCAGTCTGACTGGTAGATGCCTGGTGAGCTGACTCAGATTGCTGTTGTATTTTCACCAGATCTTCAGCAATCTTTGAGTAGCTTCTTTAGCCATGAAACACTTGGCATCTTTATATAGCTCATCATCAGATGATGTGGCACTTTCAGCCCAGTCTTTGGCTACCAGACTCTTTTCACTTTTGTTCACCTTCTCAGTCAGCTCAGCTACTTGTGCTTTCAAGGCTTTGTACTTAGTCTTGAGCTTTGAGTATTTTTCACCTCTTCCACCTTTGGCTGGCACAGCTTGAGTAGACTCTTAGATCTGCAATCTCCAGCCATATGCCCAGTCTTGCCACACTTGTAACAAGTGACTTTGGACATGTCAAATGGCTTCTTGGTCTTATCAGCTTGGCCACCTTTTCCTTTTCCTTTAAACTTATTAAAGGATCTCCTTCTGATCCTTTCAGCCAACATAGCTACTTCATTAGCTAGTTCATCACCATCAGATTCATCACATTCAGATTCAGCACAAACAGAGTTAGGATTAGATATCACAGGAATATCATCATTAACACAAGGAATGATCTCATTACTAATTGAACTAGGGTGTTCAGTCATAGAAGCAACAAGTGCAGCAGCAGGCTGACTATAAGAATCACCCATAGCAATTAACTTTTCAGCCTCTGACCATTCTTGGTTATGAAGCAAACCAAAAAGTCCAGGGAGATCAAGATCATGATAAACAGAACTTAATTTAACAGAAGAAATATAGTTGTTTCATTTAGGTGGTAATGAATCAAGAAATTTACTCTTTAAAACCTCATTTTTCTTAACAATTCCAATAGCAGCTAAATCATTTACCAAAGCATTAAAGCAGGTATGAGTGTCAGTCAAGGATTCATTTCTCAAGGAGAAAAATCTCTCATACCTCCTGGTCAATGTAGTAATTGTGGATTCCATGGAAGTAGAGCAACCCTCAAACATGACAGTCAATGTTCCCCACATTTTCTTAGCTTGTAGAACACATTTTAATAGAATGGTAAAGGTCTTTGGGCACAGCTTGGAAAATGAAATTTCTAGCCTTCACATCCAAGTTTGCCAACCTCCTATCCTCATCCCCCAATCTGCCTTGTCCTTAACAATGGATTTGACTGTGGCAGGAATGGTTGGTTGACCTTCCCTTTCCACAGCTTCTACCACAATGGTTTGTGTAGGAACATAAGGACCATCCGTAAGGATGTCAGGCATATTGTTATCGATGGATTCAAGGAACAAAGACATTCGACCTTTCCACCCACTCAAATCATCTTTATCAAACATGGGTGGTCTGGTTGAAGAACCATTATCAATATAGGATGACATAATGCTTTACTATTAAAGAAAATATTCAAGGATCAAGTCAAGTTAATTCTTAACCCCTGCTCTGATACCAATTGATACGTCCCAAGGTGTATCAATATACCAAAGTATATTGTACACAGACAGTTGTAGAGGGGGGTGAATACAACTTTCCTCAAACTTTACAAACTTTTTAAATAAAACGTTTTAAGATTCAGTTTATATATTAAGTAAGTAAAGAACAGGAATCATTAAAACAACAAAGCAATAAAGAAACAAAACATTCTTGAACACAGATTGTGGTTTTCAATGTAATCCTTTATTAAAAAATAATCTATACAAAGAATTACAGGGTTGTTGCGGAATAAAGATAGCCTATAGATATCTAAACAACCCCTAAAATGACAAACTACAATCAATAAGTTCTAGCTCAAGAGAATCAGCCCAAGCTGATCTCGTACAGACTAAGCTGTGTATAAGAGCAGAGAAACTTGTGTGAAGAATGATTCTCAGGAAATGCCACCCATATGCAATCAATGAATGAGGCTTTTATAGGCGAAAGCTCTCCTTCACTTGGTATCCGTTGAAGCCACGTATTCTTCTTTCACTGGATGGTAAAGGAATATTAGATCATGCCTTTACCTGGTACTTGTGGTCCCCCACGTACTGGCGCACATTCTTCCTCATCCAATAAGAGTATGGACACGCATATGTAAACCAACCACCAACCTGGATCCTAGGATTCTTCCTAGTCACGTCATTTGTCCTTATCTTCAATCCAGGTTGTTATCTTCACTTGATTGTTAGACATAGATTGGGCCGTTTGTCAAAGCACCCATCTGCCTAAGTGTTTCCAAGCTGACTACTAATCCCAAGCTGCCTTCCACTAACAGCTTGGTCTTCTATCTTCAATCCTCCTCTTCGACTTGGATTGAATGTTATCACATTGTTGATGCAGCTTGAATAACACTTGCTTCCATAAGATTTTACAATTACAAAGTATGAAGATCATACTGGTCCTTCTCATGTTTTCTTTGGAGCTCAGCAGCATCATCAGAAATTGGTTTGATTGAAGTGTGGACAACATCACGAGAATCTTTCTTTGGAGTCCTTGTTCCAGTTCTGGGCTTTGTTGGTGGCCTGAACAACTCCCTCTCCACATACTGAACTCCATCCAGAATCTCCTTCTTCTTTCTGGCCATCTCCATTTCTCTATTTTTCACTAAGTCTTGAATGGACATCTTGAAAGTTAGGTGATCCAGTTTTTGTTTAAGTTGTAAAAATTTCTTAAGTACATCTTATAGATCATTGATGTCTCAGAATTTTACTTGTGTTTTTCTAACTTAAACCTATCATCTACTTATTTGTCACAATTGCAACTTTATATATTACAAACTGAAATGGAAGTTACAAATGTAAATATTTACAAGTACATGATAATTCTGAATAGAAAACTACTTCTTGGCAGGCCTTGAACCAGAAGGTGCCTCAGTAGGTTTTCTCTTCAGTGGAGACTGATCCTTTTTGCCAAATAGCCTTGCTTCAATTTCCACCTTGGCTTGCATCTTTTGCTGAATTCTTGCTAACCATGCACCAGTCAAGGCAGACTTAGGCTTTCCTTTAAGAACTTGGATCATCTCCCTGTGCTCAGATATGCCAAATTCATGAACTGAAACCTGGGAGTATTCTTCAGTAGCCCTTCCTTCTCTTTTCACAACCAAATCGAACAGCTTCAATCCATCAGCCTTAATAACTTCAATATCAACAATTCTGGCCTGATGTGATCGATGAGTCATGTAATGATCATACTGGTCCTTCTCATGTTTTCTTTGGAGCTCAGCAGCATCATCAGAAATTGGTTTGATTGAAGTGTGGACAACATCACGAGAATCTTTCTTTGGAGTCCTTGTTCCAGTTCTGGGCTTTGTTGGTGGCCTGAACAACTCCCTCTCCACATACTGAACTCCATCCAGAATCTCCTTCTTCTTTCTGGCCATCTCCATTTCTCTATTTTTCACTAAGTCTTGAATGGACATCTTGAAAGTTAGGTGATCCAGTTTTTGTTTAAGTTGTAAAAATTTCTTAAGTACATCTTATAGATCATTGATGTCTCAGAATTTTACTTGTGTTTTTCTAACTTAAACCTATCATCTACTTATTTGTCACAATTGCAACTTTATATATTACAAACTGAAATGGAAGTTACAAATGTAAATATTTACAAGTACATGATAATTCTGAATAGAAAACTACTTCTTGGCAGGCCTTGAACCAGAAGGTGCCTCAGTAGGTTTTCTCTTCAGTGGAGACTGATCCTTTTTGCCAAATAGCCTTGCTTCAATTTCCACCTTGGCTTGCATCTTTTGCTGAATTCTTGCTAACCATGCACCAGTCAAGGCAGACTTAGGCTTTCCTTTAAGAACTTGGATCATCTCCCTGTGCTCAGATATGCCAAATTCATGAACTGAAACCTGGGAGTATTCTTCAGTAGCCCTTCCTTCTCTTTTCACAACCAAATCGAACAGCTTCAATCCATCAGCCTTAATAACTTCAATATCAACAATTCTGGCCTGATGTGATCGATGAGTCATGTAATGATCATACTGGTCCTTCTCATGTTTTCTTTGGAGCTCAGCAGCATCATCAGAAATTGGTTTGATTGAAGTGTGGACAACATCACGAGAATCTTTCTTTGGAGTCCTTGTTCCAGTTCTGGGCTTTGTTGGTGGCCTGAACAACTCCCTCTCCACATACTGAACTCCATCCAGAATCTCCTTCTTCTTTCTGGCCATCTCCATTTCTCTATTTTTCACTAAGTCTTGAATGGACATCTTGAAAGTTAGGTGATCCAGTTTTTGTTTAAGTTGTAAAAATTTCTTAAGTACATCTTATAGATCATTGATGTCTCAGAATTTTACTTGTGTTTTTCTAACTTAAACCTATCATCTACTTATTTGTCACAATTGCAACTTTATATATTACAAACTGAAATGGAAGTTACAAATGTAAATATTTACAAGTACATGATAATTCTGAATAGAAAACTACTTCTTGGCAGGCCTTGAACCAGAAGGTGCCTCAGTAGGTTTTCTCTTCAGTGGAGACTGATCCTTTTTGCCAAATAGCCTTGCTTCAATTTCCACCTTGGCTTGCATCTTTTGCTGAATTCTTGCTAACCATGCACCAGTCAAGGCAGACTTAGGCTTTCCTTTAAGAACTTGGATCATCTCCCTGTGCTCAGATATGCCAAATTCATGAACTGAAACCTGGGAGTATTCTTCAGTAGCCCTTCCTTCTCTTTTCACAACCAAATCGAACAGCTTCAATCCATCAGCCTTAATAACTTCAATATCAACAATTCTGGCCTGATGTGATCGATGAGTCATGTAATGATCATACTGGTCCTTCTCATGTTTTCTTTGGAGCTCAGCAGCATCATCAGAAATTGGTTTGATTGAAGTGTGGACAACATCACGAGAATCTTTCTTTGGAGTCCTTGTTCCAGTTCTGGGCTTTGTTGGTGGCCTGAACAACTCCCTCTCCACATACTGAACTCCATCCAGAATCTCCTTCTTCTTTCTGGCCATCTCCATTTCTCTATTTTTCACTAAGTCTTGAATGGACATCTTGAAAGTTAGGTGATCCAGTTTTTGTTTAAGTTGTAAAAATTTCTTAAGTACATCTTATAGATCATTGATGTCTCAGAATTTTACTTGTGTTTTTCTAACTTAAACCTATCATCTACTTATTTGTCACAATTGCAACTTTATATATTACAAACTGAAATGGAAGTTACAAATGTAAATATTTACAAGTACATGATAATTCTGAATAGAAAACTACTTCTTGGCAGGCCTTGAACCAGAAGGTGCCTCAGTAGGTTTTCTCTTCAGTGGAGACTGATCCTTTTTGCCAAATAGCCTTGCTTCAATTTCCACCTTGGCTTGCATCTTTTGCTGAATTCTTGCTAACCATGCACCAGTCAAGGCAGACTTAGGCTTTCCTTTAAGAACTTGGATCATCTCCCTGTGCTCAGATATGCCAAATTCATGAACTGAAACCTGGGAGTATTCTTCAGTAGCCCTTCCTTCTCTTTTCACAACCAAATCGAACAGCTTCAATCCATCAGCCTTAATAACTTCAATATCAACAATTCTGGCCTGATGTGATCGATGAGTCATGTAATGATCATACTGGTCCTTCTCATGTTTTCTTTGGAGCTCAGCAGCATCATCAGAAATTGGTTTGATTGAAGTGTGGACAACATCACGAGAATCTTTCTTTGGAGTCCTTGTTCCAGTTCTGGGCTTTGTTGGTGGCCTGAACAACTCCCTCTCCACATACTGAACTCCATCCAGAATCTCCTTCTTCTTTCTGGCCATCTCCATTTCTCTATTTTTCACTAAGTCTTGAATGGACATCTTGAAAGTTAGGTGATCCAGTTTTTGTTTAAGTTGTAAAAATTTCTTAAGTACATCTTATAGATCATTGATGTCTCAGAATTTTACTTGTGTTTTTCTAACTTAAACCTATCATCTACTTATTTGTCACAATTGCAACTTTATATATTACAAACTGAAATGGAAGTTACAAATGTAAATATTTACAAGTACATGATAATTCTGAATAGAAAACTACTTCTTGGCAGGCCTTGAACCAGAAGGTGCCTCAGTAGGTTTTCTCTTCAGTGGAGACTGATCCTTTTTGCCAAATAGCCTTGCTTCAATTTCCACCTTGGCTTGCATCTTTTGCTGAATTCTTGCTAACCATGCACCAGTCAAGGCAGACTTAGGCTTTCCTTTAAGAACTTGGATCATCTCCCTGTGCTCAGATATGCCAAATTCATGAACTGAAACCTGGGAGTATTCTTCAGTAGCCCTTCCTTCTCTTTTCACAACCAAATCGAACAGCTTCAATCCATCAGCCTTAATAACTTCAATATCAACAATTCTGGCCTGATGTGATCGATGAGTCATGTAATGATCATACTGGTCCTTCTCATGTTTTCTTTGGAGCTCAGCAGCATCATCAGAAATTGGTTTGATTGAAGTGTGGACAACATCACGAGAATCTTTCTTTCCAGTCCTTGTTCCAGTTCTGGGCTTTGTTGGTGGCCTGAACAACTCCCTCTCCACATACTGAACTCCATCCAGAATCTCCTTCTTCTTTCTGGCCATCTCCATTTCTCTATTTTTCACTAAGTCTTGAATGGACATCTTGAAAGTTAGGTGATCCAGTTTTTGTTGATGAATCATTTCTTGTGTACTGGCCAGCAACCCAAGAGGCACACCACTTCCCCCTTTGGAAATCTCTGCAGGCATTTTAGCATAAAGGTCCAGAGTTGTTTTAAGTGCCTGCAAAGGTTTCCAACTTTGTTGTTCGAGACATTCACAAATGCCCTTAGCCATGGTAGCAAACTGAGCCTTTAGTCTGAAAGACGAACTAAGGTTCAGTGCTTCTTGATCTTTTAAATCCTTTAGCATTTTTCTGTCATCTTCAGTGAAGGATGCAGGGGGAGGAGGAGCAGTGACAGGTTCTTTCTTCAGAATAGTCAAGATTTCTTCCAATTGTTTAGACTGATTCTGAACTGCACCTTCAAGTATGGAAACTGAGCTTTTTACTTCATTAACAGCTCTTTCCACTTTATCATTTGTATTCTTGGTCAGTTCAGCAATCATCAACCTAACTTCTTCACCAACCTTCTGAGCAACAGAATCTGAAATCTGAGCAGCTAAGTTCTGAGAGAGCTCAGACTTCAGATTTTCCACAATATTTGCACTGACAGAAGCCCCAAGTTCTTTTTCATTAATGCTTGGCTTCTGAACCAGCTCATGTACCTCATTACCAACAGCCATGACCTCTTGCTTCAACAACTCAACCCCAGATGTCAAGTTCGCAACAACTGAAGCTTGAACATCTCTCTTGGTCAACCTAAAGGCTTCTCTGATAGCAGAGCTCACCTTATTGCATGTCATCACCAGCTCATTCAATTTCCCAACCACTAGCCCTTCATTCCCTGCAACTTTGGTCAGCTCAGTTCCGAGGAACATCTGAGCACCTTTCATGTCAGCCAATGAGCTAGTGTTGGCAGTTAGAGAACTGGTTAAGTCCTCCACCCTACGAATAAGGCCTTGGACTTCGGTTTGGTTTCTCTCTAACTGTGCTTCTATATTGAATGGAGGTGGGGGTTGTGCAGAAGCAGGAGCCACAAAAGGTAAATTGCCCAGCCCTTGTAAAACTTTGTTCATTTGTACATCTGTAGGACTCTCAGATTCAGTTTCAGAATCTAGATCCTTTTCTGAAGGGGCATCATAGTTTATAGGTGGTGGTACATGGTGAATTTGTGGGTGTAGAAAGTGAAGTGAAGGTGTGAAAGAAGGATCGGTTACGTATGCGGGATTGGTGCCAGGTGGGAAGATAGGATTTTGGTGAGATGGTGGTGGTGGTACATGGTGAATTTGTGGGTGTAGAAAGTGAAGTGAAGGTGTGAAAGAAGGATCGGTTACGTATGCGGGATTGGTGCCAGGTGGGAAGATAGGATTTTGGTGAGATGGTGGTGGTGGTACATGGTGAATTTGTGGGTGTAGAAAGTGAAGTGAAGGTGTGAAAGAAGGATCGGTTACGTATGCGGGATTGGTGCCAGGTGGGAAGATAGGATTTTGGTGAGATGGTGGTGGTGGTACATGGTGAATTTGTGGGTGTAGAAAGTGAAGTGAAGGTGTGAAAGAAGGATCGGTTACGTATGCGGGATTGGTGCCAGGTGGGAAGATAGGATTTTGGTGAGATGGTGGTGGTGGTACATGGTGAATTTGTGGGTGTAGAAAGTGAAGTGAAGGTGTGAAAGAAGGATCGGTTACGTATGCGGGATTGGTGCCAGGTGGGAAGATAGGATTTTGGTGAGATGGTGGTGGTGGTACATGGTGAATTTGTGGGTGTAGAAAGTGAAGTGAAGGTGTGAAAGAAGGATCGGTTACGTATGCGGGATTGGTGCCAGGTGGGAAGATAGGATTTTGGTGAGATGGTGGTGGTGGTACATGGTGAATTTGTGGGTGTAGAAAGTGAAGTGAAGGTGTGAAAGAAGGATCGGTTACGTATGCGGGATTGGTGCCAGGTGGGAAGATAGGATTTTGGTGAGATGGTGGTGGTGGTACATGGTGAATTTGTGGGTGTAGAAAGTGAAGTGAAGGTGTGAAAGAAGGATCGGTTACGTATGCGGGATTGGTGCCAGGTGGGAAGATAGGATTTTGGTGAGATGGTGGTGGTGGTACATGGTGAATTTGTGGGTGTAGAAAGTGAAGTGAAGGTGTGAAAGAAGGATCGGTTACGTATGCGGGATTGGTGCCAGGTGGGAAGATAGGATTTTGGTGAGATGGTGGTGGTGGTACATGGTGAATTTGTGGGTGTAGAAAGTGAAGTGAAGGTGTGAAAGAAGGATCGGTTACGTATGCGGGATTGGTGCCAGGTGGGAAGATAGGATTTTGGTGAGATGGTGGTGGTGGTACATGGTGAATTTGTGGGTGTAGAAAGTGAAGTGAAGGTGTGAAAGAAGGATCGGTTACGTATGCGGGATTGGTGCCAGGTGGGAAGATAGGATTTTGGTGAGATGGTGGTGGTGGTACATGGTGAATTTGTGGGTGTAGAAAGTGAAGTGAAGGTGTGAAAGAAGGATCGGTTACGTATGCGGGATTGGTGCCAAAGATTGGATTTTTTCCTCTAGTCTTGCTTTTTTGTTCTTCTTTTTTTTTTTTTTTTTTTTTTTTTTTTTTTTTTTTTTTTTTTTTTTTTTTTTTTTTTTTTTTTTTTTTTTTTTTTATTTTTTTTTTTTTTTTTTTTTTTTTTTTTTTTTACGATTGTATATTTTTATAGTTTCTTATTTTTATCACTTAACTTACTTTTAAAGTTTTTTTTTTATTTTTTTTTTTTTTTTTTTTTTTTTTTTTTTTTTTTTTTTTTTTTTTTTTTTTTTTTTTTTTTTTTTTTTTTTTTTTTTTTTTTTTTTTTTTTTTTTTTTTTTTTTTTTTTTTTTTTTTTTTTTTTTTTTTTTTTTTTTTTTTTTTTTTTTTTTTTTTTTTTTTTTTTTTTTTTTTTTTTTTTTTTTTTTTTTTTTTTTTTTTTTTTTTTTTTTTTTTTTTTTTTTTTTTTTTTTTTTTTTTTTTTTTTTTTTTTTTTTTTTTTTTTTTTTTTTTTTTTTTTTTTTTTTTTTTTTTTTTTTTTTTTTTTTTTTTTTTTTTTTTTTTTTTTTTTTTTTTTTTTTTTTTTTTTTTTTTTTTTTTTTTTTTTTTTTTTTTTTTTTTTTTTTTTTTTTTTTTTTTTTTTTTTTTTTTTTTTTTTTTTTTTTTTTTTTTTTTTTTTTTTTTTTTTTTTTTTTTTTTTTTTTTTTTTTTTTTTTTTTTTTTTTTTTTTTTTTTTTTTTTTTTTTTTTTTTTTTTTTTTTTTTTTTTTTTTTTTTTTTTTTTTTTTTTTTTTTTTTTTTTTTTTTTTTTTTTTTTTTTTTTTTTTTTTTTTTTTTTTTTTTTTTTTTTTTTTTTTTTTTTTTTTTTTTTTTTTTTTTTTTTTTTTTTTTTTTTTTTTTTTTTTTTTTTTTTTTTTTTTTTTTTTTTTTTTTTTTTTTTTTTTTTTTTTTTTTTTTTTTTTTTTTTTTTTTTTTTTTTTTTTTTTTTTTTTTTTTTTTTTTTTTTTTTTTTTTTTTTTTTTTTTTTTTTTTTTTTTTTTTTTTTTTTTTTTTTTTTTTTTTTTTTTTTTTTTTTTTTTTTTTTTTTTTTTTTTTTTTTTTTTTTTTTTTTTTTTTTTTTTTTTTTTTTTTTTTTTTTTTTTTTTTTTTTTTTTTTTTTTTTTTTTTTTTTTTTTTTTTTTTTTTTTTTTTTTTTTTTTTTTTTTTTTTTTTTTTTTTTTTTTTTTTTTTTTTTTTTTTTTTTTTTTTTTTTTTTTTTTTTTTTTTTTTTTTTTTTTTTTTTTTTTTTTTTTTTTTTTTTTTTTTTTTTTTTTTTTTTTTTTTTTTTTTTTTTTTTTTTTTTTTTTTTTTTTTTTTTTTTTTTTTTTTTTTTTTTTTTTTTTTTTTTTTTTTTTTTTTTTTTTTTTTTTTTTTTTTTTTTTTTTTTTTTTTTTTTTTTTTTTTTTTTTTTTTTTTTTTTTTTTTTTTTTTTTTTTTTTTTTTTTTTTTTTTTTTTTTTTTTTTTTTTTTTTTTTTTTTTTTTTTTTTTTTTTTTTTTTTTTTTTTTTTTTTTTTTTTTTTTTTTTTTTTTTTTTTTTTTTTTTTTTTTTTTTTTTTTTTTTTTTTTTTTTTTTTTTTTTTTTTTTTTTTTTTTTTTTTTTTTTTTTTTTTTTTTTTTTTTTTTTTTTTTTTTTTTTTTTTTTTTTTTTTTTTTTTTTTTTTTTTTTTTTTTTTTTTTTTTTTTTTTTTTTTTTTTTTTTTTTTTTTTTTTTTTTTTTTTTTTTTTTTTTTTTTTTTTTTTTTTTTTTTTTTTTTTTTTTTTTTTTTTTTTTTTTTTTTTTTTTTTTTTTTTTTTTTTTTTTTTTTTTTTTTTTTTTTTTTTTTTTTTTTTTTTTTTTTTTTTTTTTTTTTTTTTTTTTTTTTTTTTTTTTTTTTTTTTTTTTTTTTTTTTTTTTTTTTTTTTTTTTTTTTTTTTTTTTTTTTTTTTTTTTTTTTTTTTTTTTTTTTTTTTTTTTTTTTTTTTTTTTTTTCTTTGTGCCCTCATTTAGAGTGAAGGATATAGATTGTTCATCCTTACTCACCACTGCTGTATACCAGAATTCAAGCAAGTATCGATGATACATTGCTTGCGGATTGGCGGTCATCGCATAATGGAAGGGGGATTGCTCCCAAAATTTGTTGATTCTTCCCATTAAGGATGTGGTATGTATATTCAATTGAGCCAAAAAGTTGCTCATATTGAATCGGATTTGAGATGCAGTGAAGGTCTTAGGCCATATGGCAGAGGTTTTCACATCACTAGATGGATTATATTCGAATGTTATGAGTGATTTATGTGAAGATGAAGATGATTTAGCCATTTGAGATTTGAAAATGAAAGTGAAAAAGAAAGAAAGTGAAAAGGGAATATGAAGAGTTTATGAATTTAGAGAGTAAATAAGAGAGAGATTGATGATTAGAGAGTAAATGAAACGAAGTAAATGAAAGAGAAATAAGAAGAGATTGATGATAGAGAGAAATAAGAAGAGTGATGATTAGAGAGTAAATAAGAGAGAGATTGATGATTAGAGAGTAAATAAGAAGAGATATGAAAGAGAAATAAGAAGAGATTGATATTAGAGAGTAAATAAGAAGAGTTATGATTAGAGAGTAAATAAGAAGAGATTATGATTAGAGAGTAAATAAGAGAGAGATTGATGATTAGAGAGTAAATAAGAGAGAGATTGATGAAGAGAGAAATAAGAAGAGTTATGATTAGAGAGAAATAAGAAGAGATTGATGATTAGAGAGAAATAAGAAGAGTTATGATTAGAGAGTAAATAAGAGAGAGATTGATGATTAGAGAGTAAATAAGAAGAGATATGAAAGAGAAATAAGAAGAGATTATGATTAGAGAGAAATAAGAGAGAGTTGATGATTAGAGAGTAAATAAGAAGAGATTGATGAAAGAGTAAATAAGAAGAGTTATGATTAGAGAGAAATAAGAAGAGTTGATGATTAGAGAGTAAATGAAGAGTTGATGATTAGAGAGTAAATAAGAGAGAGATTGATGATTAGAGAGTAAATAAGAAGAGATATGAAGAGAGAAATAAGAAGAGATTATGATTAGAGAGAAATAAGAAGAGTTGATGATTAGAGAGTAAATAAGAGAGAGATTGATGATTAGAGAGTAAATAAGAAGAGTTGATGATTAGAGAGTAAATAAGAAGAGATTATGATTAGAGAGTAAATAAGAAGAGATTGATGATTAGAGAGTAAATAAGAGAGAGATGATGATTAGAGAGTAAATAAGAAGAGTTGATGATTAGAGAGTAAATAAGAGAGAGATTGATGATTAGAGAGTAAATAAGAAGAGTTGATGATTAGAGAGTAAATAAGAGAGAGATTGATGATTAGAGAGTAAATAAGAAGAGTTATGATTAGAGAGTAAATAAGAGAGAGATTGATGATTAGAGAGTAAATAGAAGAGTTGATGATTAGAGAGTAAATAAGAAGAGATTGATGATTAGAGAGTAAATAAGAGAGAGATTGATGATTAGAGAGTAAATAAGAAGAGATTGATGAAGAGAGAAATAAGAAGAGTTGATGATTAGAGAGTAAATAAGAGAGAGATTGATGATTAGAGAGTAAATAAGAAGAGTATGATAGAGAGTAAATAAGAAGAGTTGATGATTAGAGAGTAAATAAGAAGAGTTGATGATTAGAGAGTAAATAAGAGAGAGATTGATGATTAGAGAGTAAATAAGAGAGAGATTGATGATTAGAGAGTAAATAAGAAGAGATTGATGATTAGAGAGTAAATAAGAAGAGATTATGATTAGAGAGTAAATAAGAAGAGATTATGATAGAGAGAAATAAGAAGAGATTGATGATTAGAGAGTAAATAAGAGAGAGATTGATATTAGAGAAAATTACATGGATCGCTCAGACTAGTGAACCAGATCAGTGTCACTGAGGCGTTCATAACATGATTACCAGTCTAAGGATTTAACATACCCAACTCACTGATTAGATGTTTAAAGGTTTTGACATCTAAGGGTTTTGTGAAAACATCAGCGAGTTGCTTATCAGTGGGAATAAAGTGCAATTCAATATCTCCTTTCAGAATATGATCACGAATGAAATGATACCTGAGATCGATGTGCTTGGTTTTCGAGTGCATTACAGGATTGTGAGATATGGCAATGGCACTGGTGTTATCACAAAAGATTGGAGTCTTTGTGTAAGTAACACCATAATCAGTCAGCTGGTTCTTCATCCATAGAATCTGAGCACAACAACTCGCTGCAGAGATGTACTCAGCTTCTGCAGTGGATAGTGATACTGCAGTCTGCTTCTTACTAGTCCAGCTTACTAATTTGCCACCAAGGAAATGACACCCACCAGTGGTACTTTTCCTGTCTATCTTGCAACCTGCATGATCAGAATCTGAATAACCCATTAGATCTAGACTGGAGCCTTTGGGATACCAAAGACCCAATCTGGGGACACCCTTAAGGTATCTGAAGATCCTTTTAACAGCATTTGCATGTGCTTCTCTGGGATCAGACTGAAATCTAGCACAAAGGCATGTTGCAAACATTATGTCTGGTCTACTTGCAGTTAAATACATCAGTGAACCAACCATACCTCGATATTTTGTATGGTCCACTGGTTTTCCATGTGGATCAGAATCCAAAGTTAATGGAGCAGAAATTGGAGTATCTTTTGATGAGACTGAATCAAATTGATATTTCTTTAGTAAATCTCTGACATATTTTTCTTGGTTAATGAAAATACCATCTTCATTTTGTTTTACTTGAAGTCCTAGAAAATATGTCAGTTCTCCCATCATACTCATTTCATACTCAGAAGACATGATTTTTGAAAAGTTTTTACACATCTTCTCATTAGTAGAGCCAAACACAATATCATCAACATAAATTTGTACTAAAAGGATATCACTTTTATCATGCAATATGAATAAAGTTTTATCAATAGCACCTCGTTTAAAACCATTTTTAAGAAGATGTTTAGTAAGAGTATCATACCAGGCTCTGGGTGCTTGTCTCAGACCATATAAGGCTTTGTTCAGTCTGCACACCCAATGTGGTTTTTCTTCATTGATGAACCCTGGTGGTTGATGCACATACACAACTTCTTCTAGATCGCCATTCAGAAATGCACTTTTGACATCCATTTGATAGACTTTAAATTGATGATGAGCTGCAAAAGCTAAGAAAATTCTGATAGCTTCAAGTCTAGCAACTGGTGCAAAAGTTTCATCAAAATCTATTCCCTCTTCTTGTGCATATCCCTTTGCAACAAGTCTTGCTTTGTTTCTAATGACGTGACCATCTTCGTCCATCTTGTTTCTGAAGACCCATCTTGTCCCAATTGGTTCCTTCTTCAGGTTACTGGGACAAGGAACGAGTTCCCATACATCGTTTCTTTTAAACTGGTTGAGCTCATCTTGCATGGCTTCAACCCAGCTTGGGTCCTTCATAGCCTCGTCAATCTTCTTGGGTTCAATTAGAGATAAGAAACTGACGTTTAAGCATTGATCGCTTGTGGCTCTTCTGGTCTGAACCCCACTAGTGGAATTCCCAATGATTTGCTCGATAGGATGTGCTTTAGTCCACTTAGTGTATTGACCAGGGTGAGAAATGATACCAGTGCAAGAATTTCTCTGAGTAACTTCTGGAGGAGCTTCAGAAAATACATCTTCAGCTTCTTCTTCTTCCTGCATATCATGACTTGCATCATGAAATTCTTCAGATTGATGTTGCTCAGTGGAATCTGATATCATGGGTGTAGCAGCATATACATCTGATCCAATAGTTAGTTCAGAAGGTAGTTTGAAACTAACTGGGGGATAGAATGGAATGTTGCTTTGCTTGTTTCTTTCTGGTTCTGAACGGAGATGTTCAGAAACATGTTCAGGTGACTGATCAGATTCTGCAATAGGATCAGAATCACCAAAACTGATTGGACTTTCTGAGGGTGGTTCAGAAATGGAATTTTTAAAGATTGCAGAGTTGGATTCATCAAAGGTAACATGAATTGACTCATCAACCTTTTCAAGTCTCTTGTTAAAGACTCTAAAGGCTTTGCGATTTGATGAATATCCTAGGAAGTACCCTTCATCAGCTTTTGCATCGAATTTTCCAAGCTGATTAGAGTTATTCAGAATGTATACTGGACACCCAAATACATGGAAGTATCCAATATTAGGCTTTCTATTTCTGAGTACTTCATAGGAGGTCTTCTTATGTCTTTTGACATAGATAGATCTGTTCTGAGTGTAGCAAGCAGTTGCAACAGCTTCAGCCCAGAAATTCTTGGGAAGACCAGATTCATTCAGCATACTTCTGGCAGCTTCAATCAGCGTACGATTCTTTCTTTCTACAACACCATTCTGCTCTGGTGTGTGTGCTGAGGAGAAGTTCTGAGATATGCCAGTTTCAGTGCAGAAGGACTCCAGAGTGGCATTTCTGAATTCAGTGCCATTGTCACTTCTGAGCTGACAAACTTTTCGCTTGTACTTGAGCTCAATTTGTTTGATGAGAGCAATGATTTCAGCAGCAGCTTCACTCTTAGACTTGAGGAAAATCACCCAGCAATATCTTGAATATTCATCTACAACGACAAGGGTGTACTTCTTTCCTGCTCTGGTCTGAACGTTCACTGGTCCAAAAAGGTCCATGTGAAGCAAGTGAAGAGGTTCAGTTATACTAAAGCTTTGCTTAGTTTTGAATGAAGCTCTTTTCTGCTTGCCCATTTCACAACCTGGACATGGCTTGTCTTTGTTGAAAGACATAGAGGGTATCCCATCAACAAGTTGTTTTCTTGACAACTTATTAATGTTTTTGAAGTTCAGATGGGATAATCTCTTGTGCCACAACCAGTTTGTGTCTTCATCAGCCTTTGTGTAGAAACATTGTTCAGAGATAGATGGATTCATATCAATGACATAAATGTTTCCCTTCCTTGGTGCAACCAGTACTACCTTTCCATCTCTGTTGAATATGGTGCCTTGTGAGATATCAAATAAAACCTTGAAGCCATCATCACAAAGTTGACTGACACTGATCAGGTTATATTTCAAACCATTCACATATGCAACTCGTGTGAATTTGACTTGACCATTATTCACCACACCATATCCCTCAGTTTTTCCATTTCCATCATTTCCAAAAACAATTGAGGGCCCTTCTTGCACCCTATATTCCTCCAGCAGGGTTTGATAACCAGTCATGGTTCGGCCAGCAGCACTGTCCAGAAACCATATGTTCTTCTTTCGGTCTCCCTGCACACAACCAAAGATTAGTTCTTTTTGGGAACCCATCTTTGGATGGGTTCACTAGACTCTCCCTTAGCAGTCTCAGATTTCTTTGGTATATGTGGAACTGAAGGGTCAAATGGGATTTCAGTCATTATCTCAGTTGACACAAAAGTTGTTGGTTTGATGGGTTGCTCAACCTTTTTCTTCTCAGATTTTTGCTTGATTTGCTTAGAAAAAGGTTTTGCATTTTGTTTAGGTTGAAGAGGTGTGGTTTCAACATTTTTTAAACGTGCATTACAACTCTGCACTTGTCTAGCCAATAGTTGAAATTGACTTTCTAACCTTAACAACATAGATTCTTCATTAGACACCTGAGCCTTACCAGAATCTGAGGTAGAAGGCTCAGTGGGGGAGACAGTTTTCTTCTTCTTTAGTCCTTTTGGAACCTTAGATGAAGTCTGAGGAGATGGCTTTTTGGTTTTAGCCTTCTTTTCTGAACCAGTTGTCTGAGCTGTTTCAGAATTTCCCTCAGATTGTTCCTTGACCTTATTAGTTACAATTTTTTGTTTGCCAACTTTAGGAAAAGTAATTTCTGGTTTCATTTCTTTTGGAAGTGCATCTAAATCAGTGATTATAGATGCCATGTGAAGATCACCAGATTCATATGCTGTTTTTTGATTTGCAAAAGTGTTTTTAATTGCAGCATCTGGTTTTGGTGCACTCATCCAAGATTTGATTATTTTCTGTTCTTTTTCAAGGATGGTTTTCAGTTCTTCTTTTTCCAACTCTAAAGTGGCAACCATTGATTGATAACTTTTTAGGGCCAGATGGACATCTTTCAGTTCTTTTAATCTGGCCTGACTGGCGTTCAGTTCAGAAGTATTATTTTCAAACATTTTTAGGCTTTCTGAACGCACTGTCTCAACAAAAGAGATGTCAGCCTCTAAAAGAACCAAAAGGTCCAGTTTGTGTTCCTCATCTTCTTCATAGCCAAAATTACTGACCTTTTTCATCACTATATCCACCCAGCGGCCAGATTCAACATCAGTTTTGACCAAATGACCTTGGTCTTCTTGTGCCATGAAACACATATCCCTAACTTCCTCCTCATCATCAGATGATTCATCGGAGTCTTCCCACTTTTCAGTCTTGGCAATCATGCAACTGTTGCTCGAGTTGTCTTGTGCCAAAAGAGCCATATGAGCCTTCAACTTCTTGTATTTGGCCTTATAGCTTTCATCAGATTTCTGAAAAATAGAATGGTTAGGAGCAGATTGTGATGATGAAGGTTGACTAGATCTGCATTCCTTCATGAAATGTCCTTTCTTGCCGCATTTAAAGCATTCAAGATTAGACTTATCAATAGAAGCACTGGAAGCAAAAGGTTTGCCAGATCGATTTGATTTGGCCTTAAAACGATTGAACGTTTTAGCCAGCATGGCAACCAGATCATCATTGTCATCCTCATCACAATCCTGAGTGACATTAGCAGAGACACCAGTTTTTAACATTTGAGAAACCATCTTCTTCATTGAGTCAAAAATATCACTCTCAGAAGATAGTAGAGCAGTGCTTTGTGGTTCAGAATACTGAACCGTACCAGAACTTGTCGAAACATGGTTCTTGGCATCCTGCTCAGCCAAAGCTCTTTCAGCTTTGTTCTCTTCAGTATACCTAAATGCTCCATAAAGGGAAGCAAGAGTATGACTGTGTAATGTTTTGCCTTGTCTCAAGACCAAGATTAGATTTTCCCATTTTGAAGGTAAAATGTCACAAAACTTTTCTAACAAAATTTCTTTGTCTTTGGTTACACCTAGGGCTTTCAGTTGGTTTACCAGATTTGTAAACCTAATGTAAGTTTGGGTTAAAGACTCCCCAGGTATAGCAAAGAAAGACTCATATCTTTTGTTTAAAGCCACTTTTCTTGTGACAATTGTCTCATTAGTGCCTTCAAACTGTGTCAGTAGTTCCGCCCACATTAATTTAGAATTTTCGAGTAAAACAAGAGTGGGCATTAGGGTTTCTGGAACTGCATATAAGATCATATTTTGTAACTTGGTATCCAAGTCAACAAGTCTATGATCTTCCTCTGACCAATGATCCTTCTCCTTAGGTGACTGCCTAGGAGTCCCATCGGCATTTCTGACGACAGTTGACGCATTCATAGGGACAAAGGGTCCATCTCTTAAAATGTCTGGCAAATGTCTCTCAACACCAGCAATATACTTAAGTAAGCACGCTTTCCATGTTTGAAAGTTTTCACTGTTTCCATCAAACTTGGGAACAGGATTAGTTGGAAAGTGTACGTGAACATTGTGTGAGGGTATATTGTTGTTGATGACTGGGGGTGGGGTAGCATTATTAGGGTCAGGTCCTTGTTCAAAGTCAGTCATCTTAGCAGATCAAAGGTTAAAGAATTGTATTAATTCAACCTTGCTGCTCTGATACCAATTGTGAGTCCCAAATATAAAGACGAATGACTAAACCCGACTGGCAAGTACAACTAATCTTGATGGACAAGTTTAGTTTACGATCCAGATATGGATAACAAGTAACAAATGACAATATGAATTAATGCAAGAATAAATGGCAGAAACTATATAAAGATATATATAAATATAATCAAGTATGTAGCATTGAGACACGTTGTTTTCTAATGTATTTGATTTATTGATGTATAAACAAATACAAGGATTGTTGCGGAACAAAGATAAACACCAAAGTGTAATTATCTAAACAATCCCGAAATACAAGTGATCAAGATGACTTGGAAATACTCGTAAGTTTTGCTTAGAGTATATCTCACAAGTTGCAATGCAATAGTTCTAGCAATTTGCAAGATGTGAGAAGACTTTGTATTTATAGACAAAGTTCATGATGACATGGACAATGTCGTACAAATGTGGTTGTGAGCATTTAAGGAATTAAACCATAATTCCTTACATGCTGCACATGGAAGCGTATATAAGTCACTTGATGTGACTTATAATACTAGGTTCCTAACCTATACTTTGTACCTTTTATTATAGATAATTCTATTAACTGGATAAAGGTGTAAAGTAAAAGTCTTCCTCGTAATCAGTGTAAAGTGTTGTAAGTACTTTATCACTGAGATGCTTCAGTCTTCGATCTGGTAGAATCATTCTGATGCTCGCTTCTGAGATGATTCTCTTCTTCAGACTTCAGTCTTTGACTTCATTCTGAATGGTATTCTGATACGTAGATCTGAACTGAAGTGAAGCTTCAGTGAAGGAGTTCTGAATTCTGAGGCATCTCAGAATTCTGAACTAATGTCTTCACTAAACTTCAAGCTATTTCTGAACAAATTATACATGGTCGATTCTCGACCTAACAAGAACCAAAAGATTTTAAGTGTTTATAAGTCAGATTTGTCATCACCAAATTTACAAACCTTTTTCAATGAACATTGGGACTCAACATTTTTGTCCCTTTATTATTCCCCCAAATTATCCCTTCTGCTGCTTTACCTGGATATTATCCCCAACAATATAAATTCCATTAACAGGTACGTTTCTCAGTAATTTTTTATATATATAAGAATAACTGAATGAATTAGTGAATCAACTATATCTATAATTTATGGGATTTTTTACTTTACCATAACTTATATAATCGAATAACCGTCACTTCTAGAAATCAGGGTATTAGAATTTATTAGAGTATCATGTTTGCGTCGCATCCTGTGATAACTTTATAAGTAGGATTTAAAGAAGGATAATAATTTATTGAGAATGAATAAAGGAAGCAAATCACTTTAAAATGGATGATTATATTTTAACAATTTAAAATCAGAAAAGAATCTAAATATCCTGTCCCTTTTATTATTAACCAAAATTCTCTTCTTACAATCTTTCTGCTGCTTTGCTTGTACATTTTCCCCAACAATAAACATTGCATTAACAGGTACGTTTTTTCAGTAATTTCTTATATATATAAGAATATCTGAATAATGTATGGGATTTTATACTTTACCATAACTTATATAATCGAATAACCGTCACTTCTAGAAATCAGGGTATTAGAATTTATTAGAGTATCATGTTTGCGTCGCATCCTGTAATAACTTTATAGGATTTAACGAAGGATATCAATTTCCTGAGCCTGAATAAAGAAAGTAAACCACTTTAAAATGAATGATTATATTTTAACAATTTAAAATCAGAAAAGAATCTAAATATCCTGTCCCTTTTATTATTAACCAAAATTCTCTTCTTACAATCTTTCTGCTGCTTTGCTTGTACATTTTCCCCAACAATAAACATTGCATTAACAGGTACGTTTTTTCAGTAATTTTTATATATATAAGAATAACTGAATGAATTAGTGAATCAACTATATCTATAATTTATGGGATTTTTTACTTTACCATAACTTATATAATCGAATATATATATATATATATATATATATATATATATATATATATATATATATATATATATATATATATATATATATATATATATATATATATATATATATATATATATATATATATATATATATATATATATATATATATATATATATATATATATATATATATATATATATATATATATATATATATATATATATATATATATATATATATATATATATATATATATATATATATATATATATATATATATATATATATATATATATATATATATATATATATATATATATATATATATATATATATATATATATATATATATATATATATATATATATATATATATATATATATATATATATATATATATATATATATATATATATATATATATATATATATATATATATATATATATATATATATATATATATATATATATATATATATATATATATATATATATATATATATATATATATATATATATATATATATATATATATATATATATATATATATATATATATATATATATATATATATATATATATATATATATATATATATATATATATATATATATATATATATATATATATATATATATATATATATATATATATATATATATATATATATATATATATATATATATATATATATATATATATATATATATATATATATATATATATATATATATATATATATATATATATATATATATATATATATATATATATATATATATATATATATATATATATATATATATATATATATATATATATATATATATATATATATATATATATATATATATATATATATATATATATATATATATATATATATATATATATATATATATATATATATATATATATATATATATATATATATATATATATATATATATATATATATATATATATATATATATATATATATATATATATATATATATATATATATATATATATATATATATATATATATATATATATATATATATATATATATATATATATATATATATATATATATATATATATATATATATATATATATATATATATATATATATATATATATATATATATATATATATATATATATATATATATATATATATATATATATATATATATATATATATATATATATATATATATATATATATATATATATATATATATATATATATATATATATATATATATATATATATATATATATATATATATATATATATATATATATATATATATATATATATATATATATATATATATATATATATATATATATATATATATATATATATATATATATATATATATATATATATATATATATATATATATATATATATATATATATATATATATATATATATATATATATATATATATATATATATATATATATATATATATATATATATATATATATATATATATATATATATATATATATATATATATATATATATATATATATATATATATATATATATATATATATATATATATATATATATATATATATATATATATATATATATATATATATATATATATATATATATATATATATATATATATATATATATATATATATATATATATATATATATATATATATATATATATATATATATATATATATATATATATATATATATATATATATATATATATATATATATATATATATATATATATATATATATATATATATATATATATATATATATATATATATATATATATATATATATATATATATATATATATATATATATATATATATATATATATATATATATATATATATATATATATATATATATATATATATATATATATATATATATATATATATATATATATATATATATATATATATATATATATATATATATATATATATATATATATATATATATATATATATATATATACATTTATATGGTTCTCATTTTAACTTTTGACTAGCTGTCGATTAATAGCATATGATGATATACAAATTGGACGTGCGAAAGTGCCACATATAATAGTTGCCATAGCCCTGTATGCACAAATTTTGGTTAAAATATATCAATGTATTGTATTTGCAGATACAGTCTTATAATGTACAGTTTAATTTACATGACCAGGCAGAAATAAAGACACAATAATAATGGCAACATCCCAACATAAATATATAAAATATTTATTGTATTTCTTGTACCGTTGATTACAATTGTATTATTTGCAGAAATGTCTTCTAAAAATACAGAAACCACCCAGCAATCGTATGAAGAATCCATGAAAACCCATTCACTAACTTCTTCAGGAAAAAAGGACAAACTACAAATCATATCACACAGTATTCCAACTGGTAATTACGAAGAAGAAGAAGAACATGGAGAAGCACTTGGGATTGGAACATCAGCAAGTCGGTCTTTCAAAAAAAGAAAGGCCTCACCATTTTTTAAAATGCGACAATATACATCAAAATTCAGTAATGATACAGACACGCAAATGGAATCAGAAACGCTTATGAAAGAAACAGGTATGTGGTTTTTAATAATCATAACTTAAAATTTATGAAGAGAAGTAAAAATTTTATAGAATTTCTTGAAATTGTAGGATTCCCGTTGTTTGAAACTCTGCCAGATGGTAGATATTGTCACCGCAGATTTGAGTCGATGATACCATTAGGTTCGTTGACACCAATGCTAGAAAGTACATGTTCAGATTTGTCTCAACTATATAATAAGGCCATGTTTGTTGCTGCTGTGTCTGGGAATGTGATGGATACGAAATTACATAAAATGGAGCAAGAACTGTCAAGATGCAAAGCAGAATTGGAGAAGGTACGCCAATATGATGAAGCTAACACAGAATTGAAGAAGGTAAACCAAGATAATAACTTAATATATTGCGTCTGTAAATAAAAATATGTTTACATTTATTATATAATAAAACTCAAAAAATGAGAGATTACAGTTGAAAGAAGATAGTTGTCATTTGAAGGAGCTATTGTATGCGGAGGTTCAGCAATCAAAAAAAATATCATATGCACTTACAACGATGCAAGAAGAACTATCAAGTTTCAAAAACAATATAATGGACATGAAGAAATCTGATGCAGAAAAAATGAATCTTAAATATGCCGAGTTGAGATCAATACTTATCCCACATGTCTGTAAAACCCTACTTAAAAGTGCAGAGTTTGGTGAACTATTGGATACTGTACTCACCGCAAACACAAAGGAAGCAGAGGCAAAAATGTTTCATCAAATGGCATCAGATGGGAACAACAAATTGACCACAAAACAACTTGCTATGGAGGCTGCTTCAAGAGTTGAAACAGCCAAGGAAGCTCTGAAGAACGCAAGTTTCCCATCCTTCACGGCAAACATAGAAACTCAATTCAAACAGTTATTCGAATTTAAACCTCACGACATGTGAGTTTGTCTTTTTTTTTCAGAAACGAATGTATGGTAATGATATTTTGGATACTTTGTTGGTGTTTGATGTTTCAATCCTTGAGTAGCTTTATTTTGATTATGAGATACCATAAGACACAAATTATACTGATACCAATCATGACTATGCCTCAATCATGCTTACAATGTGAAAAATAGAGATGAAAAATTTAACAAAAATTTACCAATAATGATTATGTCTAAATCATAGTTTTTCAATTCTTCCACTATTCCTTTTAGTTTTTGAATATAAGCCTCTTCCTTGTTGTATTTTGCCAACTTGATATAAAATTGTTATTTTTTCTTTTCGTTCCTTTGCATGAATATTCGAATCAAGTATTCTTTAACTTAAACATAATGTTTTGACAAACTGACAGATAAAACTAAGTTAATATAATTTGTCTGTATTTTAAGATTCTTTTATAAATATATATTTTTTTAATAGTCCAAGCTCATAGATCAAACTGATCTAATATTTAACACACTGATAGATTTTCAATCTTATAAACTGATACACCAAACATAATGATATTTTCAAGCTGATACTAAAATACATATACTACACACGTGTAAGTTACCTTTATACATATCATACACAATTTTTTTTTAATTCAAACTGATAATACAAGCTGAAAATATTATCAAACTTACAATATTATCAAAAAATAAATAAAACACAATAAACCTAAATATGGTACCCTTCCTCACCTACACTGTATATTACATGAAATTATTACACTGCAAAAGGCATTCCTTCGCACAAAACATGTAATATAATCCTCTTAATACAAAATATATGGAATAACACACAAATAACTATCACATACTAATTCTCAGTTTAAGAACATATTTTACCTAATTAAGGACATCCCAACCAAGCGACAAACATTGAAACTGAAACATTATTATCTACGCTTATCCACTTACAACTTACTCATCATCAGAACTTTCCATATCAGTATCATCACTATCATCCGTATCATCAACTAAATCAGAATCATACTCATCACGGTAGTAAATGATTAATGGAAGAACACCAATCAAATTTTCTGGTCGGATAAACCCTTTATCATCAAGACGACAAAGAACCTATTTACAACAAATAAACACAATTAGAAAGAAAAAAAATATCAAATGATATCAAGGATTCACAATGAAAAACAACGTCGAGTATAACGTACGATTCAACATTAAAAAATACAAGCATTTACAAACCAAAAAATAGAGATAATTATAGATATCACTGCAATAATTATAAACGAAGTTTAACAAATATATATAATGCATAAAATAAAAAAGTAAAACTTTTTACCTTATGGCAGGAATATCCGATTGCAACATCTTTTACATGTTCTAAGCTTCGTATCACACCTTTCAGCACCTCTTCTTGTTCTCTTTTATGAATCGTGTCAATATTTCGCGGTATTAAATAATCTAAACTTGCTCTTACCAACGATGAAGCATCTTGCAACAATATATCCGACACAAACATCTTACCGACAATTTTAAGTGACAAAATGTTAGGGGCTTTTATTGTAGTAACATCATCCTCTTTTTCTAGAGCACTAAAACAACCTAATTGTAACTCTTCCACACTATTTGAATTAATATCAACCAATGAAGCTTTACAAACTTCAAACGTCAAACTTTTTAACAATGGGCTACCAGATAGAATACTTCAAATCAACCGCTCATCTATTTCCGAATTCACAATTCTTAGATTTATAAGGTTGTTCCAAGTAATACTCTCATTAGGATCAAATACGCAACAACGTAACATGATATCGGTAAAATGTGTATTGATGTAAAAGGAGTGACGGTAAATCAAACATCTATAGTCATCAAACGCACTTCTTAAGTCTAGACTGAATCGTTTGACTTTTCTAATACAATAGAAATCTACCAATTTGTTCACATTATGAAGAAATTGACTATCATAATTAGCTTCCAACTTAAATTCATCAAGTGCTTCTAACTAACATCCACTTAGGGTTTTATCAACACATTTATAAAACTCATCAGTATGCTCATCATCATAATAAGGGAAACCATAAAAATTAGGGTTACGAAACATATAATCATCAAAAATAAGTTTAGGAACTGATCGCCAGAGATTTTTCCAACGTTTCGAGAGTATACCTGTTCTTATTATTTCTTCCGATGTTTTCAAACGATAAAGAATTTGATTCATGATTACCTCATCGGGTAATTTGCTTATGTGATCTTCTTCATTTTCTGTTTCAAGCGATCTAATCAGTTTTGATTCAACATTATTCATTTTACGTTTGTTTGTAATGGAAGACTCTGCCATGGATGATCTTGATCGGATTTGAAGTTTCTTTTTATTTTTTTGGCAAATTTAGTCTTAACCTATACTGGAAAGTTAAAAAGTGGAATGCAAAATTATGCCATCGTGTATTTTTGATGGCATTTTTTTTTTGACTTAATTGCACAAATCATCCTCGTGCTTTACACATTATTGTGGTTTTCATCCCTTTAAGTTATTTTTAGTGTGTTTCGTCCTTCATCTTTACCTTTTTAACGAATTACATCCTTTTGAGGGATTAAAAACACGAAAAGTGTTCAAACGTTTCTAGTATCTAACATCCGTCAAAATGATGTAATCCATTAAATAGATAAAGTGAATGACAAAATCCACTAAAAATAACTTGAAAGGATGAAAACCACGAAAATGTAAACCACAGAGATGATTTTTACAAGTAACTATTTTCTTTTTATTCTTTTTATCGATTTTAGTCTTAATGAAAGTGAAAATGAAAATAGTATACACAACAAAAAATATCCAAGAAAACATATTTTATTGCTAAAGTATAATTTTTTTTAGATATTCATTTCAATGTCTCTATTTAGCTTTTTATAGACAGTGTACGATAATAATTTTAAAATACTTTTTTTGGAGTATTTTTGACATCTGTAAAAAACCATTTTTGGTCCAAAATTAATTTTTACAATTTTAGGAAAACAACGTTGATTATATTGAAGTTCTTAAATTTTGAAGTTAACTAACAAAACGTTGTAAGCTTAGCGGTAGAGCGGCCTCTTGTGTATGGTCTAACATGTACTCGGAATTTTACATTTTATCAAAAAAAAATTCTCCAATCTCACATTTTTAACTATTTTTCACATTTGATAGTAAAACATTCTTTACTTGTGCTATCTATTTTTCTAATATATACTTGTATTCAATAACGTACATAAGTTAATTTAGACAAGCATAGTGTCCGCGCGTTGCGGCGGCTAGAAGGCGGATACAATATAAAAGGGAGGCGATGAAGAAGTAGGGCAGCGGCGGAGGGTGATAGAAGGTCGATGAGAGCGTGTAATGATTAGAAAAAATGGAGGAAAAGAGGGTATATAAGGGTTTAATGTTTAAGTAGGGGTATTAGGGGTATTATGGGAATCCTGAAAAAAATGCTTAATTTCTAAAAATAAAAAAGCCAATATGCTTTATAGAGGAGTATAGATATAGATATAGAAGTATAGATAGAATTATGAAACATATATATCAACGTAAATACATTCAGTAACTCAGTTACTATATCATACATAACAATAGTTTAAATTTTAAATAAAACGACGTTACACGAAACATATGAAAATATATTTATATAATATACATGATAAAAACAATAAAAAATCATATAATGAATTTAAGTTTTATTTTTATAATTAATCAATCACTATTTATAAATAAAATGATGGAAAAAAAACACAAAACATAATTAAAGGGGAACTAAACTTTCAATTCAAATCGAATAATTAGTAGAAATTTTTATTAAATTTTAAACCAAACCAAACAGACACTCCCTACATAGATACACGAATCTCTAAGAATAAAAATATCAACGGTTGGGAACTTAATAGACAGTTTCCAAAAAAAACGTCTTCCATAATAAGCCATCAAACTCCAATCATATTTTCATTGGATGATTATAATGATGATGAGGAGCCAGTGATAAAGTGGTGTAACCATGGTAAGTGTTTTTTTTCCAGAATTCATTTCATTTGACCATAAGAAACAACATAATAAACTTAATCAATACTCGTATTACAGAGCTTTCTTTACAAGAGTATGTCTGTAGTCCTGATCTGCCAGTGACTTTCGAAAAAAGACGCTCGTCAAAAAAACAGAAGATCCTACAAACAAAAGATCTAGAGACAACTTCCAACAGTGGGTCAATAGATGCAACTGATAATCAGAAATCATCAATTCTAAATGTTGAAGATAGTCAGATTGTGAAGAATCTGAGAAAAATTCTTGCGCGAACACAAGAAGAGCTAGCATATACAACATTGTCACTAAGGTTAACAACTGACGAGCTTTCAGCCAGGACTAATAAAGGTGGAGAACACTTGGTGAAGAAGTGGCAGGAAATAGAAAAATTGCTTGAAGAGGAATTGCAGAGAAAGAATATGGAGCTTTATAAGTCACAGGTCAAATGCCATCAACCTTATAACAGCAATTATTCCACACGTATGCAGGACATTGATAGCAAGCCCAGAGTTTGATGATTTATTATCAGATTTGATAGCGGCACACAGATTTGATGCTAGAGGAGATCTACTTCGTCAACTTCAGTCGAAGGGTTATGTTCAGCTTAAGGGAGAAGAAAAGTTTGCACATTCAGTGACACAAATACAACATGCAAACTCAGCACTACAGAACGCTCGATTTCCAAACATAAATACAATTGCTTCTAACCCTGGAGCGAGCATTTCAGATATATATGAAATTAAACCTAAAGGTATCTGATGTCTAGTTTTGTCATCGATAACACCGCCTGCGTGCTCCGTATGTAGAAAAATATTATCTCATGTTTTGTGTGTTACAACTAAACTTCTGTTAAGCATGTGTTTATGTAAGACTTTCCAATGCTATATAAACCATTAGGTAAAAAATCTACTTCGTCTTAAGTAATTGTTTACATAAGCTGTAATCATGCTTCTTATGCCAATTCAATGACGCTCTCACACTGAGATTTTTAATATTATGTTTTTAATCATATCGGCAAACATATGTGTACATAATACTTTATTTTATACGTAATTATATTAGACTCAATGAACTTTAATGACATCCAACTCTTTGTAAACATAATAAATAAATAGAATTTATTTCAATAACTGTAAACATATTTATTTACGTTACAAACAAAAAATAGAAAGAGTTTATATGATAGACATTCAATACATACATTATAATTTTATTATGAATAAAAGTTACAATAAATAAATTAAGAATTAAAATTTATCACAACTACAAGGATTATTAGTATTGTCAATTACCAAAATTTAAAACGACGGTTATATAAGTACGACGGGTTTTTTTTCCAACCCTACAATTGGTTGCTTATAAAAACACGATCATTAAACCTAATAAACAACAGTTCTCCAAAAACCAACTGAGTTGTCTACTACCATTATATCACACAAACTAAAAGTTTTCATTCAACACATCAACATCTGCAATACATATAATGGAAGAATCATCATCATTAACTAACCATATGACCTTGAATCAAATTAAGAATGCAATCGTTGCAGATATCAGAAAAGACACAAAATATAAGGAACATTTAAATGCAGTAGCAGAAAAAATTGACGCCTCAAAGAGAGCATGCGAACGTGAAATCAAACGACTACGAAAAAATGGCAGATCATGTTCGAAACTTGAAGAAGCGTATGTTAGATATCTTGAAAAAAGGTGTAAAAGGTCAGAGCATATATTCTTACGTACATACGATGCGATATTCTCATTGAAATACAGGGATACTGATTGCGAAAGAGCTCTTTGGGATGTTCTGTACAAAAAGTACTGATATTTTATACGCCTTGTTATCCTTTTAGTGTTATGTATGTTATTATGAACTATAACGTATTCGTGTATGTGTATTCCATCAAATTATCAGAATCTATCTATCTACTTTTTGTTTTTAAACAAACCGTCAATATTCGATATGTATGACTCTTCTTTTGTTAGATATATAAATTAGAACTAAATTTATATATAATGCAAACATATATATTTAAATAAACAAAAAAAATATAACTACATGAATCAGAAAATTGTTAAAACTGAATCGCCTACATATATATGATTTTATGATAAAATTTGACCACAATGTAACATCCGTGAGTTTTGACCGTTTGACTTTACGTGCAATTTGACTAACAATTTAAGTTAATGAAATATTTGGGTCATTTTGTGATTAAATGACAATGTGGTATGTTCGTCGGGTCGATAATATGTTTTAATCGGTGTTTAATTGCCTAACGTTTTGTAAATTGGCCTTGGAAGAGAAACGGGTCGGCCCGTGGGTGATCCACGACCCACCAGCCCCTTATGACCCATCTCCCTCCCCTTATCCTCTCATCCACCACATATCTCTCTTCCTCCTTCTCTTTTCTCTCTAGCAAGAAAGCTAGACCATTTCTCCTTCATTTTTCTTGCATACTTAGTGTGGTGAAATTAGTTTAAAACAAGAATCATCATCATAACTAACCATATGACCTTGAATCAAATTAAGAATGCAATCGTTGCAGATATCAGAAAAGACACAAAATATAAGGAACATTTAAATGCAGTAGCAGAAAAAATTGACGCCTCAAAGAGAGCATGCGAACGTGAAATCAAACGACTACGAAAAAATGGCAGATCATGTTCGAAACTTGAAGAAGCGTATGTTAGATATCTTGAAAAAGGTGTAAAAGGTCAGAGCATATATTCTTACGTACATACGATGCGATTTTCTCATTGAAATACAGGGATACTGATTGCGAAAGAGCTCTTTGGGATGTTCTGTACAAAAAGTACTGATATTTTATACGCCTTGTTATCCTTTTAGTGTTATGTATGTTATTATGAACTATAACGTATTCGTGTATGTGTATTCCATCAAATTATCAGAATCTATCTATCTACTTTTTGTTTTTAAACAAACCGTCAATATTCGATATGTATGACTCTTCTTTTGTTAGATATATAAATTAGAACTAAATTTATATATAATGCAAACATATATATTTAAATAAACAAAAAAAATATAACTACATAAATCAGAAAATTGTTAAAACTGAATCGCCTACATATATATGATTTTATGATAAAATTTGACCACAATGTAACATCCGTGAGTTTTGACCGTTTGACCTTACGTGCAATTTGACTAACAATTTAAGTTAATGAAATATTTGGGTCATTTTGTGATTAAATGACAATGTGGTATGTTCGTCGGGTCGATAATATGTTTTAATCGGTGTTTAATTGCCTAACGTTTTGTAAATTGGCCTTGGAAGAGAAACGGGTCGGCCCGTGGGTGATCCACGACCCACCAGCCCCTTATGACCCATCTCCCTCCCCTTATCCTCTCATCCACCACATATCTCTCTTCCTCCTTCTCTTTTCTCTCTAGCAAGAAAGCTAGACCATTTCTCCTTCATTTTTCTTGCATACTTAGTGTGGTGAAATTAGTTTAAAACAAGAATCATCATCGTTGTCGCCTCATAATCGTCATCTTCATCATATCAAGGATTGGAGTTCATAGTTCAAGTTTTCTTTAACCATTTTTATTGGTCAAGTTCGGATTTGACTTTTGAAGCAAGATTTGGTAAGTCAAATTCATCCCATATTCATCTACTTATGTTGGGTTATTCATTTCTGGTCATTTCGAGTAATTACATGTCCTAAAATGACTTAAAATGGAATTAGGGTTAATTAGGGTTTTAATTAGGGTTTGAATGATTTAGTGGTGATTTTGATGTTTTGGTCGAAATTTTGGATTGGGTTATGTATATTTATGTTTATTGATACTTAGTTATGCTTCAAAACGAGTTACAAGTTCCTAAAAATTGTTTTGGTATGGTTTGGGTTGAATTTGGGGGTTTTTGGGTTTAGTTTCTGCACTAAACTGCTGCTGCTGTTTGTGGATTGCCCAATAAGGGGCGTAGCTTACGCTAGGTGTATTTTCTCTGGGCGTAGGTTACGGCCCTTTGGGGCGTAGCTTACGCCGATCCCTCTACCTTACGCCTCGACTTCCTGTTTACGCCACTCCAGACGCCAAAAGTGAACTTTCTAGAGGACCGTAGGTTACGCCCATATTGACCGTAGCTTACGCCCGTTGTATTTTTGCCACCGTACCTTACGCCCCTGAAGGCCGTAGGTTACGGCCTTTGTTTTCTGGAAATTTTCCTCGCTTGACCTAGTTTGACCTTCTGGACCTTTTTACGCGCCGAGTCTTAACCTAATTCACTCCTTATCTTATATAACATTGAATAGGAGTCTTAGAAGTCATTTAACGTCGAGAAAACACTTTGGAAACCTAATTAGGGTTTTGCTGTTTACTTGATAACTTTGTATGTATACTTATGAATGTTGATGTGAATGTTTGACCGATATTTAGGTGTTGGACGCACGGAGAACATTGTACTTCCATAACTCGACCTTATATCGACTTAACTTTTCATAAGTCATCGAGGTGAGTTTCGTATCTCCCTACTCGCTTGAGATTCGGGCTGAAAAGTGTAAACCTTGCGTGTTTACTTGCATTTATTGATTGATTGATTGGTTTGGTTTGAATGTTGGATTGTTGAGACGGTTATCACGCTTGAATGACTTGGCTTAAGTTTGCTAAGTATTTCATTTATGTTAGGATAGACGTACATACATGGAAGTCGGTTATGCCTTCATTGGGTTTTAGATGTGGTGGGAAGGCTGCGGGTGACCCTATGTATAAGCATCTGGGACTCGAAGAAGTAGAATCCTCTTAAGTGTATGTACGTATAGTTGGTTTAAATTGTGGTTAATGGTTTACGATTGACGATTATTGATTGTTGGCTCATGTTTGTGACACAAATACAACATGCAAACTCAGCACTACAGAACGCTCTATTTCCATACATAAATACAATTGCTTCTAACCCTGGAGCGAGCATTTCAGATATATATGAAATTAAACCTAAAGGTATCTGATGTCTAGTTTTGTCATCGATAACACCGCCTGCGTGCTCCGTATGTAGAAAAATATTATCTCATGTTTTGTGTGTTACAACTAAACTTCTGTTAAGCATGTGTTTATGTAAGACTTTCCAATGCTATATAAACCATTAGGTAAAAAATCTACTTCGTCTTAAGTAATTGTTTACATAAGCTGTAATCATGCTTCTTATGCCAATTCAATGACGCTCTCACACTGAGATTTTTAATATTATGTTTTTAATCATATCGGCAAACATATGTGTACATAATACTTTATTTTATACGTAATTATATTAGACTCAATGAACTTTAATGACATCCAACTCTTTGTAAACATAATAAATGAGTAGTATATACTAACAAAGTTGAAAGTCGTAAACAAACCATTAAAAACCAAACATGGTTAACAATCCAAGTTAACCTCTCAAAAATAACGACTTTCTTTCCCAGCTCAAGACATAGCTGACGATGGCGATAGTTTAGTTAATTTTGGTGAGTACGCTGGAAAACACGGATCAGTCGGGGTATGCGAACTGATCGGAGTGTCATACCTGAAACCTATAGGCATCATACTGTGGATTATGACAATCCGAAAAATGCATCTTCCTCTTTTTTGAAGTAACGTCTTCATCATCATCATAATCATCATCATCAACTAACCATATGACCTTGAATCAAATTAAGAATGCAATCATTGCAGAGACACAAAATATAAGGAACATTTAAATGCAGTAGCAGAAAAAATTGACGCCTCAAAGAGAGCATGCGAACGTGAAATCAAACGACTACGAAAAAATGGCAGATCATGTTCGAAACTTGAAGAAGCGTATGTTAGATATCTTGAAAAAAGGTGTAAAAGGTCAGAGCATATATTCTTACGTACATACGATGCGATTTTCTCATTGAAATACAGGGATACTGATTGCGAAAGAGCTCTTTGGGATGTTTTGTACAAAAAGTACTGATATTTTATACGCCTTGTTATCCTTTTAGTGTTATCTATGTTATTATGAACTATAAAGTATTCGTGTATGTGTATTCCATAAAATTATCAAATCTATCTATCTACTTTTTGTTTTTAAACAAACCGTCAATATTCGATATGTATGACTCTTCTTTTGTTAGATATATAAATTAGAACTAAATTTATATATAATGCAAACATATATATTTAAATAAACAAAAAAAATGTAACTACATGAATCAGAAAATTGTTAAAACTGAATCGCCTACATATATATGATTTTATGATAAAATTTGACCACAAATCATTATAAATTTAGACAAAATACATGTTATGTTGTATGAATAAGTTCTGACACTCTAACTATACAACATTAAAACTAATAATTATAGTATTACAAAGTGGTATACTGAAAATATTGTATGTATTATATCATAGTTAGTTTAAACGGAAAATACATAAGATGACAAATATAATATATCCTATACATAATGAATGTTACTGATTACATATTCTTATAAACAAACGGGAAAAACATAAAATAATAAATATAGTATATACTAACAAAAGTTAATTTACATAAATATCCATTTGACCTACATGATTAGAAAGCTGAGATTCATATGAACAGCTATATATATATATGAGTAGTATATACTAACAAAGTTGAAAGTCGTAAACCAACCATTAAAAACCAAACATGGTTAACAATCCAAGTTAACCTCTCAAAAATAACGACTTTCTTTCCCAGCTCAAGACATAGCTGACGATGGCGATAGTTTAGTTAATTTTGGTGAGTACGCTGGAAAACACGGATCAGTCGGGGTATGCGAACTGATCGGAGTGTCATACCTGAAACCTATAGGCATCATACTGTGGATTATGACAATCCGAAAAATGCATCTTCCTCTTTTTTGAAGTAACGTCTTCATCATCATCATCGGAAACACATCGCTTTCTTTTTCTTGAAGGACCAACAACATTGGTATCATTCCGCATCTTCTTCTTTGGACTACCGAGCTGATCATCATAGTCAGAACATTTCCTCCTTTTAGAGTTAGCAAATTTGTCAGTCATTTTTACATCTGCTTCAATAGTTGTCTCCATAGAATTTCTATCATGAAAAGGAGAACAATATTGTAACATATGAGTAAAATAAAGAATAACATATCATATAAGTAAAATAAAGAAATTACTAACTGTGGATCACTTGACATTATAAACAAAAAAGCAGCGTTTGAGATGACAACTTATAAATATGAAGTCAAAGTAAAGTAATTTATCTGTTGTGGTAAATAATTTTTGAGAATGGGTATTTATAGACACATAAATATAATATTATATAGTATCAATCATCCCAATAATATCACTGATCCCAATAATATTAAAAATAATAACATTAACACTAACATATGATCGTAAAAAAAATATATATACATAACTACTTATACACTGGAGACACCAAATGATGGTTGTACACAAGCATATAAAACTGATACAATTTAAATATCATTTACATTTATTATGGGGACTTATCAGTATGAATAAAAATGAATACACTGACAAATTTTTATGTAATCAGGAAAATGTGTACATATTGTTCTCAAAACGTATCTCCAATAAACGTTTTACTCCTAAAAATAAGCTGTCCGCTTCATTACATATATATAATTTATATTTTTTTACTTCAGTAACCATACTGAAATTATGTAGCCAAGATAAATGTATACTCAAGTTGTTCATGATAAAATTGAAGTAGCCATGATATTACCTCTAGTAACAAAAATCATTTTGAGTTAAATTACTGAGTACGTGTTTGTAAATCAGCATAACGTATACTGAAAACATTATTTTTTAATACTTCATTAATCCCATTTAAATATTTTAAATCAAAAGATTATACGTATCATTATCTGTAGTTAAAAAAGTAAAAAAACTAAGACTATATCAAAATACGTTTTTTTCCATAATAATGACGGTTTCAGTAATTATCACGGTTAAGTAACAATGACGGTTTCAGTAATGATGACGGTTAAGTAACCATCACATCAACTACAACTACTCAACTACAACTACTGTGTCCACTCAAACTTCAACAATTACTTTTTTATTTCTAACTTCTCACACATAAAAATAGCCATGATCTTACATATAGTAACAAAATTCATTCTGAATGCTTTACTGATTAAATATTTGAAAATCAATTTAAGTTATACTGAAAACATTATTTTCTTAATACTTCATTAATCCCATTTAAATATTTTAAATCAAAAGATTATACGTATCATTATCTGTAGTTAAAAAACTAAGAATATATCAAAATACGTTTTTTTCCATAATAATGACGGTTTCAGTAATGATGACGGTTAAATAACCATCACATCAACTACTGTATCCACTCAAACTTCAACAATTTCTTTTTCATTAGTAACTTCTCACGCATAAAAATAGCCATGATCTTACATATGGTAACAAAAATCATTCTGAATGCTTTACTGATTACATATTTGAAAATCAGTTTAACTTATACTGAAAACCTTATTTTCTTAATACTTCATTAATCCCATTTAAATATTTTAAATCAAAAGATTATACGTATCATTATCTGTAGTTAAAAAAGTAAAAAAACTAAGACTATATCAAAATACGTTTTTTTTTCCCGATAATAATGACGGTTTCAGTAATGATGACGGTTAAATAACCATCACATCAACTACTGTATCCACTCAAACTTCAACAATTTCTTTTTCATTAGTAACTTCTCACGCATAAAAATAGCCATGATCTTACATATGGTAACAAAAATCATTTTGAGTTAAATTACTGAGTACGTGTTTGTAAATCAGCATAACGTATACTGAAAACATTATTTTTTAATACTTCATTAATCCCATTTAAATATTTTAAATCAAAAGATTATACGTATCATTATCTGTAGTTAAAAAAGTAAAAAAACTAAGACTATATCAAAATACGTTTTTTTTTTTAAAAAAAAAATTAACATACGATATAGATATACAAATATTCAAAAACGAACCTCCATTAAAAAATATTTTCTCATAAAATAAGCAGTCCGTTTCATATGATATAATATAAAAGGTCAGTAACCATACTGATTATTTATATAGACAGTTTAAATGTGTACTGAAGTAAGTATTTTACTGATTACTGATGTGTAAAATCGAGTTTAATAATTTAAAACAAGAAATACCCCAAAACTGACTACTACACACTCTCGGGCAGTGGACCCGTTCGTATATAGTATAGCTAAAAGGTAAGTCCAGGATCGAACACAGGGACTAAAACTAAGTAATTGTTGACATTAAGTAATTCAAGTAAATAAGGGGGTTGTGACCGAATTGTCACGTTGCAAAAGTTAGTAAATAATTAGTAATCCCAAAGGATTAATCGAAAAGAAATCCGGTATGACCGGGGCAAGGTTCGTCGGAAGACGAAAGTAAAAATGATTTTTAAAGACAATAATATTAAAAGACATCCATCTTGATTTCGCTCAACAATACGCTCAGATTGCACATAAATGAAGTTCAAACCCAAATTAGTTGATTAAATAACCGAGACTCAAACAAAGCACCAACCCCGTACCCGTCAAGTTGAAGATATCATTTGACTCTCTTGCTTAAACTAGTTTCATTACAAAGACCGGTACCCCAAGACATCTTTTATAACTTCCCTAATCAAACAATTGGTTTGGTTATTGAGATAACAATTATACATATCGATTGTACCCAACCGTTAACACATTTCTCCCTATTATCATGAACGATTATCTACCGTACCCGTCATAGATCCAATCGTTTGTACCCAAACAATCAAAATGAAATATATGTAAACAATAATTACAATTAAAGCCATATATAAATCACCAATCAATTCGAGATAAATTAAAAGGAAGAAATACGCTAAGATCACGATATAACGTTAAATGAAATCAACATTGAATTATAAAAATTGTGCAATCTTTACATATTGTCTCACTTCATCAAGATGGATGATGAAGTAAATTAGCTACTTATAACAAGATAAATAACACGAACAATTATTAATATCAAATAATCCATACTAATAATGTGTGATAATAAAATCTTGCAATTAAACAACTAATAATAAAAGAAATAAAAGAAAAGGGAAATCGAACGAGAACTTGTGGGCTGTTTGATCGAAAGCTGCTACTCACGAACCAAAGTCTTAGCCGTCTGCTTGTTGCTGCTTCTGCTGCTTTACGAAAATAAAACCAGAAAAAAGTTATAATCTAAAATATACATACAAAACAAAGATTTTGATCAAATACCATGATGATAAAGCGAACTTAAGAAGAAATATGAAAATGAACAGATTTTAGAAATAATTGACTTCTATATATAATGGATATGAGTACCAAAAAAGTAAAATGTAGCGTGTCTAAATACACTGAATTGATGTGATGGCAACTCAACTGTCGCTATTAAAAAAGTATATATAAAAGCAAATTAAACTATAGCTAAGGGACTACATTTGAAAATATGATAATTTTTTGTTTATAAGGCGCGTGCGAGTAGTTGTATCAGACACAAATCAAGAGATATTTGAAGGTTTCGAATTGTTTATAAAAATTCATATTTTATTTTATTACCCTTTCTAATCATAATAATGACGGTTAAGTAATGATGACGGTTGAGTAACCATCACATCCACTACCGTATCCACTCAAATTCTAACATTATTTTTTAAAGATATGTGGATGGTTCCGTTTCAAGTTACTCAGAATAGCTTTTAGGTATATCAAGTCTACTTTAACTCTATGCAATTCTTCCTTGGACTTTTGCAGTTCTTTCTTAAGGTTCTCCATTTCTTCATCGACAAGTGAACGCTGCATCTTCATGGCGTTGATAAGATCTTCACTTATTTGGTTTTCCTGTCCAGTACAAAACGAAAAATGTTAAATATTCTGTAAATAAAACCTTTATATATAAGAAAATAAAACCAGAAAAAAGTTATAATCTAAAATATACATACAAAACAAAGATTTTGATCAAATACCATGATGATAAAGCGAACTTAAGAAGAAATATGAAAATGAACAGATTTTAGAAATAATTGACTTCTATATATAATGGATATGAGTACCAAAAAAGTAAAATATATCGAAGTACGTTTCCTTTCTAATCATAATAATGACGGTTAAGTAATGATGACGGTTGAGTAACCATCACATCCACTACCGTATCCACTCAAACTCTAACATTATTTTTTATTTGTAACTTCTCATGCATTTAATAAAAAAAAAAAAAAAAATAAAAAAAAAAAAAAAAAAAAAAAAAAAAAAAAAAAAAAAAAAAAAAAAAAAAAAAAAAAAAAAAAAAAAAAAAAAAAAAAAAAAAAAAAAAAAAAAAAAAAAAAAAAAAAAAAAAAAAAAAAAAAAAAAAAAAAAAAAAAAAAAAAAAAAAAAAAAAAAAAAAAAAAAAAAAAAAAAAAAAAAAAAAAAAAAAAAAAAAAAAAAAAAAAAAAAAAAAAAAAAAAAAAAAAAAAAAAAAAAAAAAAAAAAAAAAAAAAAAAAAAAAAAAAAAAAAAAAAAAAAAAAAAAAAAAAAAAAAAAAAAAAAAAAAAAAAAAAAAAAAAAAAAAAAAAAAAAAAAAAAAAAAAAAAAAAAAAAAAAAAAAAAAAAAAAAAAAAAAAAAAAAAAAAAAAAAAAAAAAAAAAAAAAAAAAAAAAAAAAAAAAAAAAAAAAAAAAAAAAAAAAAAAAAAAAAAAAAAAAAAAAAAAAAAAAAAAAAAAAAAAAAAAAAAAAAAAAAAAAAAAAAAAAAAAAAAAAAAAAAAAAAAAAAAAAAAAAAAGGTCGTTTCCTCCAGAATTACGCTCAAGTACCTGTTAATAACCTGAAACACTAACAAATACCATAAACGCACCAAATGTATACAAAAACGACTCGAAAACTGTACAAAAGAAACTAAATACATTGTGAGAAATGGGTATAAAATACGACATATCAATTACGTATTTTATATCGGTATAGTATATACTAAACTTCTTTTTTTTTGTTTATGCTTTTATTAATCCCATTTATATATTTTTTTTTTTTTTTTTTTTTTTTTTTTTTTTTTTTTTTTTTTTTTTTTTTTTTTTTTTTTTTTTTTTTTTTTTTTTTTTTTTTTTTTTTTTTTTTTTTTTTTTTTTTTTTTTTTTTTTTTTTTTTTTTTTTTTTTTTTTTTTTTTTTTTTTTTTTTTTTTTTTTTTTTTTTTTTTTTTTTTTTTTTTTTTTTTTTTTTTTTTTTTTTTTTTTTTTTTTTTTTTTTTTTTTTTTTTTTTTTTTTTTTTTTTTTTTTTTTTTTTTTTTTTTTTTTTTTTTTTTTTTTTTTTTTTTTTTTTTTTTTTTTTTTTTTTTTTTTTTTTTTTTTTTTTTTTTTTTTTTTTTTTTTTTTTTTTTTTTTTTTTTTTTTTTTTTTTTTTTTTTTTTTTTTTTTTTTTTTTTTTTTTTTTTTTTTTTTTTTTTTTTTTTTTTTTTTTTTTTTTTTTTTTTTTTTTTTTTTTTTTTTTTTTTTTTTTTTTTTTTTTTTTTTTTTTTTTTTTTTTTTTTTTTTTTTTTTTTTTTTTTTTTTTTTTTTTTTTTTTTTTTTTTTTTTTTTTTTTTTTTTTTTTTTTTTTTTTTTTTTTTTTTTTTTTTTTTTTTTTTTTTTTTTTTTTTTTTTTTTTTTTTTTTTTTTTTTTTTTTTTTTTTTTTTTTTTTTTTTTTTTTTTTTTTTTTTTTTTTTTTTTTTTTTTTTTTTTTTTTTTTTTTTTTTTTTTTTTTTTTTTTTTTTTTTTTTTTTTTTTTTTTTTTTTTTTTTTTTTTTTTTTTTTTTTTTTTTTTTTTTTTTTTTTTTTTTTTTTTTTTTTTTTTTTTTTTTTTTTTTTTTTTTTTTTTTTTTTTTTTTTTTTTTTTTTTTTTTTTTTTTTTTTTTTTTTTTTTTTTTTTTTTTTTTTTTTTTTTTTTTTTTTTTTTTTTTTTTTTTTTTTTTTTTTTTTTTTTTTTTTTTTTTTTTTTTTTTTTTTTTTTTTTTTTTTTTTTTTTTTTTTTTTTTTTTTTTTTTTTTTTTTTTTTTTTTTTTTTTTTTTTTTTTTTTTTTTTTTTTTTTTTTTTTTTTTTTTTTTTTTTTTTTTTTTTTTTTTTTTTTTTTTTTTTTTTTTTTTTTTTTTTTTTTTTTTTTTTTTTTTTTTTTTTTTTTTTTTTTTTTTTTTTTTTTTTTTTTTTTTTTTTTTTTTTTTTTTTTTTTTTTTTTTTTTTTTTTTTTTTTTTTTTTTTTTTTTTTTTTTTTTTTTTTTTTTTTTTTTTTTTTTTTTTTTTTTTTTTTTTTTTTTTTTTTTTTTTTTTTTTTTTTTTTTTTTTTTTTTTTTTTTTTTTTTTTTTTTTTTTTTTTTTTTTTTTTTTTTTTTTTTTTTTTTTTTTTTTTTTTTTTTTTTTTTTTTTTTTTTTTTTTTTTTTTTTTTTTTTTTTTTTTTTTTTTTTTTTTTTTTTTTTTTTTTTTTTTTTTTTTTTTTTTTTTTTTTTTTTTTTTTTTTTTTTTTTTTTTTTTTTTTTTTTTTTTTTTTTTTTTTTTTTTTTTTTTTTTTTTTTTTTTTTTTTTTTTTTTTTTTTTTTTTTTTTTTTTTTTTTTTTTTTTTTTTTTTTTTTTTTTTTTTTTTTTTTTTTTTTTTTTTTTTTTTTTTTTTTTTTTTTTTTTTTTTTTTTTTTTTTTTTTTTTTTTTTTTTTTTTTTTTTTTTTTTTTTTTTTTTTTTTTTTTTTTTTTTTTTTTTTTTTTTTTTTTTTTTTTTTTTTTTTTTTTTTTTTTTTTTTTTTTTTTTTTTTTTTTTTTTTTTTTGTCTAAATAAACTGAATTGAAGTGATGGCAACTCAACTGTCACTATTAAAAAAGTATATATAAAAGCAAATTAAACTATAGCTAAGGGACTACATTTGAAAATATGATAATTTTTTGTTTATAAGGCGCGTGCGAGTAGTTGTATCAGACACAAATCAAGAGATATTTGAAGGTTTCGAATTGTTTATAAAAATTCATATATACATACGTTTTTTACATCGATCAACGCTATAAATAATATAATTAACAAAAATATTACAAAAATTAGCGTTCTGATCGTCTTTATTCTAATTACATTTTGAAGGTATTTCTTAATTTATTCTTAAGTAAGGCGTTTAGAATTTTTTGGTATATGATTATATCACATTTTTTGTAGGTAAATGAGTAAAAAGAGAAACATTACTGATTTGGCGGAATCATCCCATCAAGCTTCTAATCCTGTACCAATTGATGAAGTAAATACAAGAAAAACTGCAAGACTTATTGCAATGAATACTCAGAATAATGTGAAGAATCCCCGTGAATCAGGTAAACATAAAGAAAATCAAAATACAGAATACTTGCTGAACGACCAGCCACTGGGAATAGATATCTTGCTAAAACGAATTGCGAATCGGGAGGAGCGTTTGGCAGACAGTGACATAACAACCAGGGCTCTATGTGCTTGTCTTGAAAAATGTCATAATGAATTTCTAGAGAAAAACGTAGAGAATTTTGTATTGAAGCAGCAGATTCAAGGTATTAAGTCAAAAGTAATTCCTTTTGTTTGTAAAACACTTACAACTGAACCACAAGTTATCGATCTGATAGATAAGGTGGTGAAAAATGCAAAAGAGTTAGGTAGACAGTCAGTTATGGTGAATGAAAAATCTGCTGAATATCTCACAACAAAAGTGGCGTTGGTCGCTGCTATGACAAATCTTGCAGAATTTCATTCAAACTTTTCTGATGTTATTACTGCTAACCCAGAAGTTACTATTCATGAAATGCTAAATGTGAAGCCTCGCTTTTAAAATTTCTTAGTTTATTATGTGATAGTCATATGTCTCGAAATCTATCTATTTTAAAGTCAGTTAATGTATTACCGACAATGAACTTTGTTTCATCACTTTAATTAACATGTGTTTGGGTTATGTATCCTGATAATTTTTGTAACTACATCAAGTAATATTAAAATCGACTATATAACGAAGTGCATTGCGGTTGTAGTGAAACAACCTTATTAAGTTCACTAAACTTCAAACAATCCTTATTATGCAATGTATTTCTAGATTGTTTACTGAGGAATCATGTTAGTTATAATATTATATTTGAACTTCAAATAAAATAAAGAAAAAGTGCATAACTACATGAAAATGACAAAATTAGATGAAACATATGCTAAATGATTTCATCTTAACGGAAATAGCTAAACATTTTTATAATAGTAGGGAATCAATGTAAATGACTTTGCTTTATGAAACCTAAATAAGCATATACATCAAGCAACTCCATCCTGAGGACATCCAAGTCATCCATCACATCACCCAACTGCTGCTGCAAACAGGACGCATATGATGCTACTTTCATATTGGCTTCATTAGCTTCAGATAGTAAATGCCTAAAACTGTTAATTACTTCATAACTCAACTGAAGTTGACGTTCATGTGATTCCCTAAGCATCTGAATTTCATTTTGATGAGCATAAAGCATTTCAGCAGAATCCTGATATTAAAGGGAACATAATATCATTACATAATAAAATAATTTTTACAAAAATGAAAAAACTTAATATATAAATTGCAATATAAAAACTCACAACATATTGGCGATCCTCAAAATTATTTCTATTTTCATTTTTCCTCTTTATCGATCCCATATATTCAGACATTTTTACGTAATTTTTTAGTTAAAAAGAGGATGTTGTTTTTGTTAAGTCCCAATGTTAACTGTGGTGGATGTAAATATTTATAGGTATAAAGTGCTAACCAATAAGGGAATGGTAAGTTAAAAAATTCGAAATTGTAACCAAATAAGGGCAGGTGTATTGTATTTAAAGAACCGATATTAAGTGGGCGGCTACCACAGAGGCTATCATATCAATAGTCTAATCAAACATTGTCAAACGGGAAGTGATATACTTTATTTATTTATAAGTAAACTAATTTATCAATATGTATGTATCCACCGTTTATGAACTGCAACATACTAATACATTTTTAAGAAATACTTAGACTTAATTTACTATACTACTATGAGTTCATTTATTATATGTATTTTTTTTTTCATTACATACATGTTTAATTCAAACGTTAAACATAAACCATTAGATAAAACGTTTATCACAACTAAATAAATTATATTTCACAAACATCAAACTACAATTCTAAGCATAAAATAAAACTAATTAACAACCCGATATCTGCCAGATATTATATTAACAAACAGCACAATATAATACATAATTTATTATTCAAAAATATATGGAAATTTTTTTTGAGCTTGCGTATGTATTCTTTTTGGTTGAATAAATCAACCCTAACTTCACGCAGTTCTTCCTTGGTCTTCTGCAATTCTTCATTAACCTTTGCCATTTCTATCTCTGCATTCAAACGCTCTATCTTTCTATTATCTATAATAGTTTTGATACATTCCTTCATGCTAGTAATAAGATCTTCGTTAATTTTGTCTTGATCCTTAACGCAAATCATTAGCTGTTCATTTATCTGAAAACATAATAACGGAAATGTAAAGAAAATACAATCTCATATAATATATTAAACGTATCACAAACACTTACATAAAGACTCCTTTATATGAAAATTTGAAGTTGATGAAGACGGATTAGAAGACATATTTTGTAAAAATAGGTGTATATAACGCTTACAGAATAAGTAATGGAAGTATTGTAGGATGAATGCAAACAATGTAACATAAGGTTGCTTAAATAAGAGAGTTGATGACTTAACTTACGTCATCATATCTGAAACCGTCATCATGATAAAAGACAATAGTACGAGTATTTCAATATAGTCATACTTTTTGACTTTTTTCCATTTATGAATAGTGATACATATCCCATATTTCATTATCTGTAAATGGAGTAAATCAACAATTAAAAAACAATAAACTTAAAAATATTTTTTACATCTTCAGTAAAAGCCCATACTGATTAAAATACCTAGTCAGTATAATATGCTAAATTTAAATATATTTTATAATATCTTATAAAAAAGAGAGATTAAATATTGAGTAAAATAAGAGAGTTAGCATCATGATTACCTAACCGTCATTACTTTATATAAATAAAAAGGTATTTTATAAAAAAAATAAAACAAAACAATAGACCTCCTCATCAGAAAGACAAACTGATTGTTCCCATTTCCAATGATTAACTCCACTCTCCTTAACGTATTTTTTAAAAGTATATATCAACCGTTCAAACTGAACTATCATAAAATACTCAGTTTTGCATAATGTATCATATGCATTACTGAGTTTTTCCACTTCATCGTCTTTGGAAAACTTGATATCCGACTCTGATTGCCACTTGAACTCATTCACACTACACTTATTCTCAGAATTAAGACTTTCAACTACCCCAGAACCAACCACCCTAGCAATGCCATCAGATGATGCTCCATCATTATTTTCTAGAGACATTATTTTTGTAAATTTTTCTCTAAATAATTAGATTGAGAATGAAAATTTTATACAAATATTATACGTTTTAAATGGAAAAAAAACTATAGAAATAGCAGTTTTATAATACTTTTATTTTGCTTAACTCTGACTTCACTGCATGCAATTCCGCCATAACCTCCTCCAGCTTTTCCTTTGCACGTTGTCGCTCAATCCTCCTGCACTGCACAACATTCGTCAAACATGTTTGCATCATCCTTCTTTCTTATTTCATTATCAAGTTCAATCTGAATCTGGTCAAGATTCTGAAAAAAATAAAATAAAATCAAATTTTAAAAGATATAAAACCATACCATATACAAATTAACATATACTTACATATCGAATTCTCTCATTACAGTCCAAACTATTTCGAAGACTATCTGATGTCATTTTACAAAGAAACTTAATAATATTGAGTGTATTTATAGTTGGAAATATCCTAAATATAAAGAAAACTTCTTCATAAAAGGGCTATATGGGGTTCTGAACCGCCAATATGACTGAAAACCGTCACAATAAATAAATAAATTATTTTCTTATTATTATTTCTTTGAACACTAAAAAGCAAATCATAATTATAAACAGCATAAACAATTTGTTTCAATTGTATTCATACCCAAAAATTTTACCAGAATACAATACATCAAAAGTTCTTGGAATAACGAAACTAATAACTTTTAAAATATATAACAAACATAAATACATACGATCTGGCCTACTACACAATATCATTAACACCAAAATAATGTCAGACTAAGTTATTTGTTAAATATCTCAGGGTGCTCGCGTTTAATATTGTTTAACTCTGACTTCACATCATGCAACTCCGCCGTAACCTCTTTAAGTTTCTTCCTTAAACGTCGTTCATTAATCTTCCTGACTTCAATAAAACTCATCAAACACGATTTTATCCTCCCAATGACAAGATCTTTCCTTCTTATCTCATCTTCATGTTCCTTCTGAACCTGGTCAAGATTCTGGAAAAAAAAATCAGATTTCAATATATATAGAATAATAACACATATACATGAAGATATACTTACATAGCGAATTCTCTCATTACAGTCTAAACTATTTCATAGACTGTCTGATGCCATTTTACAAAAAAATTTAGTAATTTCAAGTGTATTTAACAAAGTGTAATTTAATTGTATTTATCAATGCGATTAACTTGAATAGAAAGGACACCTTTTTATAGAAGTAAGATATGGGGTTCTGAGCCTCCAAGCAAGTCAACTATATTTGAACACTAAAAATCAAACCGTCATCATGATTTTGAACCGTCACACAAAGACGTGGGTTACTCAACAGTCATGATGACTGAAAACCGTCACAATAAATAAATAAATTATTTTCTTATTATTATTTATTTGAACACTAAAAATCAAACCGTCATCATGATTTTGAACCGTCACACAAAGACGTGGGTTACTCAACAGTCATGATGACTGAAAACCGCCATAATGGTTACATGTGACATATTAAGTCAAATACGTTATGACATAAATAAGTTTACCATTACCATTCTACCAACTACACAATAAAATAACTCCTAATTTATAAGTTAAATAATGAATTTTTTTTCAATACAATTTTAATTTTAAATTTTTTTTTTATTTTTTTTTTTTTATTTTTTTTTTTTTTTTTTTATTTTTTTTTTTTATTTTTTTTATTTTTTTTATTTTTTTTATTTTTTTTTTATTTTTTTTTTTTTATTACATTAATTATATACAAACTTAAAATAGACATTCTTTTTGTATTTTTGACTTTTTTTTTGATTTTTTTTGAATTTTTTTTGATTTTATTTTGAATTTTTTTTTATTTTTTTTTTTTTTATTTTTTTTTTTTTTTGTTTTTTTTTTTTTTTTTTTTTATTTTTATGACACTTATTTTTTTTTTTTTTTTTTTTTTTTTTATGATTACTTTATATGATTTTCATATTTTTTTTTTTTTGTTTTTTTTTTTTTATTTTTTTTTTTTTATTTTTTTTTTTTTATTTTTTTTTTTTTTTTATTTTTTTTTAATATTTTTTTTTTTTTTTTATTTGCTTAGATTTTTTTTATTTTTTTTTTTTTTTTTTTTTTTTTTTTTTTTGAATTTTTTTTTTTTTTTTTTTTTTTATTTTTTTTTTTTTTTGTTTTTTTTTTTTTATTTTTTTTTTTTTATTTTTTTTTTTTTTATTTTTTTTTTTTTATTTTTTTTTGAATTTTTATTTTGAATTTTTTTTTGATTTTTTTTTTTTTTATTTTTTTTTTTTTTTTTTTTAGTTTTTTTATTTATAAGTTAAATAATGAATTTTTTTTCAATACAAGTATACAATTTTAATTTTAAATAAACTACATTTACACACACACACATATATATATATATATAATAAATCAGTAAAACATATCAACTAATTAAAATGCCACTCGAAAATATAACATGTCTACATCACATTCATGATAAAGAAACATAACAATACAATAAAACTTAAAACATAAAAAATACTATACACAATAACTTCAAGAATCCAGATCAACATCAAGTAACTCAGGCATTATAACTTCTACTATCTCAGAATTTGTATCACCAAAATCATATGTAACATTTGAGTTAACTTCATCCAGGTCAACCAAGTGTACTTCAGAAAATCCATCATCTTTTTCCGGCCTGATAATTTTCAACTCAAATTGTATATCCAAATGGCCTGACGCTTTACCACCCTAAAACATTATTAACCAATAAACAAAAATCATAAGGATTGGCATTATTAAATAATATTTCAATAAATTATAATCTTGAATAATTACATAGTATTTTCAGTACCTCATCATCTGAAAGAAAAATAGACTCACTACATTCCCATCGACAAAAGTTATTGTACATAAGTTCTTTTACACAATTGGATATTATGCAACCAAACTCCGATGATAAAAATACTTCAGCTTTATACAGTAAAATGTTTAAATTGCAGTCAGCAACAACCTGTCCAATGATACTATCTCCAGCTTGAATATGTTTAGATATCTTCATGTAAAAGTGAATGTCCAAATTTGAAGCTGAATAATACAACTATACACCATACCACGAACATTATATTAAACACAATCGTAAACAACTTAAAAGTGTAAAATTCAAACACTATAAAAATAAATGCAATATACCTGATCCTCAGAAAGACAAACAACTTTATCCCAAACCCAATAGATAAAGTTGTTCTCTTTCACATACTTCTTAAAGTTTGATTTTATGTCTTGAAACTCCATAGACATATATCGTGCAGCTTCAGAGAATAAATTATACATATTTTCTAAGTTGTCACAAAGATCATCAACAAAATCACCTTCAATTTATAAGTTAAATAATGAATTTTTTTTCAATACAAGTATACAATTTTAATTTTAAATAAACTACATTTACACACACACACACACATATATATATATATATATAATAAATCAGTAAAACATATATATATATTATATATATATCATATTTTATATATATATATATATATATATATATATATATATATATATATATATATATATATATATATATATATATATATATATATATATATATATATATATATATATATATATATATATATATATATATATATATATATATATATATATATATATATATATATATATATATATATATATATATATATATATATATATATATATATATATATATATATATATATATATATATATATATATATATATATATATATATATATATATATATATATATATATATATATATATATATATATATATATATATATATATATATATATATATATATATATATATATATATATATATATATATATATATATATATATATATATATATATATATATATATATATATATATATATATATATATATATATATATATATATATATATATATATATATATATATATATATATATATATATATATATATATATATATATATATATATATATATATATATATATATATATATATATATATATATATATATATATATATATATATATATATATATATATATATATATATATATATATATATATATATATATATATATATATATATATATATATATATATATATATATATATATATATATATATATATATATATATATATATATATATATATATATATATATATATATATATATATATATATATATATATATATATATATATATATATATATATATATATATATATATATATATATATATATATATATATATATATATATATATATATATATATATATATATATATATATATATATATATATATATATATATATATATATATATATATATATATATATATATATATATATATATATATATATATATATATATATATATATATATATATATATATATATATATATATATATATATATATATATATATATATATATATATATATATATATATATATATATATATATATATATATATATATATATATATATATATATATATATATATATATATATATATATATATATATATATATATATATATATATATATATATATATATATATATATATATATATATATATATATATATATATATATATATATATATATATATATATATATATATATATATATATATATATATATATATATATATATATATATATATATATATATATATATATATATATATATATATATATATATATATATATATATATATATATATATATATATATATATATATATATATATATATATATATATATATATATATATATATATATATATATATATATATATATATATATATATATATATATATATATATATATATATATATATATATATATATATATATATATATATATATATATATATATATATATATATATATATATATATATATATATATATATATATATATATATATATATATATATATATATATATATATATATATATATATATATATATATATATATATATATATATATATATATATATATATATATATATATATATATATATATATATATATATATATATATATATATATATATATATATATATATATATATATATATATATATATATATATATATATATATATATATATATATATATATATATATATATATATATATATATATATATATATATATATATATATATATATATATATATATATATATATATATATATATATATATATATATATATATATATATATATATATATATATATATATATATATATATATATATATATATATATATATATATATATATATATATATATATATATATATATATATATATATATATATATATATATATATATATATATATATATATATATATATATATATATATATATATATATATATATATATATATATATATATATATATATATATATATATATATATATATATATATATATATATATATATATATATATATATATATATATATATATATATATATATATATATATATATATATATATATATATATATATATATATATATATATATATATATATATATATATATATATATATATATATATATCTAAATTTTAAGCCGGAAAATAAAATATACATATAAACATAGAACATTATATTAAACACAATCGTAAACAACTTAAAAGTGTAAAATTCAAACACTATAAAAATAAATGCAATATACCTGATCCTCAGAAAGACAAACAACTTTATCCCAAACCCAATAGATAAAGTTGTTCTCTTTCACATACTTCTTAAAGTTTGATTTTATGTCTTGAAACTCCATAGACATATATCGTGCAGCTTCAGAGAATAAATTATACATATTTTCTAAGTTGTCACAAAGATCATCAACAAAATCACCTTCAATTTCTTGATGCATCATTGTATTAACAACAATCTTTTCTTCAGCACGACAACTACCAACAACAACATAATCAACATCCATAGACGATCCATTATTCAAACCACCAGTATCACATGTAATAGACATTTAGTGGAAAACTATGTGCTAATAATAGTTTTATCAAATTCACATGTGTTTATGTAACCAAAATTGTTTTATATATAGGCAATATAAAGATGGTAGTGGAAAATCAGTTTCCTCCTTTTTTGTAGGGAAAATTAGACTTAGTCAATAGACAACCACCATAAAACACACACAATTAAAAACTGCTCAGTATACAGTAAAGAGAATAGTAAAAAACAACAATTACAATACAAGACCGAATAAATGAAAATTAATTATCCATCATTCTATCAGCATCCAACACTCTCAGAAATTAGAGTGTATATGGATTAGATGTTATATGAAACTTAATCAACACATATTAATATCGAATTTAAATGGATGACATTTAATGTTACATTTGATCCAACGGATGTATATATGCGGAATCAAATGATGATATCTAAAGTAAACAGAATCAAAATGACCATATTCCAAATCAACTTTTGCTTATTTTGTGGAAATAAGTTCACATTTATTAATATTGTCATGTTTAACAAATTTAAAAAATATAATGTATGAAACAATAGAAACAAAAAAACAACACGTAACCACTGTATTGTGAAATAAATACTGAGTAGATTTATAGAATTTAACATTATAGATAATAATCAATCATTATAACCATTTGAAGCTGAAATCATGTTTTATAAAAAACTAAACATAAATAAATAAATATCAAATACTAAAGATAAAATATATAAAAACTTAAACAGTGATTACATAAAGGACAAACATTTAGTAGTAAATAAACTATATATGATTTCTAATCACTTCATTAATTTAAATTACATATTCATCACTGAACCCAAACAGTATCACTTCAAGTAACTCAGTATTCGTATCACCATAAACATCATTAACATCTGAGTTAACTTCACTCATTCCTGCCAAATAACATGCTCCTTTCTTTCCGGCCTACCATAATTTAATTGAAATTGTATGTCCAAATGGCCTGCGCCTTTTCCACCCTAAAACATTTTAAAACCACTGTTAGGACTAGTTTTGTTGAAACTGGCCAGTCTCCAGTTGCACCTGGAGACTAAGAAGATTTGTCCGAAATATATTGAAGTCCAGTTGCAACGTACAGTTAACGCAACTGAAGACTTCCTCCAGTTGAGAACTGATCAGTTGAAGAATCATTCCAGTTGAAGTCGAAGACAACAAGTGGAAGATAGAGAATGACAATGGCAGCGAAGCCCAGTTGACATTCTAGTCAGTTACAAACTGGAGACCATCAGTGGAAAGCTCTTACAAAGCTTTACACTGATTACGAGGAATTGACCTTTATGCTTTATGTGCTATTACAGGGATAAAAGGATTTATCTATGTATAAAGTACAAAAGGTACATAAAGCAGGTTGAGAAAAGTTACTTTATTCTGTAACTTTACACAACAATTTAAGAATTAAATGTTATTCCTTAAATGTTCTCAACCATATTTGTACGGCCAAAGTTGACATCCCAATGTCAACTTTGCCTATTAATAAAGGTCTTTGTACATCCAAGAATACACACTTCATACTTTGCAAACCTGCAATATTCTTGGTGAACTTGTGCAATATTCTCTCAATCGCTAAAATGAACATTTCACAAATTTAAGTGTTTCGATTGTCAAGAGAATTTCCAAGTGTAGATCAATTGTATTTCATAGGTTGTTAGGATATTTACATACTTTGTATTATCTTGGTTCCGCAACAACCTTGTAATTTATTTAAAGTTAATAAATAAATTACACTTGAAAAATACATATTGTATCATCAATTTACTTTACAAGTACTTTCTATTATTGCATTGTTCTTTACTTATTATCACTTAAATAAGTAATCTATCCAAGAACTTGGTATATACTCGCTGCAACTGGTCGTCTCCAGTTTAGAGCTTATATTGCAAAGTAACCCCACCATCGACATAGAGGTGTCTTCAGGTAGTACCATCTATTGAGTTGGGACTTACAAGTGGTATCAGAGCAGAAGGCTAAAATACTTGCCTAGATCTGCTTAGATGACTACTACTGATGGTGGGGATGGTTCTGGTCAAGGTGAAAACCCGCTTAATGTTAATACTCCACCTTTTCAAAATGCTAATACAAACCTTCCTCCTCCTAATGCCCCTAACCATGTCCATGTACATTATTCTAACACTCCTGTTCCCAAATTCGATGGAAACAGTGAGACTTTTGGTACATGGAAGGCCAGAATGCTCTTGCACTTTGGTGGGATAGAGAGGTATATGCTGAAAATCCTTAAGGATGGACCGTATATACCCATGTCTCTTGGGGTAAGTCCTCTTCTTGATCCTACTGGAAGAAGAGGTTCAAGAGAAAAGCTCGAAGACCACTGGTCTGATGAGGATCGTAGACTTGTAGATCTGGACACCAGACTCAAGAATATGATCCTTGGAGCTGTCCCTGAGACTTAATTCCAACACTTGTGTTGTTCCCCAGTGCCAAGGCAATGTGGTATGAATTAGTCATTCAGTTTGAAGGAGGTGATGACACCATTGTCACCAGAAAGGTTGCCCTGAACAAGAAGTATGAATCCTTCTTTGCTCTACCCAATGAAAGTCTAACTGGTACTTACACCAAGTTTTCTAGCCTCATTAATCAGTTGAGAAGCTTGGGTGTTGAGAAGGATAAGGATATTCTTCTTGATAAGTTTTGTGATATTCTTCCCTCTAAATGGGAAAATATGGTTCTTGTCTTAAGACAAGGTAAAACCCTGCACAGTCACACTCTTGCATCGCTCTATGGAGCCTTCAGATTCACTGAAGATAATAATGCAGCAAGACTTGTGGCTGAGCAGGATGCCATGAACCATGCCCAGAGTCCCAAGGCTGCTAGCGTAACTGAGCGACCTTGTGCTGCTTTAATGTCTGCATAGAGTGTCCAGTCACACTCAATGAAGGAGATGTTAAACAGTTTCTTGAACTCTGGCCTGACCACTGAAATCAGTGATGGTTGTGATGAAACTGACGATGATGATCTGGTAGCCATGATTGCTAAAACCTTTAATAGGTTTAAGCATAAATCTAAAAGATTTAATGGCCCAAACAATGCTTCCAGCTCCAACTCTCTGGATAAAACCAATCTTACCTGCTATAAATGCGGTAAGAAAGGTCATTTTATGAAGGAATACAGATCTAGTCAGATGAACAACCAAACTGGTCCCTCTGTCCCTAATTTCAATCGGCCTGATGATAGCTATAAAGCTAAATATAAGAAACTTAAGGCCCAGATTGCCCTCCTGTCCATGGAAAAAGAAAAGGATCAGTGCTTGATGGCACAAACTGAGGGAAAATGGGAGTACTCTGATGACTCATCAGCTGATGATGAAGAGGAAAGGGACATGTGTTTCATGGCCTTGGAAGATCAACAGCAGCATGTGGCAAAGGAAGATGTCATCACTGGAAGATGGGTGGACATCATTTTGAAAAAGGTTTGTGATTATGACAACCAAGTTGATCAAGAACTGAAACTGGACCTCGCTGAATCATTAAGTGGTGATTTGGCTTTTGTGGAAACTGTTAGAGCAGACAGTGAAAGATATCTGGATACTATCTTAACTGAACTGAACAATGTTAAACCACAATTAAATGATTTACAAAGTGTCCAGTTGGCTCTCAAGGAGTCAGTTTTGAAAATTGAGGCTTTTGAACTTGAAAATCAAAAATTAAAATCTGATCTTGAAAAAGAACAAATGATTATCAAGTCATGGGTTAAAGCATCTGGAAAGAATTATGATGCATTTTCTAGAACTATTGATGCCCAGAAAAATGCATGGAAATTTGGAGATCTTGAAATGGCAGCTCTCATACCAGATCTTCATGCATTGCCTCCAGCTCTCGGAGTTGAAACTCCATATGATCAACTTGAGATTGTCGAAACTGAACCCATTGAGACCACCCCCATTGAGGTTATACCTGGAGCCAATCAGGCTAGAGCTCCAGTTAAAAAGGCATCTGGTAACAAGCCTTTGCCTCAGAAGTCTAAGGAGTCCAAGACCCAAAAGACCTATACTCCAGCTGAACCAAGGTCCAAGGTTCAGCAGCCTGATGAAAACAATATTTTGTTTAAACTGGAAAGTCAACTCCAACTTTTGTCTAGACAGGTTTAGTGTTGTACTGCCAGGATTAAAAATCTGGAAGGAGGTTCATCACCTCCAGTTTTAAAACAAAATATTAAACCCCCTTCAAAACCAAAACAAAAGAATGTTCCATCTGGAACAAAATCTAATAAGAAAAAGGGGAGCAAGTATCAAATACCAATCGTTTTTACTCCTGCACCTGGACCTGGTGAAAAAGATCCAGATGTAGTTTTCAATACAACACTACAACAATCAACTGAGACTTCTGTAGTGAAGTCCAGTGAACCCATAAAGAAAAGATGGGTTCACAAAAATAACTAATGATTTTTGTGGGTGTGCAGGGCGATCGAAAGAAAAATATCTGGTATCTGGACAGCGCAGCTGGCCAGACTATGACCGGATGTAAGCCCCTGCTTGAAGAGTTCACTGTCCAAGATGGACCGGCAGTGACGTTTGGTAATGATCAAAGTGGAAAGACTGAAGGATATGGTGTGCTCAATAACGGACAGGTCGAATTCAAAAGAGTTGCATTTGTGAATGGTTTGAAATACAACCTGATCAGTGTAAGCCAACTTTGTGATGATGGCTACAGAGTTCTGTTCGATATCGCTCAATGCACCATATTTAACAAGGATTGGAAAGTGGTGATGGTTGCACCAAGAAAAGGAAATGTGTACATCATGGATATGGAACCTGTTCCAAAAGAGCAGTGCTTCTATACCAAGGCTGATGAGGATACCAACTGGCTATGGCATAAAAGATTATCCCATCTTAATTTCAAAAATATTAACAAGTTGTCTCGCAAACAACTGGTAGATGCGATACCTCAGATTTCTTTCAATAAAGAAAAGCCATGTCCAGGGTGTGAGATGGGCAAGCAGAAAAGAGCCAGTTTCAAAACTAGGCAAAACTTTAGCATCACTGAACCCCTTCACATGCTTCATATGGATCTCTTTGGTCCAGTGAATGTTCAAACTAGAAATGGAAAGAAGTACACTCTAGTTGTGGTCGATGAATTCACCAGATATTGTTGGGTGGTATTCCTCAGATCCAAAAGCGATGCACCTGCTGAAATCATCTCACTCATCAAAAGAATTGAACTCAAATATACTCGAAAAGTTTGTTAGTTGCGAAGTGATAATGGTACTGAATTTCAAAATAAGGTACTTGAAACATTTTGCAATGACACTGGCATCTCTCAAAACTTCTCATCAGCACACTCTCCAGAGCAGAATGGAGTTGTGGAAAGAAAGAATCGCACACTGATAGAAGCAGCCAGAAGTATGCTATCTGAATCAGGTCTTCCCACCAGTTTCTGGGCTGAAGCAGTTGCAACTGCTAGTCACACCCAAAACCGGTCAGTCTACATCAAGAGACATAAGAAGACTGCCTATGAAGTACTCAGGAATCGTAAACCAAATATTGGATACTTTCATGTATTTGGTTGTCCAGTTTATATCTTAAACGATTCCAGTAAGCTTGGAAAGTTTGATGCTAAAGCTGATGAAGGTGTATTTTTAGGCTATTTAGATATTCGAAAGGCCTTTAGAGTTTATAATTATAGACTCTAAAAGGTTCACGAGACAATTCATGTCACATTTGACGAATCAAGTGATGCAATTAACAAGCGACCAAGCCTTGATATTTCTCCAGTCGTTCCAATAAATTTTGGTGAAACTGACCAAGTTCATCAGTCAGATGTTTCACCAAAATATGTTTCTAGTTATACTCAATTGGAACCAGTTAAGAAGAAGAGCACCACCAGTGACACTTCATTTTATCCCTCCATCAATTTCAACTTACCACAGAAATTGGTGATTGGATCTGATGTACGTGCCACTTTAATATCAGCACCAGTTCAAACTCCAACTTCTCCAGTTCTTCAAGAAATGCCTTTTAATGAAGAATTTCATGATGCAAATCGTGACCTCATTGACTCTGATGAGGATATAGAAGTAGTTTGGACTAATCCTCCTCCAGAAGCTGCTGCAGCTGAAGAAGATCACCAGGTGACTTGCACTGATATTGTATTACATCAGCCTAGTCAATACACTAGATGGACTCGAGCACATCCAATTGAACAGATTGTTGGAGATCTAAGTAGTGGGGTTCAGACTAGAAGAGCCACCAGTGAGCAATGCTTAAAGGTCACCTTCTTATCACTGATTGAACCGAAGAAGATTGACGAGGCTATGGCAGACCCAAGTTGGGTGGAGGCTATGCAAGAAGAGCTCATCCAGTTTGAAAGGAATAATGTTTGGGAACTTGTTCCTTGTCCACCAGGGTCTACCGGAACAAGATGGATGAAGATGGCAATGTTGTAAGAAACAAAGCCAGATTAGTTGCCCAGGGTTATTGTCAGGCAGAGGGCGTTGATTTTGATGAAACTGTTGCTCCAGTTGCAAGACTTGAAGCCATCAGAATATTTATGGCTTATGCAGCCCATCTGCTGTTCAAAGTCTTCCAGATGGATGTCAAAAGTGCGTTCCTTAATGGAACATTGGAAGAAAAAGTGTATGTTAAGCAGACTCCAGGCTTCATCAATGAGAAGCATCCTCACTGGGTTTATAGACTGAACAAAGCTTTGTATGGTCTTAGACAAGCCCCAAGAGCCTGGTATGATACCTTAACTAAACATCTTCTTAAAAATGGCTTTCAAAGAGGTGCAATAAATAATACCTTATTTATCTTGAAAGAAAAAGGTAATATCTTATTGGTACAAATTTATGTTGATGACATTATATTTGGTTCAACTGATGATGCAATGTGTAAAAGGTTTTCTAAAATCATGTCATCTGAGTATGAAATGAGTTTAATGGGAGAATTAACATTTTTCTTGGGTCTTCAGATTAAGCAAAATGAAAATGGAATTTTTATTAACCAAGAAAAATATGTTAGAGATTTGTTAAGAAAATACAAATATGATTCAATCCCATCGGAAAACACACCTATTGCAGCACCTTTAAATTTGGACTCTGACCCAACTGGAAAACCAGTAAACACCACTGAATATCGTGGTATGGTTGGTTCACTGATGTATTTAACTGCCAGTCGACCAGATATAATGTTTGCAACATGTCTATGTGCCAGATTTCAGGCTAACCCTAAAGAATCACATTTGCATGCTGTTAAGCGCATCTTCAGATACCTGAAAGGGTGTCCTAGACTTGGTCTTTGGTACCCCAAAGGCTCAGGGTTAGATCTAATGGGTTATTCAGATTCAGATCATGCAGGTTGTAAGATAGATAGAAAATCAACAACTGGTGGTTGTCATTTCCTTGGAGAAAACTGGTAAGTTGGACCAGCAAGAAGCAGACGTCAGTCTCTATGTCCACTGCTGAGGCAGAGTACATTTCTGCGGCCAGTTGCTGTGCCCAGATTCTCTGGATCAAGAACCAGTTACTAGATTATGGTCAAAAGTATACAAGGACCCCAATCTTTTGTGACAACACCAGTGCAATTGCTATATCTCACAACCCAGTGATGCACTCTAAGACAAAGCATATTGACATCAGGTATCATTTATTCGTGATCATGTTATGAAAGGAGACATTGAAATTCATTTCATCCCCAATGACAAACAGCTCGCTGATGTTTTTACAAAACCTCTTGATGAGAAAACTTTTAAACATCTCATCAGCGAACTGGGAATGCTAAATCCTTAAAACTGGAGAGTTTTTGTTATGAACGCGTCAGTGACACTGATGAAGTTCTCCAGTTGAGGAGGTCCAGATAATCTTTGCTCGCCAGGCTATCGAACGCCTTAGTGATACTATCCTGGCACTAATCGATTTCTGGATCATCATTTTAGGGGGAAAGACTCAAAATAAATTTTCTTACCAAAATTCTTTTTGTTTGAAAATGGCAATTGGAGAACTCTCCAGTTGGAAACTGGCACTGGACTAACCCTCTAGTGTACAGGTTCAGTCTTGTCTTAAAACTGGTGGTCAACCAGATTTTCATAACGTTGGAAAATACTTGGTCAATATTTGTGACACGTGATGATACTCGAGTGTTTTAACCTACTCGATATCGTCACATGACGTGTTTAAAGTCATTTTTGGTAAAAGACAACTGTTTTATTGGGAAAATGAAAATTAGTGGGCGCGTGGGTAAGTTAAGCCGTCGTAGCATTTAATGCTGAAACGGAAAATTAAATTTTTGGTTCAAAATTCAAACTTCTTTTGTAAAAATATCTACAAAATTGATTTTTGATAATAAAATATAATTTTGGTATTTCATTGGGATCATGATTTCCTTATAAATACCATTATTTACTCCGATCACATTTACTTTCCTTCACATTCTTTCATTTACTTCCAATCATCATCAAACTCTTCATTTCTCTTTCTGCTTCATCAATCAAACCCTAATTCGTAAAATCTTCAGTTTCATATTCATATATATCTATAATGGCACCTAAATCTAGAAGTAGGGATGTAAATCTGCTTACAGTCCCTTATAATCCATCTCAAAATGTCAAACGAGCCAGTGGTGCCCCTTCAAATTCTGCATCAATTAAATTGAATCCAAACAACCCAATGGCCAGTTTGAGAGGGACTCAAGCCGCCAATACTTTAATCGGGAGAATCCAAGCCTTTCTTCGTGATTCTCCCCTTGGCGAGTCTTTTTCCCTCAACCCACGCAAGTTGTACCATGAGTACTTGTGTGAGTTTTGGTACACGGCAGAACTTACAGAGGACTGTTCATCTATCTCTTTCACTGTTAAAGATAGATCAGTCCAGTGTACCATTACAGCAGAAACGTTGAGGGATGCTCTGCACCTCAACTACTGGAGAGAGGGTGAATCTCCAGTTGTGATATCCCAGAACATCAATTTTCGCCAAGTACTCCTTGATATGGGGAATAGGGAGTGTTTGGAAAATGGGGTATTGAAAGTCAAAGGTGCTATGACTATGAAGGGCCTCTCACCATCCTGGAGGTACTTCTTTATTCACCTTGTTGAAAGTATGGGTGGGAGTTCTGGTGGATTGGACCAGATTAACTCCACACAAGCAGAGATGGCTTACTGCTTGTGGAATGGACTCAGAGTGGACTTTGCCGATATTTTATTCAGAAGCCTGGTGATTAAACTGAAGGGCTAAAGGGGATTATGCATTCCCTTCTCCAGGTACTTGTCACTCTGTTTTCTTTAACTTCTGGGCAGTGAGGAATATCACAATACTCAATCACTGTACACTGTCCCAGAGTTGTTGAGGAATCTTGACTCCCTAACATCTGTCGATGGGGAGGTCGAGATCCCTCAGAGAATGTTGCTGGCATTCTCTAAAACCGATGCACCAGTCCAAGGTGAGTCGGAAAGACAACTGGGCGGGCCTCAAAATAATGAGGGACCCACCGGTTCGTCTACTGGAATTGTGACCATTGCCGAACCCGGGCAACAGTCTAACCCCTCCAGCACCAGCGTGTCTGTCCCCTTACCCATCTACCCTGGAGACCTCCCAACAGGTCCTTCAGGTGTTCCAAAGGCAACAAGAACACGTCATCCTAGGAAACAGTCAGCACTTGCCACTGACAGTAGAAACCTAACCAGCCCTCCAGTTTTCTCCCAACAGGAACCTGGAGAAAGTCAAATGGGACAACCGCAAGCAGCCACCCTCGAAATTTCTGTAGAAGAGGGTGGTGAAGATGATACTGGGCTACCCCAACCCAGATTAGAGTTTGAGTCTGCACAAAGTGTCCACGGCCTTTCTTCTGACACTTCTCTTACACGAACTGACGACGTCTCTGGCCAGTCACTACTGGAGACTGAGGTTCCAAACTCTGCGGCTGATGATGTTATGATTGTGGATAGAGCAATTATAACTGAGGCAACCCAGTGACCTCTATCCCTGGTGAAGTTACCTCGGTAACTGATCCTCCAACATATGCAACCTTCCAGGAAACTGGAGAAGGTCATCTGCAGACTGACCCATCTGGTCAGCCCTCAGTTACATTCATGGATCTGGACATGAGTGTTAATGACGAGGAAATCCTTATTGAATCTTCAGATTCTGAAGGTACTGCATCAGACATTGAGATTTTTGATTCTTCTGTACAAGATCAAAACCCTTCATCTCATGTCTCGCCTCCAGATGATTCAATTTCAATTTTACCATCTCAAGAAACTGAGCTTACTGAAAATCCATTTCCCACATATAGCTATACATCTGGAAACAGACGTATGGCACCATCACCATCTGGGCAGTTCTCACTCCTTCGAGAAATGCCACCACCACCGCCGCCGTTGTTCACACCTGAGCATTCTCAGCATGATCAACACATTGTTACTTCTGTTCCTTCTTCTATAACCCCTCCTATTTCTTCTACTGTCACTGAGTCACCATCTGATCAGGCTACTCTTGTAGTACCTTCCCAGTGGCTCTAATGGCATCTACTGCTGGTCCAGTGACACCTTCCCCTCCGTCACTGGACAGTCAATTTGTGTCTTTCCAAGACGATATCCAAAATCTTCTTACCAGGGTGGATGATATTCAAAAGATACTTGACAAAAACACCAAGTCTTTCTCCAGATACCACAAGGATCACTTGACCAATATTAAAGTGGTTGATCTGGGGATTAACAAGTTTTCAGCAAATGAAGACTTGGTGTTCAAGAAGCTCAATGAGTTGGTCACTGGCTGCAACAATCTGGCCACTTCTTTAAAAGAGGCCCTTGACCTTACTCAGACCAAAGTCACAACTTCAATCTCAAATCTGCTGGGTAACACTGTTAGAAGATCTGAAGTTGATTTAAAGGAGATTGAGAAACAGGTTAAGGAATTGGTTGAAAAACCTGGTTTAAATGTGACTGAGCTTGGGCAGCAGTTGATGACTTCAGTTGGTCAGAAAATTGATGATACGCTGGGTGCAAGAGAAACACAGTTGATTGAAAAGGTGATAGCTGAGATCACCAAGCTGGCCACTCCTCAGGTTGATCTGGCCCCACTCACTAATGAGATCAACCAGTTGAGGGGCAGCATAGATAATTTAAACACCCAGGTATCACATCATACTCAGTCTCTGGATAAACTGACAACTGAAGTAGAGATTTTGAAGAAAAAGGATGAAGAGGTGAAGGAAAAGGTGGTTTCTGGTCTTGACGAAGACTCTAAGACTTTGGCTGAACTGCAGACTGGTCAGCAACAAGTGGCAGCAAATGTTCTGACCCAGTCTAAAGAGACCAACCATCTGTGGAGAACTTTCAGGATAATGTGAACAATATTTAAAGAATGCAAGGACATGCAATCATGGCAGCCTCTTGACCGGTTGCCATCTCACCATTCTGAATGGGAAGTTATTAGGGCAGGTCTAGAAGCTGCCAAGGGGGAAAGAAGTGCAGTCCTTGCACCAACTGCAACTGAAAGGGCTCCATCTGGAAGTCAATCTGGTAGAGAAATGGTTGTGGCTGCCAGTACTGAAACTGGTGAGCAAAGGGTTGAAGAGGATGTGATTGATAGGGGGAATGTGGATAAGGGTAAAGGAATAGCATCAGATGTATCTGCCCAGCCGGCCACTGATGTACCAATGTTAGAAACTGGCAATGTTAATGTGCTTCCTCCAGTTTCTGAAAGTGATAGCAAACGTCTGGCAAGGCTTGGTGATCAAATTAAAGAAAGAAAATGAAACAAGCAAACCAAGCTGAAGCCAGAGAACATCTTGCAAAGATAAAATTGCTTGATATAAGTGATGCTCACTTGTTGGGAATCACTAAGGAGGAATATGCCAGAGTGAAAGATGATGCAAGGATAGTGGGTATGTTAAAAGAAATGCTTGACATTGAACTGGACAGGCACTATCCTGATGATGAAGCTGAGCATGATGCTAGAAATTTGAATATATCAGTGGAGAAGGCTAAAGAGAATCGGGCCAGTGGTATTTTGCAAAGAATTGAAAATGTTAAGAAGGTTGTGAAAAGGGTCTTGAATCCACCTAGAAGGAACCCTCAACCAAGAAAACCACTGCACAAAGATGCTGATCTAAGAACATTCCTTGAACCAACTGGCGAAATCTCAAATGATGACATCAAGGTTGCTGTGCAGGCTGCTGGAGCTGGGACTATTAAAATCTCAAATGAATCTGAAGCTAGAAACTATTATTCCCAGATCATGGCAACCAGAAAGCACAGTGGGGCAATTAATGGTGTTTTTGTAACAATTAAGCCAGGCACCAAGTACTTTCATGTTGAAGTCAGTTATGCTAGAGGGCCACTAGTTAAAACTGACAATCCTGGTGTGATGCAATTTGGGTTCTCGGAATGGGTTGAAATGGTGAACTTTTTGGAAGCAAAGGCACAAAAGAATAGGTTTGAGAAAGCTTGGGTCAACTTCTTGAAGGGCAAGATTCAACACAAAGAGAATCTGGAGCTGAAGTTTAATATTGATCCTGAAGACTCTCGTCCTATCTCTTCTGTGTCAAAGAGAAGGAGAACTGGCGAAGGGCCATCTGATTAAGTTCTCTCTTTCAGTATAATCTGCTTGTATTTTTGTTTACATTCTGTAACTTGTGTAAATTTCATTTCTCTGTATAAATGAAGTTACCAGTTTGTTGTTGGAATTCGTCTGCCCAAGACACATATTAAATTGACGTGGCTAGTACGTGATGATCCAAGTCGGGTCATACCCAATAACAAGCTAGACAAACACTTATGGTATTTATTTATATGATTTGATCTTTAAATAAATATCAATACTTGAAACATTTAGAAAGTGGTTTTCTAAATAATAGCACTTGAGATATGTAAATAAATTATATGGATGATTTATTTTGAGAGAAATGTCAATATGTTTATTTGGTAAAATAAACATTTATGTGTGTTGTATATAATATGTAATATGTTACATAAGATATGTAACAAGTTATGTTGCATTTTATATACAAAATGTACAAGTAAATGGTTTATAAAATTTGGACACAAAATTTGTTTGTGACCACCCCTTGGGGCCGGCCCCCTTCCCCCCCATGTGCCTTTGAAGTAATTTTGTTATACTTATAGCACATGGGGTGATGTACACTACACACAAGACACAACACTCAACATAGAGTGTATCACTCTTACACTCAAGAGTAAGAACTCTCTCAACTTTCTCAAGAGCAAAACCTCTTCTTTTCTCTTGGTAATTTCGGCATCAAGGAGGACAAAAAGGGAAGGGTTTTTCAAGTTTAAATCCTAGCACATTTGGGTGTTTGTTGATAGTTTGGGGTATACAAGCTTGAGGTTCTTCTAGGTTGAAGACTTGCCACTTCAAGATCATCATCTCCTTCATATCAACCATCTCATAAGCTTGGAAGAAGGTAGTCTTCTAAACACCCTATGGTTGTTGTTTTGTATGTATGCTATTCATATACATGGATCCTTATTGTTTGGGTTTTCTTTTAAAAGGTTAAACTTTGGTTTTAACCACATATAACAAATTGAATTGGTTCAATTTTCCGCTGCGTTTTAATATTATAAGGATAATATTACTTTGATAAAAACCCAAAAATCCCAACAATGGTATCAGAGAGCCGGTTATATGGATACATACATCAAAAGTTGATATTTTGTTTGGACAAAATCCAATGTTTTGGCCATTTTGGCAATGGCCGAAACTAATACACAAAAAGGAGGTTCCTTTTTTCTTGTGTATTTTAGTGTCACAACTTAGCCAAGAGACCTTGTGATTGTTTGTGATTTGTGGATGTGTTTGTATTCTATTTAATTATTAAATAGTTGTAATAGTTAAATAGGATTTTCTTCATTCATTTGGTTATGTAATCTATTTATTTCATTTGGTATGTAATAAGTAGATTAGTTGCATTTTTCTTGTAAATGTAATCTCCAAGAAGAAGCATCAAAAGGTTTGGGGCTGAAGTTGGAGGCCAAATGAAGAGTCCAGTGACTTCCCACTGCGGCGCAGTGGGAGTATGTCAAACCCACTGCGGCGCAGTGGGGATAATGCAGCCGAATCCAGTGACTTCCCACTGCGGCGCAGTGGGAATATGTCAAACCCACTGCGGCGCAGTGGGGGATAATGCAGCCGAAGACAGTGAGTTCCCACTGCGGCGCAGTGGGAGTGTATTAGGCCCACTGCGACGCAGTGGATTATCAAAACAAAAGGAGTGAAGAAAGACTTTCAAATCACATCACAAAAGATTACTTGAAGCATTTGGATGCAAGATCAAGTGGGAGCTCAACTAACACAAAATTTTGTGTTACTTTGTCCCATAGGTTGAGACCCTTTGACCCACTTGTTTCGGCTAACAAGTGTGGTCAAAATAGTTGGCTAATGTTGTGCACTTATTATTATGTTTGTCTTGTTTGTTTGGTTGTTTATTATTTTGTCATGTGGATGCTTAAAAACCAACAAAAGACACACATAAAGATTAAAAATTGGTTTTAATATTGACATTAACTTGGTAAAATAAAATGGGTTTTATTAAAAGTTAATGGTCGCAATTATAAAAGTGGATTTTATAAAAGAACCTTGAAATTTGGATTTCAAAATTCATTATGGTACATAGTTTTTAACTAGAATATAAAAACTCAAACGACCCTTTAAAAACAAGTTAAACGCCATCCTTTTATACAACACTTAATTATTTGGGAACTCTTTGTAGGATAAAGGTCACCTAACTACTTTGAGGGAACTTATAAGTTAAGGTAAATTTATTGTACTTATGGGATAAAGGTCACCTAACTACTTTGAGGGAACTTATAAGTTAAGGTAAATTTATTGTACTTATGGGATAAAGGTCACCTAACTACTTTGAGGGAACTTATAAGTTAAGGTAAATTTATTGTACTTATGGGATAAAGGTCACCTAACTACTTTGAGGGAACTTATAAGTTAAGGTAAATTTATTGTACTTATGGGATAAAGGTCACCTAACTACTTTGAGGGAACTTATAAGTTAAGGTAAATTTATTGTACTTATGGGATAAAGGTCACCTAACTACTTTGAGGGAACTTATAAGTTAAGGTAAATTTATTGTACTTATGGGATAAAGGTCACCTAACTACTTTGAGGGAACTTATAAGTTAAGGTAAATTTATTGTACTTATGGGATAAAGGTCACCTAACCATCATTTAAATGTAACGTTGGATTCTAGGTTTTAATTATTAATTGTCCATGGGACATAAAAGGGTATTAACAATTAAAATTTATATTTGATATCGAAAATACTAATAAAGAACTTTGTTAATCTTGTAGATGGCCGCTAACAATGCAATTAACCCCAACCCAAACGTCCATAACTTTTCACTAAGATCCATCCTTGAAAAGGATCGTCTTAACCAAAATAACTTTGTGGATTGGTTTCGTAACTTGAGAATTGTTCTCAGGCACGAAAAGAAATCCTATATTTTAGACGATCCTATTCCTGATGAGCCCGAAGAAACTGATGTTGAAGCCTATAATGATTGGGCTAAATATGTCGAGGACTCCGTGCAAGTTAGTTGCATAATGCTAGCGAGTATGACTCCCGAACTCCAAAAGGAGTTCGAGCACCATGGGGCATACGACATGATTACCCAACTCAAGGAAATGTTCCAACAAAAGGCGAGGGTTGAACGCTTCGAAACGGTTCGAGCGCTTCATGCATGTCGCATGGATGATTCACAACCCGTCTCAACATATGTTCTTAAAATGAAAAGCTACATTGATCGCCTCGAAAGGCTTAATTGTCCCGTCTCAAATGAGTTAGCTACGGATATGATCCTTAACTCATTATCTAAGAGATTTGAAACTTTCGTGTTAAATTATAACATGAACGGATGGGACAAGACCGTTTCCGAGCTCCATGGGATGCTCAAAACGGCCGAGGCTAGTATGGGAGGAAAAGTTCAACCCGTTCTCATGATCAATGAAGGCGGAAAGAAAAGGGCTTACTCCGGACCCAAGGCAAATGTTGCTAAGGGAAAGGGTAACAACAAAGGGAATTTTAAAGGCAAAGGAAAGGGAAAAATGGATACCCAAAAGGCGAAGAAGCAAAAGGTTGCTGTCAATGACCCATGCTTTGAGTGTGGGGAGGTAGGACATTGGAAACGTAATTGTCCAACCTATCTCAAAGAGTTAAAAGCTAAGAGGGATGCAGGGCAAACCTCAGGTACAATATTTATGATATATATTGAGCTTAATACTGTTTTTTCTTACATATGGGTATTGGATACCGGATGTGGAACTCATATTTGTAATATGTTACAGGGGTTCATAAGAAAGAAGCACATCAAGAAGGGAGACATTAGTCTCTTTATGGGCAATGGTGCATTGGTGCATGTTGAAGCCCAAGGAGACTATCTTTTGAAACTTCCAAATGGTTTGGAAATTGTATTGAACAATGTTTTGTATGCACCTAGTTTGACTAGGAGTATTATTTCTGTTTCCCATTTAAGACATGTTGGATATGATTTTAATTTTGTTAACAATGATATCCATGTTTCTATGAATGATGTATTTTATTTTAAAGCTATGCCTTTAAATGGTATTTATGAATTGGTTCATGAAAACACCACACATGATAACTCAATGTACCAAGCTACCACCAAGAAACTTAAATTAGATTTAAGTGAAACCTATATTTGGCATTGTCGTCTTGGCCATATAAATAAGAATCGCATACTAACACTTCAAAAGAATGGTCTTTTGAAAACAAAATCAAATGATTCATTTAATGTATGTGAATCTTGTTTACAAGGCAAGATGACTAAAGCACCTTTCAAAGGCACTAATGAAAGGGCAAAAGATTTATTAGGTATCATACATTCGGATGTATGTGGTCCTTTTAAGCCAATGACTAGAATGGTGAAAGATACTTCATTACATTCACCGATGACTATAGTCGTTACGGTTATGTATACTTATTAAAACATAAGAGTGAAGCTTTTGAAATGTTCAAAATTTTCAAGAATGAAGTAGAAAACCAACTCAGTAAGACAATAAAAATTCTTCGTTCTGATAGAGGAGGTGAATACCTAAGTGATGCTTTTCAAGATCATCTTAGAAGTTGTGGGATTATCTCACAACTAACTCCACCTGGAACACCACAACATAATGGTGTGTCTGAAAGGAGGAATCGAACTCTATTAGATATGGTTCGTTCCATGATGAGTAAAAGCTCACTACCTCTATCATTTTGGGGATATGCCATAATCTCTGCTGCCCGAATTTTAAATATGGCTCCCACCAAGAAAGTGGAGAAAACACCTTTTGAAATATGGCATGGAAGAGTTCCATCTTTGTCATACCTAAAGGTATGGGGTTGTGAGGCTTATGTAAGACATGATGCCTCAAACAAATTAGAGCCCCGATCCACTAAATGTATCTTTGTAGGATATCCTAAAGATGATTTGGGATATTATTTCTACAATCCTAATGAGCAAAATGTATTTGTTGCTCGAAAGGCTGAGTTCTTGGAAACTAAATTCCTTATGGAAGGAACTAGTTCCAGAACAGTGGAACTTGAAGAAGATCAAGAACCACTGACAGATACATACTTGGGTGACACTAGCATTCAACAAAAGGATGTTGAAGATGATCAAAGGGTTGATCAAGACACACAAAACGTTCGTAGATCTGGTAGAGCTACTTATCCACCTGAGAGATATGGTTTTCTCGTGGATGAATGCTACATGGTAGTTTCTGATGAACCTACCACCTACCATGATGCTATGTCCAAATCAGATTCGGACAAATGGCTAGAGGCCATGAACGCTGAGATGCAATCCATGTATGACAACCAAGTTTGGGAATTGGTTGTTGAACCTCCTAATTCCAAAGTAGTTGGAAGTAAGTGGGTGTTCAAATTGAAACACGATATGCATGGAAACTTGAGTACTTATAAAGCTAGACTTGTAGCAAAAGGTTTCACTCAAACTCGAGGGGTCGATTATGATGAAACTTTTTCGCCTGTGGCAATGCTAAAGTCTATTAGGATATTATTTGCCATAGCCGCACATTATGACTATGAGATATGGCAAATGGATGTCAAAACCGCTTTTCTAAATGGATATCTTGAGGAAGATGTCTATATGGATCAGCCTGAAGGTTTTGTCGATCCTAAGCATCCTAATAAAGTATGCAAGTTAAAGAAATCAATCTATGGATTGAAACAAGCATCAAGAAGCTGGAATCGTCGTTTTGATGAAGAAGTCAAGAAATTTGGCTTCATCAAAAACGCTGATGAAGCTTGTGTGTATAAGAAGGCTAGTGGGAGCATCATTACTTTTCTAGTATTATATGTCGATGACATTCTACTATTTAGAAATGACATTCCAACCTTGGAAGGTGTAAAAGCCTGGCTTGGAAGTTGCTTTTCCATTAAGGATCTTGGTGAAGCCGCCTATATTTTGGGAATAAGGATCTATAGGGATAGATCAAGGCGCTTAATAGGTTTGAATCAAAGTGCATACATAGACAAGATCTTGAAAAGGTTCAAGATGGAAAACTCCAAAAAGGGTTTGGTGCCTATTCAAAGAGGAACTATATTGAGTACTTCTCAATCTCCCAGCTCAAAAGTTGAGCAAGAGAGAATGAGTGGAATCCCATATGCATCTGCTATAGGATCCATCATGTATGCTATGATATGCACGAGACCGGACGTGTCATGCGCTTTAAGCATGACAAGTAGATACCAGCAAAATCCAGGAGATAGTCATTGGATGGCTGTCAAATATATATTGAAATATCTTAGAAACACTAAAGATATGTTCTTAATATATGGATCTGGTGAGGAGGAACTCGTTGTAAAGGGTTACACGGATGCGAGTTTCCAAACTGATCGAGATGATTCTCGATCACAATCGGGTATATCTTCATTCTAAATGGAGGAGCTGTTTCTTGGAAAAGCTCAAAGCAAGATGTGGTTGCATTGTCCACTACAGAGTCTGAATACATCGCCGTTTCTTTAGCAGCACAAGAAGCTGCATGGTTGAAGAAATTCATTGCCGATCTAGGGGTTGTTCCTTCCATTCAAGAACCCCTAGAAATTCTTTGTGATAACGAGGGCGCGATTGCTCAAATCAAGGAACCTTGTGCACATCAAAAGACTAGGCACATTGAGCGGAGATTCAACTACATAAGGGATGAAGTTGAAAAGGGAAAGATATGTATTCACAAAGTTCACACTGATCAAAATGTTGCGGATCCACTCACGAAGCTCCTTGAAAGGCCCAAGCATGAGAGACATACTTGTGCCATGGGACTTCGATATTCTAGTGATTGGATTTGATCTATTTTATGTATTTGGATATCGGAACACTTGTATTTATTAACACTATTTATATGAATATTGGTATTATGCATTTAAATTGTGTTATGTTCCATTTTTGCATGTTTAAATCCATGAATAAGTTAATTATTCTAAATGTCCGTAGTCGATCATATTTGTGGGAACAAATATGAATGTAAGATTATTATGAACTTGGATTGGTAGATATTCAAAAGGTTTTGAATATAGAGCAAAGTGTTGCTACCAAGGTTCATAGATATTTGTGGGATACAAATATTGGACTGACCTGCAATCAAGCATTACTACATGGAATCTCTGTGATTGATCATAAGTAATCTTGAGTTAAAAGGCGAATATCATTGTATCCTCAGACCTGAGATACATATTGGGTCTTGATATTCACTGAATATTATACTTTGACTTAGCTCTTCGCTGTTCTGAAACATGGCAGTACATAAGACTAAGCTCAGGTATGATATAAGGTGATTGTGAAGGACGTATGTAGTCGAGATGGAATTTGTCCCTCTTATTCATTGAGAGTTAGATGTCTAAGGCCTGTTACAAAGTTAAATCAATAGAGAATGATCACTCTGTGTCTCTAAGATTTAACATGACATCTGTGACAAAAGGATAAATGATCGATTCACCTAAATCATTTCAAGTAAGGGACTTGAAGAGGATGATGTTATTGAATGGCACTTCGTCATACGTATTAGGGGTAGCAAACCGTTGTTAGGCGGTATTTGCTGCTTGCGTCAATCTTCTATGAATCTTGTGCAAGTGGGAGATTGTTGGAATTCGTCTGCCCAAGACACATATTAAATTGACGTGGCTAGTACGTGATGATCCAAGTCGGGTCATACCCAATAACAAGCTAGACAAACACTTATGGTATTTATTTATATGATTTGATCTTTAAATAAATATCAATACTTGAAACATTTAGAAAGTGGTTTTCTAAATAATAGCACTTGAGATATGTAAATAAATTATATGGATGATTTATTTTGAGAGAAATGTCAATATGTTTATTTGGTAAAATAAACATTTATGTGTGTTGTATATAATATGTAATATGTTACATAAGATATGTAACAAGTTATGTTGCATTTTATATACAAAATGTACAAGTAAATGGTTTATAAAATTTGGACACAAAATTTGTTTGTGACCACCCCTTGGGGCCGGCCCCCTTCCCCCCCCATGTGCCTTTGAAGTAATTTTGTTATACTTATAGCACATGGGGTGATGTACACTACACACAAGACACAACACTCAACATAGAGTGTATCACTCTTACACTCAAGAGTAAGAACTCTCTCAACTTTCTCAAGAGCAAAACCTCTTCTTTTCTCTTGGTAATTTCGGCATCAAGGAGGACAAAAAGGGAAGGGTTTTTCAAGTTTAAATCCTAGCACATTTGGGTGTTTGTTGATAGTTTGGGGTATACAAGCTTGAGGTTCTTCTAGGTTGAAGACTTGCCACTTCAAGATCATCATCTCCTTCATATCAACCATCTCATAAGCTTGGAAGAAGGTAGTCTTCTAAACACCCTATGGTTGTTGTTTTGTATGTATGCTATTCATATACATGGATCCTTATTGTTTGGGTTTTCTTTTAAAAGGTTAAACTTTGGTTTTAACCACATATAACAAATTGAATTGGTTCAATTTTCCGCTGCGTTTTAATATTATAAGGATAATATTACTTTGATAAAAACCCAAAAATCCCAACATTTGTAACCACAAGATAGATAATAGATTAGATCTAACAAACTCAAAAGAAAAACCCAAGGCATTAATTGATCTATAAAAATGCCTTGGAAAGTTTAGATAGATTTAATCGAACAAGTCTTTCCAGTTCATACTTGTACAGATACAAGAACTGAAAAAGACTTGGCAATATTTCAGGACAAATAGGGGGAATTTGTTAGGACCGGTTTTGTTGAAACTGGCCAGTCTCCAGTTGCACCTGGAGACTAGGAAGATTTGTCCGAAATATATTGAAGTCCAGTTGCAATGTACAGTTAACGCAACTGAAGACTTCCTCCAGTTGAGAACTGATCAGTTGAAGAATCATTCCAGTTGAAGTCGAAGACAACAAGTGGAAGATAGAGAATGACAATGGCAGCGGAGCCCAGTTGACATTCTAGTCAGTTACAAACTGGAGACCATCAGTGGAAAGCTCTTACAAAGCTTTACACTGATTACGAGGAATTGACCTTTATGCTTTATGTGCTATTACACGGATAAAAGGATTTATCTATGTATAAAGTACAAAAGGTACATAAAGCAGGTTGAGAAAAGTTACTTTATTCTGTAACTTTACACAACACTTTAAGGAATTAAATGCTATTCCTTAAATGTTCTCAACCATATTTGTACGGCCAAAGTTGACATCCCAATGTCAACTTTGCCTATAAATAGAGTTCTTTGCACATCCAAGAATACACACTTCATACTTTGCAAACCTGCAATATTCTTGGTGAACTTGTGCAATATTCTCTCAATCGCTAAAAGGGACATTTCACAACTTTAAGTGTTTCGATTGTCAAGAGAATTTCCAAGTGTAGATCAATTGTATTTCATAGGTTGTTAGGATATTTACATACTTTGTATTATCTTGGTTCCGCAACAACCTTGTAATTTATTTAAAGTTAATAAATAAATTACACTTGAAAAATACATATTGTCTCATCAATTTACTTTACAAGTACTTTCTATTATTGCATTGTTCTTTACTTATTGTCACTTAAATAAGTAATCTATCCAAGAACTTGGTATATACTCGCTGCAACTGGTCGTCTCCAGTTTAGAGCTTATATTGCAAAGTAACCCCACCATCGACATAGAGGTGTCTTCAGGTAGTACCATCTATTGAGTTGGGACTTACAACCACAAACAAAAATCAAATGGATTGCCATCGTTAAATTTTGGATGAATAAATTGTAATATTTAAATAATATACATAATTTTAATTTACCTCATCATCTGACAGGAAGATGGATTCATTGAGTTCCCATTCCTTGAAGTTGTACCACCATAATTGGTTATATAAAATGGATTTTATATAACCAAACAACTCAGATAAAAATAATTCAGCTTTATATAGTAACATTCTGAAATTACAGTCAGCAACAACTTGTCCAATTTCGCTATCTTCAGATTTAATATGTTTAGATATCTTCATGTAAAAATCAGTGTCCAACTTTGAACCGGTAATATACAACTAAAACATCATAAAACGAAAATTATATTATATAATTTCTTTAACAAATTAAAAGTGTTAAATGCTAAAAAAAATAGAAAAATAATAGAAAGAAATTAAAATTTCCTTGATAAAAATATATAAAATGTGTAAATTACATTCATGACAAATAACCATGACAATAAGGGAGATGATTTGATCTTAAATATTGTCATCATGACTGATAAATGTCGTCAACGGAATCAAACGGCCCACATTGCAAGTCAAACTTTCGTATTTTTCGGACGTCGCACGAACAATATATTAAGAATATTTAGTAAATTAAAAGTGTTAAATGCTAAAAAAAATAGAAAAAAAATGGCAATATACCTGTTCCTTAGAAAGAACAAAAACTTTATCCCACTTCCACTGAGTAACACTATTCTCTCTCACATAATACTTAAAGTTTGACATTATGTGATCAAACTCCATCGACATATAGCGGTAAGCTTCATATAATAAAGCATCTAGATTTCGGAAGCAGGCAAGCCAAACATCATTATCATCCTCTTGGACTTTATAATCCGTCACCGTATTAACAACAATCTTGTCTTCATCACGACAACTCCCAACAACAACAGACTCAACTTGCATAGAGGATCCATTATTGGAACTATCAGTATCACACGTAATAGACATTTTATGCAAAACAATGTTATATGAAAAGTATTATCGAAATGATATTTATAGCAAATGTAAAGATGGTAGTAAAAAATCAGTTTCCTTTTTTGTAGGGGAAATTAGACTTAGTCAATCCACAACCACCATAAAACACACATAATAAGAAACTGCTCAGTAAAAAGTTAATAAGATCCTAAAATCCAGCAGTTAAAATATAAAATCGAATGAATGAAAATTATTTATCCATCTGCATCCAACACTCTTATAATTTCTAGAGTATAGAGAATAGATTAAATAACATATAAAACGATTAACCATTTATCACAATGAATAGGGATTGCATACTACCAACTGCACAATAAAAATATACTGATTGATATAAATATAATTATACAAAAAAAAAATGAGATAATTTAACATATATATATGAACAAAAAATAGAAAAATAATAGAAAGAAATTAAAATTTCCTTGATAAAAATATATAAAATGTGTAAATTACATTCATGACAAATAACCATGACAATAAGGGAGATGATTTGATCTTAAATATTGTCATCATGACTGATAAATGTCGTCAACGGAATCAAACGGCCCACATTGCAAGTCAAACTTTTCGTATTTTTCGGACGTCGCACGAACAATATATTAAGAATATTAAGTAAATTAAAAGTGTTAAAAATATAATGAGTTAAGGATCATCGTAGCAAATGTCAATACAATCTTATACTGAGTGTATAACATGATCAGTATGGTAACTTACACAAACATATACCACTTTAGTAGATGCTTATACTAAAATAACATGTGATCAGTATATTATGAATTAAATAATGAGTAGATTTATAAAGTTGACATTATGGTTAAGAAACCCTCATTCTTAAAATTCACCAAGGTAAATTAAAAGTGTTAAAAATATAATGAGTTAAGGATCATCGTAGCAAATGTCAATACAATCTTATACTGAGTGTATAACATGATCAGTATGGTAACTTACACAAACATATACCACTTTAGTAGATGCGTATACTAAAATAACATGTGATCAGTATATTATGAATTAAATAATGAGTTAAGGATCATCGTAGCAAATGTCAATACAATCTTATACTGAGTGTATAACATGATCAGTATGGTAACTTACACAAACATATACCACTTTAGTAGATGCGTATACTAAAATAACATGTGATCAGTATATTATGAATTAAATAATGAGTAGATTTATAAAGTTGACATTATGGTTAAGAAACCCTCATTCTTAATATATTACTGAACGAATGTAATATGAAAAAATAAACATAAATAAATAAATATCCAATAATAAAGATAAAATATATAAAAACTTAAAGAGTGATTACATAAAGGATAACAATTCAGTAGTAAAAAAACTATATATGATTTCTAAACAATTCAAGATTATAAACAAACATTACTGATCCCAGGTAATATCCCTTCAACTGATTCAGTATTTGTATCACCACGATCATTACTAACATCTGACTTAAGTTCAACCACACCAAACAATTTTAATTCAGGAATGAGATCCTTTTCCGGCCTCGCAACTGTTAATTCAAACTGTATGTCCAAATGGCCTGCCGCTTTACCACCCTAAAACGATATTAAACAATAAAAAAAATCTGGCGTTATAAAAAACTGGTTCAATAGTTGTTAATATTTAAATCTCAGTAAATAAAATTTAATTTACCTCATCATCTTAAAGGAAAACAGACTCATTGCACTCACATTTCCAAAAGTCTTGGTGTCAAACTTCTTGTAGACTATTCGATGTTATACAATCAAACTTCGATGATAAAAATATTTCAGCTTTATAGAGTAAAAATTTTAAATTGCAGTCAGCAACAACTTGACCAATGTAACCATCTTCAGCCTGAATATGTTTTGATATCTTCATGTCAAAATGAATGTCCAACTTAGAACCTGAAACAAACCACTGATACACCATAAAAAGAAGAGTAAATTAAATAATATCTTCAGCTTGAATATGTTTACATATCTTCATGTAAAAGTAAAGGTCTAAATTTTAAGCCGGAAAATAAAAGTATACGCCATAAAACAAAGATTATATTAAACACAATCGTAAACAACTTAAAAGTGTAAAATTCAAACAATATAAAAAAAATGCAATATACCTGATCCTCAGTAAGACAAACACCATAGAAAGAAGATTAAATTAAATAATATTGTAAACAAATTAAAAGTGTCAAATGCAAAACAAAATTAAATTATGCAATAAACCTGCTCCTCAGAAAGACCAACATCTTTATCCCACCGCCACTGAGTAACCGTGTTATCCCTCACATACTTCTTAAAGTTTGACAGTATGTGTTCAAACTCAGTGGAAATATAGCGGCAAGCTTCTTCAAATAAATAAGATATATTCTCGTAGTTTGCAAACAGAGTATCCTCAAAATCCTCTTCGACTTTTTGATCCTTCATTGGTTTAAGAAGAATCTTGTTGTCATCACGACAACTCCCAACCACAACAGAATCAACATGCATAGACGACCCATTATTAAAATTACCATTATCACATGTATTCGACATTTTGTGGAAAACAATGTGCTAAAATAAGTACTGTCGAAATAAACTGTGATTAATGTAACCAACGTGTGGTATATATAGGCAATTTAAAGATGGTTGTAAAAAGATCAGTTTCCTCCTTTTTTGAAGGCGAAATTTGACTTAGTCAATATGAAACCACCATAAAACACACATATTAGAAACTGCTCAGCAAAAAGTAAAAAGGGTAGTAATCCTATAAAACGCAGCAGTTATGATACGATAGACCCGTAGTTAGAATTCAAATCCAATGGATGAAAATTAATTATCCATCTAGATCCAACGGTCTTGGAAATTCGAGAATAGATGACTTAGATTTAATCTGAGCTCTAATCTAACGACCAAGGAAATTCGAGAACTTAAGGAATAAACGGCTGAGATTTAATATTAGACTTGATCCAACGGCCTTGGATATTCGGCAATCAAAGGCCCAGATCTAAAGTCAACGGAATCAAACGGCCCACATTGCAAGTCAAACTTTCCGAATTTTTCGGACGTCGCGCGAACAATATATTAAGAATAGGAACAGTCCCAAATTTTGGCCCAACCATGAAGACGTAGCCCAATTCTGTTCGTAGTCTAAACCCAACCAATCACTCCAGGCCCAATTTTGAAACTGAACCGTTCTATTCGGTTCGGTACCACTTTTTTTCATAAGTCCGATCTTTGGTTTTTTAACGGCTAGATATCTCTACTCTTATTACGCTACTCCAAATATTAGTCATTAGTGTCAAGGTTTTTGGGGTTTTCTTAAGTCGGGCCGAGTTGACCCAGGTTTTGGCCCATGTTTATTCCAAGTTGGAGAATATCCATTTTGCCTTCTTCAGAGAAGAAAAAAAAGGGGCGACGTCTACAAGGGGGTCAGAAAATGGTTAGTGCTATAACATTTGACAAAAAGACACTTTTGACATCACAAACAAAGTTCCAATAATCCAGGAGACGACAAAATTAAACCAAACATTAGAGTTTTATTTTTGTTCATAAAAAAACCAACTGTTTTTATTACAAAAACACCACCCACATTACATCACCTTCACTTGACAATCTCCGCCAACTTTCACCTTTTAAATACTATAAAACTCTTATTACAGAATTGAGAATTTATTCTTGTTATTGCAAACCATTTACATTCATTTCAATGGCATTTTCATGTACTATTGTTAGACCAAATAATCCACCTGTTGTTGATTCCATGATCTCAACAACCTCTTTATTTGCTACTACTACTAGTACTAGACAATCATCATCTTCATTAAAGATTCATTCCAATACCACCTTATTTGGCGGTTCTCCGGTTTCTTTGGAATCTTGTTCTTCTTTAAGGTTGGGGGCTCTCTTTTTTTCTTTTTTGTGTTTTTGTCAATGTTTGTATATTTATGATTTTGTGTAAGTCAATTTTTCGCATATTGGTTGTTATTCAAGAAAATGATTATTTATGTTTGTGTTATCACTTTTGACAGGGTAGTTAATGCTAGACGGATTAATCCGATCAAAGCAACTGCTACTCAGACACCACCAATTGTTTCAAGTAAGACGTTTTTATAATCTTATTTGTTAGATATTATGTATCGTTGATAATTTATGTATGATGTGTTGGCGGCCTGGAGGGTTCATATATACTAGCTCTAACTCAACTCATTTAGTTGATTGTGCTAAAAAGTTGAAAAATACCCCATATACAGTTATTAAATTGGTATTCGTCTACCTGTGTAGGACCCCGATTAGGATAAAAAGGGTACACGATAAGAGTAGAAGTTAAAGAATTGAATATTTGAATGTAAACTACTATAAATATTTGGGTATAAGTATAGCAAACCGTAAAGGACTTAGAAGAAGGTACCGGAAATAGTCATCTATGATATTTTATAAACGGGTTGACGTGTTTACATTTATAACCCATATATTTTTGTGTCGGGTTAATGGCATGTTTGCAATTACCACGCTGATATTCTTATGCTCAATTAACAAATTGTAACTTACTTGGAATTTGCAGAGTCCGGTGGCAGTGTGAAGACCAAGGTTGGAATCAATGGTATGGTTTCTTAGTGTTACTGTTATTTTGTTGTTCTCTTAATAGTTGAGGTATTGTGTTATCTTATTGTGTTCTCTTAATAGTTGAGGTATTGTGTTATCTTATTGTGTTCTCTTAATGTTACGTATGGAATATGAATTGGTGCTTCAGTTTATGTTTCTATACCACTGGTGTATTGTGTTTGGAAAATGATTTTTCAAAATTCTGTAGTCTCTCTAAGAAAACAAGGAAAGTCAGATATTTTAGATGATTTGTAAAAGATGAATTTTTGGTTATCTGTGTTCTGCAAACAGCGCAATATGATCATCAACCCAATATGTAATTCCATGCCCTCACTCAGAAAAAAATGACAATGTAGTCGTATCGCATATTGTTATTATTGTTTTAAAGATTATAGAGATTACTTTAAATGTTGCAGGTTTTGGAAGAATTGGAAGGTTGGTGTTGAGAATAGCATCATTTAGAGATGATATCGAGGTTGTTGCTGTCAATGATCCTTTTATTAATTCCGATTACATGGTAAGGATGAGATTTAATGTAATTGTGTCTTGGTTTGATGATTTATTTTGATTAGCTTAATATTTTTGCCTTTTTTAATTCAAAGTATCACTTGAAGGGTGCACACATTAAGGCCTATAAGACTATACGTAGTTTCGACATACTATTAGATCAGATATCATTGCTGTAAAGGTTTGAAAAGTGCTGCTAACCTTGGCCAAGTTTGCACAACGTGCAAAGTGGTGATTTGGGGCAATGCCAATCATTAAACCGTTTAATAGATTTACAAACATATAGGAGTATATATCGCCATGTGCGATGGTAGAAATAGAAAAAACAAACAATTGGGTTTGCATCTCTAGTATTATAGATTGACTAAATGGTCATGGAAGTTTTATATATTGCACGTTTGTTCAATATATGTGCCCTTTACAATATGGGATAATCATCCGCACTGCAGCAGTGCGGTACTGCCTTCTCACATCATCTTCTCCATCTTCTTCTCCACGTGATTAATAACCCCCCTGATTTTCCCCTATGCAGTTCCGAGTATATGTACTGCCGGCAGTACATATACTATCCCCTTACAATATATGTAAACATATTTTTTGGGTAAAGGGTTTCCCTGGCAAATTTATATGTACACATATTTTTAACTCCCCCAAGCAACTATATAACATGAGTTACTTTTGTTAGTATTTATTGTGTTTGGAGGTATAGTTTAGACCAGTTCAGTTGATCTATAATGATGAGAACTTGCATGTTTTAGCATATGATCGCTTGGTAAAGGCTTACACCGGTGGCAAAATGGGCGGGTTGGGTAACATGTCAAAATGGGTAGTTATGAATGCAGGTCAAACGAGCTGAGATGACTGTTAATTGTTCGTTTGAATTTTAAACACCCAGTATATTAAACATGATTATCAAAACGATCACGTCTGAATAAAACTTATAATTTAAATTACAATTATTTAGACAATTTAAATTTTAGTAATTCTGTAACAAATTTTTTATTTTAAAGGCGAACTTCATTAATGTGCAAACATTTACAAATGTACAACAAATACAAAATAACATGGAACAAACCATGCCTTACAAATTCTTATCAAACATTCAAGCTAAACAAAATATTCCAAAACAAATTCTGCACTGTCTTCAATCAGCATCATTTACACAGCTCCTGCAAGCTAACCAAACAGCTCTAGTTAAGTGAAAGAATGAGACCATGAAGCGTCATCTTTCACCGCTCTCAATTCTCATTCGCAATCACTTAACCAAAGCATGCAACAATAAAACCACCTGCACAATCTTATTCTGTCACAGCAGCCAGGTTGCTATTTTCCCACCTTAAACTCCAAATTCCACTTACTGACTTGACATATTTTGAGTTTTTAACTCTTAGAGACATCATCTTATATCTCACATTTTCCACAATTACTCTGCACAAGCTTTCCTCATTTCTGTCCTTTTTCTTGAATAATCTGAAATTCCTCTCTTGCCATACATAATACACAGTAGCAGCCAAGACTAGTTTACTAACCACTACAACAATATTATTCTGAACTTTTTTGGCAGCAATTCTTTCAACTAATTCAATCAAACTAGTACTTCCACTTAACAGAGGAGTTAACTCAACCATCCTGTTCCAGATCTTCCCAACATACTCACATTGAAAGAACAGATGCTCATGGCTATCTTCAACCCCTTTACACAACTCACATTTGAAAATTACATTAGGCTGCCATCTCATAATTCTATCCCGTGTCATGAGCTTCTTCTGCACAGCTAACCACAATATAAATGCATGCCTAGGAATCATATGGCTGAACCATATTACATTCTTCCATTCCACCTTATTCCATTCTTTTCTTAAGTCCATCCAAGCCTGTTTAGTACTAAAATTGACTAAAACATTTTGCTTAGTCACCCACTGCACACTATCCTTTCTGTTCTCTTGCAATGCAGGTACCTCAATATCCTTCAGAAAATCAAATTTATCCAACCAATCCATAGGCCACGTCCAACTTTCCTTATTAACCATATCAACAATTTTCATATCATTACCAAACCTTTCATCATATAGTGATCTTCTTGAAATCTTATCACATAAAGGTCCATTTTCACACCATTTGTCATACCAAATAGAAATCCTTCTTCCATTACCAATTACATATCTAACATGATTCTTAATTTTGTCCCTTATATCCAACATAACTTTCCACCCCCAACTGTCCTGTTTTTCCACTGAAACTGCCCAAATGCTATTATTTTTTAATTTGACAATATTAACCCATCTGGCCCATAATGAATCACTATCTTCCAAAATTTTCCAAAATTGCCTAACTAAAAGGGTTTCATTCCAGTTTCATATCCTTCAACCCCACCCACCTTGTTCTTTAGGCTTGCAAACATCCTTCCAAGCTACTTTAGCTTTTCCCTTCATAGAATCCCCAGAATTCCACAAGAAGCTTTTGAACAGCTTCTCTAATTCCTAGATTACAGTATTAGGCAACATATAAACAGAGGCCCAATAGATTTGCATAGATGCCAGAACAGAAGAAATAAGTTGAAGTCTGCCAGCATAAGTCAAAGCCTTATTTCTCCAATTCTCAACTTTACACTTCACTTTATCAATGAGAATTTTACAATCAGAAACCCCCAGTTTTTTTGCCAATAAAGGCACCCCCAAATACCTAACTGGCAATTTACCACATTTAAAAGGTAGAATTTGCAGAACCTCCATTTTAATCCTTTCATCCATACTCCCAAAGAATATAATACTCTTTCTGTAACAAATTTTGTGTTATCAAAATTTTGTTCATTAATAATGAATAAAAATAAAAAAAGGTGATATGTTTCCATGAACATAATTTGAACATATATATATATATATATATATATATATAGGGGTTGGGTATTGTAAAACAAGTATTAAAGTAAAACAAATAAGACAAGATCTTGACCCTTAGATCATGGTTAAATTGATGCACAAAGATTCACGAAACAATTGATGCACGATGATTTTCATGATGCACGGTGATTTCAGTGAAGAAAAATCTATTGTTTTATTTGTTTTACTTTAATACTTGTTTTATTTTACCTAAAACTTATATATATATATATATAGGGGTTGGGTATTGTAAAACAAGTATTAAAGTAAAACAAATAAGACAAGATCTTGACCCTTAGATCATGGTTAAATTGATGCACAAAGATTCACGAAACAATTGATGCACGATGATTTTCATGATGCACGGTGATTTCAGTGAAGAGAAAACTATTGTTTTATTTGTTTTACTTTAATACTTGTTTTATTTTACCTAAAACTATATATATATATATATATGTATAAATACTATATGCACACAAATCAGTCATAGTTGTGGAAAATTAATTTTAGAAATATGGCTTCATAACAACTGTTTTTCTTTCTTTTCAAATGTGATATATCAAGTAGGAGACAGGAGGCCCACTACTTTAGCCATATCCTCCTCCAACCACCCAAATGAACCTTTTCTAATCCATATGAATCTACTTGATATAATCTAATATATAAGTTCTTAACACTGTAAGATCGTTTTATGTCCCAAGCAGCTACGCTAAATGGGTTACTTGGGGCGTTTTTATTGTGTATGGGTCGGTTTTGCCAGGTCTAGTCCACAAAATGTATCTGATTCTGATGCATATTATGAAATGAATTCCTTTTTCAGGCTTACATGTTGAAGTATGATTCTACTCATGGTGTATTTAAAGGAACCATCAATGTTGTTGATGAGTCCACTTTGGAAATCAATGGAAAGCATATAAAAGTGACTAGCCAAAGGTATCTATATGGTCATGCATTGGTAATTAGCTTTACGTTTTCGTTACTTGTTTATTTTATCCTGAATATCACCTTCATTTGTGCTCAGAGACCCTGCAACAATTCCTTGGGGTGATTTTGGAGCTGACTATGTTGTTGAATCTTCTGGAGTTTTTACAACACTTGATACAGCTTCAGCACATAAGAAGGTAAACCATTGGTTCAGGTTTACTTAAAGTTCCAAATGACATGTATTGATATATTATATGAAGTTGATCTTTTTTGGCTGCAATGTGCAGGGTGGCGCCAAAAAGGTGGTGATTTCCGCTCCGTCAGCTGATGCACCGATGTTTGTTGTAGGAGTAAATGAGACCACATACAAGCCACACATGGATATTGTATCCAATGCAAGCTGCACCACTAACTGCTTGGCTCCTTTAGCCAAGGTAAGCTTTTTATGAAATTGTTAGTGTTATTAAATAAAAGAACGTTTTCATATCGAAATAGGTTTTCTTATTGTCTTATCATCTGTTGTACAGGTGGTTCATGAGGAGTTTGGTATTGTTGAAGGTTTAATGACAACTGTGCATGCAACAACCGGTCAGTCCGCCTCTTGATTGTGCATATGATTGAATATAAACTTTTTAACTCCCTTTTTCACATTTTGTTTCTAGTTATGATTATATATTGTTTATATGTGAATAGCTACACAGAAAACTGTTGATGGACCTTCGATGAAGGATTGGCGTGGAGGTCGTGGTGCGGCCCAAAACATCATCCCCAGTTCAACTGGCGCTGCCAAGGTCTTCACACTACTGATATAATACTGAAACCTGCTATAGTTGCGGGATTGGCTAAGAATTTATTGTTCATGTTAATATATCAGGCTGTAGGGAAGGTGTTACCAGAACTAAACGGAAAACTCACCGGCATGGCCTTTAGGGTCCCAACAGCAAATGTTTCTGTTGTGGATCTAACTTGTCGACTTGAGAAAAGTGCTTCATATGAAGATGTTAAAGCTTCTATAAAGTATGCAATTTTGTATCTTTCAAATCCTCTATATTCTAAAAGTGGATATTAACTAAATGTGTGTTTCTTGATAATGAAGATATGCTTCTGAGGGTCTAATGATAAGAATTCTTGGGTACACCGATGAGGATGTTGTCTCCAATGATTTTGTTGCTGATTCCATGTTATCTAACTTTACTTTTTATATCTGGAATTATAAGCCAAATATATTCTGTTTTCTGATCTGGTTCTCCCAGGTCAAGTATTTTTGATGCAAAAGCCGGAATTGGGCTAAGTGCATCATTTGTGAAGCTGGTATCGTGGTACGACAACGAGTGGGGTTACAGGTATATATTTCTATTTGTCATTTTTCTCACCTTGGAAACTTATGATTCGGGCCCATCTAGAATATGGCTGTTTTGACCCGTTTGCTTAAAAAACATCAATACGGGTTGCATTTTAGATCTAGTGGGCCAAATAGCTAAAAATAAAGATTCGTCTATAATAAAAATTGGTCAAAGCTGTCAAAAATTATCCAAAGGTATTTTCATGGGATTATAAGTAATTTAAAACCATAAAAATGACTTCTTTAATACATTAATTGTTAATAGTAGAAGTAAAAATAAAAAAAAGTTGGTAAAATGGTCCAGCCCGACCTGTTTGGGCACATATTAGAATTTACATCATTGACTCGTTACTCGCCCATTATAGCCCCACCCATTTTGCCACCTCTAGTGTGGGTTATTAAACAAGTTTGATTGTGTGCAGCAACCGGGTGTTGGACCTCATAGAGCATATGGCGTTGGTGGCAGCTGCCAACTAAAAGAGCATTGTTTGAAGGGCAACATGTTTCATGTTTTTTGTTGTTGTTGCCATCTTCCTGAAAGTGAGAGTGTAGATTATGATTGGATGTTTCAACTAAGTCACTTGATAGAGACTTGGAAATAAAGAATATCTTGTGCTTTTGGTATACAATGATGGTTTTGTCATGATTTGCATTTGATGTTGAACTCCAACACTTGATATAGACATGAAACTAAACAATGGCACTTGACATAAATATGGGAAATAATCAAATAAAGGATGGCTTGTTGACATTTGCCTTCTTTTTGTCATGGTGTGCATTTTAGTTCAACTACAAACTAATCTTCACCATTAATGGCAATGAGATTCACATTTCAATCACGAAAATGTGTCCATCAACGCTCTCAATTTGGTTATAGGATAAATTTGATCGAAGTCTCTTGGTCAAATCCAAGATAGCCCAACCACCCCATTGAAATTTGTAAACACTTGACAAAGCCTTGCTATGTATGTAACAAAAAAGTGAAACTACATATTACATATTTTGCTTAAGAAAAATGTTATGTTAAATTAACAATCATATGTGAACAAAAAAACCACCGGGCTTTTCGTTTCTAAAGGTACCGAAGTTTTACGTTTTTACTTTAGGAGATACCAATCTTTTTTCCCGTATATTGTGGGTTATGTTTTGTAAAACACCATTTATTATGGGTATTCAAATTACCGTTTAGGCAATATATGGTGGTTTTGTAATATGGACTTTGCCACCTAGACTAATTATCTGATAATATACCCATTTTTGTATTTACACGGTAAAAAACACACGCACACATGACACATCCAACCATTTTCCAAAAACTCACCCACTTCTCTCTCAACCTCTCTCTTTAATAGTTGATAATCATGTCATATAAAATTGAATGCTACAAAATACACAGACACACGCACTGTCGGATATTATGATGGTGGATTGGTGGTGATGGGTGACCGGATTTTTGTGGTGCTGGTGGTCATCCGATAAGGTGATGGGTTTGACCGGATCGTTGTGGCGGTGGCGGTGGTAATGGGGTTTGACCGGATTTTGTAGTGGTGGTGGTGTTAGGGTGTCTGGATCTTGATGGAAGCGGTGATGTGTGACCGGATCGCTGTGGCTGTGGTGGTGATGGGGTGGCAGATGTTGGTGGTGGTGACTGGGTGGCCGGATCTCACACACACTTTTGAGTTTTGATTATCGGATCCACTGCTGGGTGACCGGATTTTTTGTGGTGCTGGTGGTCATCCAATAAGGTGATGGGTTTGACCGGATCGTTGTGGCGGTGGCGGTGGTAATGGGGTTTGACCGGATTTTGTAGTGATGGTGGTGTTAGGGTGTCCGGATCTTGATGGAAGCGGTGATGTGGTGTCCATATCGTTTTAGCGGTGGCGGTGATAGGGTGGCGGATGTTGGTGGTGGTGACTGGGTGGTCGGATTTCACATTCACGCTTTTGATCAGGTCTAACTCAAAGGAAGTTGCTTATGAAAATAATATATTCACTGTTCGTCGTTTATGATTTTTATATATATATATATATATATAACAAGGTAGTGGTTGTTGATTGTTGTTTTGGGTGTGACTGAAAAGTGGTGAATCATCAAACCACTGTCACGAATTGTTGTCATATGTTTTTCTAACACTTCTTTTTTTTTTATTTAATTTTTCTCCTAATATTAAAGTGTATGTATTAGTTTGGGGATTTTGTGTATGAAATTTATGAGTTTGGGTATGTGGATATTGATTATATGTGTGTATGTAATGGTTTCTTTGTGTTAGTGTTTGGGAAAAAAATTCAGAGACAAATTTTTGTTTGATTTTTGAATTGAGCATATAAAATAGTGAGGAATTAATCAAGATTTTGTACCAGCCTTTGGGCTTACTAATTTCATCTGGGTTGCCTCCTCATCAAATTCAGATAGTGTAATATATAACATATAAAACTATATAATTTAATACATTTTTTGATAAAATAGAGTGGAAAATGGAAATATACATAATATTTTTTCACACGAGGCATGATTATGTGGTAAGTCAACATCACCTGGAATGACGTGGATTGTTAATTGGCAGTCCAACATCCCACATTTTGGCTGACGTGTCCATCTACACACACAAAACCGGACATCCAAAACCAGATGGTGGTTTTGGTCCTTACATATATGCTTATGTACCCTTTAAACCCCAGGATATACGGAAAAAAAGATTGGTATCTCCTAAAGTAAAAATGTAAAACTTCGATACCTTTAAAACCGAAAAGCCCAAAAAACACCTTACAATTGATTTGGAACATGTTCATGTTTCAAGCTAGTTCATAATTGTTGAAATAAAACCAACAAACCTTAAAGCTAATCGAACTACAAAAAACAAGAAGATACCCGAAAACTAGCCTTATTTATTAACCAAGTGATTTTTCGTTTACATTGAAATGATGGGGTGTATCAAATCAGCCTCCCCCCTCCCCTATTTATAGAGGAGGGGGAACATCCTATAACTAATCCTAGTCTAATAACAATATGAAAACTTTCCTAGACTTTCTATAAACCGATTTAGCTTGCCTTGCACTCCAAGCCAAACAGTTTCCTAATTCTAGTCTTATTATAATTACCATATATAAATCATAATCTACATGAGTTCTAAATTTACTAATATATGTTTTACAATCTTCACCTTATTAGCAAATTTCCATGTAGCTTTTAGCCGACTCCAATCCCTCGCATCTCTGACCAACGCGAGCTCTTGGACCCTGGAATACACCTCCCAGTCACACCCATCATGCCAACACGCCCAACTTCCTTCTATTGCTTCCAGTAGATGCCCTTCTCCAAGTCTTGTCCCTTGTCTTTCCATCCACTACCAATCAAGTTCCATGTAGTCTTTGTATCTCCGTGTTTATTACCAAAAGTATTTTCCTTGTGCATACCTTCTGTCTTCTCCACGTCGCAAGTCGCTACATCAATACTTGTTTTCCCCGACCGTGTAAACGTCACCACTTGCTTTCCACGTCTATTCAAAGCAAGTTGATCTCGACGACCTTGAGATGAATTTTGCTCGACCCTACCACCTTGATCATTCTTCAACTCATGACCAACCTTAGGTAGCTCCACCTGAACTGGACACGTTTGTTACCGCGTACACTGATGTGACTAATTTTATACCCACTACCCACATCATTATTGGCCATTTTATTGAGTGTTTTATGTCGATTTGTGTGCATTTGGCGCGTTTATGGTGTTTGTTAGTGTTTTCAGGTTCTAAATAGGTTACGTGTCCATTTGATGCATTTTCGGATGATTTATGGTCAAGATAGTGATTCAGGAGTTTGAGAGGTGATTAATTGAAAGATAGAAGATTTTGGAGGCAAGATACAAGTCGAAAGAAAATGTTTTTCAGATTATTTAAGAGACTGCGACGCAGTCAAGGTGTCACAGGGCCACTGCGCCGCAGTGGTCCTCGAAAAGAAAAACAAGAATTTTCTCAGTAGATTTGTACTGCGACGCAGTGAGGTGAACCATAGCCACTGCGCCGCAGTCAGCCCGAAGTCAAAGTCAAATACAGGAGACTGCGACGCAGTGAGGTGTGCCAAGTCCCACTGCGCCGCAGTAATCTAGGTCAACGGTCAAAGTAGCTCACTGCGCCGCAGTGAGTATGGATGCAAGGTGACTGCGACGCAGTCTGTTCGTGAAAAAAAAGCATATTTTACCCAGAAGAAATCCACTGCGACGCAGTGGAGGCACCTTTTACTCACTGCGCCGCAGTGAGATGTCGATTCTGTAGAGTTTTTAGACCGACCTAATATTAAATCGTGGGGGTATAAATACAAGAAAACCCTAGCTACGAAGGGGCGGATAAAATATTCTTTCCAGGAGCTGTTCTACAAGGGTTCTTCATCTCCAAGCAAGATCATTCTTAGGCGGATTCATCGAAGATTCACGGGCACCCATCTGGATCGTATCTACTTTTCTTGTCTAGTAATTTATCTTCTTCAAACAATTGGTACAATATGTTCGTCTCTTTTATTGATTATTATTTTCAATTGAATATGAGTAGCTAAACTATTTATCATCCACCTTGATGAAACAAGACGAATGATGTGATTGCTATGTTCTTAATTCAAAGAGTTTATTAATTACCGTTGTTCTGAGATCTTGATGATTTAATTCTTTCACATAATTATTATAATATTGGTTGTGTATTAATTCTTCGTTAGTGGTACTAGTTGAATTGATATGTGATTTGAAAAGAGTTGTTTGTCTATAAGCAATTGTCACTAGTTCATGGTATGATAGTGAATATTATTTTAATGAAAGAATTATTTTGTCAACGTAATTTATAACGGTTGGTGGTACCACGTTATTTTTACATAGGAATAATTGGTAATTTGATAGTCAAGTAGACTATTTATTAGTGAAGTTGTCTTAAGCATTGGTGGTACCACGTTATTTTTACATAGGAATAATTGGTAATTTGATAGTCAAGTAGACTATTTATTAGTGAAGTTGTCTTAAGCATTGGTGGTACCGGCTGGGGTAATTTAGCTAGTAATTTAGGTGAAGAGGTGATTTGTTTACGGTTGGTGGTACCACGTGAGCAAGTTATTCTTTTCACGACTGTCTTTAAACTCGAAAGAATTTGATCTTAATTAAAAGCAATCACATTTGAAGTCGAGTGAATTCAAGGTGGATGACTTTTATCCATATTGTCTGAAGTTTTCTCATTTTTATGCAATTTGTTCTCTCATTTAAGTTCATTTTATTGTCAAAGGAACTTTGAAGCAACACCCGTTTTACAAACCATTTTACTAAACAATTATTTCAAACCAATCCCCGCGAACGAACTCGAACTTACTTTCTAGCTATACTGCATACGAACGGGTCCACTGCCCGAGAGTGTGTAGTAGTCAGTTTCAAGGTATTTTCTGTTTTAAATTTAAAGCTCGATTTTTGCACATCATACACTCTGAACTCTTGTATCATTCACCTGCACACCAAACACTAGTGCCTTCCCATCCAATGTATACACATTGTTTGCCTCCACAATTCTCGTTAGCACCACCAAAAAACTCTTGATCACCTGTAACATGCCTTCTAGCATCTTTACAGTATCCTTGTAAATCGTATACCTTTCGAAAATCCTAAAGACGATTATACAAGCACCCCAATCATATTCAAGTTAACAACTCCCCATAAACACCTTCAAGAAACCAAGAACTCTACAATCGACTAAAACCTTGAATAAACCTTCAAGATCGATTATATACCGAATTCTCAAACCCGTATTCTTGAAGCTTGAATTCCACAACCTTGTCGTACTAAACCTTTGCAATACCAACCTTGATAAACCCAAGAATCTTGCAAAAAAAACCCCCGACAAACATAAGCCTTCAAACCCTCGATAAAAATCTGCTTTGAACTGAAAATCACAGATTCTGGACAGAAAATTCGATAGCTTGTATCTCCCGCTTGGAACCTCTAATCAAAAATCCCTCCGGTCAGAGTCTAGATCAATGTGTCTTCAACCTCCAGTTAAAAAAGTCACAACGATCCAACGGTTAACGAACCCGCAACAGCGATTTTTCCGCAGCTGCGCATAAACCGGCGAACCAAAACAAAAGAATACAAATTGTAAGGATAGTCTACCTTTGAGTCGATCTAGCTTCAAGACACCAATGTAACGAGGCTCTGATACCAATTGTTGGAATAAAACCAACAAACCTTAAAGCTAATCGAACTACAAAGAACAAGAAGATACCCGAAAACTAGCCTTATTTATTAACCAAGTGATTTCCGGTTTACATTGGAATGATAGAGTGTATCAAATCAGCCTCCCCCCTCCCCTATTTATAGAGGAGAGGGAACATCATAGAACTAATCATAGTCTAATAACAATATGAAAACTTTCCTAGACTTTCTATAAACCGATTTAGCTTGCCTTGCACTCCAAGCCAAACAGTTTCCTAATTCTAGTCTTATTATAATTACCATATATAAATCATAATCTACATGAGTTCTAAATTTACTAATATATGTTTTACAATAATAATTAATGGGGATAATTTGGATGATGTTAACATCATAAATCAGTTTCCTAATTCTAGTCTTATTATAATTACCATATATAAATCATAATCTACATGAATTCTAAATTTACTAATATATGTTTTACAATAATAATTAATGGGGATAATTTGGATGATGTTAACATTATTTTGGTTGGATGATGTTGCTCTCACAAACCATTAAAATCATGGGGGCAATGATTTAAATGAGTTTGTGAGAGCAACATCATCTAACAAAGATGATGTTAACATCATAAATCATTTTCCCATAATTAATATTGTATCATATTTTAAGCATATTGATTAAAAAGTTTCAATCATTTCTTAAGATCAAATTTGTGATTACACAAGGTCAAATTATCTGGTATCTATTGTTTGTCTTTAACTAATTAATAAATATTGTCTACAAAAAAAGTATCACAAAAGATGAAATACAATATATGTGTTCAATATTTTAGAATTATATTCTTTTAATTTGTTTTTACTTACTTTTTTACATTTAAATTTATAAATTTAATAAATAATCTTGTTTTGAAATTGTTATTAAAAACCGTATATTTGATATGGTTATAAATCTAGTTACTAAGACTTGGTGTAGTTTATTCGGTCGATGATCACATTGACCTTACTGTTTTTGTGACATAAGCTGTTCGGTTTATAATCAATCCATCCGACCATTCCTAGCATAACTTTTTACTAGACATATCACTTTCCAATTTTTTAAATTTATTATTTCATAAGCTTAACTATTTTGGTCAAATTTAATCAACTTTAGTCGAAATAAACAGAACTTTTTTTTATTGAAAATAAAAAACACATGACTTATTCCATGACCAAATGTTGCAAGTTTTAAACACACCTTTCTTCTTTGAGGTTTTAATAAACAGTGAAGCAGGTCTTCCATTGCCAGCCGCCTGCCCCTTTCCTCCATTTCTATTTAAAAAAATAGACCTTCTCTTTCACTCCAAAAGCCATTTTTATTCTTTTTAAACATACAATATAATATTATATATAAAAAATCTGTATCTATATCTATATATCTAGGGTTTTAGTCTTCACATACTTACCAACCTCCAACAAGCAACAAGATCTCCCTCTCTCTACCAACCCACATTTTTAGGCATGGCTTTTTCATCTATTCTTAGATCCCCAAATCCATCACCTCTTGTTCAATCTTCACATCAATCTATTTCCACCTCTACAAGATTGCAGGTTCAAAAATTTTATAACTTTTTCATACCCACCTTCTTATTCTTGATTCTTGATGATTTTTTTGCCTTTATTTCCTATAAAGTTTAATCTCTTTTACATTTTTCACTATCTTGTTTATAAAAATTAAATCTTTTTTAAATTTTTCATTATCTTGTTTGTAAAAATGAAACCTTTTTATGTATTGATATGTTTCAGTTTTTTTTGCATGTAAGAATTTATCATTTTTTCCCCTATCCACCACCTAAATCTTAAATGTTTTGTTTTATGCTCTATTTTCACTTTTTTCTGAGTAAAAAAATTTAATCTTTTTTCATACCCACCACATAAATCTTGAATCTTTTGTTTTGTGCTCCATTTTCACCTTTTTCTGAGTACAAAAGTTTAATTTTTTTTCATACCCACCACCTTAATTTAATTTTTAAGTTTTATGCTTCATTTTTATCTTTTTATGTTTAAATTTTTAATCTTTTATATATATATTTCAGGTATCTTCTTTGAAGCTTCCATCTACTGCTTCTGTTTCTGGGGAATCTTTATCTTTATCTTTGAGGTATTTGTTTGACTATTTTCATTCTGTTTGTAGTTTTTAATGTAAATATAACTATAGATATAGATGTAGATGTATATATTGTTATTGAATAACTGACTTATTTTGTATTGCTAATTACATAGAAAGTCCAATGCATGCCGCACCAATCTAATTAAAGCTACTGCTACCCAAACACCAACTAGTGTTCCAAGTAAGAAAATTTATAAGCTTTCATAGCATGCTCTTTAAATTTTTGATAGAAAAATGCTTGACCCTTATTCGAATGTGTATTCCTGACAAATTATACATTTTTCGGTATTTTTAGAGTCGCATACTAGTGGGAAGACCAGAGTTGGAATCAATGGTATGCTTTCTTAATGTTTTGTTGTTTTTGTGTGTTATCTTTTGGGATAATTTGTAGGGTAGGCGTGGACTTAAAAATCTATGATTTGGTAAAGGAATTGGATTTATAGTACTTTGAACATATTATAGAATCATTGAAATAAAACTGAAATTTTGCAGGTTTTGGAAGAATCGGAAGGTTGGTTTTGAGAGTAGCATCATTTCGAGATGATATCGAGGTTGTTGCCGTCAATGACCCTTTTATTGATGCCAAGTACATGGTAAGGATGAGCTTATGTAATAACTTTCTACTTCATGAAGAGTAGCCTAGCCAAAGTCTTTTTGTTCTCTTTTAATGCTATAAACCTGTTTTATATCGAAACAAGTAGATGACAAGGTTGATTTCATTTTCTTCTAAAGTGATGAACCTATTTTATAGTTGGACATTCTGGCTTCTAATTTTACAATTGTTATATATATGCTCAAAAGAATTATGTATATAGCATGGGCATGTAGATGGGTGGTTTCAGGTTTGGATGTGCTTATGAAAACTGGTTTGTGTGGGTTGTGACTTACAGAATCAGATGATCATATGGATACTTCGTTTTACATGTATCATTAATAATCATGTGATGAATCTTTTTTTTCCAGGCTTACATGTTGAAGTACGATTCTACTCATGGCCTATTCAAAGGAACCATCAAGGTTGTTGATGAGACTACTTTGGAAATCAATGGGAGGCAAATAAAAGTTACTAGCCAAAGGTAATTTAGAGGATCTTTCGTTGGTGAATAGCGTTAATATAAATGAGTTTTGTTTCGCTGCTTCTAACAATCATAAGTTGTGCTCAGAGACCCAGCGGCGATTCCTTGGGGTGATTTTGGAGCTGACTATGTTGTAGAATCTTCTGGAGTTTTTACAACACTTGACAAGGCCTCTGCACACAAAAAGGTAGGTAATAGAGGATCTGGTTTACGTAGAGTTCTGACATATTCTTCTACCCCTCGGTTGGTTAAGCATTATTGGCTATAATGTGCAGGGTGGTGCCAAGAAAGTGATCATATCCGCTCCATCAGCCGATGCGCCCATGTTTGTTGTAGGAGTGAACGAAAGTACATACAAGCCAAGCATGGATATCGTGTCCAATGCTAGCTGTACCACTAACTGCTTAGCTCCTCTGGCCAAGGTACAATCCTCCTCTCTACCACTACCATATATTTCTGTTTTGTTATATTATGGAGCAACATTTCCATATCAAAAATGTACATTTTAATGGTTGGGAAACTCTTCGGGAAGTCTTGCTGAAATGCTACATGTATACAGGTGGTTCATGAGGAGTTTGGTATTGTTGAAGGGTTGATGACAACTGTGCATGCAACCACAGGTCTGTCTATTTCTTTATGCTTGTACATATGCATGCATACAAGTCCAATGTGCATTCTCTATGTCCTCTATTTTTGTGATCATAATGTGATGCCTTTGCCTGTTCAGCTACTCAAAAAACTGTTGATGGACCTTCAATGAAGGATTGGCGTGGAGGTCGTGGTGCTGCACAAAACATCATCCCTAGTTCTACTGGTGCTGCCAAGGTACAAAGATATCCCAGCTTGACATGAAGTTTTTATATTTATATAATTGATCAAAATATTAAGACATTGTCCACATGGAAGGTATATAGTTAGCAATGGTTTTTTGGTTAAATTCCAGGCCGTAGGGAAGGTGCTACCAGAATTAAATGGAAAACTTACCGGTATGGCCTTTAGGGTCCCAACAGCGAATGTTTCTGTTGTGGATTTAACTTGTCGACTCGAGAAGAAAGCTTCTTATGAAGATGTTAAAGCTGCAATCAAGTAAGCCTCACCAATATCTTTTATCGTTTTTCCACCATCATTTAGTTGATTGTTGGCAGTTAACATGAATGATCATTCTTGTAATTAAAGGTATGCTTCTGAGGGTCCCATGCAAGGAATTCTTGGGTATACTGATGAAGATGTCGTCTCCAATGATTTTGTTGGTGATTCAAGGTATACTATACTCATGTCCTATGTATCTTTTGGTTTGATGAACTTAGATAAGGAAATAAATGGTCCACTTCACTGGAACAAAAAAGGGGTTTTGTTTCATCTAATGGATGGAGTGGTCCATTTGTAATGGAATGCGACATCTTTCATTTTGCTGACTGTTATTATTGTCCTGGGGTTTTCCATTCTATCATGGACTGCATGAAATATTATAAGGTTTCCCAACTTTACCTATGTTATTCTTATTTTTAATAACATTATTACATTAATTTCTTTGAAATTAAAAAATTGTCAGTTAATTTTGGATCTTGCAAACGTATTTTGAAAATGTATATTCTACTATGATATATTATTCAGGCTGTAATGATGCTTTATTATGACACAGAGTAATATCTACTCATTACATTCAGGGTTCTTTTCTTCATAGTTGTTAAACTCTTACGAGTCACGAGTCGACTCTTACGAGTCGAGTCGATTTATACTAAAAACGAGTCGACTCGTTAAGTGACTCTATTTTGTCCAGACTCTTACGAGTCGCTGTGTGAACTTGGACCGAGTCACGAGTCGTAAACTTATAATTATTGTAATTTGATAATATGGTTATATATTATATATTATACTTAATTTGCTACATTATTTTGTGTGTTATCTATGTAGTTTTGATCATTTTATTGTGAATTTGGAGATAAATTGTAAGTTTATGTCTCGAAACTATTAATTATGTAACATTTTGGTAAATTTATTAAGATAACGGACTTATATTTTGCTTCTAAAGACGTCACATATATATAATTATACTAAATTATGTAGTACTTAAAAATGTCCTGACTCTTACGAGTCGGCTCACGTTTCGAGTCACGAGTTAAAAAATCATCTTTTCGAGTCGAGTCAAAAGTTACGAGTCGACAACTATGCTTTTCTTATCTCCAAGCAAATCCCAGTTGTTCGTTTAGGTTTGATTGTCATATTTGGTAATTCTTGATAACATCAAGTATTTTCGTGTATATGTGATGTTCACAGGTCGAGTATTTTTGATGCAAAAGCGGGCATTGGGCTAAGTGCATCGTTTGTGAAGCTAGTGTCGTGGTATGACAATGAGTGGGGTTACAGGTACACATCTGAATAATCTCTCCTTTTCATTTCTCGTTCTTTTGTATTCGAGCTGATGTATGGGTTGTGATTTTGTGCAGCAACCGTGTGTTGGACCTGATAGAGCATATGGCATTGGTCGCAGCTTCCAACTGAGGATTTTTTTTTGCTATTCTCATAAAAGAGATGGTATAGAATCTTGTTTTGACATGATGTATGAATTGGATGGCAGCAAATTTGCCATGACTTGATACAAATTTAGGAAATAAAGGATATGTGGTTGTCATTTGGTACCAGATTCTGTTTTTTTTTCTTAGTGTTATTTTGCTTAGTTGTGGTTGCTTTCCATCATTAACTCTATGTCCACTCATACTAAAGTTTGCATCAAGTTTGCATCACACAGCGAACGGTTATCTTTACATGTTTTCAACTTCTAGTATGTAATACATTAAAAAGTGAATTTTGGACCAATTTATTTGGACGGGTTGATTTTGGTTATCGCTGTTACTGTTAAATGGTTACATTGAAAAATTCACTAAAGTTAAAAAGCGTCTATTCATTAGAAGTCATTTGGATGAAATGACTAAATAATCTTAAAGAGTTATTAAATGACTAAAAATTATTAAAACTCTTCACCTTTATAAAACTTCAAAATCACTTTATTAGATGTTGGCTCAACTTGACGCAACCTTCCATCAGTGTGACGATCAAAGTGATAAACTAGATTACTTTTTAAATGAGTTCAGGATTATAACATATTGTTTTCAACAGTTCGTATGGCCAATGAATAGTTATTCTCATTGTATGCTCAGACCATGTTTGATACAACAAGAGCTAACATATCACATGATCATCTAGTTCCACGGCACCAATGGGTAGCTAGTCAAAAAACTAGATATATCAGAACATACGAGAATACAAGAGAACAATCAAAAGACATTCCCAGCAGGACATAAAATCTACGAAGTAAATTACAAGCTCCAACAAGTCTAATAAGTTAACTTGTGCAATTCACATATATATAACACACCATCCCTTGGGCAATATTGCAATAAAAGATTCTATTTCCTTAGTGTTCGACACATATATCTTGTTTTTGAAATGACATATCAATGTGCTTAAATGGTTGAAGCAAATCGAGCATCAGACCAAATGAAAGTCACCAAATAATTTAACCAGTTTTTCCCGACTGCTAGAATTTCTGGCCCCAATCATCCAATTAGATGCGTCCAAGTAAATCAAGAACACGACCCTTCTGAACTATGCCGTTCTCTGTTAGGTACTCGACAAATTCATCGATTAGATATGGCCAAGCCCCTTCAGCGTCATAATTCGATAGTGTTGGATCTACACTCTACACAAATTATATATTAGACATAGTTTAGCCAAAACATCTTCAAGATTAACGGAGAACAAGAATACAAGATTTTGTGTAATGCTAAAGCTTGAGCATATTCATGTTACGGTTGACCAAATATAATGCATATGTTTTCCAAATCTAACCCAAGTATGGTACCATATTCTTCATATTGGAAACGCCAAGCTAGACTCAAAAAATCAACATATAGGCATCTAGTGTAGAAAGTTTAGACGGGATAGGGAAAATATGAGATCTTGTTATACAAAATGAGCTTAAAGGCATCTCAAGTGAAGTTTAGTCTTTATTGGGTCAAATGGGTTTATTTTTTAAAAATCTTAAAGGGACCTATAAGTGTAATCTAGTGCATAATTATAAGAAATCCTTTCATTTAAAAAACTAGAGTACTATCGAAATGATATAATTTTGTAACCATATGTCACATAAATTACATATAGAAAAATATATAATAAGGCAAAATGTTCTGGGTCAACTCAACCCAGTCCTTATAGAAATATATCATTTTTTACCCATTACCTCATCACCTCTATCTTACATGGTAACTTAGAGATAAGAGAAAACAGCATAATAGTAGGTCAAGATCTAAGCAAGTATGCATGAACGGTAACGATGGGATAAAAGGCCTTCGATCTTACTCTTGCAAACTCCAGTAGTTGAGACCATGTGTCTCGAGAAATAGCTTTATTATGCCGTGCCTGAAAAAATAAACACAAAAAATAATTATTCAATCACTAAGGGTGATAACAGGAGACCTGTATGTTACGTGCTCATATTACAAATCTTATGCCACCTGTAAGAACTGGCACCAATGATCAACCAACGGCCACTGTTTTTCTTCAAACAACAATTGCCACATCCCAATTGCCGTATCCAATGCCAAAGATTTCTGACCCTAAAATCAGAAATTAATACACGCTCAGAAATTGCTCGAATTAGAAGCAGAAACCTCAGTAGCAGTATGAGATGCCGTTCTAAAAGGAGTAACATGTTGCAGATCCAAAACCATTTCTACGGCAACTTGCATTAATATTTAATCTCACAAAATTGGAAGGATATTCGTATTAACTATTAAGACAGGTGGATTATACCATATAAGCATAATTACAAACGGATATATATATATATATATATATATAGGGAAAAAATAAAATGAGTCCAACTTATTTTGAGTCCAATTTGAGTCCATTGATTTTCTTCCATCTCCTCAAATTCCAACCACCTCCTACCACCACCACCATCATCTCCGACCACCACCATGATTTTCCGGCGACAGCGACCACCGCCACCACGACTTACACATGTGTAAGTTAACTTACACATACAACTACATGTGTAAGTTAACTTACACATGTGTAAGTTACATGGACCCTTTTTGGACTCAAATTAAGCTGGACTCAATTTATCCCACCCCTATATATATATATATATATATAGGGAAAAGATAAAATGAGTCCAGCTTATTTTGAGTCCAATTTGAGTCCATTGATTTTCTTCCATCTCCTCAAATTCCAACCACCTCCTACCACCACCACCATCATCTCCGACCACCACCATGATTTTCCGGCGACAGCGACCACCGCCACCACGACTTACACATGTGTAAGTTAACTTACACATAATACATGTGTAAGTTAACTTACACATGTGTAAGTTACATGGACCCTTTTTGGACTCAAATTAAGCTGGACTCAATTTATCCCACCCCTATATATATATATATATATATAGGGAAAAGATAAAATGAGTCCAGCTTATTTTGAGTCCAATTTGAGTCCATTGATTTTCTTCCATCTCCTCAAATTCCAACCACCTCCTACCACCACCACCATCATCTCCGACCACCACCATGATTTTCCGGCGACAGCGACCACCGCCACCACGACTTACACATGTGTAAGTTAACTTACACATACAACTTACACATGTGTAAGTTAACTTACACATGTGTAAGTTAACTTACACATGTGTAAGTTAACTTACACATGTGTAAGTTAACTTACACATGTGTAAGTTACATGGACCCTTTTTGGACTCAAATTAAGCTGGACTCAATTTATCCCACCCCTATATATATATATATATATATATAGGGAAAAGATAAAATGAGTCCAACTTATTTTGAGTCCAATTTGAGTCCATTGATTTTCTTCCATCTCCTCAAATTCCAACCACCTCCTACCACCACCACCATCATCTCCGACCACCACCATGATTTTCCGGCGACAGCGACCACCGCCACCACGACTTACACATGTGTAAGTTACATGGACCCTTTTTGGACTCAAATTAAGCTGGACTCAATTTATCCCACCCCTATATATATATATAGGGAAAAGATAAAATGAGTCCAGCTTATTTTGAGTCCAATTTGAGTCCATTGATTTTCTTCCATCTCCTCAAATTCCAACCACCTCCTACCACCACCACCATCATCTCCGACCACCACCATGATTTTCCGGCGACAGCGACCACCGCCACCACGACTTACACATGTGTAAGTTACATGGACCCTTTTTGGACTCAAATTAAGCTGGACTCAATTTATCCCACCCCTATATATATATATATATAATATACATATATATATATATATATATATATAGGGAAAAAATAAAATGAGTCCAACTTATTTTGAGTCCAATTTGAGTCCATTGATTTTCTTCCATCTCCTCAAATTCCAACCACCTCCTACCACCACCACCATCATCTCCGACCACCACCATGATTTTCCGGCGACAGCGACCACCGCCACCACGACTTACACATGTGTAAGTTAACTTACACATGTGTAAGTTACATGGACCCTTTTTGGACTCAAATTAAGCTGGACTCAATTTATCCCACCCCTATATATATATATATATATATTATATATATATATAGGAAGAATTAAAAATGACCTATGGAGCAACAACTATAGTCAGGCTAATTTTGTTATAAAGACTGAAAATGCTGAGCATAAAACATACGATCATCTTTCAGCTCCGAACGCATAAATGGTATCTTTTCACGGAACTTCTCCAATGAATCTACCCTGTAATGAAAGACGATCAGTAAAATTCAGTAAACTTTATAACATATCACTTCCAATCTAGCAAAAATTAGAATTGTAAATCAAACAGGTATTCACCCAAGAGACTGCAAGCCACCAACAAATTCCTGCTTTGAAAATTCACACATGGTAGCAGCCTTCATGTGCCACGAAACAACTAGCTGAAATAGCATAGGTAAACTGTGTCAGACAACTTACCATGTAAGTCTGCTATTACAGATTTATTATCTAACAAATAACATCATAAAAAAACTTTCCAAGACCATTTCATTTTGAAGGGCAACATATTAATTTTATTTGCTGAAAGTTACTATGAAAACATGATGCTTTCGCTCTCTAAATAGCTCAACTTATGAGAAAAGATCAGACATCGAGAGAAACTTTTCAATATTGTTAAGCCATTTACGCATCTTGCACTGTAATTTGACATATTTGATAAATTTGAGGTTGGAATTTCAATGTACAGAAAGATGGAACCCGGTCTTTTGATACAAATATATATCTTGACATACCATTACAATATCTTGAGGATCCACCTGTTAGAAAGAATGAAATAGATTAGGTATCAGTATAACATTTGTGAAGACTCCGGCATCAATTATACGAGTATAACATAAAGCCTGATTAATATTGCTCATAAACTCATAGTCGATTAGTAGTCAAGCATGAACTGGCACTTGTTCCTTAATGTAGATTCAAAGTAGCTTATACATTAATGATTAATAGTTTATGTATTCTGGCTTTACCTGAAGGTCATTGCAGAGGGTACTAATACCATCAGCCATAATCATATCAGCATAAGGATCTGCAAAGCAAGATAAAACACTGATTAAGAAATCAAAGAAATCAAAGAAATCTCCTTCATGTGGTTGTCTACCCGATCAAAATTGGGATCGTTGGATAGGAATGACTGGTCTTCTTTCAATTTTTAAACTTTCTGCATCTTTCAAATCAATGTTTGTAGTTTCAACCTTTGTATATCAAGCCTCCTGCTTGTTTTTAATAAATGAAGTATACAACAACAACAACAAGGTACCCAATCCCGACATAAGTCGGGCTATGGGGGAGGTATGATGTAGACAGACCTTACCCCTACTCAAAGGTAGGGAGGCTGCTTCCGGTTCCACCGCAGTGGAAGGGACCTCCGGCCCGGGTGAAAAAAAATAAGGTTAGATCCACCGGAGTGGAAGCTTAACCGGATAGGGATAATCTCGATCTCAAACTCTCAATCTCAATCTCAATCCCACTCTTCGGTTCACAAATTCAGATCTTAGATCTAGAAATTTGTTACCGTTAGGGAGAGGGAGAGGTTAGAGAGAGAGAGAAGAGAGAGAAACTCCCAGATTTTAATAAATGAAGTATGTTGTTCAAAAAAAAACACTTATTAAGAAATTCTTCCTAAATAGTTCCTTTAGAAACCTAAAGATACACACAATATCGTTATTCTAAAATCTAAATAAGAATAATTTGGATGTAATATATACAAACTATCAACGTTTTGGAAAACAACTTGAACGCAAGATGTACAAAATACGAATCATCAATGAATCGAAAAATTTACCTTTGTATCTATTGTAAAGTTCCTCTAGATGTCTTGTGTCTGTATATGATGATTTAGCATGAGGCTGACTGTAGAAGATATCGAAAGCTCCATCCAGATGCCAATCACTGGCTTTCAAGGTTTGGAGAGCAATCTTTTCACTGTATACAGATATAACGGGAACAAGCTACAAGTAATGAGGCAATCAACACTAGGAAATGTAGGCAGGAGGTGAATCAAGTATAGTCCCTTAAAAAATGCTATATTTTCAGTTCCATAACTGTAACACACTCTTCGGTTAGAAAAAAAAACGCATCTTCATCTGACTGTATCCAAAAACCATAGAATTTATATATCTAATATTAACGGAACAGGCGAAAATCTTGAGTTGGCTGCTAGTGAAACTTTATCACAATTAGGGAAAAAGTGAACTATCTGAAAATTTATAACTAACATGCTAAAAGGTGCTGGCTTTGTATAAATCACACACATATAAATTATAAGAAAGGTCAACCAATTAATAAGAAAAGCGGGTAACCTGGCGCCGGTAATAGTAACGAATTGCTGAACCTTATCACGATGCCCTCTTCCTAATTTGTTCTGTCAGTAACAATAAGCATAAATGGTGAGAACAGGATTAACATTTGATGTCGTTTATATTGTACCAATGCAAGAATGCTGGAATTTTACGTAAGCATCACCCCAGTCAGTTCGTAATTCAACAACTTTATATGTATATATACACACGTAACCATTAAACACACCACTTAAGCCAATACTCAACTTTTTCCGGGTCATCAACACTTCCGAAAATCACAAAAAAAAAACTACTTCTGAACTTTAAATCCAGTCTAAATTAAGTAACTTTTTACATAAAACTCCTCGAATACGAGAAAAAAAAGTTGCTAACTTTGAGGTCCAGACATAGAAATGTGAAGACTTTTTTGAAATAAAAAACATAAATGTATACATAATTTTCAAAATAAAAATAAAAATTCAAATGGGTATACAAAAGCACAATATATCTATGAACTTTCCAATCAAATAAAAAGATATAACAAACAAAAAACTAATTTACACATTATTAATCTCTATTATAAAAAGGGCACCTCTTTTTTTCTTTTTTCTATTGGAAACAAATGTGCAAACTATGTTAAAATAGTCTAAATATAATTAAACCTAAAATCATATCAATAAACATTAATTATGATCAAACTCTTGGCAATAAATCAATTAAATTGGAATAAAATAAAATAAAATTGGAAATGATGAAAATACCATATTGGATATTGGTGATGAAACCCTAATTAGGAGAGAATGGCTTGGAGTATATAGTGATGACAGAAATTAGGGTTTTGTAATTTGGGGATTTTGATTTATCAGTGTGTTTTCCCCCAATTTCTTCTTCTAAGTATAAAACAAAATGTTTTCTCATTTAATGTAACTAGAAGAATCCACGGTTTAATCTTAAAAAATTTAATTTTAAAAATATTTTGTAATTTTTGTGTTTAAACACTAGAGTAATATTCTACTATACTATTTTAAATAGAAACTAGATTAAACCTATGTCTCTTATTCAAATTGTATCAATAATGTATTGTTAATGTAAAATTTACCTTTTTAATAATGTCTAAATCATGCAACCATATAATATGAAAACATAGGATTTTCAAAATTATACAAAGTCAAAAGGAAAACCAATTTAAGATTTAGTAGTTGAATATCAAGAATCTAAAATACCATTTAAAAAAAATATGTAATGAATCTAAAATCGATCAAACTAAACTTATAATGTTTCAAAAGTTGTCATTCGTTTTATCATTTGCTTTTCTTTATTATATTAACAATTATATTATTATTATTATTGTTAGAAATAAAGAGTACTTGTATGACTTTCTTTATAATTTTTAAACTTATCAATGTTGTTCTTATCAATAAAAGCTACTATTCAATGTTAAAAAGTAAATTAAAAAAAAAATCATCATCATCGTAAGTTTAAGTCTATCAAATATCTAAAAACTTGGAAGATTTGCACAAGTCTATTAATAACTAAAGATTTGCAAGATTTGCACACCTTATTTTAAAGTTCTAATTCTAACGGCATGTTTGAGAAGAATTTATTTTTTATTAGCTAATGATGATTAGGATTAATGATTAGGAATAATATAACTTAAAATTAGGAAATTAATAGTAAAATGACAAATCATATAAAATCCTACATGACATGCTCTTACTAATGCCAATTAAGCAAAAACATATCCTCTCTTAGTTATATATAGAGATATGATTAATCCTCTTAAAAAATAGCTTAAAAAATTCTACTAATAACATAAGATTTTGACATTGTAATCCACTTATTATCTTTCTAGGTCATTTTGTTAGGAGGATTAACCATTTCTCTTTCAGATATTATACTTTCTTTAATATTTACATTTCATAAAAGTAACAAAATTATTTCCACTTTTACACTTTAAAAAAAATGAAGGTTTTCTTTTATCTCCACTAGAAGGGTGCCCGCACAATGCGGCGACGGTAGCGGAATGATTATTAATGTAAAAGTAATTGATGTAAATGAGGAGAGTGTAGTTATATCAAAGGTTGAACGATGTATCTTGTAAATAATTTCATTAAATGTATTGTAAATATATTAGGTGGAAATAGTTAAATTAATAAATAAATAAAGACATAGAGGATGAAAAATATTTTAGAGGTATTTTGGGTAGATGTAATGTATGGATTGTGAAAAGGTTGAAAGTTAAAGGTATTTTGTGTTTTTTAAAGTTAGAAAGTTAAAAAGATGGGAGAGGTAATTTGTTTTATAAATGAGTAAAATAAAATTAATAAGTGAGTTAGGGGTATTTTAGGAATATTTGAAAATATGCTTAATTACTTAAAAATGAGGGTTCAGTTTGCATTATAAAGAAGTATAGAAGTATAAATAAAAATATTTGAAAAGACATTTGTAAGTCCACTTGAACTGGATCGTTAATAGTTTGCTCTAGTTATCTTGAGGTGCGGAATCCCTCACTATAACTTGGTGATTCACAACAATGAGAAACAAGCCTTCAGATTATCTGCTGCCTCGCAGATCTTCTCTAGGTCGTATGGAACAGGTAATGACGACTTAACCTGCACTAAAGCTTGATATTTCGACAAATGTTCAACCCATCTCTATTAGGGTTCGCTATATATAGAGAACAACACGACTTGGGATTCAGCAATGTAGCCTCGCAAATCCAACCCAGCTCGACACTAATGCGAGGTCGCATTCTGTATCCTGCCTCGTATTTGAGCCTCCAATTACGAGGTCGTAATTGTCTCTGTGAATTGCGAGGTCGCAATTTATACTTAAGCAGATTTTACACATTTAATACTTAAACTTAATCTAGTATTCTATGCATAATATGAAGTTCATTAATGACAATTACTTTACAAAGACATATTACAATATAAGACCAAAAATCTAGACTGCTATTGACATAGACGTGCACTTACAGACTCCCCCTTGGCAATAGCTTCTAGACGTTAAAATAAAATATGTCTTCGTCATCAATCTACTTCTTCTGCTTTTTCTTCGTGCTCTTGCTCTTTTTCTCCTCAGTCTCATAATCAGACTCTGACTCTGACTCTGAAGGAGTATGAGTGATACCTAACCTCCTCTTCTCTTGATCCCTCATAGATCCTGGGTCAAATACACCCCCATCTCTGCTCTCAATTGTTCATGAGCTCCTGGATCATAACCCTCACGCTTCTGCAGTCTCTTAACAATTTCAGGATGTAATTGTGACTCTGTAGAAGTGTTAGTGGTAGAGTCGGTTTCGGTAGACTCACTATCCTGAGCACTAGCATTCTCAGCTTCAAGAGTATCAGCAACAGACTGCTCTCCCAAACCCTTACCCTTTTCAAATCGATCAACGTCAACATCTTTTGTAAGGGGTTTGGTTTGTGGTGTGTCAGGCTCAACTACCATGTTTATCTCTGTAGACACCTGTTCTTGAGCCTGTGGAGCTTCTGAAGTTGCCTTGCCAGCACCACCAGCCTGGCTAGACTCCCCTTGAGTCTCTGTTACCAAAACAGAACTTCCTCATAGCTTCTTTGTAGCTCTGGCAGCATCTGGATCTTCATTATGATCATCGTCATGCCTTGCCTTAGCTAGCTCATCACCCGTGCAGCCTAAGCTATCTCTCTCAGCTCTCAACTTCATGTAGTTGTCAATCAGGTCATGCATCTTTTCATCAGGAATCTTGACTCCCTTATTCGGTGCATCTGCCATCTTGACAACTTTTTCATCTAGAGCCAAATACTTCTTGTACATGCTAGACACAACAACCTCTACCTTGTTCAGCTTATCAGTAAGCGCTTTGTTCTTGGCAGCTTCTTCCTTGAAGTTCTAAGACAAACCATTGATTAAGCTTATCATCTCATTCATATCTCTTTCATGTTATTCTCTCTGCTCAGACTGTTGTCTTTGCAGACCAGCAATATATTGAGTAGCTCCTTCTGGTGTCTGTGGTTGTGCAGTCTCTTGTACAACAGTCACTAGCACTCTTTCTGATCCACCAGCAGCAGTAGAAGTTTCTTGTGCCCTGACAAGTCTCGTTCTCTTAGGTACATGCTGCTCTGGCACCCAATCAGCATCAGTCTCTCTCACTCTTTTTCTTCCTTGAGTGGAAACAGTAGATCTAGGAACCATTCTGGATCCAACTCTGACGAATGCATGTGATCTATAAGGATCATCATCACCATCACTGCTGGAATCATCATCAGAATGTATTGAAGGCTCTCGATCTTGCTCAATGTTAGCAACAGCCTTTCCTCTATCTCCTGCATCCAAACCTGACACACTAGCCTGACCAGCTCCAGACCCACTAGCTCTAGCTGCTTCAGAACCAACTGCAGCTCCAACTACATAATCATCAATATCTCGGTCTAGATCTGCATTCTCTGGGTCTTCAGCATTGGCATTGTAATGCTTCACTTGAGCTAAAACACCACCTGGATCATCTACTTCCCCAAGCACTTGCTCAACAAGCTCAGGATTAGCACCTGGTTGGTTTATTACATCATCTGCAACATTCACAAAGTTTGCAGGCTCATTCGGTGCATCACCTCCAACTACAACATCATGAAGTTGCTCTGGATCAAATTCATCCCCAAAAGCTTCACCATCTTCTGGCTGAGGTCCTTCATAAGCTGATATGACCCCATCAGCAGGTGCCATGTAGTTGGCATTCAAAATCGCACCAAATAATGCTACATCTTGAGCATTTGGATCATTCGGATACCTATGACGAAACTCATTATAGCCACGTCTGATGATCGAGCTCACTTGCTCCACGTCTCCAACAGCAGGCAAGTTTGGTAGACGAGCATTGATGATCATCATCACAATCCTAGGGTACATCAAAAATCTCCTAGTACCCGCAACTCTGATCTGTTTCCTCATCTCATCAAAGAAAAACTTAGAGAAACTTTATGGCTTGTTAAAAACTAAGCCCACCATCTATGCTTGGGCTTCCTGGTTCAACGTATCATAACCAGACTTCTTGTTGCTCAAACTAACTAGCAACACATGAGCGAGATACCTCCATCTGCCATAAAAACCTTTCTTGAACAAGGTTTTACTTGTCAGATCAGCAGCAAACCCCATCCGTCTGAAAGCACCTTGAATTAACTCATGACAGAACTTGGTGAGACCAGTAGCACCACCTTCATGTTCAACTGTGCCTAAACGAAGTATACCAATCAGATCTGCAACTGTGAACTGCATCTGCTGCCCAGCAACTATAGTGTGAAAGATATACGCATTCCCTGCCTTCACACAGTCAACATTATTCCAAAAATCCCTCAAATAATCTAAATAGATGACTGGTGAGTGAGTCAAGACATGATGAATCCTTGATCTTTTGAAGAAAGCGAATATCTCGTGATAATACGTTGTTCCTTCCTGATTATCATCGAAGTTCATCAAGTAATTATGACCAACTATGAAGTTTCTTGCCATTTCTGTAATCAATAACAAATAATTAATTACTCAATATGATGCATAAAATTTACAAATATTAACTCGTTTTCAAATTTATTATAATAAAAGTTTGAAAATCTGTTATGTTTTTTACGAGGTCGTATCTCTGTACGAGGTCGTAAATAACAAGTCAAAATTAAAGTCAACCAAACTCTAAAATACGAGGTCGTATTTTTCAATTTGGCATCGTATTTGGTCCGGGTCGTAAATCCACATCGTATTTCGAAAGTCAACAAGTCAAAATAAATTGACAAATACGAGGTCGCAAATCTGGGCTAGCAAAACCCCAAATGCGAGTCTGTCGCACTGTTCATCTTTCCCAACTCGAATTCGAGATTTAACCCACCAAAACTTGTAAAAGTTGTTTCTATACACTCGTATTAAAACAACAAACATACCCCAACCCTTATTTTTAACCAAAAACATCAAAATCGAATGAAACTTAGAAAACCTAATTCGAAAATTTCGAGTTCTATTTTCTTGATTTTCTTGTTGCATGGTTAACTATATTACGATCAGATAGTATACCTAGATTCAGTATTTCGAGATGAACACAAAAATATCAATCAAAAACTCTGGATCTAATTGTATATGTCAAATCTAAATCGGGGTAGCAAACTTCTTTTTCGGGGTCGTAATGCTCTATTATTTAATTTTAATTGTGAGGTCGTATTAGGGTTATCTGGGTATATATACCCACTTGACCCAAATGGGCTTGGGTCAACCCGACCCAATTACGAGGTCGTAATTGCACTAGGCCCAATCGACCAAACACGAGGTCGTATTCTTACGAGGTCGTAATTGCACTAGGCCCAATCGACCAAACACGAGGTCGCCCAATTACGAGGTCGTAATTGCACTAGGCCCAATCGACCAAACACGAGGTCGTATTCTGCCTCCTATCAATTACGAGGTCGTAATTCCTGCACACTTTAAAATCAAAATTTCGTCAAAGTTTCTGAATAAATGATCAACGATTATAACGAACTTCCTGGAAATATGAAAAATTTAAATGAATAAACCTGTAGTCATTAAATTTTCATCTTTTCCTTGATCTTCGTCTTAAACTTGAAAAGTTAATATACTTACTAAATATCTTTAATGTAACACCCGACGTTTAAAAATATGGGTTTTCAAAAATCTTTCACCTAACGGTGTTAAATTGCGGAAGTAAAGACCGTAAAAGTCAAAACCGATCAAAACATTTCGGTTTCTGCGTTTAGTTGGTGTTACATGCCATATCAAACATTAGTTCAAATGAAAACCCAACGGTTGCCCAACATTAAACAACCGTTCACACATTATTACATAAATTCGACATCAAAATGAAATGTATTCAAAAGTCTCCATAATAAGCAACTATGGGTAGCTAAGGCTCCTTCATTGCATCTACCCAAACTCATAAGTCCTGCATCACTAGTCCATCAAGCTAAACCTGAGGGAACAACCACATTAAAGAAACAAGTGTTAGCTATAAGAATAGCTAAGTAAGATCACACTTAATTTAAAGGCATTTGTCCAATTAAAACATTTCTTCATTAATAGACAAACTCATTAGGCACAACACACAACACACATAACTGCATATCAACTTCATATCAAATAGGATAGTCATCCTAAATGTGCCTATCCTGCATTAGTTCCCACATTGTCACACGTATCTTCGTTACCTGCATATAAGTGTGCCCTGCATCACACCCGACTAGATGATCAACCAAAAGACTAATCATCGTACGTCGTTAAGGAATGGCAAGCCAATCCAAGAGTAATCCGTATGTGGAGGTTGGTCAAACCCCTCGTATTACTCGCCCTGCATTATAAAGACCATGTTGCAAGGAGCCACCCAAGCAACAACTACGTCAACGTACTCGTCCGGCTAAGACTTGTACGGGTTAAGCTTAACACTTCCCTGCATTATATTTACGAGCTCGATCCCACACATAATAGTTTAGGAAACACACATAACCTAAACATAATCACACATTACCTTCATTTCGTTTGGGCCCTTAAACGTGCAAGTGACATGGCAACCTACCAAGTCTAGTGAGCTAGGTGTACAAGCCATGTAGAATGCATATGTCACACAACAACTTCATTTCTACATTTCACACATAATAAGACACTTCATAAATCTATATAAACAGCATAACAATACCCTACATTGAACAATACTTCATTTCACTACATTAAGGTCTGCATTTCAGGTCTCATGGTCAACTACATATCCCATAATACCTCCCGTGTAACCCGAGATACCCACATATATCATAAGTTACCGTTAAGGAAGTTATAAGTATGAAACCTTTGCTTGTTGAACCCTCAGCGTGACAAAAGTAGTGTATCTTACCTCGATACGGTTTAACAACAAGCTACAAGCACAATACAATGATGACTAGGTGTCTCCGATAACCTAGAACAAGTATAAGATCGAAATGTAAGCTAAGCGACACATTTCGTGAAATCTGGGCACATGGTGCGCCGCACTTTCCATGTGGTGCGTCGCACCAATCTTCCAGGGAATTTTTTATCAATAAAGGGTGCGCCGCACCTACTCTCTGGTGCGTCGCACAAATCCTCCAGGGAGTTTAGATTAAAGACAGGTGCGCCGCACCAGCCCTTGGTGCGTCGCATATCGGGGTGTACCAAAAACCAAACTGGCCAGTGGTGCGCCGCACCTCCCACCTTGTGCGTCGCACCAACTCTCCAGAAACTTCATATCCATAATGGGTGCGCCGCACCAGCCCTTGGTGCGTCGCACCAGGGGTGCAGACAAGCAACTAAATTTTACACTTTGATCAAACGAATTCCATACGAACCCATACCCCAAATCCAACCTGGGGACTTAAAATTAATCCTTTTAATTGCACTTTCATCATCTTTAACCATACTATAATCCTTTAATCATTAACATCATAAACCAACCATTTAATCATTCGAATAACATCAAATTGATGAACGTTTAATCAAATAACCCAACCCAAACCCTTATGGCCTGGATTAAGACTAATATAAGACTCACACAATCAATTCTCAACTGAGGAATACCTATATTACCTGTATTTGGTGATAAAGATCCAAGATCCAAGCAATACACGATCGATTCGGCTCCAAAACGAATAAGATCTAAGGAGAAACTAGAGAGGGAAGGGAGGGGATCAACTAGGGCTTGTTTAGAGGAAGAAAATCTGCATGAAGCTCTCAATGACAACCATTAAACCTCTAAACCCGTTTTTGACTTTGCACACATGTCAAAACTAACCCCTAAGCTTCCTAATCCCTCAATATTGGTCACAAACTACATTATTGACCACATACAACATTAATCCTTCATTAAATGTCACTACATAGACATTAACCTTCATATTACACACATTTATACTACATTAACATTTAGGCTTACAAGCCTCACACATAACACCCATTAGCTACATATAAACATTTAAATCTAAAATCGACTTAACGACACACACAATATAGACTTAACGGCATTAGTCAACTAGTAAAGAAAAGTTTGGGATGTTACATTTAACTTTTCCATGATCAATATTTCCAAAACAATCTCGAAACGAGCTTTCCCTATCTGTAAACACTTAACATATATCCCCTTCTCAATTTATGACTAGGATGCATAACTATGACTAATCAAAATAAAAACAATCATTCTTATGTACTCCCACTCAATTTATAACTGGGATACATAATTATGATTCAACAAAAATATACATAAATTCTTATGAACACAAAAACTCATTATGTTATATAAATTTCAAACAAATTATAATATTGATTACAACTTCATATTCTTATGAAAATATTTCATAACTACATGATCTAAATAATCAATACTTTATTACAAAAACCTTTCACATTCATAAATACGTTTCTATATCTAAGGTTTCAAAACACATATTTGACAACCTTTAATATTCAAACGATATATCTATGTCTAAGGCTTTACATAATCAATAACCTTTCACATTCACATTACGTCTATGTCTAAGGTTATATAAATACAAAGTTGATAACCTTTTACATTCAAATTAACATTTCTATGTCTAAGATCTTCAACTAACAAAACCTAGCTATCATCATCTGTTATACTATATAAATAATACTATAATAACCTGATGATCTTAGCATCTTTTTGTGAATTCCCATAGCTTCTTTGATTACGATCCTACTAGGAACTTTCACCATCTCCTATTTTGACTGTTTCTTCTGATAACTTCTTGAATTCGAATCCCTAATACCCAAAAACACTTCCGAAAGCACTTCAAACACCAATAGAGGTCACCAAAAAGGTTTTCGGTCGTAAACTCGTGAAAGAATCACGTATAAATGACCCTAAACCGATGTTGTCTATCACCAACAAACTATAACCTTCCGGTATAAAACCAAGAGGCTTTGATACCACTTGTAAGTCCCCTTGAACTGGATCGTTAATAGTTTGCTCTAGTTATCTTAAGGTGCAGAATCCCTCACTATAACTTGGTGATTCACAACAATGAGAAACAAGCCTTCATGTTATCTGCTGCCTCGCAGATCTTCTCTAGGCCGTATGGAACAGCTAATGACGACTTAACTTGCACTAAAACTTGATATTTTGACAAATGTTCAACCCTAATCTCTGTTAGGGTTCGCTATATATAGAGAACAACTCGACTTGGGCTTCAGCAATGTAGCCTCGCAAATCCAGCCTAACTCGACACTAATGCGATCGCATTATGTGTCTTGCCTCGTATTTGAGCCTCCAATTACGAGGTCGTAATTGTCTCTGTGAATTGTGAGGTCGCAATTCATACTTAAGCAGATTTTACACATTTAATACTTAAACTTAATCTAGTATTCTATGCATAATATGAAGTTCATTAATGACAATTACTTTACAAAGACATATTACAATATAAGACCAAAACAATCTAGACTGCTATTGACATAGACGTACACTTACAACATTTAGCAAGAAATTTTTTTACTTTTGATTGAAAAATATTTAGAAAATTATAATACTCCCTCCGTCCCATTAGAAGTGTCTTAATTTGAATATTCAAAGTCTTAATCTTTAAACTTTGACCTTGAATATATTTTTTTGTGTTATATAAAACTTAATGAAAATTATATCATTGAAAACACTTCTAAAACACAATCAATTCATATAACTTTCATCAAGTATCATCTTACACAAAGAAATTATATATGGTCAAAGTTGCAAAAGTTAGACTTTGAAAATTCAAAACATGACACTTCTAGTGGGACGGATGGAGTAATAAATATTCTAGTGGATAGTTATATGTCGGAAAACAAATTTTCTATTTCTAATGAAAACTTTATACATCTTAATGCATTTCAGTTTTGGTTGATTTTTTTAATTTAAAAAAAGACACTTATAGATGTCTACAATTTAACGCAACTTAACGCACCCCCTTAGTATGGTAAGGTGTTTTTAATGTTTATTTTCGACTAGGTATTAAAAAAACATGTATGCAGTGTAATCGATGTTTCAGTAAACTTTTTCATAGACTTTTTATTTTTAACATGACAAAGTAAACTTTACAAGATGTTATTTTTATAATTTTAAGAGTTAATTATATTACATCCCCTTAGGATATATCATATTATCAAGTTTGATCCTAGTGTTTTTTTTATCATTATATATTTTTATGTGATTTTTGTATCAGGTTCCACCCTTCTCCCTAAGGAACGTATGGGAGCCAAACTAACCGACTTAGGGGTGATAAGTAATGCAAAATATCATGAAAATAATTTGCAATTATATAAAAAACACTAGCATGGTACCCGCGCGTTGCGGCGGATACCATGGACGTGGTGTTTCATGTCGTGATTAGTGTCTCAAAAGTTTAAGCGTTAGAACTCGACCATATAGCAGTAATAAAGATATGTCCCAACTATCCTGAAAAGCGTAAGGTTTGCTGTCACTAGCATGTTTTAAGGATTTCTAGTTGTTAAACCAACAACTAGCATTCCAGCCGCCACACCAGGATTCTTAGGAAAACATCACTCATAACACTAAACCTAATAATAATCATAACTAATAAGTGTTCTCATGGTGCATGATTCATCAGTTTCCTAGTCAAGACCAAAATATAAGAATGAGCCGGCCAGTTTTACTTTTCTTTGGCTTCCTCTTTGGTTAAATAACCATAAGGGTTCTTGCTGGCCCAGTTCCAATGATCTCTCCTCTATTCCATACATTTCCCTGCAATCAATAAAGCACACGTGCATAAGCATAATTTTCCAAAGTGCATAAAACCTCCTAATCATTATATTCATGAAATTATATCATCACTGAAACAACAGAGCTCATGTAGTCAACACTAAAGAATAATCTCTTAGGGAAAAGTGCTTTATGTCTACCCAGCTCAACATGTATCAAAAAAGTGACCATTCTGACCCAAACCACAATCAATATCCTATCCTACTCAGTTATGAAAGATATATCATCGTTGACTACGTACTTCCAGTTTAGCATTCAGTTAATACCATTCTATATAAGTTTTCATATTAGGAAAAAAGGCACACCTATTTTAGGGTCGGAGAGTTTTGTCAATGCAGCAGTGTTTGGTAAGATAAAGAATTCTCAATAACATACGGACCTACAACTGATCAAGATTGAATGTTGTCACAATATTAACACGAAAGCGAGCAAGTGACAATAAATCTTATCAGTGGCCGCTTTCACTTCATTGCAGTAGTTGATGAACTTGCTCAACTCCTGATCATAAACACGTTATATAAGCTTTCCGAATCATTTGGTAGTATTAGAAAAGATGTTAAACATACAATACTTAAATCTTATCAGCACTTTGTACCAAAGCTAGCACCACCAAAAGAAGGTCATTTTACTTTGCACGACCATATCTTCAAAAAGAAACGATACTCATTCCTAAATTAGAAAACAGAAATATCTACAACACAAAACATACAACAATTAGATCTAAACCAAAATAAGAGCAAGTAGAAAGCAGAGAAAGCGTAACCAAATATTTATCGTCGTCTCTTTATCTTCATACCTGCTAAACCTATAAACTATTTGAGGAAAACCATAAAAAATCGAGGGATAGATATCTCGTTAGATAATGAAAAAAATAAATAAAATGAAATGAAACCTTATTTTGAGATATGAGAGAGAGGGGATTTGAGAAGAGATACAAATATTGAGATTTGAAACATATTTGAATTTGAAATAAAGGGAGCATCTTTAGAAATCTGAGTCAACATCCAAAAGTAAACCGGTTTGAAAGGATACGTCATATGTCTGTGTGTTGAAAGAGTTTATTTCCTTTTACCCGCTTGGGAACGTGTGTTTGAAAATACCCCTCACGTATGCTTATAAATATGAGTAAATTACACTTTTCGTCCCTAAACTTGGCACGTTTTTCACTTTTCGTCCCTAAAGTTTAAAAATTACAATTTTGACCTTAAACTTGTCCAATTTTTTCAATAAACGTCCTTTTGACATACGGTGTTAAAATTAGGCCGTTAACCTGCCCTCGTGCCAAACACGTGAGGGCAGTTCCGTCTTTTCGC
>CM067172.1:115846414-115898914 GCA_034093135.1 Erigeron breviscapus
TTGAACACCATGATTTTTTCCTTCCAACTTGCTATTAAACATTGTTTTTTTTTTATATTAAAGATTGTTATTGAATATTGATGACAATTATTTTTGTAGTCCTATGTCAAAACTTTTAAGATTAATTAATTGATCATATGAGTAAATTAATTATCACTATTTATTGATTAATTATTTAAAGATAAAGATTTCATAAAATTGAATCTCAACTTCTATTTTAATCTTAGCTACGAAAAGTCATTACTATAATTTCATATATAAAAACTTTAGGTCATATGTTTTATAAGATAGTATTATTGATGGCTGAACAAGCTTATCCCAAATAGGTTAAAGTTATGGCATAGTCATTGGAGTAATAGCTCAGTGGTTAGGGAATTAATCACTTTGTGGTTTCTTCTTAGGGGGTCAAGGATCGAATCCCGCCACATGCAAATATGATGAGAGGTCTTAGCAACGCTACATCCATCTACACATGGGAGAACAAACTCTTCAGGGCGTTGCCATGATTCAAACCCAAATTGAAGATGTTAATCATTTATCCATTTTGCCTTAAAAAAAAAGGTCAACTTTATGGCGTGGAAGGCTTCCTATTGTCTTCTTGTCGCGTACGATGTCATTTGATTGGGAATCAATCTTCATTCGTCTTAATGATATTAATGTGAATGGAATTAAAAGTGTGAATGCTACCAGTACGGGATATTGTCCTGAAATTGATGACCAAATGAAAGTAGAAAAACAAACATGCGTCAATAAGCATGACACTTTTTAGAGTTCTGAAAATTAAACGGTGTGGTGGCATTTCAAATAAAGAATGATTGTTTTTCCAATGATGGTGGAAGTTTTCGGTTAATTTTATCTAGGTATAAAAATGATATTTTGCTTGCGTTTATTTTTAACATAAACAACTCTTTCGACTCTCATTAAAGTTGAAATGAATTTCATTTGTTCGTATATCCATTTACCTAGCCTTGCTTGTCTAACGATCGACTTTTGGTAGTTCCTCGAATTTTTTTCGATAACTTTCGATTATATTTTTTAGTTGTAGTGTAAAAAAGAAGAATGTGTTAAGATGTCAAATAAAAAATACGAGTATATATATACTTAAGACAACATACAATAGATATATGAGAAAAGTGAATATGGGGCTGTTATGCACCCAACTTGGGTGAAAAACCCCTCACATACCAATATTTTAATATTTTCAATAAATTTGGCCCCCCATGATTTTTCCCCTTTAAAAAAACGTATGTGAGGGGTTTTTCACCCAACTTGGGTGCCTAACAGCCTCATATTCCCTTCCCCCTAGATATATTACTTTGAAGCATTTGCAATATTATTGAATTCTTGAATAAATATAATGTGATTAGTGGAAAACATAATCTCATATTATACTACTATTGTATATGTTTTTCACTTATTTGGATGAACTTTTTATAATAAATCAGTAAAAAAAAAAACCTAAAAGCATGAAAGATTGAAAGATGCATGATAAATGTTGTCTCGGATGACGTATGCTAGCCAAAAGTCTACTGAATATATGTATCAACCTTCCCTAGACTAGTCTTGTTCTACAAATTTATAAATCTATATATCTAGTATTAATTAGCAATAACATTAGTACATATACATAGCATCATACAAAGATGCCTAATTTCATAGAAGTATCATAGTCCCCAAATCAATCGTATGCTAAGATAGCTTTAGCCTTTCTTTATATTAACATACACCTTTTATTTCGTGTGATCTCGATGGATGAGCATTGCGGTAATGGTGCTAGTGATCGACACTCCCCTTCCATGGTTAATGGACATGATTCTCCTTCGTGGAAGCTTGACATCAACCATTTCCGGCCATCACAATGTTCTTCTACCAATAGTGAATCATCTACTCTTCGTCGCTTACTCCCAACTCCAAGTAAACTCATGCTATTTCTCATTATATTACTCCACCCGTCGCATTTTAATTGTCCTATTTTGACTGGTCAAGTCTTTTTCTTCCGACTTTGACAGTAAATATCTTTGTTTGTGTTATATATCAGTTGGTGAAAGTTATATCAATGAAAAGTACATTTAAAACTCAATCAATTAATATATGTTATATCGAGTGTTATATAATACAAACAAAAATATTCACGGTCAAAGTTGAAAGAAAAAGACTTAAAAAGTCAAAATAGGACACTTAATATGGGACGAAAGGAGTATTATGTTTATCTCATATATAACTAACTTGCGCTTTAGGGTGTTTCACATGTAGATGTAGTGATGTATGGATAAAATGTACGTTAATATATGTATGTATCCTGTGCTTTTTGAAAGTGGTAGTTGTTAGTATGTTACTAGAAATATAAGTATAGTATTAAGAAAAATTATGGATAACATTATATTATATGCCTATATTAATCTTTGGGCCTTTTAAGTTTTTTTCGAAGTTTCTAGCCCAAAAGCTATCTTTTGGGCTCTTTGGTTTTTTTAGGCTTATTGGTTTTCTCTTAGACCCTTTGTCTTTTTTAAGGTTATTGGTTTTTTCATATACTCCAAAGTTTTGACCAAGGTTGTAATATTGTCTTTAAATAACACACAGATAAAACCTAAACTTTTGAATAAAAATATTCATATATATACAATCATAACAAAACCATATCAACACACTAAATGAGACCCCATCCGAACCCACTAGTTATCAATATGAGATATCAAAAACTTGAGTTATATAGAATAGAGGCTACAACTATAGTGGTAATCTCGAATATCATTAAGTGTTTTTTGTGATAATTTAATAATTGTTCTTTTTTTAAGATGCGTCAACAAAACTTATAATTGTTTTATATATAAGACACATATGATTGAGTCATTCCAGTTAAAGTTGGCTGGCAGAGGTTTTTGTCTTTTAGAGAAAAGAGTCAAAGACTAGTAGGAGTAAAATTAATGTAACATTACATTCAAAAAACAAAGACACATATACTTGATCAATAGATTTTCAGTTTTCTTAATATTCGGTTTCTAAGACACAATAATTTCTCATATTGTATATCTTATCTTATATCATTTTACGAATGTATATATATAGTCGACTATTAAAAACCATATGTTCTAATGTATCGATTCTCTCAGAAAAACAAGGAAAAGTTCAAGCATACTACAAAAAACAAGAAAGGCTCTTTGAAGGGTTCACGGAGGTTGAAACAATGAGCAATTCAGGTTTTTTACCTGGAGCCCTAACTGAGGCAAGTCATTCTCTCATTTAGAGTTTTTTTTTTTTTTTCAAAAAGAAAAATATCACACTCATTCACATATATTTACAACTTGTATGGGAATATATAACTCAACTAAATTATAACCCACAACCTTGGCAGATTTGTGGTTGGTGACCTATTGGTAAGGTATTTGACTTTGGGAGGATCCACCTGGGTTCGAGTCTCATTTCCCACATTTGTGGAGGTGGATTAATAGGGATTTTTCGAGAGTCCTGAGTTTCATCACAGACATGCGTGTAATTTAGGAGTAAAAGTAGATTAGAATGCCGTTCTAAAAAAAAAAAACCTTAACATATGGGATTTTATGATATATATAGATTGTTTAAGGGAGGGGATATTTGTACCACTACTTTTGATGAATCTACCACAATGGGCATTAATGGTTTGTATCGTCAGTTGTATAACCTGTACAATGTGGTAAATTTATCAAAAATACTACTCATTGTTAAACTATCATATATACTTCCTCACTATTTACAGGATGAGATGGAGAACCTTGCTCGAAATGAGAGAATGGCTATATATGTGTCAAATGTAGCTAATTTGGTGCTTTTCATTGCTAAAGTCTACGCCTCTATTGAGAGCAGATCGTTGGCGGTTATGGCATCAACGTTGGATTCGTTTATGGACTTGTTATCTGGATTTATTTTATGGTTCACTTCGGCTGCTATGAGAAATCCTAATCAATATCACTATCCGATCGGCAAGAATCGTATGCAACCTGTTGTAAGCTCGTCATCAGAACCTTTAATCTATTGTTTTTTTTCTTTCTTTCTTTGTGACATAGATTAGCAATCAAATTGTAATCAAATATTTTTACACATTTTATTTTTTCAAAGTTTGAATCTTACATTTACGACATGAAACATTAAGTCAAAAGTCTAAGGTCTCGTTCTTTTTTTTACTTAAACTTAATAATTAAAAACTTAATGCATTTAGTCAAATTTCATGTTTGTATTTACTTAATAAACAAAAATAACTGTCAATTATCTATTTTTTACTTAATACATATAGACATTATTTATACATTCAGCACTTAATGACTAAAAAAAAGAACAGGCCAACCTCTAAAGATTCAATTTCCGCCGCATGTTTTTATCTGTTTTGATCAAGGTTTAGAAAACCGGACCAAATATCGAACTGACATCCTTACTAGTTCAACAATCCAACCAGATTAAAAAACTGGACGATGTTAAAAATGTAAATATATAATGTACAAATTAAGCATTTGTATTAGTATATATATATAAATATAAATTATAAAACAATACATGGATCTTAAAAATTATAACCACCATTGATCAATGAACCAAAACATTTTCACAAACTATGTCTGGATCATCATCTAAACATTAATTAAAAAGGTACTAAAAATCATTCTTAAGAGTGGCTACATGATTTCTATTGTAATCATACTCTACTTCAACACTTTTTTTTTGCTACAATTTGAAAAATGACAACATAACCGGTTAGATGTAAAACCAGTCGTTAAATTTGAGGCGGTTTAACTTGTTTGACCCAACCGGTTACATAGCTGATTTCCAGTCGACCAGTCAAACCTGATGGTTTGGTCCGGTTTTTAAAACAATGGTTTTGATACATGAAATTTTTTCTCCTCATATATGTTGGTTGTGAGAACAGAGAAAAGAGGTTACCTTTTCTTTCCATTAATTAAGAACAAATTATAATCAAAGTGTCTTTTAGATATGCAATTCATTTTATTTTAGTTTAAAATATGTTTAGGTAGTCACTATTTGATTTTCAGGGTATCGTTGTCTTCGCATCAGTAATGGCAACTCTCGGTTTCCAAATAATGCTAGAGTCTGCTAGAGAACTCATAGCACAGGTATGAAGCCCTCTTATATATACGTACAAATTATTGTTAATTGACATTTTTGTTTCATGTCATTTCTTTTAATTTCCCAAACATGTGAATGTTTAATCGCGTTAAATGCAGACTCACCCTAGCAAGAATCATGATAATGAAATGTGGGTGATCGGTATTATGGTATTTGTCACAGTCGTGAAATTTATACTCATGGTTTATTGTCGAAGATTTGAAAATGAAATAGTGAGAGCCTACGCTCAAGATCATTTCTTCGATGTCATCACAAATTCCATCGGGCTAGCAGCTACTGTTTTGGCTATACAATATAAATGGTGGATCGATCCTGTTGGAGCAATAATTGTAAGTACAGACTACCATCTTTCGTTTGGTCTAATTATCAAAAACAAGTTACCACTAATGAAGGCGCAATGAATATTTTTCAAGGTGTTGGAAGTATCAAGGAGTTTCTTGAAAATTCCTTGAAAAATCCATTTGACAGGAAATGTTTTCCAAATACTAGATTTTCTTGGAAAGGAGCTTTCAAGGAAAAAAACATCTTTGTAAATTTTATTTTTCTAGCTAGTAGCATACTAAGAGTGTTAATATTGCTTGTAGATAGCGTTGTATACCATCAATACATGGGCAAAGACCGTAATAGAGAATGTATGGATGTTAATAGGAAGAACAGCTCCTCCCGAGCTTTTGGCAAAATTGACGTATTTGGTTTGGAACCATCACAAACAGATACAACACATTGATACAATTCGAGCATACACATTCGGGAGTCATTATTTTGTGGAGGTAGATATAGTGTTGCACGCGGATATGGTACTAAGTGAGGCACATAATATTGGCGAAATGTTGCAAGAAAAGCTAGAGCAATTGTCGGAAGTAGAACGAGCCTTTGTTCATGTCGATTTTGAGTACACTCATAGACCTGAACATAAAGGAAAGGTTTGAAGCCAAACAAAGATAGGTTGTCCTAAGAAAACAATCAATAAAACATATACAAGGGTTCTTAAATAACCCTTTCTCTACAAATATAAACTTTTGCATTCGGAAGACAAGATTGTATTGTAATTCTTTGTTTAGTTACTAGATAGCAATATACATTTGGTGATTCTGTCTATACATACAACTTATTGTAATATGGTCGTTAAAGTGAGATACATGGTTACAATTTCACTTTCTTTTCTTCAATAGGAAATGAGTTGATAAAACGATATATAGTAAGGAGTGAAGGGTGTGACCGGACATCCCCTATTGGTGACGATCGGCATGCGACATCTTCACCCTTTATAAATCGGCAAGTAATGACATGCGATATCCGTAAGCAAAAATCGGAATACCTATGCCGATTAAAATAGACGTTGGTAGGCATCATGGGGTGTGCATTTGTTTTTTGTTTTTATTAACTCTCATCCACCATTATCATCATCTCCACTCCCAACTAGTTGGTGTGTTTTGACATAAATTGGTACTCGTATATATTTTATTTAGCTATGTGTCATAATTACGATATAATCACCCTTCACCCTAAAATTTCATAAATGATTAACAAGTATTTACTTGTTGATGTGTTCAAATTGTTTGTCATACCTGGAAAAATTCATTTAGCTTTATGGATAACTTTTGGAAATATTACTTTTTAATTAAAAGTTATAAAATATACGTTATAATAAAAGTTAATTAGTGAATAAATAAGGTAATTATTATTATATTAATACTAAAACTTGACTCTATGTTTAAAAAAATATTTAAATGAATTTTTAAGGGATAGGAGTAAATTAATAATTTTATATTTCGAAACCTAAAAGCGTGATTAGTACAACTTGTTAACCCTGTATTTCCGCTACAACGGGGTGTGACATAAACTTTCCCCAAATGCACCGTATTATGAAGTTATTCTATTATTATAAGAATGTAATGTAATAAGTCAAAAGGAATTTCAAGAAAATAAACAAAAATAAATTACATAAATGTAAATTGATAAAGAATATATATATATATATATATGTGAATGGGTTCTCACATAAATTTATCCTATATTTATTGTCTGATTAAATAACACTACAAGAAAAATGTTGATTAGTGACGAAAAACATTTGGTCACTAATTTATCATAATGACCAAATTTTCGTCACTAACAATCAAAATTTGGTCACTATTGTGGTTAGTTACCAAATTTTGAGTGGTCACTTTTCGTCACTAAAGGTCCGTCACTAATTTTGTTATTTTTTGGCCACTAATTTTGTTTAATGACCAAATTCAGTGATCACTTTTTTTTAGTGGTAACTAAATAAGGTTATTAGTGACCAAATTTTAGTTGTCACTAAGGAAAATAGTCACTAATCAACATTTTTCTTGTAGTGTAAATATTATAATCTTCTCACAAGAAGTTTCAATCGAACTTCCGGTTAAACAACATAAATTTGAGTTAAAATCAGAGGTAAAAAATCGTGCTCCCCAACTAACTTTAACTAATAAATCCTTATACGGGTGAAAGGTTGAACTTTGTTTGTTACTTGACTACTAATTGTCCAACTTATTTATGTTTATTTTATAGTTAGACGCGTGGGAGTTGCAAGCCATTTTCCCCAAAATGAACTTGTGGAAGTTGCACGCCAATTTCTTCAAAATAAACATACTAAAAAAACAAAAATAGACTTTGATAAGTAGCAAACTCTATTAGCTAGGTTTTATCTGAGGCTCCAAAGGGTGTGTCTCTATTCTAAAATTTGAAAGTGTATGGTAGGGTCCAAACTTTAAACTCACCCATTTCCTAGACTAGCCTTGTTCAACAATCTTATATAGCAATAACATTAATGTCTATATATATAGCATCGTACAAAGATGGCTAATTTCATAGAAGTATATATATATCATAGTCCCTTAATCAAATCGCCTACTAGCTAGTTCTTGCTTTTCTTGTGTATATTGATGCCCTGCCGTGATTTTAATTAACTTCAATCACTATATATATGCACAAATCCTCATATAGTATAACATTGGTTCAAAATATAAAATTTGGACCTAACTAACTATATATATATAAGTACCTTTATAATATCTCGATGGAGGAGCATTGCGGTAATGGTGCTACTGAGAGAAACTCTCCTTCCGCGGTTAATGAACACGCTTCTCCTTCGTGGAAGCTTGACATCAACCATTTCCGGCCATCACAATGTTCCTCTAGCAATAGTGAATCTTCTACTCTTCGCCGCTTGCTCCCAACTCCAAGTAATTGCATAAATTCATGCTATTTCTCATTATATCTTTATTATGTATGTTTCATATATTATTAACTTGTGCTTTAAGGCGTTTTACATGTAGTGATGTACGGATATAACACTGGTTGTGTAATATATTGAGGTAAATTAAGAGTAGGGGAGGAAATAGTGGAAAATACGCCGTAGAAAAAAGGGCACATATACTTGATCAGTAGTAGGAGTTCATTATATTCGGTTTCGAAGACACAATATTTTTCATACTGTATACTATTTTATCTTATAATACATTGCTATATGTATATGTAGTCAGCTATTAAAAAATTAATACGTATTTAATGTATGGATTCTTTCAGAAAAACAGGGAAAGGTTCAAGCATACTACAAAAAACAAGAAAGGCTCTTTGAAGGGTTCACTGAGATGGAAACTATGAGCAAATCAGGTTTTCTACCTGGAGCTTTAACTGAGGTAGTTCATTCTCTCAATGCGATTTCTTATTATATTCAAAAGAAAAGTATCGCAGTAATCCACATATAGTTACAATTCGTACCGGATCATAGCACAACTGATTGAACAATAGCCCACAACCTCATGGTTAACGACTTACCCGAGTATGGTCATTAAATAGTGGAGTGACAATAATTTAGTCTACATTTTGTTGTCCCTAGTTTAACATTAGTACTTTAGGGTGCGTTTAGTTCAAGAAAACTCTTCTGTTTTCCATTTTCATTTTCCAAGAAAACATGAACAACAGAAAACGCGTTCAAATTTTATTTTTCTATAAAAGTTTTCTATTCTATGGAAAACTAGAAAACACTTTTTTATTGTTTTCCACTTTTCCTTTTCCATTTTCTAAATTTTGAAAACCTCACATTGTTTTCCATTTTCTGGTTTTGAACGCGTTTTTAAAATTTTTATTTGTTTTCTAGAGATGGAAAACTCTTTCATTTTCTAGAAAATTAAAAATGGAAAACTAGAAAACATTTTCCGCAACTAAACGCGCCCTTAGCATTTCGTAGCATGTAATTAGGATCAATATATGATATAGATTGTTTAACTATTATATATACTTTCTCACGATTTCAAGGATGAGATGGAGAACCTTGCTCGGAATGAGAGAATGGCTATATATGTGTCGAATGTAGCTAATTTGGTGCTTTTCATTGCTAAACTCTACGCCTCTTTCGAGAGCAGATCGTTGGCAGTTATTGCATCAACTTTGGATTCGTTTTTGGACTTGTTATCTGGATTCATTTTATGGTTTACTTCAGCTGCTATGAGAAATCCTAACCAATATCACTATCCGATTGGGAAGAATCGTATGCAACCTGTTGTAAGCTTGTCATCATAACCTCTTTTTCTTTTTTTCATTCTCACATGAAGCAATCAAAGTTGTAATCAAACTTTTAAAATTTTTCAAAACTACTATTCAAAGTTGAATCTTACATTTATGACATGAAGCATCAAATCAGAAGTAAAGGATTCAATTTTCGCCCCATGTCTTTTATTTGTTCTGATACAAGATTTTTTGTCCATCGGCTTTACCAAAAAAATATATTATAATAATCAAAGTCTCTCTTAATTCATTTTATTTCTAGTTTAAAGTATGTTAAGTAGTCACTATCTGATTTTCAGGGTATCATCGTTTTCGCATCAGTAATGGCAACTCTTGGTTTCCAAATATTGTTAGAGTCTGCTAGGGAACTCATTGCACATGTATGAAGCCATCTTATGCAGAGTATTTTTTAGTGACATTTTTGTTTCATGTTATTACTTTTATTTTCCCAAACATGAGAATGTTTAATCACTTAATCCCGCTGATTTCAGACTCACCCTAGCAAGGATCACGACGATGAATTGTGGGTGATCGGTATCATGGTGTTTGTTACGGTCGTGAAGTTTATACTCATGGTTTATTGCCGAAGATTTGAAAATGAAATAGTGAGAGCCTACGCCCAAGATCATTTCTTCGATGTCATCACAAATTCCATTGGGTTAGCAGCTACTGTGTTGGCCATACGATACAAATGGTGGATCGATCCTATTGGAGCAATAATTGTAAGTACATGACTACCATCATTTGTTTGGTCTAATTGCCAAAAACAACTTGCTAAGCATGTTGATGTTTTCATTACTTGTAGATTGCGTTCTATACCATCAATACATGGACAAAGACCGTAATAGAGAATGTATGGATGCTAATAGGAAGAACGGCTCCTCCCGAGTTTTTGGCAAAATTGACATATTTGGTATGGAACCATCACAAAGAAATACAACACATTGATACAGTACGATCATACACATTTGGGAGTCATTACTTCGTGGAGGTAGATATAGTGTTGCCCGCGGATATGGTACTAAGTGAGGCACACGATATTGGCGAAATGTTACAAGAAAAGCTAGAGCGATTGCCAGAAGTAGAACGAGCTTTTGTTCATATTGACTTTGAGTATACTCATGTACCTGAACATAAAAGAAAGGCTTGAAACCAAACAAAGATAGATTGTCTTAAGAAAATGTCAATAGAACTTAATTTAAATATAAATTACAGTAACAAATAATACTAATTGCATTCCTAAGATTGTACTGTAATTCATTTGTTTAGATGATAGCTAGCATTATACATTTGATGATTCTGTCTATACATATAATTACTTATTGTAATATTGTCAAAGTGAGATAAATGGTTACAATTTCGCTTTGTTTTCTTATCATTATTAAATGAGTAGATAAGATGATATGGCAAAGAAGTAATGAGTAGATAAGATGATATGGCAAAGAAGTATTTTTTAGCGGTAAACTATTCTACCCATACTACTAAATTACACGAATGTTTGGATAAAACGTACGATAATTTTAAAAACAAGTATCTATATTCATCCATACATCATCATTTCATTATATTATATATATACATAAAAAGTTGAGCGGAACCAAGCAACCAAATCTGAGATCAATTCATTCTGCCATTCAATTCGTGTATTTCATCTAATACGCTTGGCAGCTAGGTGTTAATTGTAAGAGGCCCAAACGGAGATGGGTTGGGAAGAGTCATTTTGGGTTTCATTAATGGTGGATGATGTTAGCATTGAAGGAGGGTAAGCAAAGCATTGCGAATGATATATCACTACAAATAATATTGCATTTGTACACACTTTTAGTTAATGTGAACAAATTAAAAATTTTGTCACGCTTTTATGTGTGTAAAAATATGAAGAACTAAAAGTGTGTAGAAATTAATCCACACTTAAAAATGTGGTATTCTAAAAGTTCACACTTTTTAGTGTAGACTTTCATATTTTAATTTGTCATTTGTCACACACAAATTAAAATATGAAAGTCCACACTAAAAAGTGTGAACTTTTAGAATACCACAATTTTAAGTGTGGATTAATTTCTACACACTTTTAGTTCTCCATATTTTTACACACATAAAAGCGTGACAAATTTTTTAATTTGTCCACACTAACTAAAAGTGTGAACAAATACAACATTATTTGTAGTGTATGTAAGTTTATATATACCAGATGATTGTGTTATGGTTGTCTTCCTATTTTATGCTCTATAGAAAACAAAAGAATCCGGTAACTCTTCATCAAGTCAGTGGAAGGTGATATTCTTGCACGATGTCACTTGTCTTCGGGATGTTACTAATGTGAATGGTAGAAACATGAGCACCGACTTTTTGGGTGGGTAAATGATGGATTTTTCATAAGAAAAATGATTAATCTTTCTAAATTTTAGTCTAAAAATCCTCCTAAAAATATATACATATAACAAGTGGATTTTAAATATCTTTCTTAATCTTACCTCTTAAATTTCTACATATTACCATTCTATAAATTAAAAGGACTTTTAGGTTTATAAATTAGAAAGATTAACCATTCCCCTATAATTTATCACATTTATTGCTTTTCTTCCCAAACTGAAAAAGCATATAAGCTATTTTTTTCCGGATATTTAGTTGGCATACGACATCAGAAAAACCCTCACCGACATCAGGGAAACCTCGGTGAAGCCTTGCACATAACCTAAACAACGAGATGTTGACTATGGGCCGTTACAAGTATCCATAGGGAAAAACCCCAAAGCTTATCATCCATGAGAATTGAACTCTAGACCTTAGATAAAACCGGAGGTGTCTCTGAACAGCTGAGTTGACCATCATTGGCGGCATATAAGCTATTAGATAATGTTTATCGGACTAAATATGAAAATTATAGATTAATATACAAATTTTCGCATGAGATTCTATATATTTTTATTTGACCAAATGGTTGAATGGTTCCACATAAAATCATCTTTTTTCTACATTAATAGGCTAATTGTTATAAAAAAAATAATGTGTTTAAAAAGCTCTCTAAAGTCTAAACACTTCTAAAATCTACAAAATTATCAGGAAAAGAAAATGGAAAAAAGAAAACACACACGTGTCTCCACAAACACTTGAGATAAACTCGGACGGACAGACAGACAAATCTGTGTTTGAAGACATCCATTCAATATTTCATTTTACTGGTTCACATTAAAACCACAAAACAAACCCAAAACCAAAAACAAAGAAAGAAAGAAAGAAATGGTTTTTTCAGTGATCCCCAATCTTTCAACTCCATCTTTTACTCGCCTTGTTAATCTCAATAGTAATAATAATATTCAATCTTCTGCTTCTTCTTCTTATTATTATTCACATAATAATAATAATAAATGTTTATCTCATGGTGGTGGTGGTCTTGGTGTGCAATCAGCTGTCGAACCGCCTCCGGTTCGGGTCCGGGTTACACCACCACCCGACCCACGACAGGACTTTTATGTCAATCTTGGCTTAGCTGTTCGGACTCTCCGTCATGATTTGCCCCTTATCTTTACTTCAGATCTCAATTATGATATTTATAGGTATACCCTTCCTTATATATATATGTATATGTATGTATATTTCTTAATTCGTAGAAATGCATCCGTAGCGTAGTAAAAACACAAACACTGATAAGCTCCGTGCCCATCAGTGTTTTCTATGCTGAAAACACTTTCAGCATAGAAAGCATAAAAAGCGAAAAACATAGTTTGCTTTTAGTGTTTTGGTGCTATTTACTAAAAAGATAATGAATATCATTTGTTATAAATAGATTGTGTTCATCAAGTGTTATAAATGTTGTTTAGCAATGCTCAATAGTTATGAATATTGGGTTATATGGATGTTGTGTGATTTGTTGTTTGTTTAATTGAATGTGATTTAGTGAAATAATTCGATGATAATTGTTGACTTTTGTATGATTAACAGGGATGATATTACTTTTGTTGATCCGTTGAACAAATTTACTGGTATAGACAATTACAAGATAATCTTTAGAGCTTTACGATTCCATGGGCGGATTCTATTTAAAGAAATATCGTTGGAAATCATCAAGGTTTGGCAGCCATCAGAAAATCTAATTTTGATCCGTTGGAACCTCAAGGGGGTCCCTCGAGTGCCATGGGAAGCAAAGGGAGAATTCCAGGGTACTTCACGTTACAAATTGGATCGAAATGGGAAGATTTACGAGCATAAAGTTGATAACTTGGCTTTCAATTTTCCACAGCAGTTTAAACCGGCTGTATCTGTTCTTGATTTGGTGTCTACTAGACCCCCTGCAACTCCTAACCCTACATTCTCATGGGGAGCACTGGATTCAACCTACTCGTCATCGTGGCTAGACTTTTATCGTGCAGTTAAGAACACATTGGATCCTGGTCAAGATTTTCCGGTTTTACAAGATTGTCAATTAGTTGCTGCTACTTGTATATAGTGAGTGCTTAGTTATACTACTCTTTTGCATACTGTATATGCATACTTACTATGTTGCACATACTCTACATATACGATATGACAAACATTCCATCTTGATAGCCATTGCAAGAGCGTAAGCAATATCAGGTAATATAGTTGGATAGAGTGCAAACGAAATTATTTGTGTTTTTTGCTTTTACTTGATGGATAGTTGGATCAAGCTAAACATACAATATGTAACATGTATGCAATAGGCACCAATTCTTCTATTACAGATTAGTTGAAGTACAGGATTGATCATCTAACCATTGTCATACAGCCAACAGATTCAAAGGTAATAAACCAACAGCATTTCATCAAAACTCTCTTTTTTTATGAGGCCGACTGTAAGTTGCACCGTTTTACCCCAACCAAGTGTTGGTTCCAAAACCAAGTAGATGTTGTCAGGTCACTTACTTGCTTGGTTAAAAAAGACTATAGAGGCGGAAGCTTTTCTAGATGCTTGATCGACGCAACTTTGCAGTTATAAGTGCATGAACTTGTCATATGTGACTCTTAACCGTGTTTTTATTGCGGCCTGGTGAAATCTTAAGATCATCTCAGCACAATCCCTATATAGAATGTGTCATTACGATCATGTGTATTAGCATATTTGACCAATATTTTGTAAAAATAGGAGACATCTCATCTTAAAAAAAGTACCTTAATTGAGATTCTTGATAGTGAGAATGCCTGCATAGAATAGGAGTCCATGCTGGAGCCAAATGCAGAGTACATCTAGCAACATATTTTGCTGATGCACATAGCAATGAAGGCTTGAAACTTAAAGCATCATATTCTACCAAACACAGCTCAATGAGGTAGAATGCTAGCTTTTCAAACTGGAAAACAGTGATTTTCAATAATCAGTATTCGGTTAATTGAGATCAATTCCATCTATTTTGAAACTGTTTAGCAGCAGAAACTATAAATACCTTTTTGCCTGCCTGAGCGGCCCTAAGAAATCGTAGCATGAAAACATAAGGTGTTGGCCAATTTAGACGAAAGTTCAGCTTCTGTAAAATCGTTGTCTCCTGATAATTGCAGAAACAAGAAATTAAAAAAAAAATGAAGAAAATACAAGACTAAAAGAGAACTACAAGTCTACAACACGACTTGCAACAACTACTTTGTATATAACCCTAATGCTTTAGTTACAGACAGAAATGGTATTCTCCAGTCGTTCATTTAAAGTGGATTCTTAAATGTTGTCCGAAGACTCTAGAAATAAACAATAGGCATACCATTTCAAGTATTTGATCTCTTCTGTATGCCGAGATGCCAATCAAAACCATAACCTGTTGAAGATATAAACAATATAAGCATGAAAAGAAACAAAGACTAAGATGTGGCAATTTCAACTGCTTACTATGAAAGGATTGATATAAGTTAGATATCTTACTGCTAGAAATAATTGAGTCAAATGGGTTGGAAACATTTAGATTATTCTTGCAACAATGTAGTTTTTGTATTTGTATTATACACATCACTTAAATACCAGAGGTACAGAGAGTGCATGTGGATCAACCCAACCCGATACAATCTGAATAAAAAGTTGGCCGTTTTCAACCTATGATTCTGACCCACCAGATCCACCCACTTTGTCACACCTTACAAGCCTCCTTTCTTTATCAAAAACTATACATCAATGTTTATAAGAGAAAACATCCCGTTACCAATGAAGCCTAGACCCATATGTGAAGTTTAAATACGCGGGTTCGATCTTTCGGGGTGCCCAGATCATGTGGGGATTAGGATGGAGGTATTTTACCGGCATCATATGGCTCATACGGGGTGGGTCGATGGGTATCCAATTGTGGTACCGGGGCTAGGGTTCCCCCCATTACCCTTTTTAACATTTACCTTTGGATGCCAATAGTCCTCATATTTCGACGCTAGCAATAAAGATGTGATGCCAACTAACTGCATTTCACTTATCTTACAAGTGACAGCAGACAAGTAATAGTCTAATAGTGTGACCATCAGATAGAGCGTCTCTTGCATTAGACCAAACTTCAAATGTACCTGTAGTATGATGCCATGCAGATTAGAAAAACCAAAGAAGCAGAACCTAGTCCTAACTTTTGCATGAAAAGAACCAAAAGAAGAATATATACAGTATATAACGTACTTCTATGAGCCAATTGATCAGTATGGCCCTCATTGGAGGAGTGATGTCTGTCTGGATCTCCATATAGTTTTCCAGTGACGGATTATGTGCCTGCAGTTATAAGCTATTTGATTAAACCCAGTCAACAAAATCATATCAACACCAAAAACTTATAAACGGGGAATGCTCAATTCAAGTTATGTTTTAATCTTAAGGATTAATAAAATAAACTCGCTAACAAGAAACTGGACCAAAAGGTTAAAAAGGTAGATACAGGGGTGAGGTACATGGTGATGGTGCTATCCCTGGCAGGCGTGTTGTGAGGTTATTGGGGGTAGGTTTTATGAATAACTACTGTTTTTAATATACCCTTTGGGCATGTGCTTGCATTATACAAGCTTTACAACTTGAAATATTAATCTTTTTTTACACGAATTAACCTAACCATTTCGACCTGTACGGCTATATCAGCAAAAATTACTGTTTACCCAACCCATCTGACCCGACTCATAATGCAGCCTCTATCAACAGCTTAACTAAAGCATGAGGATTGAATACTCAGAAACTTTATAGGCCTTAACCAGATCTGTTACAGAATTGTGTATCAAACATTGAGCATGTTCATGTGCAAAGACAAATATAAAAGTTTATGGCACAACATTCAGTTTAACTGAAAAAGTATACAATGTCCAAAAAAAGGTAAATGTAACCATATAACAAGAAAGCACGGGAAACTCACTTCTGTAACCCAATAATGTTGATAGATCTCATCAACATACTCAGAAACTTCAAGTTGATTGCAACCATCATAAATCTCAGGCAGGATCTCCTTGTTCGTGACATTCCCATGATCATTAAGCAGCTGCAGGAAACATATTTTTAGTTGTTAAAACTATCACACATGTTAGAGGAATTTTGAAAGATGAAATTTTAACAACCTTTCTGTTTTCAATCAGGGATGTTGTGTATGATCTTCGTCGACCAGATTTCTTTCCTTTGGCAGTGATATCTGATTCATTAAGCTTATTAGCCAACGATTTTGACGTTACCGCCTTCTTGGACAAAACAGATTTCTTCCCTTTGGCAGTTATATTTGCTGCCTTTTGAGCTTTGGGAATACCAATGGTAGTTTTCACGGTTGGCTGGAAATCAAAATACATTACAAACAACAATTTATAAACTAATTAATTAAACAACCCAGTTTCAGAAAGAAAAGCTAAATTGGCATTATGACATTTTTCAGCATACCTTCATTGATATCCCAGGCTGAGCTTTTGGCAACCTAGCAATTGATTAAAAACATAAACATACCACATAGTGAAGAGTAATTAACTCATTAGTAACTAGAGTTCATTGACAAGTAACACTAGATTTGGACACGGTGTACTCACATTTTCATAGATCCATCACTGGCTTTATTCCTCCAACGGTAGTCCTGGGCATTGGTTACCTGAGGTGCAACTGTAGTGCGAACTTTGGGTTTAACTGAAAAGTCAATAACAGACAAAGAGTAAACAGGCTGAATATGTTAATATTATCAGAATGATTCACTTTTAGATAGGAAAATTGCTCACCAGAAAAGCTATATACCTCTTTCTTCACTTTATGTTTCAAATTTCTCTACGAGTAAAAAATAATGAAGATTCATTAGACTATAGAGAAACTTAATAGAGAAAAATAGAATAGAAAAGAACTTAATCATACTATTTCGAGATAAGCTTTTTTTAACTTGTCTCCATGCTTTGGAACTAGAAAAGGTTGCCTTCCAAAAGAAATGATTGGAACCATTTATTCAAGGAAAACAGCAGATTAACATAGAGTTTAGGGAGAAATAGATAAAACAGAAACCTTTTTGGTGGGTGATTTTTCTTTGGAAAGTTCCTAAAGAGATAAAAAAGAAAGATAGCGATCAGTACAATCGCAACAACAACCTGGGCAAAGAGATAATCCAAAAACAGAAAAGTTCATTGACTACTTTTTTACCTTTTCACATCATTGACCATCTTCAGGTCCTTGCCCGATATAGCAGTTGCATTACTTGCTTTCATACCAACTAAGGGCCTATACATTCACATGAGTCTGATCATAAATTTAACACCTTTTATCAAAGGGTTACTGTCTGATATCACAAATTATTTAAGCAACTAGAGTAACAAAAGAAGTAAATTAATAATGGAAATAGTAGTGCACATACCGTTTTGAATTTGCCATATTTTGAACACTAGCTTTCCTGCAATGTTTAATTTCAAGAGAGTTAACACAATGAAAACTGAAGAATTCCAAACCATAATATATTATAGGTAGAGAAAGCTTTATAAGGTAGCAAGACCGGGATAATTAGATAACCGATTAGATAGAAAGAAGCTTAATGTCACTCACCCAGGCCGTGAGCCATCAGAAGTTTCGTTCTTTTGAAAAACGCGGCGAGAATTGGTGATATCCGCCAACGCTTTTCTTCCCACGTTAGTTTGAACTGGGAAGTATAGACTTGTCAAAGGCTGCACAAAAGTTACAATTTACTCTATTGAAAGTTAAGAAGCTTGATGCTTACCAAAGCTAACGTTCTTCCTTTGAATACACACAGGTTAATGGTTACAAAACAATATATGCTTTATGTGTCAAAATAATATATACCCAATATCTGTAAGAATTAGGGAAGTAGTATCAACCTTTTGACAACGGCCAGTTTCAGCTTTGAATTGAACAGATTTTTTTCTACAAAAAAGAACAAGATTGGATAGAGTCATATCCAGAACTGTTATAAGGGAAATAACATCCATCTTAAAAATCACTAAAATCAAAGGGTTACTGTCTGCTATCACAAATTATTTAAGCAACTAGAGTAACAAAAGAAGTAAATTAATAATGGAAATAGTAGTGCACATACCGTTTTGAATTTGCCATATTTTGAACACTAGCTTTCCTGCAATGTTTTTGAGAGTTAACACAATCAAAACTGAAGAATTCCAAACCATAATATGTTATAGGTAGAGAAAGCTTTATAAGGTAGCAAGACCGGGATAATTAGATAACCGATTAGATAGAAAGAAGCTTAATGTCACTCACCCAGGCCGTGAGCCATCAGAAGTTTCGTTCTTTTGAAAAACGCGGCGAGAATTGGTGATATCCGCCAACGCTTTTCTTCCCACGTTAGTTTGAACTGGGAAGTATAGACTTGTTAAAGGTTGCACAAAAAGTTACAATTTATTTTACTGAAAGTTAAGAAGCTTGATGCTTACCAAAGTTAACGTTCTTCCTTTGAATCATCTCAGTTTTACCTATGTGTCACAAAACACACAGTTAATGGTTACAAAACGATATATGCTTTATGTTACAAAATAATATTTACCCAACATCTGTAAGAATTAGGGAAGTGGTACTAACCTTTTTACAAAGACCGGTTTCAGCTTTGAACTGAACAGATTTTTTTTCTACAAAAAGAACAAGATTGGATAGTCATATTGACAACTGATATAAGGGAAATAACATCCATCTTAAAAATCACCAAAATCAAAGTGCTAAACTGCTAATATATGAAAAATAGAATGAAATGATATTATAACTCTTATTTACTTTCAGCATAATTGGTTTAGTAACAAACAAATCATATAAATCAAATCTTGCTTCTTGAAACATATGGAGATAACTAAAAAACATACGGGCAATAGTCCAATATTTTATTTAAGTCCAATTAGTTCTGATATTGAAGTCAAAACCAGATAACTTGCTGTATCATCTACCTACACTAATGTTACTAAAACTCGGAAAAATACCTTACAAAATATGACAACAGTAAAACTGCAATGCCGATCAATTATTAACGAAAAACCAACAAGAGAAAACATTACAGAATCAAAACTTACTTCGTTTCACCCTCAACACGATCCTCACTCCAAATCTTTAACTTCTCATCATCAGTATGCACCTTCAACCTTCTGACTCCACCTGTTTATTTCCCAAACCAATTACAACGAGAATTCGTAATCACATACAAAACAGAACCGTCACAATAAGTATAAATCAAAATACCGATTCTCTTGGTCTCTCGTTCCCCTGAAACCCTAGTCTTCAACGTACTCAAACCCTACAAGATTACTTCCGAAATTAGTGTTTCAAATTTTAAACAAGAATAAATCAAAAAATAATAATAATTAGGGTTTCAAAAATGTACCTTTGCAACCACCATTTTTTAGAAAAAAAATAATTCACTAATTTGCTTGTGATTTTCTTTTCGTTGTGTTTTTTGTAATTACAAAGAGTTCGAATTTATAGAGCAAGAAAGAAACTAATGTGGTTAATTGCTCTTTAATTAAGTCATTAAACTAAGAATTAACAAGAAATCAAAACTGCTATTGTTTAAATCTGTCATTAAATTAGTGCATCAGTTACACAATTTGAATATAAAAAATTGGTAACGGTTAAAAATAATGGAGCAGAAAATCTGGAGGCCACTGCATTCGTGTTCGCAGGTCGCGTGTTGTTTCGGAAATCTTTTGGCCCCTGAACCCATTTTCAAGAAATTAACCTGGCAGAAAAGATATGGTTTTGAAATTATGGCCGTTGGTTTTGAAGATATGAAATGGATTGTGATTTTTTAGACTATATTTGGCGTTACTTTACTCTTTTACTACATGGACCCACTAATTTTGACTTCCAAAATGTTTGAACTTGAAATTGAACGATAAAGAGAATATCATGACGTTAAAGGCCATTGGTGGGGGGAGGAAGGGCGATATCATGTTGAAAACGAGGCAAAAGAAGAATGGGAAACACTCAACAGAGTACTGGAAGGAGCGACTCTTAACGAGATGTGTGACAGATGGTAATAATAATGTTTTCTCGGTCAAGGCTGTTAAAGAGTTCTTAAATAGGGATCGTGACTATAGTCAAAGGTATGTGTTTAAATCTGTCATTAAATTAGTGCATCAGTTACACAATTTGAATATAAAAAATTGGTAACGGTTAAAAATAATGGAGCAGAAAATCTGGAGGCCACTGCATTCGTGTTCGCAGGTCGCGTGTTGTTTCGGAAATCTTTTGGCCCCTGAACCCATTTTCAAGAAATTAACCTGGCAGAAAAGATATGGTTTTGAAATTATGGCCGTTGGTTTTGAAGATATGAAATGGATTGTGATTTTTTAGACTATATTTGGCGTTACTTTACTCTTTTACTACATGGACCCACTAATTTTGACTTCCAAAATGTTTGAACTTGAAATTGAACGATAAAGAGAATATCATGACGTTAAAGGCCATTGGTGGGGGGAGGAAGGGCGATATCATGTTGAAAACGAGGCAAAAGAAGAATGGGAAACACTCAACAGAGTACTGGAAGGAGCGACTCTTAACGAGATGTGTGACAGATGGTAATAATAATGTTTTCTCGGTCAAGGCTGTTAAAGAGTTCTTAAATAGGGATCGTGACTATAGTCAAAGGTATGTGTTTAAATCTGTCATTAAATTAGTGCATCAGTTACACAATTTGAATATAAAAAATTGGTAACGGTTAAAAATAATGGAGCAGAAAATCTGGAGGCCACTGCATTCGTGTTCGCAGGTCGCGTGTTGTTTCGGAAATCTTTTGGCCCCTGAACCCATTTTCAAGAAATTAACCTGGCAGAAAAGATATGGTTTTGAAAGGGGTTTTTTTGTTATGGCCGTTGGTTTTGAAGATATGAAATGGATTGTGATTTTTTAGACTATATTTGGCGTTACTTTACTCTTTTACTACATGGACCCACTAATTTTGACTTCCAAAATGTTTGAACTTGAAATTGAACGATAAAGAGAATATCATGACGTTAAAGGCCATTGGTGGGGGGAGGAAGGGCGATATCATGTTGAAAACGAGGCAAAAGAAGAATGGGAAACACTCAACAGAGTACTGGAAGGAGCGACTCTTAACGAGATGTGTGACAGATGGTAATAATAATGTTTTCTCGGTCAAGGCTGTTAAAGAGTTCTTAAATAGGGATCGTGACTATAGTCAAAGTGTAAACTGCTAATATATGAAAAATAGAATGAAATGATATTATAACTCTTATTTACTTTCAGCATAATTGGTTTAGTAACAAACAAATCATATAAATCAAATCTTGCTTCTTGAAACATATGGAGATAACTAAAAAACATAATACTTTACTAGTCAAAACCTAACGGGCAATAGTCCAATATTTTATTTAAGTCCAATTAGTTCTGATATTGAAGTCAAAACCAGATAACTTGCTGTATCATCTACCTACACTAATGTTACTAAAACTCGGAAAAATACCTTACAAAATATGACAACAGTAAAACTGCAATGCCGATCAATTATTAACGAAAAACCAACAAGAGAAAACATTACAGAATCAAAACTTACTTCGTTTCACCCTCAACACGATCCTCACTCCAAATCTTTAACTTCTCATCATCAGTATGCACCTTCAACCTTCTGACTCCACCTGTTTATTTCCAAACCAATTACAACGAGAAATCGCAATCAATACAAAACAGAAACCGTCACAATAAGTATAAATCAAAATACCGATTCTCTTGGTCTCTCGTTCCCCTGAAACCCTGCATTCTACTCAAACCCTACAAGATTACTTCCAAAATTAGTGTTTCAAATTTTAAACAAGAATAAATCAAAAAATAATAATAATTAGGGTTTCAAAAATGTACCTTTGCAACCACCATTTTTTAGAAAAAAAATAATTCACTAATTTGCTTGTGATTTTCTTTTCGTTGTGTTTTTTGTAATTACAAAGAGTTCGAATTTATAGAGCAAGAAAGAAACTAATGTGGTTAATTGCTCTTTAATTAAGTCATTAAACTAAGAATTAACAAGAAATCAAAACTGCTATTGTTTAAATCTGTCATTAAATTAGTGCATCAGTTACACAATTTGAATATAAAAAATTGGTAACGGTTAAAAATAATGGAGCAGAAAATCTGGAGGCCACTGCATTCGTGTTCGCAGGTCGCGTGTTGTTTCGGAAATCTTTTGGCCCCTGAACCCATTTTCAAGAAATTAACCTGGCAGAAAAGATATGGTTTTGAAATTGGGGTTTTTTTTGGTTATGGCCGTTGGTTTTTTTTTTTTTTTTTTTTTTTTTTTTTTTTTTTTTTTTTTTTTTTTTTTTTTTTTTTTTTTTTTTTTTTTTTTTTTTTTTTTTTTTTTTTTTTTTTTTTTTTTTTTTTTTTTTTTTTTTTTTTTTTTTTTTTTTTTTTTTTTTTTTTTTTTTTTTTTTTTTTTTTTTTTTTTTTTTTTTTTTTTTTTTTTTTTTTTTTTTTTTTTTTTTTTTTTTTTTTTTTTTTTTTTTTTTTTTTTTTTTTTTTTTTTTTTTTTTTTTTTTTTTTTTTTTTTTTTTTTTTTTTTTTTTTTTTTTTTTTTTTTTTTTTTTTTTTTTTTTTTTTTTTTTTTTTTTTTTTTTTTTTTTTTTTTTTTTTTTTTTTTTTTTTTTTTTTTTTTTTTTTTTTTTTTTTTTTTTTTTTTTTTTTTTTTTTTTTTTTTTTTTTTTTTTTTTTTTTTTTTTTTTTTTTTTTTTTTTTTTTTTTTTTTTTTTTTTTTTTTTTTTTTTTTTTTTTTTTTTTTTTTTTTTTTTTTTTTTTTTTTTTTTTTTTTTTTTTTTTTTTTTTTTTTTTTTTTTTTTTTTTTTTTTTTTTTTTTTTTTTTTTTTTTTTTTTTTTTTTTTTTTTTTTTTTTTTTTTTTTTTTTTTTTTTTTTTTTTTTTTTTTTTTTTTTTTTTTTTTTTTTTTTTTTTTTTTTTTTTTTTTTTTTTTTTTTTTTTTTTTTTTTTTTTTTTTTTTTTTTTTTTTTTTTTTTTTTTTTTTTTTTTTTTTTTTTTTTTTTTTTTTTTTTTTTTTTTTTTTTTTTTTTTTTTTTTTTTTTTTTTTTTTTTTTTTTTTTTTTTTTTTTTTTTTTTTTTTTTTTTTTTTTTCTACCCAAGCTCACACGTCCTGCATCTAGATTCCATCAAGCTAAACCTGAGGGAACAACCACATTAAAAGAAACAAGTGTTAGCTATTAAAATAGCTAAGTAAGATAACACTTAATTTAAAAGCATTTGTCCAATTAAAACAATCTTCATTATTAGACAAGTTCTTTAGGCACGTCACACATCACACAAATCTGCATAACAACTTCATATCAAATAGGATAATCATCCTAAATGTGCCTATCCTGCATTACTTCATTATACTACATAACTGCATAATAGATCACTACATTAGGCAATACTTCATTATACTACATAACTGCATAATAGACCACTACATTAGGCAATACTTCATTATACTACATAACTGCATAATAGACCACTACATTAGGCAATACTTCATTATACTACATAACTGCATAATAGACCACTACATTAGGCAATACTTCATTATACTACATAACTGCATAATAGATCACTACATTAGGCAATACTTCATTATACTACGTAACTGCATAATAGATCACTACATTAGGCAATACTTCATTATACTACATAACTGCATAATAGACCACTACATTAGGCAATACTTCATTATACTACATAACTGCATAATAGACCACTACATTAGGCAATACTTCATTATACTACATAACTGCATAATAGACCACTACATTAGGCAATACTTCATTATACTACATAACTGCATAATAGATCACTACATTAGGCAATACTTCATTATACTACGTAACTGCATAATAGATCACTACATTAGGCAATACTTCATTATACTACATAACTGCATAATAGACCACTACATTAGGCAATACTTCATTATACTACATAACTGCATAATAGACCACTACATTAGGCAATACTTCATTATACTACATAACTGCATAATAGACCACTACATTAGGCAATACTTCATTATACTACATAACTGCATAATAGATCACTACATTAGGCAATACTTCATTATACTACGTAACTGCATAATAGATCACTACATTAGGCAATACTTCATTATACTACATAACTGCATAATAGATCACTACATTAGGCAATACTTCATCCTTCTACATTAGGGACTGCATTTCAGGTCTCATGGTCAACTACGTAATCCCATAATACCTCCCAAGTAACCCCATAAGTCCACATGCATTATAAGTTACCAATTGGAAGTATGTAAGTTTGAAACCTGCTTTTAGTTGATCCCCCAGCGTGACAAAAGTAGTGTATCTTACCTGATAGTAGTGTATGCGCACAAACAAGTAGCTAATAATGCTTATCAGTACTTCCCGACACCTATCGCACATTAACATACAAAGTATAAGTCATTTAGGACCTTAAATGGACCCTCGTACGAACTTAACTTACGAAGTTATTCTTCGTACGAACTTAACTTACGAAGTTATTCTTCGTACGAACTTAGCTTACGAAGTTATTCTTCGTACGAACTTAACTTACGAAGTTATTCTTAGTACGAACTTAAACTTCGAAGTTATTCTTCGTACGAACTTAACTTACGAAGTTATTCTTCGTACGAACTTAACTTACGAAGTTATTCTTCGTACGAACTTAACTTACGAAGTTATTCTTCGTACGAACTTAGCTTACGAAGTTATTCTTCGTACGAACTTAACTTACGAAGTTATTCTTCGTACGAACTTAACTTACGAAGTTATTCTTCGTACGAACTTAGCTTACGAAGTTATTCTTCGTACGAACTTAGCTTACGAAGTTATTCTTCGTACGAACTTAGCTTACGAAGTTATTCTTCGTACGAACTTAGCTTACGAAGTTATTCTTCGTACGAACTTAGCTTACGAAGTTATTCTTCGTACGAACTTAGCTTACGAAGTTATTCTTCGTACGAGCTTAAACTTCGTTCGAACTTAGCTTACGAAGTTATTCTTCGTACGAACTTACTTACGAAGTTATTCTTCGTACGAACTTACTTACGAAGTTATTCTTCGTACGAACTTACTTACGAAGTTATTCTTGTACGAACTTAACTTACGAAGTTATTCTTCGTACGAACTTAACTTACGAAGTTATTCTTCGTACGAACTTAGCTTACGAAGTTATTCTTCGTACGAACTTAGATTAGACCTTACGAATTTAGTCCTTAACTTCGTTTAACTTGTTCTTACGAACTTAGATTAGACCTTACGAATTTAGTCCTTAACTTCGTTTAACTTGTTCTTACGAACTTAGATTAGACCTTACGAATTTAGTCCTTAACTTCGTTTAACTTGTTCTTACGAACTTAATTGCTTACGAACTTAGTGAAAACGAAGATAGAAACGAAGGTTATCTTCGTTTTATCCCTGCTCGTCAGTTTTTCATAAACAGACCAAAATCTTCGATTTTCCAATAATCGACTCCTCAAAACTTCTTCCAAAACATGTATTAGACACCAGTAAACACCTTTTGATCAACCAAATCGGCTAAGGACTCGATTGACACCATTTTGAACGTTAATTTAATCAAAACACCATTAAACACTAATTCTTTGAAAACTCTTTTAAAAATCAGATTTGAATCCATCTAATTCGACCTTAGATCTCGAAAATACATTCAATGATTCAATAATTACCTGCTTGACTCGATGATTGATCAATTCCAACGCCAAAACGTTTGATCAAAACTCAATTAACGGCTTTAGGACTCCAGGAAGGGTTAATTACTTTGTTAATTGCTAATGACTGCCAATTAACTCTAGATTAGGGTAATCCTAACCTAAACCCGTTTTTCACTTTCCACCTATGTCAAAATCAGTCCTTGGACTTCTATATCCTTCATTATTGGTCACAAACTGCATTATTGACCATATACAACATTAGTCCTTCATTAAAAGGCACCACATAGCCTTTAAGCGACATTAAACACACTTTTATTCGTCATTAGTATTTAGGCTCTCAAACCTAACTACTTTATCTACGTTAATCACACATAGCTACATTCAATTATTAAGTAAAGACTTAACGACACCCCAATTGACTTAACGGCATTAGTCAAACATTACATAAAAGTTCGGGATGTTACAATTACCTCCTCCTTAAAAGGATTCCGTCCTCGGAATCTCATCAGATAGGAACAACTCGGGATATTTCTCCTTCATTACTGCTTCAGTTTCCCAAGTCAAGCTTTCTCCATGATTATGTTTCCACTTTATCAAAACAAGATCTATCACTTTCCTGCGTAACTTCTTTTGCTTTCTTCCAAGTATCGCTACCGGTTCGTCTACTATTCTCTTCATTGGGTCAATACTCACGTCTTTAATAGGAATCACACTCGACTCCTCAGCTAAACATTTCCTCAAGTAGGATACATGGAAGGTGTTGTGAATTCCATCCAATTCTGGAGGTAATTCCAACTGATATGCCACATCTTTAATGCGCTTCACCACTTTAAAAGGTCCAATAAATCTTGGACTCAACTTTCCCTTCTTTCCAAATCGGATAACTCCTTTCCAAGGTGATACTTTCAGCATCACTAAATCACCCACATTAAACTCAATCGGTCTCCTTTTCTTATCTGCATATGTTTTCTGCCTTTCTCTTGCCACACGTAAGGCTTCTTTAGCTACATTAACCTTTTCAGAGGTAATTTCAATAATTTCGGGACCGGTCAACTGCTTTTCACCGGGCTCCATCCAACAACTTGGAGTCCTACATCTCCTTCCATATAACATTTCAAATGGTGGCATCCCAATACTTGCATGGTGACTATTATTATAAGCAAATTCAATCAACTTCAAGTGTTCATCCCATGCTCCACCGTATTCAAGTACACACGTTCTCAACATATCCTCCAAGGTTTGAATGGTTCTCTCACTTTGCCCATCGGTTTGGGGATGATAGGCGGTACTCAAATTTATTCTACTACCCAACTCCCGTTGAAGACCCTTCCAAAAGTTTGACACAAACCTCGAGTCTCGATCCGAAACAATAGATAAAGGAACTCCATGTTTCGCAACTACTTCATCAATGTACATCTTTGCCATCTTCGTTAAAGGCACATCTTGTCGGGTAGCTAGAAAATGAGCACTCTTCGTCAATCTATCTACAATCACCCATATCATATCATTCCCTTTCGGCGTTTTAGGTAGCTTCGTTACAAAGTCCATCGTGATATGATCCCATTTCCACTCGGGAACGTCTAATTGATGCAACAAACCATACGGCTTTTGATGGTCCGTCTTCACTCTTGCACACGTCAAACACTTTGCTACAAAATGAGCTACTTCACCTTTAATATCCGGCCACCAATAAATCGGCTTCAAATCTGCATACATTTTGGTGACACCGGGATGCATCGAATACCTACTTCTATGGACCTCTTCAAGGATCAACTCTCGGTTACCACCAAGCAGTGGCACCCAAATGCGACCCTTGTATGTTTTAAACCCACGACTATTAGTCTCCATCACAAGTCGTTTCTTCTTCCCAATACTCTCGTTATCAATATTATCCTTCATTAATGCCCTCTCTTGTGCTTCTTTAATTCGATCTAATAGACCCGACTTGGCCTGAACTTGCATGCTCATCAACTTACAAGAAGAGCTTTGCACTTTCCTACTTAGTGCATCCGCCACTACATTGGCTTTACCCGGATGGTATTTGATTTCACAATCATAGTCTTTAAGTAATTCCATCCACCTTCTTTGTCTCACATTCATCTCCTTTTGAGTAAACATATATTGTAAACTCTTATGGTCGGTGTAAAGTGTGCATTTAGTACCATATAAGTAATGTCTCCATAATTTCAATGCAAACACAACCGCCGCTAACTCAAGATCATGGGTAGGGTAATTCTTCTCATGAGGCTTCAACTGACGTGAAGCATAAGCAATCACTTTGTCTCTCTGCATTAAGACACAACCCAAACCCGTAATAGAAGCATCGCTATATACCACTAAATCATCAGTACCTTCAGGCAAGGCAAGGATAGGAGCTTCACACAACTTCTTTTTCAACGTTTGGAATGCATTTTCCTGCTTTTCAGTCCACTCGTACTTCACACCCTTCTTTGTTAATTCCGTCATAGGCTTGGCTATTCGGGAAAAATCCTGAATAAACCTTCTATAATACCCAGCCAAACCAAGAAAACTCTTAATCTCGGTAGGAGTCTTTGGCTGCTCCCACTTTGAAACAGCTTCAATCTTTGAAGGATCTACTTTAATACCTTCCGATGTAATAACATGACCAAGAAACTGCACTTCTCGGAGCCAAAACTCACATTTAGAAAACTTTGCGTACAACTTCTTCTCCCTCAACACCTCCAAAACTGCTTTCAAATGCTCACGGTGTTCATCCTCTGACTTAGAGTAGATCAAAATATCGTCAATAAACACAATAACAAAATGATCTAGAAAGGGGCGGCATACCCGATTCATTAAGTCCATAAACGCGGCTGGAGCATTGGTCAACCCAAATGGCATGACCAAGAAACTGCACTTCTCGGAGCCAAAACTCACATTTAGAAAACTTTGCGTACAACTTCTTCTCCCTCAACACCTCCAAAACTGCTTTCAAATGCTCACGGTGTTCATCCTCTGACTTAGAGTAGATCAAAATATCGTCAATAAACACAATAACAAAATGATCTAGAAAGGGGCGGCATACCCGATTCATTAAGTCCATAAACGCGGCTGGAGCATTGGTCAACCCAAATGGCATGACCAAGAAACTGCACTTCTCGGAGCCAAAACTCACATTTAGAAAACTTTGCGTACAACTTCTTCTCCCTCAACACCTCCAAAACTGCTTTCAAATGCTCACGGTGTTCATCCTCTGACTTAGAGTAGATCAAAATATCGTCAATAAACACAATAACAAAATGATCTAGAAAGGGGCGGCATACCCGATTCATTAAGTCCATAAACGCGGCTGGAGCATTGGTCAACCCAAATGGCATGACCAAGAAACTGCACTTCTCGGAGCCAAAACTCACATTTAGAAAACTTTGCGTACAACTTCTTCTCCCTCAACACCTCCAAAACTGCTTTCAAATGCTCACGGTGTTCATCCTCTGACTTAGAGTAGATCAAAATATCGTCAATAAACACAATAACAAAATGATCTAGAAAGGGGCGGCATACCCGATTCATTAAGTCCATAAACGCGGCTGGAGCATTGGTCAACCCAAATGGCATGACCAAGAACTCATAATGACCATATCTAGTCCGGAAAGCCGTCTTTGCTACATCTTCCTTCTTTACCTTTAACTGATGGTAACCGGACCGCAAATCAATCTTTGAAAAATACGAAGCACCATGTAGTTGATCAAAAAGATCATCAATTCTCGGGAGAGGATACTTATTCTTGACCGTTCGTTTGTTCAACTCACGGTAGTCAATACACATGCGCATTGATCCGTCCTTCTTCTTAACAAAGAGAACCGGAGCTCCCCAAGGCGAGGAACTAGGTTGTATGAACCCTTTGTCAAGTAACTCCTGTAGTTGCGTCATTAATTCCTTCATTTCTGTAGGAGCTAATCGGTAAGGTGCTTTAGCAACGGGTGTAGCACCGGGAACAAGATCTATCTGAAAAGTAACTTCACGATCGGGAGGAATACCTGGTAGATCGTCGGGAAACACATCGGGGAAATTTGATACTACATCCACACTAGCGATTGAAGACTTCTCTTTTCTTGCATCAATGACATAAGCCAAGAAATGGCTCTTGTTTTTCCTTATACATTTAATAGCTTTCATCATACTAATAATCTTTATTCCTCCTCTCTTCTTGTCTCCATACACCGTTATCACTTTACCCTCGGATATAGGCAATCGAATTATCTTTTGGGAACATAAAATACTAGCTTCATTTCTAGCCAACCAATCCATACCAATCACTACATCAAAACCACCTAAGGTAGTAGGCAATAGTTGGACCGGAAAAGAACGACCTTCAATCTCAATGTTACAATCGTCATATCCCACACGTATATTATTAATCGTACCATTAGCAATTTCTACCTCTATTGAGCAATCTAAGGGAGTAGTAACTCTTTCTAGCTTAGGAGCAAATAATGTGGACACAAACGACCTATTTGCACCTGAATCAAATAAAACAGAGGCAGGCTTTGAGTTAACAAGGAAAGTACCACTTACCACTTCATCGTTGTTCCTTGCGTCATCAACCGTCATTTGAAGAGCTCTCACTTTTGTTGCTGTCGTGGCGGTCTTCTTGCCAGCATTCTTCATCTGTGGACAATCGGCAATGAGATGACCCGTTTCTTGGCATTTATAACAACGAGCTTTGTCTCTGCATTCAGCTGCAAGGTGTCCTGACTTCCCACAATTATGGCACCTTCTAGTCTTGTCAGAACATATACCTTCATGCACACTCTTGCATGAAGCACACCACGATCCCTTCTTCTTCTTATCTTTGTCACCGCTTGAGCTAGAATTTCCGCGGAACTTCTTATTATTATTATTGTTATTAGAGGACCAGTTTGCTCTTCTTTTAAATCCCACTTTCTTGTCGTCGACTTTCTCAACTACTTTCTTGTCCGAAGCAAAATCATCGTCAAGCTTTTTAGACTCCTTGATTGCTTCAGTCAGAGTCTTGTGCTGCCTGCAGATACCTCGATAACTCGGAGGCAAACCATCAACATAGCAAGCAACCTGATCTGCATCAGTACGGAACAGATGGCCTACGAACTTCATCTTCTCCAGAAAGGAACGAGCATAATCATTAATTTTGCCAACTTCAGCTGTCAAAGCACGGAACTCTTTTTCCATTTTACGCTGCTCATGTACCCCAATATATTCCTCAATGAATTTCTGCTTAAAGTCAGCCCACGTAATAGCAGTTACCATAGCCGGAGTCATCGAAATAGTAATGCTCTTCCACCAATCCCGAGCACCTTCTTTCAACATCCTGCTAGCACACAACACTTTCTTATCCTCAGGACAATCACAAGCTTCAAAGACCATCTCAGTATCATCAAGCCATTCCATGCAACCTACTGCATTAAGTGTTCCATAGAATTTCTGAGCTCCACACTTCTGGAAACTTTCAAACTTGAATCGAGGGGCGCGAACATCATTAGGAGGAACCACATTAACATTAGCATGGGGAATAACAACATTATCGACCGGTGGCTCAGTGTAGTGAGAAGGCACAGAGTGACTGTTACCAGTTCCTTCTGCGTTAGCTGCCAACGCCTGATTCAACTGTTCTTGCGTTTGGGCCAACTGGGCCTGAAGAGTTAGCACAAGATTATACATCTCCATCTGATTGGGAATCTGATCTACAGCTGCATCGTTAACTCTCGGAGGATTGCCAGGTGGTGGAGGCATCGGACCCAATGAGCCTGGTTGATTAACACGGCGGGGGTTCACACGATTCACATTAGCATTAGCAGCAGCATTAGCAGCATTAGAAGCACCTGCACCCGGATGGACAGGTGGAGTAACGCTAGCAGTAGCTCCGTCGCGTTGGATGTTGCGGTTGCGAGTGTTTACCATTTTCCTTCAATAAAATGGTGGAGTCGATAAGCGCAAGATAAAACAAAAGCTCGTCGAGATAAGGCTAAAACATATCTTCGTAACATAAACATCTCGTAAGCCCTACTACACTCGCACTCATCCCAACCCATCCTACATCACATGTCATCTCTAGCTAAGGCATCCTACGAGTACCTAGCATGCACACCTTAAGTTTAAGTCCAAATCCTATGGTCAATAGGCCTTGGTTCACTTAAACTACTTCTCTGATACCAACTTGTAACACCCGTCGTTTAAAAATATGGGTTTTCAAAAACTTTTCACCTAACGGTGTTAAATTGCGGAAGAAAGGACCTTAAAAGTCAAAACCAATAAAACATTTTGGTTTCTGCATTTATTTGGTGTTACTTGTCATATCAAACAATAGTTCAAATGAAAACCCAACGGTTGCCCAACATAAAACAACCGTTCACACATCACTACATAAATTCGACATTAAACACGTAATGTAATGAATGTCTAAAGAAAGCATCGTCTAAGGGTAGCTAAGGCTCCTGCATTGCATCTACCCAAGCTCACACGTCCTGCATCTAGATTCCATCAAGCTAAACCTGAGGGAACAACCACATTAAAAGAAACAAGTGTTAGCTATTAAAATAGCTAAGTAAGATAACACTTAATTTAAAAGCATTTGTCCAATTAAAACAATCTTCATTATTAGACAAGTTCTTTAGGCACGTCACACATCACACAAATCTGCATAACAACTTCATATCAAATAGGATAATCATCCTAAATGTGCCTATCCTGCATTACTTCATTAACCACGTATCTGCTTTCTACATTTCTGCTTTACTACGTTATTAACTGCATTAAGTGTGCTCTACATTGCACCCGACTTGATGGTTCACCAAAAGGCCACCCATCGTACGTCGTTAAGGAATGGCAAGCCAATCCGAGAGTAATCCAAAATCCTGAGGGGGTCAATCCTCCGTTAATTACTCAAACTGCGTGTGACCACGTTGCTAGGAGCCACCCAAGCAACAACTGCGTTAGCGTACTCATCCGGCTAAGACTTGTACGGGTTAAGCTTAACACTTTACTGCATCAAAGTTTAACGAGCTCGAACCTACGTTATTTAGTTTAGGTGACTGCATTACCTAAACATTTACTGCGTTACTGCTTTTACGTTTTGGGCCCTTAAACGTGCAAGTGACATGGCAACCTAGCAAGTCTAGTGCACTAGGTGTTCAAGCCATACAAACATGCACACAACATACATCAACTTCATTTCGACATTTCGTGCATAATACAATACTTCATTAGACTACATAACTGCATAATAGATCACTACATTAGGCAATACTTCATTCTTCTACATTAGGGACTGCATTTCAGGTCTCATGGTCAACTACGTAATCCCATAATACCTCCCAAGTAACCCCATAAGTCCACATGCATTATAAGTTACCAATTGGAAGTATGTAAGTTTGAAACCTGCTTTTAGTTGATCCCCCAGCGTGACAAAAGTAGTGTATCTTACCTGATAGTAGTGTATGCGCACAAACAAGTAGCTAATAATGCTTATCAGTACTTCCCGACACCTATCGCACATTAACATACAAAGTATAAGTCATTTAGGACCTTAAATGGACCCTCGTACGAACTTAACTTCGTTCGATTCTACTTTACGAAAATAGCTTCTTACGAACTTAGTGAAAACGAAGATAGAAACGAAGGTTATCTTCGTTTTATCCCTGCTCGTCAGTTTTTCATAAACAGACCAAAATCTTCGATTTTCCAATAATCGACTCCTCAAAACTTCTTCCAAAACATGTATTAGACACCAGTAAACACCTTTTGATCAACCAAATCGGCTAAGGACTCGATTGACACCATTTTGAACGTTAATTTAATCAAAACACCATTAAACACTAATTCTTTGAAAACTCTTTTAAAAATCAGATTTGAATCCATCTAATTCGACCTTAGATCTCGAAAATACATTCAATGATTCAATAATTACCTGCTTGACTCGATGATTGATCAATTCCAACGCCAAAACGTTTGATCAAAACTCAATTAACGGCTTTAGGACTCCAGGAAGGGTTAATTACTTTGTTAATTGCTAATGACTGCCAATTAACTCTAGATTAGGGTAATCCTAACCTAAACCCGTTTTTCACTTTCCACCTATGTCAAAATCAGTCCTTGGACTTCTATATCCTTCATTATTGGTCACAAACTGCATTATTGACCATATACAACATTAGTCCTTCATTAAAAGGCACCACATAGCCTTTAAGCGACATTAAACACACTTTTATTCGTCATTAGTATTTAGGCTCTCAAACCTAACTACTTTATCTACGTTAATCACACATAGCTACATTCAATTATTAAGTAAAGACTTAACGACACCCCAATTGACTTAACGGCATTAGTCAAACATTACATAAAAGTTCGGGATGTTACACATGGGTTGCAAAGAAATGTAACATCTTTATGTGGCGATTAGGGATGAACCGACTTCCAACACGTTTGGCGTTAAAAGAGAGAAACTGTTTGGGTGGCTCTGACCTATGCGGTTTATGTGACAAGGTGGAAGAAAGTGTTGATCATCTTTTCTGCTCTTGCGAAGTCACCATGGAGGTTTGGAACCGTATCGGCATTTGGTGTAAGTCGCCGGCCATTTTCTTGTTTTCTGCACTGGACTTGTTTAAATTACAAAAAGGAGGGACTTTTGGAAAGAACTCAAGCAAGATTTTCAAAGGTGTGGTTTTTGTTACGTGTTGGTGTTTGTGGAAGGCGAGGAACGAAAGGCTTTTCGCCCAAGGAAGGATCGAGGTCGGAAAGATTGTTCAGGAAATCAAATCATTAGGATACTTATGGTACAAAAATAGAGGGAAGCATGATGCTATTACTTGGAAAAACTGGAGTAATTTCACTGTGATGTAAATAGTCTGGGTTATATGTTGTATACGATGTGCCAACCCACTTGTTGGTGGGTTTGGAGTATATGAATAAAAGTCAATTTTCAAAAAAAAAAAAAAAAAAAAAATAAAAAAAAAAAAAAAAAAAAAAAAAAAAAAAAAAAAAAAAAAAAAAAAAAAAAAAAAAAAAAAAAAAAAAAAAAAAAAAAAAAAAAAAAAAAAAAAAAAAAAAAAAAAAAAAAAAAAAAAAAAAAAAAAAAAAAAAAAAAAAAAAAAAAAAAAAAAAAAAAAAAAAAAAAAAAAAAAAAAAAAAAAAAAAAAAAAAAAAAAAAAAAAAAAAAAAAAAAAAAAAAAAAAAAAAAAAAAAAAAAAAAAAAAAAAAAAAAAAAAAAAAAAAAAAAAAAAAAAAAAAAAAAAAAAAAAAAAAAAAAAAAAAAAAAAAAAAAAAAAAAAAAAAAAAAAAAAAAAAAAAAAAAAAAAAAAAAAAAAAAAAAAAAAAAAAAAAAAAAAAAAAAAAAAAAAAAAAAAAAAAAAAAAAAAAAAAAAAAAAAAAAAAAAAAAAAAAAAAAAAAAAAAAAAAAAAAAAAAAAAAAAAAAAAAAAAAAAAAAAAAAAAAAAAAAAAAAAAAAAAAAAAAAAAAAAAAAAAAAAAAAAAAAAAAAAAAAAAAAAAAAAAAAAAAAAAAAAAAAAAAAAAAAAAAAAAAAAAAAAAAAAAAAAAAAAAAAAAAAAAAAAAAAAAAAAAAAAAAAAAAAAAAAAAAAAAAAAAAAAAAAAAAAAAAAAAAAAAAAAAAAAAAAAAAAAAAAAAAAAAAAAAAAAAAAAAAAAAAAAAAAAAAAAAAAAAAAAAAAAAAAAAAAAAAAAAAAAAAAAAAAAAAAAAAAAAAAAAAAAAAAAAAAAAAAAAAAAAAAAAAAAAAAAAAAAAAAAAAAAAAAAAAAAAAAAAAAAAAAAAAAAAAAAAAAAAAAAAAAAAAAAAAAAAAAAAAAAAAAAAAAAAAAAAAAAAAAAAAAAAAAAAAAAAAAAAAAAAAAAAAAAAAAAAAAAAAAAAAAAAAAAAAAAAAAAAAAAAAAAAAAAAAAAAAAAAAAAAAAAAAAAAAAAAAAAAAAAAAAAAAAAAAAAAAAAAAAAAAAAAAAAAAAAAAAAAAAAAAAAAAAAAAAAAAAAAAAAAAAAAAAAAAAAAAAAAAAAAAAAAAAAAAAAAAAAAAAAAAAAAAAAAAAAAAAAAAAAAAAAAAAAAAAAAAAAAAAAAAAAAAAAAAAAAAAAAAAAAAAAAAAAAAAAAAAAAAAAAAAAAAAAAAAAAAAAAAAAAAAAAAAAAAAAAAAAAAAAAAAAAAAAAAAAAAAAAAAAAAAAAAAAAAAAAAAAAAAAAAAAAAAAAAAAAAAAAAAAAAAAAAAAAAAAAAAAAAAAAAAAAAAAAAAAAAAAAAAAAAAAAAAAAAAAAAAAAAAAAAAAAAAAAAAAAAAAAAAAAAAAAAAAAAAAAAAAAAAAAAAAAAAAAAAAAAAAAAAAAAAAAAAAAAAAAAAAAAAAAAAAAAAAAAAAAAAAAAAAAAAAAAAAAAAAAAAAAAAAAAAAAAAAAAAAAAAAAAAAAAAAAAAAAAAAAAAAAAAAAAAAAAAAAAAAAAAAAAAAAAAAAAAAAAAAAAAAAAAAAAAAAAAAAAAAAAAAAAAAAAAAAAAAAAAAAAAAAAAAAAAAAAAAAAAAAAAAAAAAAAAAAAAAAAAAAAAAAAAAAAAAAAAAAAAAAAAAAAAAAAAAAAAAAAAAAAAAAAAAAAAAAAAAAAAAAAAAAAAAAAAAAAAAAAAAAAAAAAAAAAAAAAAAAAAAAAAAAAAAAAAAAAAAAAAAAAAAAAAAAAAAAAAAAAAAAAAAAAAAAAAAAAAAAAAAAAAAAAAAAAAAAAAAAAAAAAAAAAAAAAAAAAAAAAAAAAAAAAAAAAAAAAAAAAAAAAAAAAAAAAAAAAAAAAAAAAAAAAAAAAAAAAAAAAAAAAAAAAAAAAAAAAAAAAAAAAAAAAAAAAAAAAAAAAAAAAAAAAAAAAAAAAAAAAAAAAAAAAAAAAAAAAAAAAAAAAAAAAAAAAAAAAAAAAAAAAAAAAAAAAAAAAAAAAAAAAAAAAAAAAAAAAAAAAAAAAAAAAAAAAAAAAAAAAAAAAAAAAAAAAAAAAAAAAAAAAAAAAAAAAAAAAAAAAAAAAAAAAAAAAAAAAGTTAGTTAGTAAGGGAAAAAAAAAAAAAAAAAAAAAAAAAAAAAAAAAAAAAAAAAAAAAAAAAAAAAAAAAAAAAAAAAAAAAAATTATCGTGAAGAATAAAAAAAAAAAAAAAAAAAAAAAAAAAAAAAAAAAAAAAAAAAAAAAAAAAAAAAAAAAAAAAAAAAAAAAAAAAAGGTTCTTACGCATTGAGGTTAAATGAGCATCAAATCTGTTGGGGGCAACAACATTTCAGTTTTATGTAACTGGATATTGGCCATATTATTGGATACTTTTAGCACATTTAACCTCAATGCGTAATTTGTCAGTTTTAATAAATAAGATAATTAATAAAAATACTAATATTGCAAGTATGTATCCAAACCAACTTATCCAAATAATATCTTGTGATATATCAATTGTAATTACGTGGTTTTAAAATACACTAAATTATTTTCTTGTTGTAGTTTCTTCTTATTTACAAATAAGACTTTAGTTCTAATATTCCATTAGCACATATTATGTGCGGCTAATTGGTTAGTATTTAGTTAATTAGTTGTTGTGATAATTTAATTGTTGGTTGCTTTTGTATTTGCAAGTTTTTCAAATATTTATATACGAAAAACCGGTATATATACATGTATCAAATTATTATAGAAATAAATTTAATTTAAGAAAAAAACTAAAATAGTTAGACACTTCTTTTGCTCATATTATGCACATAAGTTATGAAAAGATGATTATTTTAAAGGGAAAATTACCTAGATAGTCAATTATGATAGTGTATATCCAATTTTGGACACCTACAAAATAAATTACATATTTGGTCATAAGTTTCTTACCACTAACATTCTTAGTAAGAAATGAAAATAACCAACCAAAACGTGACAAATGTCATTAAATGGGATCCATAATATTTTACTAGCTTTGACTTTATTATTTGTTAGTATAAATATATATATACATTTAGTGTCTTCTATACACTTGTTAGTATTTTTTTGACACAATGGTGAATATATATATATATATATATATATATATATATATATATATAGATTTTAGGTAAAATAAAACAAGTATTAAAATAAAACAAATATATATATATATATATATATATATATATATATATATATATATATATATATATATATATATATATATATATATATATATATATATATATATATATATATATATATATATATATATATATATATATATATATATATATATATATATATATATATATATATATATATATATATATATATATATATATATATATATATATATATATATATATATATATATATATATATATATATATATATATATATATATATATATATATATATATATATATATATATATATATATATATATATATATATATATATATATATATATATATATATATATATATATATATATATATATATATATATATATATATATATATATATATATATATATATATATATATATATATATATATATATATATATATATATATATATATATATATATATATATATATATATATATATATATATATATATATATATATATATATATATATATATATATATATATATATATATATATATATATATATATATATATATATATATATATATATATATATATATATATATATATATATATATATATATATATATATATATATATATATATATATATATATATATATATATATATATATATATATATATATATATATATATATATATATATATATATATATATATATATATATATATATATATATATATATATATATATATATATATATATATATATATATATATATATATATATATATATATATATATATATATATATATATATATATATATATATATATATATATATATATATATATATATATATATATATATATATATATATATATATATATATATATATATATATATATATATATATATATATATATATATATATATATATATATATATATATATATATATATATATATATATATATATATATATATATATATATATATATATATATATATATATATATATATATATATATATATATATATATATATATATATATATATATATATATATATATATATATATATATATATATATATATATATATATATATATATATATATATATATATATATATATATATATATATATACATATAATAAAATATATATATGATTCGTATATATAAAAGTAAATGAAAATATGATTAAAGATTACATACCCGATGATCCAGTGGATGAATTGAACAGATTAGCCATTAGGATTGTCGGGTTCCCAAATTAAGATGATTGTATTATAATGGGATTGAAGGATTCAGTTATGTGTTTTTGTTATCTCCTTTTGATGAGAGAATGCACATATATATAATAGGTGTGTATCGCAGTGGAAGCGTGATTACAGATAGTGTCTTTGTAATCACTCTACACTATCTGTAATCACTCTACACTATTTGTAATTCTCTTACGTCAGCCGACGTTCCAGTAAATAATGGAAGCAGAGTATTTATACATACATTTAAATGTATTTACACATTTAATCCTGGTGTTTAATATACGTGCTTTATTAGTCTCTCAAGTTCCAATCACCTAGTGGGAAACCCTATAATATGTCTATAATAGTAAATACGCCCATCGTATATTTACTAGACATAGGGATTTTAGTTATTGTCAATTATCATATCATGTAGGATAAATGATCTGTGACGGTCACATTTAATGTGGTTCCAACATTCTCCCACTTGACCAAGCGATCATTTATCTATGAGTATTGTTAAGTCCGGCCGGGATAATACTCATTTTGTTTTAAACCGAAATCATAGCCAATAAGTACAGTCGTAGAGTAGAACATCAACTCAGGACCCCCACTAGTCAAACTATGACTCAAATTTAAAACTAATAAGCAATGATCAATTGACTAAGACAAATTTTGTTACGATTAGATCTACACACAGTTATGCGCTTAATGTGTAATTTAGTAGACAAACAAAATTTGAATAATGAGGAAATTTTTTATTAATAATAATAATGACCAATAAGTACAATATGCTATTACATTAAGTCTTTCATAAGCCCCATCTTCGAGACATGTCCTACGAAGACTTTAGGAGGAAGACCTTTGGTCATGGGATCCGCTAGCATGTCATTTGTACTTATGTACTCAATACAAAGAACATTTTCCTCAACCCGTTCTCGTACGAACAGATACTTTGTATCAAGGTACAGCCCAGCGCCAGTTGAACTGTTACTGTTCGAGAAAGTTACGGCAGCTGAGTTATCACAGTAAAGCTTCAATGGTCTTGAAATGGAGTTGACGATTTTGAGTCCACTGACGAGGTTCCTTAACAACATACCATGGCAAGTTGCATTGTACACTGCAATATATTCAGCCATCATTGTGGATGTTGCGGTCAGTTTTTGTTTATGACTCCGCCAAGATATGGGTCCGCCAGCTAACATGAAAATATATCCAGAAGTGGATTTCTTATCTTCTTTGCTTTTAGCAAAGTCTGAATCAGAATATCCTACCACTTCTAAGTTGTCACTTCTTCTGTATGTCAGTTTGTAATCTTTGGTCCCTTGCAGATATCGTAGAACCTTTTTAGCCGCTTGCCAGTGAGCTAATCCAGGATTAGACTAGTAACGACCAAGCATTCCGGCAATATAAGCGATATCTGGTCGCGTACAGACCTGAGCGTACATTATGCTCCCAACTACTGACGAGTAAGGTATCATCCTCATCTGCTCCTTTTCAACCTCAGTGCTCGGAGTTTGGAAAGATCCAAATATATCTCCCTTTACTACCGGAGCTACAGTAGGAGTGCAGTTCTGCATGTTATAGCGTTCTAATATGCGTTCAATATAGCCCTTTTGTGAGAGACCAAGAACACCATTACGCCTATCTCGATGTATTTCGATACCTAAGACATAAGAGGCATCACCGAGATCTTTCATGTCGAATTTTTGCGAAAGCTGTGACACCCCCAAAATTTCAGGTAGCTAAACTTAGAAAGTTTACTATTCATGTTCTATTTATAGAAAGTTGGAATTAAATATGTGATATTTAAATTCTTATGTGTCAACATGATCGAACGTCGTTATAAAATAACGATGCCGACACACACTCATCGGGTTGATGAACCGGTCGAGTAGGACCTCAATGATATGCCTTTCTGTGGTACATGATTTTATGTGAGAAATATATCTAGTTAGGATGCCTATACTTTGAGAAAGTTCCTATATGAAATATATGTTGATATATATTAAGTACTAAAAGAACACACTTATGCATTCATAGATATTTAACATAATTTATAAGTATATAAATTATAAAATCATGACATATAATTTTTAGTTTCCTAACTAAAAGTATATATATAAGGTCATATGTAAGTAATTATAAAAATATATGGATTAACAAATATATATAAATGTAAAAGGGCTAAATAAATCTACTAGGCAACTAAGCCCATCTCTCCTTAACCCATCTAATTTTCGGACCCAATAGCCCAACCCAACCTAAGCCCACTTCCATTACACTATATATACTAGTATAACCCTATATTCCTTTTTTGTTTTTTTTTTTTTTTGTTTTTCAATTTTTCATTACACTATATATACTAGTATAACCCTATATTCCTTTCTGCACACCTCAACCTCACACACATAGTACGTACCATAAACAACAACATTTTCTCCTTTCTCCCTCCCTCTCACTTCACCGCCGACCACCACCCTCCTGCAACACCACCGCCGCCTGCCACCTCTCTCACGCCGGAAAACAAACCCGGCAGCCACCCCCATCAACCCTCTAGGGTTTTCTGCAACACTAAACACCCAAATCTTCATCACCACCTCAGCTCCGCCGCTGCTGCCCGCTGCTCCGCCGTCCAGCGCCGCCGCTGCTACTTCTCAACCTCCAGCCACCACCACTCGACTCCATTTCAGCCCAGGAAGGTAAGGATCGAAGGTAATGAGCTTCCAAAACAACCCATTCGTCTCTCTCTCTCTCTCTCTAAAAACCTAAACTCTTTCTCTTTTCTTTTTCTCTTCCACAGCCGCGCACCACCAGTCAGCCACCACCCACGATGAGTAGGACTCAAAGAGGAACATTCTAGCTTCACAACAGGTCGTTAAAGGTTTACCCATGCTTAGTTTCTTGAGCTTATACCCTAAAAACGTTTTTCTCACTTGTTTCTTACTTTCAGCCGCGAACCACCACGAGCCACCATCACCAGCTGCCGCTTCCAGCTTGAGGAACTCTAAAAAGGTTGTTTAAACAGGCCTTAAGGATTTCATGGTGATAAAACACGGTTTTCCAAAGCTTTATGAGGCTTTCCTTTGTTTCCGGTGTAAAACCATCATAACCCGCCACCTTGAACCGTCACCTGCTGCCTTGAACCACCACAGCCGACCACCACTGTTTTTCCGGGCTGTGGTGACTGTCCAGGGGCTGTCCAAAATAGAACTCATTCTCTTTTGGCCGTGAGGCTTCAACCGAACCTAAAACTAAGCAAAAACGTTTTGTGTCGACTTTTATTTTTAATATTAAACCTCATGACTTTTAAGTTTATAAACTTTAACAATTATTACAAGTTCATGGAAAGCAAAGAGATTGCAAAAATTACTTAAACTAGTTAATTTAATTTAATGAAATTAAATAAATTATAATTAATTAAATATTTAGATTATATTTAATTATTGTTTTAGAATCCCTAGGGGAATGTTCCCAAGTCTAAATAATTCCAAATAAATAAAACATATTCTCTTGGAAATATAAAACACACTTTTTGATAAAGCTATTGGTGTGATAATCTATGGTAAGAAGTTGAAAAACGTGCTAGATAAAATACCATCTATTATTATCTATATATACATATACTTATATATATATTTACATATATATATACATAAGCATACATATATATATATATACGTATATTATATATAATAAAGCACACTTCGGGTGCTCTCATGACCTATATATATATATTAAAGCATTCTGCTCTATATTATATATATAATATATATATATATATATTATATATATATATATATATATATTATAGTGAATATATATAATTAAAGCACACTTCGGGTGCTCTCATGACTTATATATAATAAAGCACACTTCGGGTGCTCTCATGACTTATATATATATATAATTAAAGCACACTTCGGGTGCTCTCATGACTTATATATAATAAAGCACACTTCGGGTGCTCTCATGACTTATATATATATATAATATATATCGTATATATATATATTAAGACCAACTCAAGCTAGCACGTAAATCATTCCCCACCTCTGACACACGAAAGACATCTTCAATAAAAATACACTACAACAATATTCCGTGGAAGACGAGGGAACTTCCTTTGGGAAAAAGTTGGTATAATGTTATTAAGACAAGTTACATCTTATCTCTATAGGTTAACACGTTCAGAGGATTCCCTATTTTCTATTATTTGCTACTTTGCACTAAGGTGAGTTCATAGCCCATACTTTTTTACTATTTTGGGTGAGATGCATGCTTATGTTTACAGGTGGAACACGAGTACCAAACTTTGTATATGATGATTGTCTAAGTTGATTGATTCCCTTAAAGTCCTCCCATCATGAATTGTTAGTTATGGATTTAAACGAGATATGATGAATAGTACTATTTGGGTTGACACCCCCATTCGGGTTGGTCGCACCAACTTGACCGGTGAAGGTCGAACGAATGCATTCATATTTGGATTCCCAAGTATTATGGATCAAAATACTTGTCGGGTAGCTAGAAAATGAGCACTCTTCGTCAATCTATCTACAATCACCCAAATCATATCATTCCCTTTCGGCGTTTTTGGTAGCTTCGTTACAAAGTCCATCGTCATATGATCCCATTTCCACTCGGGAACGTCTAATTGATGCAGCAAACCATACGGCTTTTTATGGTCCGTTTTCACACGTGCACATGTCAAACACTTTGCTACAAAATGAGCTACTTCACCTTTAATATCCGGCCACCAATAAATCGGCTTCAAATCTGCATACATTTTGGTGACACCGGATGCATCGAATACCTACTTCTATGGACCTCTTCAAGGATCAACTCCCGGTTTACCACCAAGCAGTGGCACCCAAATACGACCCTTGTATGTTTTAACCCACGGCTATTAGTCTCCATCACAAGTCGTTTCTTCTTCCCAATACTCTCTTTATCAATATTATCCTTCATTAATGCCATCTCTTGTGCTTCTTTAATTCGATCTATAGACCCGACTTGGCTTGAACTTGCATGCTCATCAACTTACAAGAAGAGCTTTGCACTTTCCTACTTAGTGCATCCGCCACTACATTGGCTTTACCCGGATGGTATTTGATTTCACAATCATAGTCTTTAAGTAATTCCATCCACCTTCTTTGTCTCACATTCATCTCCTTTTGAGTAAACATATATTGTAAACTCTTATGGTCGGTGAAAAGTGTGCATTTAGTACCATATAAGTAATGTCTCCATAATTTCAATGCAAACACAACCGCCACTAGCTCAAGATCATGGGTAGGGTAATTCTTCTCATGAGGCTTCAACTGACGTGAAGCATAGGCAATCACTTTGTCTCTCTGCATTAAGACACAACCCAAACCCGTAATAGAAGCATCGCTATATACCACTAAATCATCAGTACCTTCAGGCAAGGCAAGGATAGGAGCTTCACACAACTTCTTTTTCAACGTTTGGAATGCATTTTCCTGCTTTTCAGTCCACTCATACTTCACACCCTTCTTTGTTAATTCCGTCATAGGCTTGGCTATTCGGGAAAAATCCTGAATAAACCTTCTATAATACCCAGCCAAACCAAGAAAACTCTTAATCTCGGTAGGAGTCTTTGGCTGCTCCCACTTTGAAACAGCTTCAATCTTTAAAGGATCTACTTTAATACCTTCTGATGAAATAACATGACCAAGAAACTGCACTTCTCGGAGCCAAAACTCACATTTAGAAAACTTTGCGTACAACTTCTTCTCCCTCAACACCTCCAAAATTGCTTTCAAATGCTCACGGTGTTCATCCTCTGACTTAGAATAGATCAAAATATCGTCAATAAACACAATAACAAAATGATCTAGAAGGGGCGGCATACCCGATTCATTAAGTCCATAAACGCGGCTGGAGCATTGGTCAACCCAAATGGCATGACCAAGAACTCATAATGACCATATCTAGTCCGAAAGCTGTCTTTGCTACATCTTCCTTCTTTACCTTCAACTGATGATAACCGGACCGCAAATCAATCTTTGAAAAATACGAAGCACCATGTAGTTGATCAAAAGATCATCAATTCTCGGGAGAGGATACTTGTTCTTGACCGTTCGTTTGTTCAACTCACGATAGTCAATACATGCGCATCGATCCATCCTTCTTCTTAACAAAGAGAACCGGAGCTCCCCAAGGCGAGGAACTAGGTTGTATGAACCCCTTGTCAAGTAACTCCTGAAGTTGCATCATTAATTCCTTCATTTCTGTAGGAGCTAATCGGTAAGGTGCTTTAGCAACGGGTGTAGCACCGGGAATAAGATTTATCTGAAAAGTAACTTCACGATCGGGAGGAATACCGGGTAGATCATCGGGAACACATCGGGGAAATTGGATACTACATCAACACTAGCGATTGGAGACTTCTCTTTTCTTGCATCAATGACATAAGCCAAGAAATGGCTCTTGTTTTTCCTTATACATTTAATAGCTTTCATCATACTAATAATCTTTATTCCTCCTCTCTTCTTGTCTCCATACACCGTTATCACTTTACCCTCGGATATAGGCAATCGAATTATCTTTTGGGAACATAAAATACTAGCTTCATTTCTAGCCAACCAATCCATACCAATCACTACATCAAAACCACCTAAGGTAGTAGGCAATAGTTGGACTGGAAAAGAACGACCTTCAATCTCAATGTCACAATCGTCATAACCCACACGTATATTATTAACCGTACCATTAGCAATTTCTACCTCTAATGAACAATCTAAGGGAGTAGTGACTCTTTCTAGCTTAGGAGCAAATAATGTGGAACACAAACGACCTATTTGCACCTGAATCAAATAAAACAGAGGCAGGCTTTGAGTTAACAAGGAAAGTACCACATACCACTTCATCGTTGTTCCTTGCGTCATCAACTGTCATTTGAAGAGCTCTCACTTTTGTTGCTGTCGTGGCGGTCTTCTTTCCAACATTCTTCATCTGTGGACAATCGGCAATGAGATGACCCGTTTCTTGGCACTTGTAGCAACGAGTCTTGTCCCTACATTCAGTGGCAAGATGTCCTGACTTCCCACACTTATGGCACCTTCTTGTCTTGTCGGTACAATGCCCTTCATGAATTGTCTTGCAAAATGTACACCATGAACCATTCTTCTTTTTATCCTTGTCACCACTCGAACTACCACTTCCACGGAACTTCTTATTATTATTGTTATTGGAAGACCAATTTGACCTTCTTTTAAACCCCGACTTCTTATCATCACTCTTCTCAACCTTCTTGTCCGAAGCGAAATCATCGTCAAGCTTCTTAGACTCCTTGATAGCTTCAGTCAGAGTCTTGTGCTGCCTGCAGATACCTCGATAACTCGGAGGCAAACCATCAACATAGCAAGCAACCTGATCTGCATCAGTACGGAATATATGACCCACGAACTTCATCTTCTCCATGAAGGAACGAGCATACTCGTTGACCTTTCCGACTTCAGCCGTCAAGGCACGAAACTCCTTTTCCATCTTACGCTGCTCATGAACCCCAATATATTCCTCAATGAATTTCTGTTTAAAGTTAGCCCACGAGATAGCAGATACCATAGCTGGAGTCATCGAAATAGTAATGCTCTTCCACCAATCCCGAGCACCTTCTTTCAACATTCGACTAGCGCACAACACCTTCTTATCCTCGGGACAGTCACAGGCTTCAAAGACCATCTCCGTATCATCGAGCCATTCCATGCAACCCACTGCATTAAGGGTTCCATCAAACTTCTGACCTCCACACTTCTGGAAACTTTCAAACTTAAACCGAGGGGTTTGAACGACATTAGGAGTAACCACAACGGCATTTGCAGGGGGAATAACAACATCATCGACCGGTGGCTCAGAGTGGTGAGAAGGCACTGAATAGTTGCCATCAGTTCCTTCAGCATTTTCAGCAAGAGCGTTGTTCAATTGCTCCTGTGTCTGGGTCAATTGGGTCTGGAGAGTCCGTACGAGATTGTACAACTCAGCCGTGTTAGGGATTTGTTCCACCACTTCCTCATTAACCCTAGGTGGATTGCCGGGAGGTGGAGACATAGGACCCAATGAGCCTTGCTGATTGACCTGGCGGGGATTTCCTCGATTTCTATTTGCATTGGCTGCAACAGCAGCAGCAGCATTGGCAGCATCTGCAGCGCCTGCACCCGGATGGACAGGTGGGGTAATGCTAGCAGTAGCTCCATCACGTCGGAAGTTGAGGTTGCGAGTGTTAACCATTTTCCTTTAATAAAAAGGTAGAGTCGATAAGCGCAAATTAAAGCAAAATGCTTGTTAAGATAAGGCTAAAACATATCATCGTAACGTAAACATCTCATAAGCCCTATCACACTCGCTCTCGTCCCAACCCATCCTATATCATCTTTCATTAAAACTAAGGCATCCTACAAATACCTAGCATGCATATCTTAAGTTTAAGTCCAAATCCTATGGTTAATAGGCCTTGGTTCACTTAAACCACTGCTCTGATACCAACTTGTAACACCCGTCGTTTAAAAATATGGGTTTTCAAAACTTTTCACCTAACGGTGTTAAATTGCGGAAGTAAAGACTGTAAAAGTCAAAACCGATAAAAACATTTCGGTTTCTGCATTTATTTGGTGTTACATGCCATATCAAACAATAGTTCAAATGAAAACCCAATGGTTGCCCAACATAAAACAACCGTTCACATGTCACAACATAAATTCGACATTAAGTACGAAATGTAAATAAATGTCTAAGCAAAGAATCGTCTATGGATAACTAAGGCTCCTTCAATGAATCTACCCAAGCTCACACATCCTTCATCTAACTCCATCAAGCTAAACCTGAGGGAACAACCACATTAAAGAAGCAAGTGTTAGCTATAAGAATAGCTAAGTAAGATAACACTTAATTAAAAGCATTTGTCCAATTAAAACAATCTTCATTATTAGACAAGTTTTATTAGGCACAACACACATCACACGTTCACACATATACTACATTTCGACTTCATATTAATTAAGATAATCATCCTAAATGTGCCTATCCTGCATTAGTTCACACATTGTCACACGTATCTTTGTTAACTGCATATAAGTGTGCCCTGCATCACACCCGACTGGATGATCAGTCAAAAGACTACTCATCTTACGTCGTTAAGGAGTGGCAAGCCAATCCAAGAGTAATCCGTATGTGGAGGTTGGTCAAACCTCTCGTATTACTCGCCCTGCGTTATAAAGACCATGTTGCGAGGAGCCACCCAAGCAACAACTGCATCAACGCACTCATCCGGCTGAGACAAGTACGGGTTAAGCTTAACACTTTCCCTGCATTAGTTTTATGAGCTCAATTTCACACATATAGATTGGGTCCCTGCATTCCCAAACATTCACACACATATAGTCTAGGTAACACACATTCCTAGACATTCACACACTTTAACTTCATTACGTTTGGATCCTTAAACGTGCAAGTGACATAGTAACCTAGCAAGTCTAGTGAACTAGGCATACAAGTCAAGCATGCATATCACACATCAACTTCATTTCTATATATCATGCATATCAAGATACTTCATTAAACTACATCAACTGCATAGCTACATACTATATTAAGCAATACTACATTACACTACAATAGGGACTGCATCTCAGGTCTCATGGTCAACTGCATAACCCATAATACCTCCCAAGTAACCCATATGCCCACATGCAATATAAAGATACCGAATGGAAGTGTTTACGATTTGAAACCAGCTTTTAGTTGATCCCCCAACGTGTCAAAGTAGTGTATCTTACCTGGTAGTAGTGTACGCGCACAAACAAATAGCTAATAGTGCTTATCAGTAATCCCCGACACCTATCGTACATTAACATATGAAATATAAGTCATTTGGGACTCAAACGAACTTAACAAACCTCACGAACTTAGTCTGGAAAATCCTTCTTACGAACTTAGCTACAGTTCTTACGAAGATAGTTTGTTCTTACGAAGATAGTTTGTTCTTACGAAGATAGTTTGTTCTTACGAAGATAGTTTGTTCTTACGAAGATAGTTTGTTCTTACGAAGATAGTTTGTTCTTACGAAGATAGTTTGTTCTTACGAAGATAGTGACTGCGTACGAAAATAGAAGCCTTACGAAGGTTATCTTCGTTCGAAGTGCAGAAACGTGTTTTTCGACCTTTTTCCAGAAAATGACCCCAAAACTCTTTAAGTACCGATCGAATTGACACAAAAACATTAATCTTTGATCATCAAAACATCTCTTATCAATCCAAATCGTTAAAACATCGTTTACAATCGTTTTAGGCCAAATACTTGATTAAAACACATAAATTAACCAAGAACACAATGAAACCCTAATTCCTTTACAAACCCCTTTTCAATCAGATTTGATTCAACACACACGACTCATGATCTGAAAATACAATCAATGAATTGATTATTACCTGCAAATGACAATTAGAATGCAAATACTCTTGACAATGACCACCAATTCACACACAAAACGACTTTTCGGCTTGAGATTTGATGAGAGAAGACTATGGAATGACTTAGGATCAGTTAGGGCTTGTTTAGAAGAAGTGAGATCTGCAAATAACCTCCTAATGACAGCCTCTAAGCTACTAATCCCGTTTTTGACTTTCCACACATGTCAAAACTAGTCCCTAGGCTTCCTAATCCTTCATTATTGGTCACAAACTTCTTCATTGCCCATATACAACATTAACCCTTCATTAAATGTCACTACATAGACATAATTTCTTCATATTTCACACATTTATACTACATTAACATTTAGGTTATCAAACCTCACACATAACACACATTAACTACGTATATGCATATATTCACACTAGACTTAACGACACACATGAGGTTGACTTAACAGCGTTAGTCAAATCTTAAAGAAAAGTTTGGGATGTTACAATAACCACCCATAGAAATCACACGTACAACGCACACACCTACTTTAGAAATTATACATACATTACTTGACTATGTGTGAGTTACATGCTTACGTATATTGCCTATGTCTTCTCTTCTTCTTTTCCGTTAGGGAAAATGTCTCGACACGTCATTGACTTAACATCCGACCATGAGGAAGACTTCGTCGCTCAGCAGACAACCCCATCCCCCATGTCCCCACTCGAGCTATCAGACGAATCTGAGCCTACTATGGGTTCCGAGGCCTTTGGAGACTCACCTAAGACACCACTTGTTGGCCCAGCCTCACCACCGTTTGCCGATCCACCGGTTTCTCCTACTATCTTGCCCACTGTCACCATGGCTGAGTCGGTAGTTCACCCTTTCTGTGCACCGACTACCTCTTTTGCCCCACTTCATGTCCCACTTCCCCACTTTAACCTACCTCCGCCTACTCACTACCACCAGTTTTATGCTGGTGAGAGCTCGTCGAGGGGACCGAGGTTCCCTAGTGAGCCTTGTGTACCTAATACGGTACACTACCCGCCCACTATAGTTGATTCACCGGCTCAACGCCGCCGCACCGAGCCTGTTTATCATTCGGTGCCTAGTGTTTTATCACGATGAAGAGACCTAGAGGGCCTTCGTGATAACGACCGCATATATGCCCATTCCGGGCCGGATATTGTCTCCGCATATACCGGAGAGCCCGTCCACCTCACCGTATCCACCCTCGTGGCGTGACTTTTCCGTGCCGAATCTCGCCTTCGGGCACTTGAGGGACCCACTCACCCAACACTCGAGGACTATATTAGGGGACGTGGGATTGGTTTGCGAGGGACTGCTGAGCTGACCATAGGAGTGTGGGATGAGAGCATTATTGTTCAAGGGTTGAAGACTTGGAGACTCATGTTCAGCACATGGAGGATAGGCTTACGATGCAGGAAGTAAGGATTCAGAGGATCGAGGAGACACTCGAGACCATAGTTGATGCTACCATGCCACCACCTAGCGGATCTAGCTAGGGTTATCTTTACATTTTTATTGTTCCATTTAGGGCGGGATGTGCCCGGAAACCTTGAATTTTGATGAATGTATGGATTTTGCGAAGTTATATCGCATGGTTGTTTTATTAATGAAGCAATGAAATCTATTATTTTATCTAAATTTTGTGTTTCTTTTAGCTACAATAACTGTGTTTATGATTATATTGGCATCTTAGTATACTTGTGACATGTTAATTTAATCATGTGTTTGCAAGTTGATGATTTAGTAGTATGCTTTATGGCATGGTTAGATGTTGTTGGATTTTCCATAAGTTAAATGAAGAAAAAAACAAAAAAACTTATGCTTCTTTTGTTTCCCCTCTTAAAGAAATGGCACCAAAGAAAGCGGCAAAGACACCAACCATGAGTACGGCGCAGATTGAGAGGCTCGTATCACAACGAGTTGCTGCCGCCTTAGCTACTTATGAGGCAAACCGGAATACCGGTGAAGCCGAGGGAAGTGGCAATGGTGGAGAGCAAACGAATACCCCAAAGGGTTGCACCTATAGGGACTTTACCTT